>CM076579.1:208007194-208690373 GCA_034641835.2 Pinus albicaulis | reverse complement strand
AGTTTAAAGTCATTTTCATAACTGAATAATAACAGTAATTAATTAAAGGTTGAAATCATTTGAATCGTCTAACATGAAAATCAACGATACATAATGATACAAGTGGCACTTTAGGTAAGTTGTTTTCAAATAAAAACCCTTTACACCGTAATTATCCAATACCTTGGGTATAATCTTTAATCCCAAAGTTTGACACCAAAATATTCTTCAACATGAATAATCATACATTTGAGTCACAGATAGTATTCAACGCATTTAACACGAATAATAATAAATTTGAGTCAAAGATCGTATAACACTGACAAATTGTGTTAGAAGGATGAAGAATAATATATCATATTAAGAATGGACAAATATTGAAATATTGAAAAATGAGGTAGAATTATCATTAACTATTAAAAACAATTGTTAGACTTTTATGTATAAAATTTATGTTTCTAATTGTAAAACTATATAATGTAATGATAAATGGAATATTAATTTTTCTTACTTGAATTGGTGAGTTTAATATTTTTATTAATTATCTTTTTGATGGGATGGTTTGTATTTAAAGATAATGGTATATTCTTGTTATCTCCACTCTATCAATTAATTCTGTTGAAAAAGTTAATTATATGTTTAAACTATAATAAAATTATTCTTTTACAAAGTATGGTTAAAAAATTATTTTATTTTTTTACAAAATATGATTAAAAAATTACTTTATTGGTTATTTACCGACAAGTATATTAAATAATGTAAGAAATAAATTATAAAAAAAAAAAAAACCTAAATATCATTAATGGTAAAGTAGATTCATTGTAAAATTTAAAACTCTTAATATTGTCAAACTATTTTCTCCATTTGATTGATTAAGTGGTGTGTAATCAGATTGACCTCCAATATATAGCCACTTCTAAAAAAATTCGAGTTAAATAAATTAAAAAATTGTTCCTTCTTGTAACCAGAAATGTTAATTAATGAAAAAATAAAAAATAAAACTTCAACAATATGGATTGTAACGTGTATTGTAACACTCCCCACTACATTTGTAATACGCGCCACTGCATTTAATGGATTGTAACTGACATCATTCCATCTATTTTAAATTAAGTAGTTATAACTATGTTGTAGTGGAACTCCATTTGTGATTATGGCTATTATATTTTATTAGTAACATTGTAACCTAATGGAATCAAGGATTTTGTTTTATTAGTTAGATCGTATCTTTATTAAGATTATTATGTTTTATTAATTAGATTGTAATTTAATGGATTGTAACTTTGATTCAACCACTTATGCTGGATTGTAACAACCACCACTCCACATATGTAACAGGGTCTAGTGTTACAATCAAAAGTTGAAAGGACTTATAGAATTGTTAAAACTGCATGCGAATAAATTTTGTTTAATTCCTTGAACTTTTCAGTATTAGTAGAAGGAGTGTACATTTGTTGGTGGATACATGCTTTTTTAAGTGAGCTTTGTTGGAATTTTTGAAGCCAAGACATATGCAATTGAGATAGATCAAATTCCTGGAACTATTTGCTAGGAGTTTGTGAGAGTAAGCAGTGTTGAAATTAAGCTAGGTCCAATTCCTGAAATGATTTTCTATGCATTGGGTTTGCACAAATCTCCCAGCTAGGGTCTCCAACTATTTCTGTGGGTGTCTATATGATAAGAAGGGTGTAAGGGGTTTGCACAAGTCTTTGGGTCTATGGAATAAGAAAGGTGCACAATCGGTCTCCAATATTTTTCAAATAAATATTCTATTTAAAATATTTATTTAATATATAGTTTAGCTTAGGGTTGAAATGTAATGGAAACGGTTTTGTAAATATTGAAAGAAATGTAAATATAGTTTTTTGATGGGTAATAGAAATGGATTTGGTTGCAAATAAATACTCAATATTTATACATCCGATGACTATAACAATTTTCTTACACATCCACTGTGACTATTAACAATTTTAGGGATTTTAATTGAAATTCAGGAAAAACAAATTTTGATTAGATATCACTGTAATCAAATATATTTATGTAATGGAGACGACTTTCACTGGAATTATAGAAGCAGGTTGATGAGTTGACTTATTGATTGTCTCACTGTAATCAAACGTTTAAATTAGAGTTTTCGTTTAAGATAAAATAGTATTTTTGTGAATACTTTTATGGGAGGTTAAAAGAAGTTGTAGCATGTGCAATTTTTGACATGAGTGCCTGCACATCTGCTTAATCTGCTTAATGGTGATTAATTCTTTGGATTGATAAAATATTGTTGCCCTTTTAACCAATTTAAGTCAGAGACATTTGATTTTCCTCTATATTTCATGGTGCCTCCAAATTTCTACCATGAAAACATTTGATTTCCCCTGTTAGTGAACCACAACGTTTTGACGAAATCCACCACTATGTTAAGTTTTATTTTTATTTATATAATTTTTTCTCTTCATTATCAATGTAAAAAAGCATTATCCAAATCCTTTGGTGTAACCTTTAATCCCAAAGCTGGATACCAAAATATTCTTCAAAATTAATAATCATACATTTCAGTCACGGATCTTATTCAATACATTTAACAATGCAAGTTGTGTTAGAAGGATGAAGAATAATATATTATATCAAGAACGGATAGATATTGAAAAACGATGTAGAATTGTCAACAACCCTAAAAAAAATTTTGTTAGAGGTTTATGTATAAAATATATAATTTAATTGTAAGACTATATAATGTAAGGATATATATAAAATTTGAGGAACAATTATTTTTATAGAATTTTGAAGAGTAATAGTTTTGCTTCTCTATAAACATTTTCATATGGATGGAATATATATAGAATTTTTATTTAAACATCGTTTATAAAATGATTTTATCATTTATAATATGTGTTGTTGCATTGTTTTAATTAATAATTTGAGTTTGTGTTACACTTTTATTAGGAATATATAATATTTGAGTGTTGTATTGAGAGAGAATTTAAAAAAAATATATTAATTCCTTATTTTATTTGTTGGAATATCTTTTATGACATTTAGTAATTTTGTCTTTTTTGGATCATAAATAAATAGTTCAATTTTTGTTTTTCATTGATTTTTTTAATTGATTGGTGTGATTTTTGCATCATAAGAAAATAGCTCAAGTGATATCTTAATTGAATATATTTTATTTTAATCCATACATTTTTATGGATTGAAAATATTTTAATAAATAATTCTAATGCATTAATACATTGAATGTAATAAATCTAATTAAATATGTGTGAATCAATACAAATGTATTGAAAACATTGAATGCAACCAATTGAATAAAATCAAATTTGTAACAAATGCATTCAACACATTTTAAATGTATTCAATATATTGCAATGAATGCATTCAATAGATTTGAATTCATCAATAGATTATATAGACTGAATGTATTAGATTGCAATAAAATTAGGTTCATTTAGATCTACTCTTTATTTATTCACTTAGATTGAATAGATTTATTAGATTTATTACATTCAATGTATTGAATGCATTAGATTTTATGGGTTGCATAGATTTTATTTTATTCAATTTATAGCTTTTTAAGTGGACTTTTATTAGCACTTTATATATCCAATGTAATAATTCAAATGTGAAATAAATTATATTGTATAAATTGTATATAAAATATTTGTTATGAAACCAACTCTAAAACTAGAAGAAAAGGGAGATCAATGCCTTAGAAATCGGCCACTTCGAGGGGGAAACCTCCAATAAATTACATAAATGAACAATTCTTGGATGATTCAAATGACCAAAACCTCCTTTCTATATATAGGAGTCCATGGGGCCACAATGTAATCCTATTCAACCTAACAATAATAATGTAAGGGCACAATAATAACAATAAGCGGGTTACACGGGTACAACAATAACAATAAAGGGGGTTACACTAACAACAATAAGAGACTATACTAGTAATATAGGGACCTAACGTGCTCCTCTCCTCCGAAAAAGTGTTGTCCTCAAAGCTTGAGAAGCTCCTGGTGCTTCTGTATAAAATTCTCATCCTCCTATGTAGAATCTTCAGTGGGTAAGTTCTTCCATTTGATGAGATACTCTTAAATTGATCGATTTCGTAGCTATCAAGTTCTTGTTTCGTGACTGCTTCAGGTTCCAATATGGTTTTTCCTTCCTCATCAAGTTCTGGTAATATTGTTTGAACTAGAATTTTGTCCCCTATAACCTTATTTAAGCATGAAACATGGAGAACTACGTGCACTCGCGAATAAGCATGAAGCTCAAATTTGTATTCCATAGTACCAATATTTTGCAACACCTTGTAAGGACCATAGTACTTTGGCAATAATTTATTATCCTTATTAGCTTGCTTGAGGGAAATTTTTTTGTATGGTTGTAGCCGTAAAAATACCCAGTCTCCTACATTAAAACTTCTCTCGCTGTGATGTTGATCTGCTTGTTGTTTCATTCAATTTTGTGCCAAATTTAGGTTATCCTTTAAGAGTTGGAGAACTTCTTGTTGATGCTCGATGTGATATTCCACTACTTGGACCCTAGAATTATCCCTTAAAGAAGATGTGATGGATGGTGGATGATATCCATAAAGTGCCATAAATGGGGTCATTATTGCTGTAGTATGGAAGGAAGTGTTATACCACCATTCAACAAGAGTTAGCCACTTGACCCATTGTGCTTGCTTATCATATACAAAAAAATGAAGATATCCGTCCAAAAAATTATTCACTCTCTTAGTTTGACCATCGAATTGAGGATGACAAGATGAGCTATTAGCTAGCTGAGTACTCAAACAAGAAAATAATTCTGTCCAAAAGTTTCCTATAAAAAAGAGATATCTGTCACTTACAATAATCTTCAGATTTCCAAGTAGATTTTGAATTGTTTCCATAAATTGAGTAGCAACTATACTTGCTTTAAATGGATGAGATAATTCACAACTTGGTAATTCTATCAACTACCACCATGTTGACACTCTTTCCTTCGAACTTAGGTAAAACTGTGCTAAAATCCATTGAAATCTTCTCCCAGCGTTGACTTGGAACGGATAAAGGTTGTAGAAGACCCGGGGTCTTAATTGTCTCAACGTTATTTTGCTGGCAAACCAAACATTCTGCCACAAAATTTTGAATATCAGATTTAAGGCCGTCCCAAAAAAATATTTCTTCACCTTGTGGTAAGTTTCTAAATATCCTCAGTGTCCTCCTAAAGGAGAAGTGTGAAATTCCAAAAGAATCTTTTGTTTTCGTTGAGAATTCTTGCAAATATATAAGTGATCTTTGTACCATAAGGAATAATTTTTCCAACTGAATGTATCAGATGTACTAGGATGTTGCTGCAACTTTTGAATGAGCATCCACACTTCTTCGTCCTTCTTCCATTCATTTCTTTCTTCAGTTATCCAATCTAGTTGGATAATAGAAATGGCACAAAGAAATGCTTCCACCTCTTCATCCTTTCTTGAGAGCGCATCTGTAACAATATTTAGCTTCCATTTTTTGTAGATGATTTCAAGTCATAACCCAACATCTTTATGACCTATTTTTTCTTCTCTTCTGAATATATTCTTTGTTCCAAAAAGTGTTTAATACTATCATGATTAGTCTTTACCTTAAAGTGTCTTCTCATTAGGTAAGGTCGCAAACTCTTTAGTACAAGTAGTATTTCCAACATTTCCATCTCATAAATAGCCTTTTGTAAATACTTTCCTTAGATTGAAAACTTTCAAAATCAATCGGTCTTCCTTCTTGCATTAAAACAAAACCAATTCCATTCCCTGAGGAAACACATTCCACAATAAAGGTTTTTGTCAAGTCTGGCGTAGCTAATACTAGTGCTAGGAACATTGCCTCTTTAAGATGTTCAAAGGCCTTAGTTACTTAAGGAGTCCATGAAAATGCATATTTCTTCAAAAATGTTGTTAGAGGTGCTACTATTCTCAAATAATTCTTAACAATCTTGCGATAATACCGTGTTAACCTGAGACATCCACGCAACTGTTTTATGGTCGTGGGGGCTTTCCGTTCCTTGATGGATTTAATTTTGTTAGTGTCTACTTTAAAACCCTCATGAGATACAATATGACCCAGATATTCCACCTCTTGTACTCCAAACAAAAATTTGGATGTTTTTTCATATAATTGTTTCTCCTCCAATAGTTTGAGCACCCTGTCAACATGTTGAACATCAACTTTCCAAAACCTGTTGTAGATTAGTATATCATCAAAAATACTAACACAAATTTTCTAAGGAAGGGTTTGAAAATGGAATTCATCAACCCTTGAAATGTAGAAGATGCATTGGTAAGGCCAAAGAGCATGACCAGAAATTCATAATGATCCTCATGAGTTCGAAATGTTGTTTTCAGAATATCTTCAGTCTTCATTCTAATTTGATGATATCCTTAACGAAGATCCAACATAGTAAATTAAATTGCTCCATGTAATTCATCCAATAATTCATCAATCACATGAATGGTAAATTTATCTTTAATAGTGAGCTTATTGAGCTCCCTATAATCCAGAGACATGCGCCATGATCCATCCTTCTTGTGCACCAATACTACTGGAGCAGAGAAAGAAATTTGACTAGGTTGAATTATACCATCCTCTAAAATTTCTGCAATCATACGTTCAATTTCTCTCTTTTGGACATAAGGATATCTGTAAGTCCTGATGTTTGGAGGAACACTTCCTGGAATCAAATGAATAGCATGATCATTTTCACGAATATGTGGGAGTAATTTGGGAGTTTTAAAAACCTTGGAATGATTATACAAGACTTTTTGGAGATCTCGAGAAATAGATGATTTTGATGTTGGAACTTCTAGTGAGCATTATTGTGCAATTATGCCTTGTTGTTTTTTCTTTAGAAGCTTTGTGATGAAATTAGAGATTATTATCTTTCCTTGCTTCCCTGCGATACCCTTTAATTTGGTTTCCTTTCCTTCTAAAAAAATTTCAAGAAAAGTTCTTGAAAATTAAAAGCTATTGTCCCCAAAGATTGTAACCATTGTACTCCTAGTACAACATCAACACCTCCCATTGGAATGGAAGGTATTGGAATATTCAATACATATTCTCCCATGGCTAGCCTGATATTATGGCATTTTCCAGAGAAATTTATAGTTCCTCCATTTGCAACCATCACTTGACATTCTGGTGTTGGGTATAGGAAACAATTCAATTCCTTGGCTACCTTACAATGTCCAAAATTATGGGTACTACCCAAATCAATCAACACTATCACCTTTTTCTTCTTGATATGTCTTTCTATCTTGACAGTTTGAGGAGAGGTAATTCCTCCCAATGCATTACACGATATGGTTAGAATCATTTCTTCTTCTTCTAGGGTTGGTTCCTGGTCTATATCCTCTTCTTCTGAAGTTTCTTGTTCATTTTCTTCCTCCTCTTCACAATCTATGTAAAATAATTTCTTCTAAGCACACTTATGACCTTTAGTGTATTTTCTATCACAACTGTAGCAAAGCCTTTTTGCTCTATTTTCTTCCAAGTGTTGTGGTGTCAACCTTGTAGGTTGTGGAAGTCTAGGAGTAGCAACACTTCCATCTTTATAGAGGTGAGTCGTAGGCTTCCTTGTTACCAGAATTTCACATTCAATTTTTCTTTCCAACTTGAATGCCTTCTCCAATGAATTAGGTTCCCAAAAACGAACTTCATATTAGATGTTATCCTTTCAGGTCGATATGAAGACATCAATCCTGTGTTTCTCTCGAATATCAGTTACCCTTATATTCAATTTTTGGAAGTCCTCAATGTGCTCCCCCACTAAACCCTTTTGTTTGAGATTTACCAATTGGCTAAAGAAGGTGTTGCTCTTTTTATCCTCATAATGTGCTATCATTTCCTCCATAAATATTAATCAAGTGACAATTTTTTTACGAAGCAAAGCCATCGATACCATAAAAATGTATTTTTTTTCTAAATGTAAAGTTGCAATGCGTATCATTTGTGTCTTTTGCACATTATTGAGATCAAAATATTTCTCCATCTGTAGTATCTATCTTACGGGATCCTTTCCATCAAACTTCCTCATATCCATCTTTGAAATATGGTGGTTCTTCCATCCAACATTAGAGTTTATGAAATCACTATTAACATTTATTTTTTTCTCATCAGTAGTTTCTTCATCTATCTTTTGACCATTAGGAAACATTTCTTCTATCAAATTTGTCAAACCTTCCATGTCTTCTTTTAGATCATTCTTCATTTTTTCGATGTTGTCTTTCATTTTTTCTTCCATGGAATCCATCTTAACTTCCATGTGAGCTTCCATTCCATCCATCTTAGCTTGCACACCTTTCTTCAAACCATCCATCTTCGCTTCCACGATGTTCTTCAAAGCTTCTATTTCTTTTTTTGTTGCTCTTTACGAGAGCGAAATTTGGTGCACTTGCTCTTGTAATTTTGATAGATCATTCTGCAATTCTTCATCTTCATGAGTCATAATAGAGTACTCTGAGGGCATAATGGGCATCGAATTATTTTTAGGAGGAATTTTAGAACCAAATATTGATATCTATGCTCAATGGGCCTTTGGAATCACTTAAAAATAATTTTTCAAACAAGACTTATGCAATTTGAAAAAAAATAGACACCTTTTTCTTGATTTTGAGGAGCTCTATATTGAAACTGAACTATATTTTTCATTTCGGATCTTCAATATCTGAAATTCAGCCCTGAAGTAGCCCTCTGAATCTTCTTTCGAATGCCATAGGTGTAACTAGATTTGGGTTCTTTAAGTCAAATTTATGCTCAATCTCCTACGATGACCTAATTATGGAATTGTTCAGTAAAGCGAATTTATACAACTTGCCACGTGTCACTTTTTCCTCCTTCAACTCTGAAATTGATGCACAAGAAACTAAAGTCGATGTAATTGCGGCCAATATTTAGAGAATTCCAATCCGACGCTCAGAGAGAGAGTTATTACATTTTTCCCATAGTCACCTCTTTGATATGAAATTCAGGAGCCTGAAACAATCCTAACTTCCACAGATCATATCTCCAAAAATGTTGCAAAACAAGATCTGAAATTTTTACAAGAGGTTTCTCAGGATTTCAACTTCATTATGTATAAATTTCAACTTCTGAAACTTAGTATACGGAAATTTATAACACAAATTCTATGATGACCTAGTTTAGTTGAAATTCGGGAGCCTAAAAAATCCCAACTTCCATAGATCATATCTCTGAAAATATTGCGAACCAAGATCTAAAATTTTTACATGACGTTCCTCAGTATTTCAGCTATGCGCTATAAAATATTAAGCTTCTAAGCATTTGTAGAAGAAAAGTTATAGCGAATATTCCATGATGACCTGTTTCGAGCAGCAAAACCCTAGAATCCAAAGCTCTGATACCAAATGTTATGAAACCAACTCCAAAAATAGAACAAAATAGAGATCAAAACCTTAGAAATCATCCCCTTTGAGGCCACAACCTCGAATACATTACAGAAATGAAAAATTCTTAGATGATTAAAATGACCAAAACCTCCTTTGTATATATAGGAGTCCATGGGGCCACAATGTAATCCTAGCCGACCTATCAATAATAATGTAAGGGAATAATAATAACAATATGGGGGTTATAGGGGTACAAAAATAAAAATAAGGGGGTTACACTAACAACAATAAAGTACTATACTAGTAATATAGGGACCTAACAATATTGTATATACAATTTATAAATCTACCCTATATTAACATATACATTATATTTACATATTATTATACATTAGATTTATAAATGGTATATAAAATGTGTTTTTGATATATATATGTATTGAACTAATTTATTGACTGAGTAGAATCTATAAAGAAATTTATATAATATATTTTGATTCATTTAAATTTTATCAATACTTTTTTATGCATTGAATATTTTCTATTATTAGCGATAGAATAAATTCTATGCATTGAATAGCTCTTTATTTTATTTTTATGCAATCAATAGATTTTTATTTTATTTTTATGCATTGAATAATTTTTTAAGCATTTTATCAATATTTGTTCTGTGCATTGAATATATTTTATTCTTCTAAATAGAACAAATTATATGCATTGAATAGATTTTATGCATTGAATCAATTTAATTATTTCCATAGATTTTATTTTAATCAATAAATTTTTATGCATTGAATATATTTTAATCAATAAATATAATGAATTCAATCTATGCAATTTATGGCTGTTTTGAAATATATTGAAAGCATTGATTGTAATGAACTAAATACAATCAAATTTGCAATCAATGCATTCAATAGATTGCAATTAATGCATTCAATAGTTTTGAATGCATCAATTTATTGTATAGATTAAATGCTTACCAATATAAGTTGGTTGAAAATCTTAGTGTTAATTATTAAGTGATGTTTTTTTGTACAATGTTATTGTTCAAATAATTAATGATAACACAACTTAGTTCATTTTCATTTCAATGTTCAAGAATGAGTTTCCATCACTCTTTCCCGACAATTTAACTCTCCAATTTATAAGGAAACTTGAATAGAATAATTTATTTTGTGTAAACTATCATAGATTTCAATTATAATTTAGGTTTATTATGACAGTTGGCTTAAGTACAAATTAGTTGTTACATTATTTATTTTTAAAAGAGACAAAAAAATAATTTATTTTGAGAAAAGGATTACATCATGAACATAAATTAATTACGTCTTTGTTGGAAATAAAATTTAACTATGGAATGGTGATTCCATAAAAAGTAAAAAACACTGGTGATAAAAGTATTCCAATAACTCATAAGTGGTTGAACAAAGAATAGTTAAAAGAACGGTTACCTTCCTATGGGGATAAAAGCACATCCCAACGAGGAAAATGGGTCTTTTTCTGTGGCTGAGGAGAGGAAGGAAGAGAGTGATGATTCATGAATTGGTGGTGACCAGTGGAAAAACTTAGCATTCCTAATTCCTGGAAAAGAAGAGTACTAGACTTGGGGTCTCGAGGTCTCCTCCAGAATTTTTTTCGACCTACTCATCTCAAGTGTGGAGCATGGGGGGAGATGAGGACATAATCACCTCTCTCATGGTAGGGAGGGCATCATCAGCAAGTCTTAAATGAGATAAGTAACAGACTACATAAAATAGTAAGAATTGGGAAAGTGTTTTTAAACATAATTATTATTTTTATACATAAAGTGTTTCTTAAATTATAAAAATGAAGACCTCTACACAGTGAATGTTTTAGATATGTATTTATCTGTCTTTCTTTGAGTAACCAAAATCCATAGAAATACCATTAATTATTTAGAATGCGTGAGAAATTACATTCATGCAAGTTTTGGGATAGTATTTCAAGAAAAAAAAAATAGTTTACAGTAATAGGTAAAAATTAATTTGAAAACACTCTACCAGAAGTGTACAACCATAAAATCATTAATTCAGGGTTAAATGTCGAAACTATGAACCCCAAACTCATCATTAACTGTAAACCTATGATATACACATAAAAAAAATGTAGATGGTTTGGACATCTCCATTAATTGAAAGAAATAGTTCAGTTTCTATTACTAGATAAAAGAATGAAAAATTTGTCTCTAATACTATATATATATATATATATATATATATATATATATATATATATATATATATATATATATATATATATATATAGAGAGAGAGAGAGAGAGAGAGAGAGAGAGAGAGAGAGAGAGAGAGAGAGAGAGAAAATATCAGAGATATCATGCATAATATATACCCAAAATTGAAACTGCCATTCTAAATACAAGTTACATTGAAAGTAATCTCTGTGCTGAAGAAGATAGAAAACATGAACCCAGAATCTGTTCAAACTAGAGATAGAACTAGCCTAAATCAAAGAATATGTGAAGGCTCTCATAAAGAAACAAAAAACCGTAGTTTATACATGAACAAGAGAAACCGAAAACGTTTCTTCCATTTCCAAATCCAAAGTGAACAAACTATATTAAAGGGTTGAATGAACTAACATTTGAAGATGTAGAAAAATCAAGAGATTTCTCATAAGCATAGATTCAAACTACCATTCAGGTAAGATCCAAATTATATCACAAAAAAAATTACTGAGTTTAAAGGGATTTCCCCTCTTATGACCAGACCGAGAATTCTGTAATATCTAGAAATAACATATAGTTTACAACAATGTTCCAAATGAAAGCAACAGTCACAAGTAGGGTAGAGCCCTCGAGTTAAATTGAACTAACACAACAACAAGCTCCCATAAAACCAAATCTAGAGCTCGCGATGCCCTGAGCACCCTCTAAGCTAGATCTGATCTTCTCTTTCAAATTTTTTAGAAACCCTATGGTGAAATTAGTAACTGATGGGAAAATGGTGGAATCAAGAATTGTAAAAAAAAAACGAAGAACAATCTCAATGGGTAAACCATTGATAGTCTAGAAATACGGTTACCTACTCAAAAACCAAGACAAGAAAACATTACTAAAATACCCTATCTTCAAAGCTTGCGGAGTAAAGGAAACAATAAGAAAAGACATAGTAATCTTCCAATACCTGTACAAAAAACCTTTCGCAGGCTTCAATGCAACTCTGCGAGAATCCATGGAAGAGTAATTTTACGAAAACTAGATGAGAGTGCAAAAATTAGGTAGCACAATAGCTCAAACTTAAGAAAATAACTCCTCTTGCCTTCTATAGTGAGTGGGTACTCAGAAAGAGAGCTCGAGCATGCTTAGTAATTAAGTGAGTTTCAAAAGCCTGGAGAAAAATAGAAAAGTGATTTAAACCTATAAACACTTTCAAAATCAAAGCACATGGCCAATGGCACAAAGCCACTGCTAGCCCTGTGAAAATAGAAAAAAAAACATGGAGGGTATATGCAACATAACGACAAACACCAACATAACGTAAAATCTAAGTCAAAATAGGTGAATCTAACGGGTATACCTATTTAATATTGTGTCATTATTAGCCGAACGTAACTAGAGAAAAGGAAATCTAGTCCATAGGGTTCAGTCCGCGATGGAGTTGTAGAGGAGCAACGCAGCAAAACTTGTTATCACTCAGGTTTTCCTCGAAGTTGTGGAAAAGGAAAGTATACCCGAGGTAACCACAAACCAACCTTTAGATGCAGAATCTAGCCAATCTGCATCCAGAGAGGGCTCTTTTATGATTTATCTTTGTTCTTAGAAAGTTTTAGGGCTAGTTATAGATCCAAGAGTTTGTTTGAAAATGGTGAATATTGGCCAACTAAGGGCAAGGTTGAATATTTTTTAGTCCATTGGGCTTGGTGAGTCAAAGGCACATGGTTTCTATCGATTTCTATTCTGATATATAAGATGGCTTTGCAGGGCAAGATAGCCAAATAGAGAACAATCCTTAAAATTTAAAGTGGATGGAATGGGTTTGAAGGGATGAAAGGCAGTTTAAGAATCTTTCACCATGTTCAAAAGAAAGAAATGAAATGATTACAAATAAAGAGTAGTGAAGGATTCTTTACTATATTAATCAAAATGTTTAAATTAGCAAAGCAAGAGCAATTAAGAATCCGTTGCTTATAACTAATTTAGAGGAAAACATTTAGAATAATCACAACTGAACTCAGAGTACAATTAAGTAAATTCTGAGTTATTCTTTTATGTCAAGTATTCAGAAATGGACACAATGATAGTATAAACAAATATAAAACTTAAGACATAGGATAGAAAGACTTATTGAACTGCAGTCAGACACATGAATCCTGCAAAAAGTCCTGAGCTTCAAATTGTCATCCAGCAAGCCACAAATAAATTTCTCCAAAACGCTTTTATTCCAAAAACATCAATGTCACAGCGAAGTAGTAGAATCCCCCCTCAATACTTTCTTTGAGGGTTTATTTATACAAAAAAATGATTGAAAATATCTCACACTAATATAGAAAATAATCTAGGGCGACTAATGAATAAGTTAAAATAAAAAGGAGACAGATGGTCTCATAGATAGAATAAAAAGTAACTGCTGGTGTGTTGTTTCCTCCTTTTGTGGATGTGCTAGAGGCAGGTCCTACAATAGGGCTCGATGTTGTCCATTCTGATTAATTTCTTTTTTACTGCCTTGCTTGTCTGATACTCTTCGTTTCTACTGATACTCTTTCACCTGTGCTCATTATTTATCCTTTACATGATAGTAAAAGGACAAAATTCTCTACCTGAAGATAAATTTTACAAAATTTTCAGTAAGTATTCCCACCATTTGTCATCTGCTATTATGGTTCTTTTGAGCTTTCTCAATGTTTCATCGGCCTCCGTGTATCTGAAAAAATTGGGCCGATTAGGGAACAAATACCTTATTTCATGCTCAAGATGAAACAAGTTCTTTAACCTATCGTAGAGATTCTTCCCTGTTGGTAGTGTTGATTCTGATGAGCTGGTAGAGGAACATGTGACGTTGTGAGCATGTATGTCCAATTTGTTGACATAAGTTTCCAATTCCATTATTTTGTCTTCTGAGAGCATCGGACTGGGCAATCCGCTAGCTATCAAAAAATTAAACCTTTCTTTAAATGCACTGATCTCTTGCTGAATATCTGAGCATTTTCTTTCCAAATTTTGCATAAGAGTTCTCTTGGTAAAAATTCTTTTTATTTCTAAAATAGTACCTGTCCTATCATCAATTCCAAGCTCTGCAAGCTGTCGTTTGGGTTGAGTGTTCAAAAATTGTATGAGTTGATTTGCTTGCTCAGGTCTGTCTTTTAATTCTGCTCTTGTTTTGTCGATCTCTTCCTGAGCTACTTTGACCAAATCATTTTGCTCAAAGATTACTTGAACAAAGGACCAAATACTCTTTATTGAATCAATAATATTATTCCACGGAATTTCATTTATTTCTCTTAAAGGATTTTCTAATGAGAGATCTTTTTCTAAAGCCTTAACCAATTTTTCTAGCCTTTTGATTTCCCTTGTATTATCAGCAACAGTCCTTTTTGACACATCATATTTTTGTTCCAAATTTGTGAGCTGCAATTTTGTAGAATGAAGTTCTGTGACTCTGAGTTTTAAACTTTCCATTTGTTTTACTAATTCATCAGAACTTAAATTAGAAGTATGCACCTGTAATGGATCTGTTTTTTGATCTACTGTTGTTGTACCTGTAGTTGTATTAGCCTCTGTGGTGGATGTCTGCATGATAGCTTCCTTTTATTTTAAAGCCTGTTCCAATTCTTTCTCTGTTTCACTCAGTTGCTCAGTCATTTTCAAGAGCAACTCCATCATTTCTTCCTGTGAATTTTCCTTCAAAACTTCTTGAGTCTGGGGATGCCTTGAGGTTGGCAATTTTAGTTGCTTTCTCAGTGCAGTAATATCATCATCTTTCTTTTTAATTAATGCCTCAATGCTTTTGATATCTTTGGGATTGTGACCCAAACTGATGATTATTTCTTCCAGAGACTTTATTCTGTTATCTTTTTCCTGAGAAGAAGCCTTCTCAATTTGCAACTGGGTGTTTGTATTATTTAAAGAATCTTGCAGCCTAAGGGCTGCCATGGCCTTATCAGTAAGGGTGGAATATATCATTTCCCCAGTTTGTTTATGCAACTCTATCTGGTCCAAGGGATGAATGTCTTTCGCCAGGACCTCAAAATTGGTCCTAATATAATCAGATGCTGTCTTGGGTTTTAGCACCTTGGATTTGAAATGGCTCATCATCATTTTGCCTTGTTGAATGTCAAATGCTGACATTAATCTTTCCTGATTGTGTGGAGCCATTCTCAGATACTGATCATATACCTGCATTCTCAATGGAACATTCTTTGCTTTTGTATTAATGAAATTTCTCTTTATATCACCTGTATCTGTTTTTGGCTGTTTAAAGGAAGAGACTTCAGTGCTCAACTGTTTTTGTAATTATTTTCCTTTGTGGCCTGTGTGTGTTTCACTAACTGTGCCAGTTAGTTGACTATATTCTCTTTCATCATCAATTATTTCATCTATAGTTTCCACTTCTGGGAGTGGATTGAGTTTCTGCTTTTTAGCTTGATGTAGCTCTGAGGATTCTTTGGGAGGAGTAGGATCTGGAACCTGTCTTTTCTTGCCTATTTCCATATTAGATGGAGTTTGCAATTCTAAAACTTCAGGATGATTTACTTGAGTAGGAGAAACCTGTGTTTGATCTGGTGCCCTGGAGGTTTGAGGATTTTGTACTTCAGGTTCTTTTCCTTTGCCTTTAGATTCGACTGTAATTGATGGACTGATTTCTTGTAATCCCTGTTGAAGATTTCCTGCTGAAGAAGTGCCAATGTGAGGTACATGCACTTGCCCAAAAATTTCTAGGTCAAATTTTTTCTCAAGATCTTTCATAATTTTGTTCATATTGTCTTCTTCACTATCTTGCTCAACTAGCGTTCCTTCCACCCACTCATCTTGATTAGCATATTGTTCTATTTCTGGAATTCTGTGGTGAAAGTATGGTGATGATTTGTTCTTCATTCTTTTATCACAGATAAAACTGAATGGATCATAAGGAACCCAACGGAAACTCCTTTGTAACTTGTAACGGTTTTGTAGTATATCTTCTGCTTCTCGCTCAACATCCCTAGAATTGCATATAAAGGGACGTAACTGACTTTTGATCCTGAGTTGGGCTTTCTTTTTCACACTACAAAAATGAACAATATCAGAATTATTCATTTGCCTAAAATATTCCAAGGCAAAAAGTCTCATAGGCACATATTTTGGAAACTTGAATGCATAAAGTTCACATCCATATATTCTGATCTCTGAATAATTTTGGTATAAATACCAGTCTCCAACTTTGTATGTCCTTGAAAGCTGCAAAATTTTGTTAATCTCATTGCTTATTCTTGGAGGAGAAACTCCTGTCAACAAGGTAGTTGCAGGATGAATGAAAAGATCAATGAACTCAGCATAAGAATAGGGAGAATCATAGGAATTGTGAGTTATGGCAGACCAAAATATAACAGATCTAGGGTTCCCCTTGGCATCAAGCTTTTTAACAGGAAAAGGGAACTTCTCTGATTGATAATAGATGATGAGATAGTAAATGACTGAGGAATATTTAAACACTTTCTCATTATCTAGCCTCATGAACTGGTCATGGATTTTATTGGCAATGAAAGATGCAAAGTCATATTTTACTGCAGGAGGTTGCCCAGGAGTAAAGATAGACAGCAATACGAGGGTTATTTCATCAACATACTCACTTGTATTGAAACCCATGACAAAGGATATCATATTCAGGATGAGCTTGCCTAATTCAGTAAAATAAGCAAAACCATAGGGAGGAGGTCGCTTAGGTTGATGTTCAGGTACCATAAAGGTCGGGCAAATGCATTTCATTTTTTCTTGGGATAGTTGAGTAGATTTTTCAAGCACTTCTTCCATGGACAAAGGGGTAAGATCTTGATCAGGTTCAAAATGGAGCATTGTATTGATAGCTTGAGGAGTGATGGGGAAAAGGATACTCTGGTCAGGAGACAACACTGCCCTTTGTGTTGAATCATAGTTGGAGTGACAGTAATGGATAATTTCTGGGAAAATACGGACTGAGGGGATGAGATATCTTGGGAAATTGGATTCCCACAATCCAATGACATCCAGACCTTTCGAATAATCGTCTCTGCAGTGACAATAACTTCGAAGGGGACTTTCATCGAAAAATAAGTCTTTAATTTGGAAGTCTTTATCCACTAATGGTAAGTATTCTAACTCTCTATGAGGGGCATTTAATGGGGTTACATTCATATCTGCCGGGGCTTCCATTTTGGTTCTTGTGTATTCAAAATGGAAGTTTCGGGATTTTCTTCATAGAACGGGTGAAATTTTGATTTTGGGAGCTTTGATTTTACTTGCAGGAACTGGAATAGACTGATATTAACCCTTTTTCAGACTTTGGCGTGAATTTTTAACGCAGGAAAGTGGATTTTCAAAGAGTTCCTGTAAGAAAATGAATAAATACCTGTTTTATGGAGAAGTTTGAAATTTACAGGTACTGGTCAATGGCGGATGGATGCTTGGGCACTGGTCTAACAATGGCGTTCAGCAATTTTGGTTGGCGGCGTCTTAATCAGCGGAATTTTCTAATTCTTCAGTGGAGGACGCAGTCATTTTCAGCAGTGAAAATGACAGAAAAACATGGGTTTTTGTTTATTTACAAAGTCAATGGGGATTTTTATTTTTTCGAGGATGACGTCATCCGGTACGGGAGGAAGCGTCACCGAGACCGGGCGGTAAGCGGTAATTTCGGCACCGCTCTTTGGGAGATGGTGGTATTCAGCGAGGAGGCAGCGATTCCATTAATCGAATGACACGTGGTCGGAGTACTATTCCAAAACCACTGGGCCCCCGCTCGTTATCTTTCGGACGCGAGACGGCCAGCGGAATGATCCTGGGCTGTTGATCTTTGGCGGGGGCGATCTAACGGTGGACGGGATGTGGAATTGGCAGAGTTTTAATGCGCGGGCCCGACGGGGATTAAAAATGATTAACTTTAATTAAATATCCCGGGAGGAATTTGATTGGCGGAATCGATGGTTATTAATTAATCCTGGTGATTTAATTAATCCCATAGTTTATTCACGGTTGCGGCAGGGTTAGGGGTTTTTCGAAGTTTTAGTTTAAATAAAAACTTTGGATTTATTTATTTTTTCGTTTTAAACACATAAAACTATATGTTTAAACCCTTTTCGATATTTTATTATATGGTAATAAATAAATGTCATTTATTAACCATAGGGGTAGGGAAATATTCTATATGGGTATATTTTAGCCAAAGGGTTTTTATTGTGGGTTATTTATTTATCAAAGGGGATTAAATAAACTTTGCCCAAAACTTATAATAAGAGGGGTTTTTGGGATATTTATGTAAAAGGAGTTATGTACGATAGGATAAGGTCTTTTCACTAGGGATTTAATAAATAAATCAGAAGTTAATATGACAAAGGACAAGGTAAACTCAAAATACTTAGCTATAACTAAAAAAGTGAAGATTTCTGAAGTAAATTACATCATCTCGATTTCAACACTTCAACATAGAATAGCAAGTAAATTTTGAGGGATTATTATGGAAATTTACATGACTTTCCTAAGTAAAATAGGATTTTACTTAGGAAAAGGATACAAGTGAATGATTATAATGATAAATAACTTCAAGTACTTAGGTCTTTTTGATCATTAGGCCGAGGGTCCAGTCCCTCCAAAAGTCAAGGAAATGCCTTGAGCCCCTTTAATCTTCAAATACCTTAGCACTTTGGGGAAATTAGTAAAACTCTTAGGGAGAAAGTGATGTGGGAAGTTAATGATTTTGACTTTGCTTTTTGTGAATTTTCCAATGTATTTTCTGCTTCAGTACTTGTGATGAAAGTAAAAGATTAAACACATTTAGCACCATCATTCATCACATGAAACTTGGGCAACACCATCTACCTACCCTATCTACTTTACACTACCATTTTTTTCTTTATTAGGGTGCATTTGGACTTGCAAACCCTTATCAATCTTCTTTTTTTTTTTTTTTACATGATAGATCTATCTAATTCTACCCTTATTACATCCAAGGGCTCAGATTAAACTGTTGAGCACCTTTTATTAACTCTACCTATCTACTTATCTGCCAAGATTAAACTGTTTGGTCAGATATTTATTCTCTATTCTATAACATGAAATTGAAAGATGAATGAGTCAAGATTAAACAGTTTGACTCTTCATAAATTGTGGCAAAATTTTGACAAGTTGCACACAATTTCTTATTTACAAAAATGAAATAGTAGTGGCATTTGGATTTGCACACTTTCCTGGTCTATTTTTGTTTGGGGTTCATTTATTTCATTTTCTTTTTTGACCATTTTATTTTTCTTACCCATTAATTTTCTTTTAGGGTATACCCTCTTTACATTTTTTAAATTTTTTGATTTTTTGAAAATATGGAAAACCTTTGCAACAATAAAAGGTATGAACATATTACAGAGTTCATTAAGTCAATCATGAAATATGACACCTATTGGTATAGGAGTCTAACACTGGCTCCACTTGGGGATGGCTTTTCCTTGTGAAAAGTAAAGAACAGCAGGTCAGATGCCTCAAAATGCCTTTAACTGAACCATGTAATCTTCTTTTTCTGGTGGCTTTATTATATATATGATAGGAAAACTTCTGAAGCTTAGGGCCTTCACTTCAGGCTTCCACTCCAGTAAGTTACTATCCACTCAAAACTTAAAACTTTGTGGCCCAATTAGGAACTTTCTGCCTTGTTCCAATCCCAAACATGCATTTGCTATGGTTGAAAATCTTGAATTGAATATAGTCCTTTTTCTGCAACCTGAAATCTGATCTGAAACTAAAACAACACACAAAAATTTTCAAACCAACTTAATGAAAAACTAGCTGAAAATTGACAACTAAAAAAATTGCTCAAAATTCTGAGCTTATTAGCACTCATTTACCTACTCTAATCTACTAAAAATCTTATTGAATCAGGTAATACAAAAATGCCAATGAAGCCAATCAAGTAGCTGTAAAAATAAATGGATAACTTGATTGCTTGTGATCAAAATTGGAAGTATGTTATGATCATATGCCTTTATAATAAATGATATGATGTTTAAAGGCCACTTTTGATGTATTTCATCTTTATAGAGAAAACATGTTTGCAGATTTGGGCTCAAAATATTCTCCATATAATTTGATATAGGATCAATAAAAGCATGATGTATGTTATTTACTTCTAGGCCTTCAATGACTAATTGTTCAATTGAATTATGAATATTAGACCATAAACTTATTTCTTCAGTCTTGTGTTTGAAAGAATAATCATCTTCAATATGCAAGTCAAAAGATAGTACAATTTCCTCTTGCTTTGGAGAAGGAAGATTTTCAAAGAATTCTTTAGGATTTCGGAAATTGTATGACCGTATTTGAGAATGCAAAAGTTTGATTTCATTTTCATAATTTTCACAAATTATATCAAGAAGCCATTTTTTAACTCGAGGAGAACATTTTCTTGATTTAAAAAGAAGAAAGAAATCTCTTAGAAAATCCTCATCAAACTGAAGTTTTGATAACTCATCCCTGAATTCATTTAAAATTTCATTAAATGAAAGATTTTCCACAACCCTGTCATCCAGTATCACTATTAATGCTTTGGAATATGGATTATTTGGTTGTGGAATTTCTCTGAAACTTGAAGCTCTGGATCTCTGATCAACAGTGTCTTGATTGGAAAATGATATCAAAAGAGTCAGAAGAATGATGCTCAAATGTGCATGGCGATTTTATATTTACAATTTTCAAAAGAGATAAATTAAAACTACTCTAAGATCTTCTCTAAAATACAATATACATTGGAAAACTCTATCAATTTAGAAAGAACATAATGTCTTGGATAACAATCCAAGTTGAAAGCCTGATCTTTCCATATTGTTCTTCCAGGTTCATTCCTCCAGTGGAGTCTTAGTAGTGAAATTGATTTTGGAGTCGCCAGGTGGATGATTTTAACCTTTGTGTGTCTGATCACTGTCCACCATCATAGATTAGATCTAAACCTGTAAAACAATTCTGAAGAAAAATTTAGTTCTTCAGGAAACCAAATTTTGAGTATTTTATGATTATTTTGTTTTTTTTTGTGAATTTTCAAAACAACTTCTATGATTTCTTTAAGAGGCTTTAGATATGAGATTTAAACTTTCTTAAAGACTTATTAAACTAGAGAACTGATGAAATGTTTGAAATCAAAGCTTAGGTCATAAACTAAACAGAGATAGACTGAAGCAACATTTATTTACTTTTGTAATTGCAGAGAAAAAGCAATTTCAAAGGCTACCTTGCTAACTTCAGGCTCTGTCTATAGTTTATAAAATAAGCAATAATAACAATAAAATTGTTCAGGTCACCAGTATGGTCGCCACTATGTTATCACTCAAGTTTTCCTTGAATTTGTGGAAAAGGAAATTATACCCGAGGTAACCACAAACCAACCTTCAGATGCAAAATCTAGCCAATCTGCATCCAGAGAGGGCTCTCTCTTTATGATTTATCTTTGTTCTTAGAAAGTTTTAGGCTAGTTATAGATCCAAGAGTTTGTTTGAAAAAGGTGGAATTCGCCAACTAAGGGCAAGGTTGAATATTTTTAGTCCATTGGGCTATGGAGTCAAAGGATGGCTTTACTGGATTTCTATTCTACACACAAGATGGTTTTGCAGGGCAAGATAGCCAAACAGAGAACAATCCTTAAAATTTAAAGTGGATGGAATGGGTTTGAAGGGATGAAAGGCAGTTAAGAATCTTTCACCATGTTTAAAAGAAAGAAATGAAATGATTACAAATAAAGAGCAGTGAAGAATTATTTACTATAGTAATCAAAATGTTTAAATTAGCGAAGCAAGAGCAATTAAGAATTCGTTGCTTATAACTAATTTAGAGGAAAACATTTAGAATAATCACAACTAAACTCAGAGTACATTTAAGTAAATTCTGAGTTATTCTTTTATGTCAAGTATTCAGAAATGGACACAATGATATTATAAACAAATATAAAACTTAAGACATAGGATAGAAAGACTTATTGAACTGCAGTCAGACACATGAATCCTGCAAAAAGTCCTGAGCTTCAAATTGTCATCCAGCAAGCCACAAGTAAATTTCTCCAAAACGCTTGTATTCCAAAAACATCAATGTCACAGGGAAGTAGTAGAATCCCCCCTCAATACTTTCTTTGAGGGTTCATTTATACAAAAAATGATTGAAAATATCTCACACTAATCTAGCAAATAATCTAGGGTGACTAATGAATAAGTTACAATAAAAAGGAGACAGATGGTCTCGTAGATAGAATAAAAAGTAACTGCTAGTGTGTTGTTTCCTCCCTTTGTGGATGTGCTGGAGGCAGGTCCTACAATAGGGCTCGATGCTGTCCATTCTGATTAATTTCTTTTTTACTGCCTTGCTTGTCTGATACTCTTCGTTTCTACTGGTACTCTTTCACCTGTGCTCATTATTTATCCTTTACATAATAGTAAAAGGACAAAATTCTCTACCTGAAGATAAATTTTACAAAATTTCCAGTAAGTCTTCCCACCATTTGTCATCTGCTATTATGGTTCTTTTGAGCTTTCTCAATGTTTCATCGGCCTCTGTGTATCTGAAAAAATTGGGCCGATTAGGGAACAAATACCTTATTTCATGCTCAAGATGAAACAAGTTCTTTAACTTGTCGTAGAGATTCTTCCCTGTTGGCAGTGTTGATTCTGATGAGCTGGTAGAGGAACATGTGACGTTGTGAGCATGTATGTCCAATTTGTTGACATAAGTTTCCAATTCCATTATTTTGTCTTCTGAGAGCATCGGACTGGGAAATCCGCTAGCTATCAAAAAATTAAACCTTTCTTTAAATGCACTGATCTCTTGCTGAATATCTGAGCATTTTCTTTCCAAATTTTGCATAAGAGTTATCTTGGTAAAAACTCTTTTTATTTCTAAAACAGTACCTATCCTATCATCAATTCCAAGCTCTGCAAGTTTTCGTTTGGTTTGAGTATTCAAAAATTGTATGAGTTGATTTGCTTGCTCAGGTCTGTCTTTCAATTCTGCTCTTGTTTTGTCGATCTCTTCCTGAGCTACTTTGACCAAATCATTTTGCTTAAAGATTACTCGAACAAAGGACCAAACACTCTTTATTGAATCAATAATATTATTCCACAGAATTTCATTTATTTCTCTTAAAGGCTTTTCTAATGAGAGATCTTTTTCTAAAGCCTTAACCAATTTTTCTAGCCTTTTGATTTCCCTTGTATTATTAGCAACAGTCCTTTTTGACACATCATATTTTTGTTCCAAATTTGTGAGCTGCAATTTTGTAGACTGAAGTTCTGTGACTTTGAGTTTTAAACTGTCCATTTGTTTTACTAATTCATCAGAACTTAAATTAGAAGTATGCACATGTAATGGATCTGTTTGTTGATCTGCTGTTGTTGTACCTGTAGTTGTAGTAGCCTTTGTGGTGGATTTCTGCATGATGTCTTCCTTTTCTTTTAAAGCCTGTTCCAATTCTTTCTCTGTTTCACTCGGTTGCTCAGTCATTTTCAAGAGCAACTCCATCATTTCTTTCTGTGAATTTTCCTTTAAAACTTCTTGAGTCTAGGGATGCCTTGAGGCTGGAAATTTTAGTTGCTTTCTTAGTGCAGTAATATCATCATCTTTTTTTTTAATTAATGCCTCAATGCTTTTGATATCTTTGGGATTGTGACCCAAACTGATGATTATTTCTTCCAGAGACTTTATTCTGTTATCTTTTGCCTGAGAAGAAGCCTTCTCAATTTGCAACTGGGTGTTTGTATTATTTAAAGAATCTTGCAGCCTAAGGGAAATCATGGCCTTATCAGTAAGTGTGGAATATATCATTTCCCCAGTTTGTTTATGCAACTCTATCTGGTCCAAGGGATGAATGTCTTTCGCCAGGACCTCAAAATTGGTCCTAATATAATCAGATGCTGTCATGGGTTTTGGCACCTTGGATTTGAAATGGCTCATCATCATTTTGCCTTGTTGAATGTCAAATGCTGACATTAATCTTTCCTGATTGTGTGGAGCCATTCTTAGATATTGATCATATACCTTCATTCTCAATGGATCATTCTTTGCTTTTATATTAATGAAATTTCTCTTTATATCACCTGTATCTGTTTTTGGCTGTTTAAAGGAAGATACTTCAGTGCTCAACTGTTTTTGCAATTCTTTTCCTTTGTGGCCTGTGTGTGTTTCACTAACTGTGCCAGTTAGTTGACTATCTTCTCTTTCATCATCAATTATTTCATCTATAGTTTCCACTTTTGGGAGTGGATTGAGTTTCTGCTTTTTAGCTTGATGTAGCTCTGAGGATTCTCTGGGAGGAGTAGGATCTGGAACCTGTCTTTTCTTGCCTATTTCTATATTAGATGGAGTTTTCAATTCTGAAACTTCAGGATGATTTACTTGAGTAGGAGAAACCTGTGTTTGATCTGGTGCCCTGGAGGTTTGAGGTTTCTCTGCCATGATGAAAGTTTCAATGACCTGTATTTCAGGTTCTTTCCCTTTTCCTTTAGACTCTACTGCAATTGATGGACTATCTTCCTATAATCCTTGTTGGAGATTTCCTACTGAATAAGTGCCAATGTGAGGTACCTGCACTTGACCAAAAGATTCTAGGTCAAACTTTTTCGCAAGATCTTTCATAATTTTGTTTATATTGTCTTCTTCATTATCTTGCTCAACTAGTGTTCCTTCCACCCACTCATCTTGATTAGCATATTTTCTATTTCAGGAATCCTGTGGTGAAAGTATGGGGATGATTTTTTCTTCATTCTTTTATCACAGATAAAACCGAATGGATCATAAGGAACCCAACGGAAACTCCTTTGTAACTTGTAACGGTTTTGTAGTATATCTTCTGCTTCTTGCTCAGCATCCCTGGAATTGCATATGAAGGGACCTAATTGAATTTTGATCCTGAGTTGGGCTTTCTTTTTTACACTACAAAAATGAATCATGTCAGAATTATTCATTTGCCTGAAATATTCTAAGGCAAAAAGTCTCATAGGCACATATTTTGGCAACCTGAATGGATACAATTCACATCCATATATTCTGATGACTGAATGATTTTGGTATAAATACCAGTCCCCAACTTTATATGTCCTTGAAAGCTGCAAAGTCTTCTTAATCTCATTACTGAGCCTTGGAGGTGGAATTCCTGTCAACAAGGTAGTTGCAGGATATACAAAAAGATCGATGAACTCAGCATAAGAATAAGGAGAATTATAGGAAGAGTGAGTTATGGCAGACCAAAATATAACAGATCTAGGGTTTCCCTTGGCATCAAGCTTTTTAACAGGAAAAGGGAACTTCTCTGATTGATAATAGATGATGAGATGGTAAATGACTGAGGAATATTTAAACACTTTCTCATTATCTAGCCTCATGAACTCCTCATGGAATTTATTTGCAATGAAAGATGCAAAGTCATATTTTACAGCAGGAGGTTGTCCAGGAGTGAAGATGGATAACAATACTAGGGTTAATTCATCAACATACTCACTAGTATTAAAACCCAGCACAAAGGATATCATATTCAGGATGAGCTTGCCTAAATTAGTAAAATAAGCAAAACCATAGGGAGGAGGTCCCTTAGGTTGATGTTCAGGTAACATAAAAGTCTGGCAAATGCATTTCAATTTTTCTGGGGACAGTTGGGTAGACTTTTCAAGTAGTTCTTCCATGGACAAAGGAGTAAGATCTTGATCAGGTTCAAAATGGATCATTGTATTGATAGCTTGAGGAGTGATGGGGAAAAGGATACTCTGGTCAGGAGACAACACTTCCCTTTGAGTTGAATCATAGTTGGAGTGACAGTAGTGGATAATTTCTGGGAAAATATGTACTAAGGGGATGAGATACTTCGGGAAATTAGATTCCCACAACCCAATGACATCCAAACCTTTCGAATAATCGTCTCTGCAGCGACAATAACTTCGAAGGGTACTTTCATGAAAAACTAAGTCTTTAATTTGAAAGTCTTTATCCACTAATGGTAAGTATTCTAACTCTCTGTGAGGGGCATTTAATGGGGTTACATTTAGAGCTGCCGGAGCTTCCATTTTGGTTCTTGTGTATTCAAACAGTTTTAGGTTTTCTTCGTTTACCCAAGCAAGTAATTTTGTTTCGAACTTTTGATTTACTTCAGGAACTAGAATAGACTCGATATTCAGAAGACTCTCTACTTACTCACGAATTTTTAAATACGTAAGTTGGATTTTTCAAAGAGTTCCAGCTAAGAAATTGAATCACCAATTGCTTGATGGAGAAGTTCAAAATTTACAGTAATCGGTCAATGGCGATGGATGCTTGGGCACCGGTCTAACAATGGCGTTCAGCAATTTTGGTTGGCGGCGTCTCAATCGCCGGAAGTTTCGAATTCTTCGGCTGAGGACATGCCTTCTTTCACAGCGTGAAAACGACAGTAATAAACGGGTTTTTGTTTTATTTACAAATTCAATAGGGTTTTTTGTTTTTTCGATGATGACGTTTATCCGAGACGGAGGACGCCACACGGTCCGGCGGTATGGTATTTTCCGCACCACCTTTGCGGAAAAGCAGTTTCGGGCGGATGGGCAGTGAAGCGATTCAGAGATTGACACGTAGCATACGCTATTTGAAAACCACTTTTCATTTCGCGAGTTAATTCTCGGATGGGAGATGGGCAGCAGAATGTTTGCGAACCGTAGATCTCCAGGCGGATGATCCGACGGTTGACATGACGTGAAGTTGGCAGGGGAGTAAATGATCGGGGGTTCGAAGTAATCAACGTTAATTAATTATTTCGGGCGGGATTTCATTGGCGGAGGGATGTGATTATTAATTAATCCAAGTGATTAATTAATCTCAATGATTTATGAAGGGTCGGGGCTACGGATGGGTTTCGGGTTTTATTTTTTCCGCTTAAAACATATAAAACGTATGTTTTAAACTCTTTTTCAATATTTTTATTATATGGTAATAAACCGATGTGATTTGTTTACCATAGGGGCGGTGATAATTATATAATGATAATTTTTAACCAAAGGGAGTATATATTGGGTTTTTTGTTTAAACAAATAAGGAATAAATACTTTGGTTAAAAATCATAATAAGTGGGTTTTTTGGAATACTACATAGGAGCAGTTATATATATAGGAAAAGGTATTTTCACTAGGGATTTAATAGATAAATTAGAGTTAATATGACAAGGGAATAAGGAAAACTCAAAATACTTTACACAACTAAGAAAGTGAAGATTTCTGAAGCAAATTGCATTATATCAACTTCAACACTTAGATTTAGCATAAGAAGTAATTTTGAGGGACTTTATGAAATATGGCATGATTTTCCTAAGTAAAAATGAGATTTTACTTAGGAAATGATTAAGAGTGAATGAGTATAATAATGGATAACTTCAAGTACTTAGGGCTTTTCAATTATTGGGCCGAGGGTCCGGTCCCTCCAAAAGTCAAGGAAATGCCTTGAGCCCCTTTAATCTTCAAATTCCTTAGTACTTTGGGGAAATTAGTAAAACTCTTAGGGAGAAAGTGATGTGGGAAGTTAATGATTTTAACTTTTCTTTTTGTGAATTTTCCAATGTATATTCTGCTTCAATACTTGTGATGAAAGTTAAAGATTAAACACATTTAGCACCATCATTCATCATATGAAACTTTGCAACACCATCTACCTACCCTATCTACTTTACACTACCATTTTCTCTTCTTTATTAGGGTGCACTTAGACTTGCAAACCCTTATCAAACTTCTTTTCTTTTACAAGGCAAATCTATCTAATTCTACCCTTATTACATCCAAGGGCTCAGATTAAACTATTGAGCACCTTTTATTAACTCTACCTATCTACTAATCTGCCAAGATTAAACTGTTTGGTCAGATATTTATTCTCTATTCTACAACATGAAATTGAAACATGAATGAGTCAAGTTTAAACAGTTTGACTCTTCATAAATTGTGGCAAAAGTTTGACAAACTGCACACAATTGCTTATTACAGAAAATGAAATAGTAGTGGCATTTGGACTTGCACACTTTCCTTGGCCTTTGTTTTTGTTTGGGGTTCATTTCTTTCACTTTTTTTACCATTTTATTCTTTTTACCCTTTGACTTTTCTTTTAGGGTATACCCTCTTTACATTTTTTAAAATTTTTATTTTTTAAGAATATGGAACACCTTTGCAACAAGAAAAATGTTTGACATATTACATAGTTCAATAAGACAATCATGAAAAATGACACCTATTGGTATAGGAGTCTAACACTGGCTCCACTTGGGGATGGTTTTTCCTGGCGAAAAGTCAAGAACAGCAGGTCAGATGCCTCAAAATGCCTTCAAACTGAATTATGTAATCTTCTTTTTCTGGTGGTTTTATTGTATATATGATAGTAAAACTTCTTAAGCTTAGGGCCTTCACTTCGAGCTTCAACTTCAGCAAGTCACCATCCAATCCAAATTGTGTTTCCCAGTTGGAAATATTCTGTCTTGGTCCAATCTCACACATGCATTTGCTGTGGCTGAAAATCTTGAATTGAATATAGTCCTTTTTCTGCAACCTGAAATCTGATCTGAAACTAAAACAACACACAAAAATTTTCAAACCAACTTAATGAAAAACTAGCTGAAAATTGAAAACTAAAAAAATGCTCAAAATTTTGAGCTTATTAGCACTCATTTACCTACTCTAATCTACTAAAAACCTTATTGAATCGAGTACTACAAAAATGCCAATGAAGCCAATCAAGTAGCTGTAAAAATAAATGGATAACTTGATTTCTTGTGATCAAAATTGGAAGTATGTTATGATCATGTGCCTTTATAATAAATGATATGATGTGTAAAGGCCACTTTTGATGTATTTGATCCTTATAGAGAAAACATGTTTGCAGATTTGGGCTCAAAAGATTCTTCATATAATCTGATATAGGATCAATAAAAGCATGATGTATGTTATTTACTTCTAGGCCTTCAATGACTAATTGTTCAATTAAATTATGAATATTACACCATAAACTTATTTCTTCAGTCTTGTGTTTGAAAGAATAATCATCTTCAATATGTAATTCAAAAGATAGTACAATTTCCTCTTACTTTGGAGAAGGAAGATTTTCAAAGAATTCTTTAGGATTTCGGAAATTGTATGACTGAATTTGAGAATGCAAAAGTTTGATTTCATTTTCATAATTTTCAGATATTATATCAAGAAGCCATTTTTTAACTTGAGGAGAACATTTTCTTGATTTAAAAAGAAGAAAGAAAGCTTTTAGAAAATCCTCATCAAACTGAAGTTTTGATAACTCATCCCTGAATTCATTTAAAATTTCATCAAATGAAAGATTTTCCACAAACCCTGTCATCCAGTATCACTATTAATGCTTTGGAATATGGATTATTTGGTTGTGGAATTGCTCTGAAACTTGAAGCTCTGGATATCTGATCAACGGTGTCTTGATTGGAAAATGATATCAAAAGAGTCAGAAGAATGATGCTCAAATGTGCATGGAGATTTTATATTTACAATTTTCAAAAGAGATAAATTAAAAACTACTCTAAGATCTTCTCTAAAATACAATATACATTGGAAAACTCTATCAATTTAGAAAGAACATAATGTCTTGGATAACAATCCAAGTTGAAAGCCTGATCTTTCCATATTGTTCTTCCAGGTTCATTCCTCCAATGGAGTCTTAGTAGTGAAATTGATTTTGGAATCGCCAGGTGGATGATTTTAACCTTTGTGTGTATGATCACTGTCCAACATCATAGATCAGATCTAAACCTGTAAAACAATTCTGAAGAAAAAATTAGTTCTTCAAGAAACCAAATTTTGAGTCTTTTATGATTTTTTTTTTTTTGGTGAATTTTCAAAACAACTTCTATGATTTCTTTAAGAGGCTTTAGATATGAGATTTAAACTTTCTTAAAGACTTATTAAACTAGAGAATCTGATTGAATGTTTTAAACTAAAGTTCAGTTATTTAAGCTAAACCAGAGATAGACTGAAGCAACATTTATTTACTATGCATTTGCAGAGCAAAAGCATTTCAAAGGCTACCTGGCTGATCTTCAGACTCTGTCCATAGCTTATAAGCAAACAATATTAACAATAAAGATATTCAGGTCCCCAGTGGAGTCGCCACTATGTTATCACTCAGGTTTTCCTTGAAGTTGTGGAAAAGGAAAGTATACCCGAGGTAACCACAAACCAACCTTCAGATGCAGAATCTAGCCAATCTGCATCCAGAGAGGGCTCTCTCTTTATAATTTGTCTTTGTTCTTAGAAAGTTTTAGGCTAGTTATAGGTCCAAGAGTTTGTTTGAAAATGGTGGAATTCGCCAACTAAGGGCAAGGTTGAATATTTTCAGGCCATTGGGCTATGGAGTCAAAGGATGGCTTTACTGGATTTCTATTCTACACACAAGATGGCTTTGCAGGGCAAGATAGCCAAACAGAGAACAATCATTAAAATTTAAAGTGGATGGAATGGGTTTGAAGGGATGAAAGGCAGTTAAGAATCTTTCACCATGTTCAAAAGAAAGAAATGAAATGATTACAAATAAAGAGCAGTGAAGAATTATTTACTATAGTAACCAAAATGTTTAAATTAGCGAAGCAAGAGCAATTAAGAATTCGTTGCTTATAACTAATTTAGAGGAAAACATTTAGAATAATCACAACTGAACTCAGAGTACAATTAAGTAAATTCTGAGTTATTCTTTTATGTCAAGTATTCAGAAATGGACACAATGATGTTATAAACAAATATAAAACTTAAGACATAGGATAGAAAGACTTATTGAACTGCAGTCAGACACATGAATCCTGCAAAAAGTCCTGAGCTTCAAATTGTCATCCAGCAAGCCACAAATAAATTTCTCCAAAATGCTTTTATTCCAAAAACATCAATGTCACAGCGAAGTAGTAGAATCCACCCTCAATACTCTCTTTGAGGGTTTATTTATACAAAAAATGATTGAAAATATCTTACACTAACCTAGCCAACAATCTAGGGTGACTAATGAATAAGTTACAATAAAAAGAAGACAAATGGTCTCGTAGATAGGACAAAAAGTAATTGCTGGTGTGTTGTTTCCTCCTTTTGTGGATGTGTTGGAGGCAGGTGCTAAAATAGGGCTCGATGTTGTTTCTTTGAGTAATTCTTTTGCTTGTTTGATACTCTTCATTTCTACTGATACTCTTTCAACTGCCCAACTGATACTCTTTAACCTGTGCTCATTATTTATCCTTTACATGATGGTAAAAAGACAAAATTCTCTACCTGAAGATAAATTTTACAAAATTTCCAATAAGTCTTCCCACCATTGATCTTCTGCTATTATGGTTCTTTTAAGTTTTCTTAATGTTTCATAGGCCTCTGTGTATCTGTAAAAAGTGGGTTGATTAGGGAACAAATATTTTATTTCATGCTCAAGATGAAACAAATTCTTTAACCTGTGGTAGAGATTCCTCCCTGTTGGCAATGTTGCTTCTGACGAACTGATAGAATGAGCAGTTGTGTTATGAGCATGTATATCTATTTTATTAACATAGGTTTCCAGGTCCATTATCTTGTCCTCTGAGAGCATAGGACTGGGTAACCCATTGTCCAATAAAACCTGAAATTTTCCTTTGAAAGCATTAATTTCTTCCAAAATATCTGAGAATTTTCTTTCCAAATTTTGCATAAGAGTTCTTTTGGTAAAAACTCTTTTTATTTCTAAAATAGTGCATGTCCTGTCATCAATTACAAGCTCTGCAAGCTGTTGCTTGGTTTGGGTGTTCAAAAATTGTATAAGTTGATTGGCTTGCTCAGGTCTGCCCCTTAATTCATCTCTAGTTTTGTCTATTTCTTCCTGAGCTACTTTGATCAAGTCATTTTGTTCAAAGATTGTTTGAATAAAGGACCAAACACTCTTTATTGTCTCAATTATATTATCCCAAAGAATTTCGTTTATTTCTCTCAAAGGCTTTTCTAATGAAAGATATTTTTCTAAAGCCTTCACCAATTTTTCCAGTCTTTTAATTTCCCTGGTATTATCAGCAACAGTCTTTTTAGACATATCATATTTCTGCTCCAAATTTACTAAATGGAATTTTGTGGTTTGAAGTTCTGTGACTCTGAGTTTTAAACTTTCCATTTGTTTTATCAATTCATCAAAACTTAAACTGGAAGTGTTTACCTGTGATGACTCTGTTTGTTGATCTGCTATTGTAGTACCTGTAGTGACCTTTGTTGTAGATGTTTGCATGATAGCCTGTTTTTCTTTTAATGCCTGTTCTAATTCTTTCTCTGTTTCACTCAGTTGCTCAGTCATTTTCAAGAGCAACTCCATCAGTTCTTCCTGTGAATTTTCCTTCAAAACTTCTTGAGTCTGAGGATGCCTCGAGGCTGGCAATTTCAGCTGCTTTCTTAGTGCAGCAATATCATCATCTTTCTTTTTAATTAGTGTCTCAATTCTTTTGATATCTTTGGGGTTGTGACCCAAACTGATGATTATGTCTTCCAGAGACTTTATTCTGTTATCTTTTGCCCTAGAAGAGGTCTTCTCAATTTTCCACTGGGTGTTTGTATTATTTAAAGAATCTTGCAGCCTAAGGGCTGCCATGGCCTTATCAGTAAGGGTGGAATATACCATTTCCCCAGTTTGTTTATGCAACTCTATCTGGTCCAAGGGATGAATGTCTTTTTCCAGGACCTCAAAATTGATCCTAATATAATCAGATGTTGTCATGGGTTTTGGCACCTTGGATTTGAAATGGCTCATCATCATTTTGCCTTGTTGAATGTCAAATGTTGACATTAATCTTTCCTGATTGTGTGGAGCCATTTTCAGATATTGATCATACACCTTCATTCTCAATGGATCATTCTTCGCTTTTATATTAATGAAAATTCTCTTTATATCACCTGTATCTGTTTTTGGTTGTTTAAAGGAAGATACTTCAGTGCTCAGCTATTTTTGTAACTCCTTTCCTTTATGACCTGTGTGTGTTATACTAACTGAACCAGTTAGTTTATTATCTTCTCTTTCATCATCAAACATCTCATCTATAGATTCCACTTCTGGAAGTGGATTCAGTTTCTGCTTCTTAGCCTGGTATTGTTGTGAAGTCTCTTTGGGAGGAGTGGGATCAGCAACCTGTCTTTTCTTGCATATTTCCATATTAGATGGAGTCTGTAATTCTGAAACCTCAGGATGATTAACTTGAACAGGAGAAACATGTGTTTGATCTGGTGCCTTGGAGGTTTGAGGCTTTTCTGACATATTGAAAGTTTCAATGACCTGTACCTCAGGTTCTTTCCCTTTACCTTTAGACTCAACTGCAATTGATGGACTCTCTTCCTGTGATCCCTGTTGGAGATTTTCTGCTGAAGAAGTACCAATGTGAGGTACCTGCACTTGACCAAAATATTCTAGGTCAAACTCTTTCTCAAGATTTTTCATAATTTTGTTTATATTGTCTTCTTCATTATCTTGCTCAACTAGTGTTCCTTCCACCCACTCATCTTGATTAACATATTGTTCTATTTCAGGAATCCTGTGGTGAAAGTATGGGGATGATTTGTTCTTCATTCTTTTATCATAGATAAATCCAAATGGATCATAAGGAACCCAACGGAAACTCCTTTGTAACTTGCAACGGTTTTGTAGTATATTTTCTGCTTCTCTTTCAGCGTCCCTAGAATTGCATATAAAGGGACCTAATTGACTTTTGATCCTGAGTTGGGCTTTCTTTTTTACACTACAAAAATGAATCATATCAGAATTATTCATTTGCCTGAAATATTCTAAGGCAAAAAGTCTCATAGGCACATATTTTGGCAACCTGAATGGATATAATTCACATCCATATATTCTGATGACCGAATGATTTTGGTATAAATACCAGTCCCCAACTTTATATGTCCTTGAAATCTGCAAAGTCTTCTTAATCTCATTACTGAGCCTAGGAGGGGGGATTCCAGTCAACAAGGTAGTTGCAGGATATACAAAAAGATCGATGAACTCAGCATAAGAATAAGGAGAATTATAGGAAGAGTGAGTAATGATAGACCAAAATATAACTGATCTAGGGTTTCCCTTGGCATCAAGATTTTTAACAGGAAAAGGGAACTTCTCTGATTGATAATAGATGATGAGATGGTAAATGACTGAGGAATATTTAAACACTTTCTCATTATCTAACCTCATGAACTGGTCATGGATTTTATTGGCAATGAAAGATGCAAAGTCATATTTTACTGCAGGGGGTTGCCCAGGAGTAAAGATAGACAGCAATATCAGGGTTATTTCATCAACATATTCACTTGTATTGAAACCCATGACAAAGGATATCATATTCAGGATGAGTTTGCCTAAATTATTAAAATAAGCAAAACCATAGGGAGGGGGGCCCTTTAGGTTGATGTTCAGGTAACATAAAAGTCTGGCAAATGCATTTCAATTTTTCTGGGGACAGTTTGGTAGACTTTTCGAGTAGTTCTTCCACAGACAAAGGAGTAAGATCTTGATCAGGTTCAAAATGGAGCATTGTATTGATAGCTTGAGGAGTGATGGGGAAAAGGATACTCTGGTCAGGAGACAACACTGCCCTTTGAGTTGAATCATAGTTGGAGTGACAGTAGTGGATAATTTCTGGGAAAATATATACTGAGGGGATAAGGTATCTCAAGAAATTGGATTCCCACAATCCAATGACATCCAGACCCTTCGAATAATCATCTCTGCAATGACAATAACTTCGAAGGGGACTTTCATCGAAAACTAAATCTTTAGTTTGAAAGTCTTTATCCACTAATGGTAAGTATTCTAACTCTCTGTGAGGGGCATTCAATGGGGTTACATTCAGGGCTGTCGGAGCTTCCATTTTGGTTCTTGTGTATTCAAAATGGAAGTTTCGGGGTTTTCTTCACAGACCGGGCGCAATTTTGTTTCTGGGAACTTTGATTTTACTTGCAGGAACTAGAATAGACTGATATTAACCCTTTTTCAGACTTTGGCATGAATTTTTAACACAGGACAGTGGATTTTTCAAAGAGTTCTAGCAAGAAATTGAATAAATACCTGTTTGATGGAGAAGTTCAAAATTTACAGGTACTGGTCAATGGCGGATGGATGCTTGGGCACTGGTCTAACAATGGCGTTCAGCAATTTTGGTTGGCGGCGTCTCAATCAGCGAAAGTTTCGAATTCTTCAGTGGAGGACACAGTCTCTTTCAGCAGTGAAAATGACAGAAATACACGGGTTTTTGTTTTATTTACAAAGTCAATGGGGTTTTTTGTTTTTTTCGAGGATGACGTCATTCGGTACGGGAGGACGCGTCACCGGGTCCGGGCGGTAAGTGGTATTTTCCGCACCACCTTTGCGGAAAAGCAGTTTCGGGCGGATGGGCAGCGAAGAGATTCAGAGATTGACACGTAGCACACACTATTTGAAAACCACTTTTCATTTCGCAAGTTAATTCTCGGATGGGAGATGGGCAGCGGAATGTTTGCGAACCATAGATCTCCAGGCGGATGATCCAACGGTTGACATGACGTGAAGTTGGTGGGGGAGTAAATGATCGGGGGTACGAAGTAATCAACGTTAATTAATTATTTCGGGCGGGATTTCATTGGCGGAGGGATGTGATTATTAATTAATCCAAGTGATTAATTAATCTCAATGGTTTATGAAGGGTCGGGGTTACGGATGGGTTTCGGGTTTTATTTTTTCCGTTTAAAACATATAAAACATATGTTTTAAACTATTTTTCAATATTTTTATTATATGGTAATAAACCGATGTGATTTGTTTACCATAGGGGCGGGGATAATTATATAATGATAATTTTTAACCAAAGGGAGTATATATTGAGTTTTTGTTTAAACAACTAGGGAATAAATACTTTGGTTAAAAATCATAATAAGTGGGTTTTTTGGATATTATAAAAGGGAGTTATATATATATATAGGAGAAGGTATTTTGACTAAGGATTTAAAATAAAATTAATTGTTAATATGACAAGGGAATAAGGAAAACTCAAAATACTTTACACAACTAAGAAAGTGAAGATTTTTGAAGCAAATTGCATTATATCAACTTCAACACTTAGATTTAGCATAGCAAGTAATTTTGAGGGACTTTATGAAATATGGCATGATTTTCCTAAGTAAAAATGGGATTTTACTTAGGAAATGATTAAGAGTGAATGAGTATAATAATGGATAACTTCAAGTACTTAGGGCTTTTCAATTATTGGGCCGAGGGTCCGGTCCCTCAAAAAGTCAAGGAAATGCCTTGAGCCCCTTTAATCTTCAAATTCCTTAGTACTTTGGGGAAATTAGTAAAACTCTTAGGGAGAAAGTGATGTGGGAAGTTAATGATTTTGAATTTGATTTTTGTGAATTTTCCAATGTATATTCTGCTTCAATACTTGTGATGAAAGTTAAAGATTAAACACATTTAGCACCATCATTCATCATATGAAACTTTGCAACACCATCTACCTACCCTATCTACTTTACACTAACATTTTCTCTTCTTTATTAGGGTGCACTTAGACTTGCAAACCATTATCAAACTTCTTTTCTTTTACAAGGAAAATCTATCTAATTCTATGCTTATTACATCCAAGGGCTCAGATTAAACTGTTGAGCACCTTTTATTAACTCTACCTATCTACTTATCTACCAAGATTAAACTGTTTGGTCAGATATTTATTCTCTATTCTACAACATGAAATTGAAACATGAATGAGTCAAGTTTAAACAGTTTGACTCTTCATAAATTGTGGCAAAAGTTTGACAAACTGCACACAATTTCTTATTAGAGAAAATGAAATAGTAGTGGCATTTGGACTTGCACACTTTCCTTGGTCTTTGTTTTTGTTTGGGGTTCATTTCTTTCACTTTTTTTACCATTTTATTCTTTTTACCCTTTGACTTTTCTTTTAGGGTATACCCTCTTTACATTTTTTAAAATTTTTATTTTTTAATAATATGGAACACCTTTGCAACAAGAAAAAGGTTTGACATATTACATAGTTCAATAAGACAATCATGAAAAATGACACCTATTGGTATAGGAGTCTAACATGAACTATTGGTTAATCTGGTGAAAAATAGTGCTTCAGCATTCTACCATTGATTAGTCCACCTGGTAGATCTGTTCCATCTAACTCCTTTAAGAAAAATGATTTGTTACCTCTGTAACCATAAATGATGTATGGGCCTTTCCAAAGAAAGTCAAATTTCCCATGTTTCCCTTTGTCTTCTCTTCTAGAATCCCATTTGAGTACACTATTGCCTATGAAAAAATCATCTTCTTTAGTTTTCTTATTAAAAAACTTCTTGATTTTGTCTTGGATTACTTGAGATTTTATATAAACTTCTTCCCTGGTTTGCAGCAAATGAATTGTCGGAATTATCCTCCTTTGGATGTAATTTGGTTCTACTTGTAGTTCTTGAATCAATTTCATCACTGGCACTCCTAAAGAGGATGGAAAAACAACATCCATCCCATATACTAATTGATAGGGAGAGGTACCAATAAATTTCTTTGTAGTTAGGTTGTCTGCTCATAGGGCACTGACCAACCTTTTATTTCAGGTTTTCTTGTTATCTTCTAATAGCTTCTTGATGATATTAACCTTTTGTTTGAGGATTTTGCTAGTACATTACCTTGAGGGTAATAGGCAGTGGAATGGCCAAGGTTGATATGGTATTTGTTACAAAAGTCTATCATTTTCTTGGATTTGAAGGCAGCAGCATTATCAGTAATGAGATTTTGTGGGAATCCAAATCTAGAAAGGTTGTTGTTTTCAAGAAATGAGATAATGACAAATTCTATGGCTTGTCTAGAAGGGATGGCTTCTATCCACTTGGTAAAGTAATAAGTGGCTGTCAATATCCATTTATGTTGGGCAGAGGAAGGTGGGTGAATTTCAGCAATGAAGTATAAACCCCATTGTTGAAATATCATTTATTTTGATATAGGTTTGAGGGGTAATGGTAAGAGTTTCTTCTTCCCTTCAAATGTTTGGCATTTGTGACAGGAGGTCACATAATTTCTAACATCTGCAAAAAGAGTGGGCCAGTAAAAACCTATCCTCAAAATATTATCAGTAGTTTTTTTCCAGTAAACGTGTCCTCCGCAGTCTCCTGCATGAAATTCCTTCCTGAATTTATTAGCTTCATCTTTCAATAAACAATTCAATAGGATGCCACCATGATATTTCCAAATAAAGCATTATCAAGGATACAATATTTCATTGCTTGCATTTTTAAGAATATACCTTTAGTTATATATAAACCAGAAGGAGCTTGTAGGTTGAGTAAAACAAATATAATGTCTGCATACCAAGGTGAATCTATGAAAGCTTCATTGATTTGTGGATTCACCATCTCTTCCTGATCATCTAGTTAAGTAATGAAATCTATGTCTAAGGCCTGACAGTTCGATTCAGCCATGATTTTGGCTAAACCTTGGCCTTTGATCAATTTTGTAGGCTTTATTTCAATGTCATATTCTAGTATAGTGGAAATCCATTTGCCTCTCTTTCCATCAAGCCCATTCTGAGTTAGAATTTCCTTCACAACTGAATTTGAAACATATGCAATTATGTGGGAGTATAAAATTTACACTCTGAAATATTTTATAGCTTTCACTAAAGCAAGTACTTTTTTTTCCATAATATTGTCCTTTAGTGTGGCATCTCTCAAGGATTTACTGAAAAATCAATGGGTTGTTCATAACATTGATCATTATTTTGCAACAAGAGTGCTGCAATGGTGTGTTCTGAAGCAAAAGAAAAAATTATAAAATCTTTTTTGAAATTAGGACTTATGAGGACAGGTGTTTTAGTGAGAGCTTCTTTAATTGCTTCAAAATAATTTTTAGCCTCTATTTTCCACTTAAGTGTTGAATCTTTCTTTAACATGTTATTCAAATTCCTAAGTATTTCTGCTAAGTTAGAGATGAATCTTCTAAGAAAAATTATTTTTCCTAGAAATGATTGTAATTCTCTGATATTTCTAGGATGATTGATGTTTAAGATTGCTTCTATTCTAGCTGGATCAATTATAATTCCCTCTTTAGAAATATTGTGTCCCAGAAGTTTTCCTTCTTCTAATCCAAAGAGTGTCTTTTTAGGGTTCAAGGAAAGACCAAATTTTTTTCATTTAAAGAATACTCTTCTCAAATGATCTAGATGTTCATTATCTGTTTTGGAAAATACGGTGATATCATCTAGATAAATGACTAGAAATTCATGGATTTCCTTTGCAAAATATATGTCCATAGCTCTTTGGAATGTAGCTCCAAAGTTCATCAGTCCAAAGGGCATTTTAAAGTACATGAAAGTTCCCCAAGCAGTGGTAAATGATGTCTTTTCTTGATCTTCAGGTTGGACTAGGATTTGGTTGTATCCAGAAAATCCATAAAATAATGAAATTATGGATGACCCTACTACCCTTTGCAGTAGATGGTCCATTTTAGGGAGGGGATAGTTATCCTTTAATGAGACTTTGTTTAAGTTTCTAAAATTAACACAAAGTCTGATTTCTCCTGTTTTCTTTCTAGTGGATACTAAATAAGAGACCCAATCAGAATATCTAATGGGTGCTATGATTTGAGCTTCATACATCCTTTTAACTTCTTTTTCTATCAATGGAATAAGAATAGGGTTAATTCTCCTAAGATTTTGTTTAAAGGGCTTCTGATTTTCTTTGATTGGTATTTTATGCTGGATAATGTTGGTGTCATAAGACTTGAGGTATTCATAACTCCAAGAAAAGACATTTTGAAATTCTTTAAACAAAATTATGTACTTCATCTTTTCAGCTAGAGGTAATGCTTTGGATATTTTAATAAGCTTTGGTTTTTCTTCTGTTCCTATGTTACATTCCTCTATATCTGACCTTAGGGGCTCCATTTTGGGTTTTCTAGCTACATCATTTGAGTCAAAAAGATCTTCTAATGGGGCTAATCCCTTAGGAAAAATGTTATCTTTAAGGTTTAAAATTTCTGATTCATCATTGGTTAATTGTTCTATTAGTATTGTTTCTAATTTATCTATTTCTACTTTAGTAAATTTATTTGGTTCAATTTTATCTACATCATTTACATCTATCTCACTATTTATGGTGTAGCCTAATTTACAATCAGTGTCTTTATTACATTTTCGAAATTCTCCCTCGGCATTCATAAAATTGTAAATTTGTGAGTCTTGTGAAAATATTTTCCAATACTGCAAATTATCAGGTATATTTGGCCTATGTCTTACCTCAACAGTGTACTGATGATTTGGCTGAAAAGTTAATCTGCATATGCTGGAAAAAGTGGCCAAACTGTGAGCTTGCATATTTTGTTTTCTCGGAATAACAGCAAAGTCAGTTTCAAGAAAACAATTTATCAAGTCTAATATAGTTTCTCTGTATTAGCTAAGTCTAGGATTATTCACAAGATACTCTCCTTTGATTTGTTTTATGATAATTTCTGAATCTCCCATGACAAAAACTATTTTGGCACCAAGTTTTCTTACAATTTTTAGTCCTAACACTAATGCTTCATATTCTTCCATGTTATTAGTGCATTTGAAATTCAATCTGAAAGCATGTCCTTCTGAATGATCATTCTCTAGATTATAGATCCATACTCCAACTCCTGCTCCTAATCTGTTTACTAAGCCATCAAAGTCTAAATTCCACATAGATTCATGAGTTACATTGTCACTATCAATTTCTTTGTGTTTATGTTCTACAACTTTGGTTTTGTCTTTGCCAGTGTCTGAATTGCATAGGATAAAAGAGTCCATATCAGAATGCAGGGAATAGATAGGATAATTTTGTGGTTTTTCTACACTACTGACCATGTATTTCATCAAAGTTTCTCTGTAAAGCTTTTTTGGTTGACCAAATACAGAAATTGTAGCATATGACATGTCTAACTGTAGTGATCCTTGTATTTTTTCTCCCCATGAGTGAGATAATAACATTCCATACTTTGGAGGGATATCAGCGACTACAATATCCATGACAATACTATTAGCTGGGTATTGGACTAGAGTTACACACAGATATTTTATCAGGCCAAGGAATTCAACTTGACTAGAATCAAAGGAGAATAGGTCTTTGTGTGGTCTAGTGATGTCTAAATTTAGTTTTTCCATGACAACTTTTGGCATTAATTTATTATATGCTCCTGAATCTAACGTAGAATTGTGTAAGATTTTATTATGAATGTTCAAACTAATGTAAAATAGAGGGATACCTCCTTGTTGATGTTTTCCATTTACCTCGGGACCAAATAATAACTCTGCTTGATCATCATTGAGGTTCACAGCATCTTCTCCTTCACCTATGTTCATTGTTTTAGTGTTTTGTGATTTCTATAAATCCTAGCTCTTTTAGCTAATAAGTTAGCTTTTATACTAACTGCATTACTTTGCGTCTGTTCTAAAGTTCCAGGGTTTCTTTCTCTCAATTTATAAGACATATCAATGTCAAAACCATCTGGAAATTTAATTAGAGCCAAGTCTGGTGGAGGTTTGATATTTGTTGTAATTCCATTATAAATGGTGTTAAACCTAATACAATAATCCGGAACATATTCATTAGGAGAAATTCTAATGTTTTCATATTCAAATAATATTTGTAAATGGTTTTTCTTTCTTTCCCATATATTGATAAACAATCTATGGAAAGCAGGTAAAGCTTTAAACCATTTCTTAACATCCCCTACTAGTGTTTGTGCAAATAATCTCATTTGAACATCATCCTCATCAACTTCATGTAATTCAAAGTAATCAATCATTTTATTTACATGTTGTTGAGTAGTATATTGACCAGTACCATCAAACTAAAAAAATTTACTCTGGTAATCTTGTGGCATGGCATGTAAAGGGGCTTGTAAGGCCAAAGTGGCATATCTGGCCGCCATGGCTAAGATGCTAGCTTGACTAGGAGGTAAATTAGTGGTACTTGGAGATGAACTTGAAGTGCTTGGAAATGAAGTTGAAGTGCTTGGTGATGAACTTGAATTTCTCCCTCTCTCATTTGACCTCTTCCTACTACTTCCTTTTCCGGATCAAAAGATTCTTAAGTGCCCTTTATCCTGATCATACCACCTCATAAAAACAGCTTTCCAAGATCTCCAAGGGTTATCTATATTGCCCTGAAAACATTTTACATTTTGGCCTTGATCCCAGCCCTGTTTGCTTGATTTTGACTCCTTAGCTCAATGGACAAATAGATTTCCCACTATCCATCCTTTCAAGTGATTTTTCCCACCAAATCTACCAAAACCAAAAAAAAAGTTGCACATTCATAACTAGCCTAATATTTTACAAATCAAACAAAGTTAAAACTTAAAGAGAGAGCCCTCTCTAAACCCTAGGAAGGCTAGATCCTAGAGTTTAAAAGTAGGTTTTTGGTTACCTCGATAAGTTCTCTCTTGAACCTGGAGAAATTACTGAGTGATAACATATTGGCAACCATACTCGGGAAGACTAACATTTTCTTCAGAAATATTTTATAGGTTCAGATCTGATCTATGATGGTGGACAGTGATAAGACACACAAAGGTTAAAATCATCCACCTGGAGACTCCAAATAAATCTCACAATCAAGACTCTACTAGAGGAATGAACCTGAAAGAACAATATGGAAAGATCAGGCTTTCAACTAGGATCTTAATCCAAGACATTATGTTCTTTCTCATTAAGAAATTTTTTCAATGTATATTGTATTTTAAAGAAGATCTTAGATTATTTTTTTTATTATTTTCCTTCAAAAATTTTAAATACTAATTCTCCTAATCTCTTTGAGCAACTTTCTTCTAAATCTAATGATGATCATTTTTCAATTAAGAAGCCTCAAAAAATCAAGACTGATCTTATAATCACTGTACATATTCTTGTACCTTGTAAAGTTCCTGATAGATATAAGCCCCTTATTTTACCTCCTATACTCCATGATTTCCCTAATAACTATTACAAATTTCTTCCCAGGTTTGATGGAGAAAATAATAACATCACTGCCCAAAAACATATTCAAGGTTTTGAAAATTATATGGATTTATTCGAGATTGATGAAGATGATGTTAAAATCATACTTTTTTCTCTTTCTCTACAGAGTAAAGTAAAAACTTGGTTCAAGAATCTACCTATTGCAAGCATCTCAAATTTCCAGCAGTTTGTCAAACTTTTTCTTGATAGATGGATAATCAAAGTCAATCTTTTTGTGATCATAAAAGAATATAATCAGTTAAAAAGACATCCAAATGAAACAATACAACAATTTTCTGACAGATTTAATCAAGTTTATTATTCAATGCCAGAAAATATTAGACCTCCTCATGATTCAGATCTCTTGCATTACCCAAGTTCCTTTGATCCAGAAATAGAATTTCAATTAAGAGAAAGAGAGCCAGAAACACTTGTACAGATGCAGAACATTGCAGTTGATGTAGAAGTTAATTTTCAAATCAGACAGGAAAAATTGAAAGCAGAAGAAGAGAAGAAAAACATTGCAGAGGTAAAACTCAGCCTTTTGGTAAGAAAACTAGATGAAATCATACAGAATATCACTATGAAAGAATAATTTTTTGTTCAAAATCACCATGAAGAAATAGAAGAGGTTGATAGCCATGAACAAATTCTTACTAATTCCAATTATCATAGATCAGAAAACATATTTATAGATCAATATGTGGAAGATGAATCTATTGATTTAATGTGTATGCTTGATGACATTCCTTCTTTTGATGATTTGCCTAAGTATGATCATTATGATGATATTTATGTTCTCCAAACTCAAGCTAACTTTACAGAGCAATTAGAAGCTAGTTTTTGGGATGAGGAAACTCAATTTCAGCAGCCAAAATACAGTGATTAGCCAATACAGATCAGTCATGAAAGTGAGGAAGAAAAAAAAAATGGAAATAATTGAAGGTTATTTACCTCTTTATTTTGCTTCATTTCAGTTCATTAGAGATAACTTTCATGCCATCAATAATCAGCAGTCTTTAGGAATTATGATTGACAACAAAGAAGATAATCAAACTCTTGATCAAGATATTTCAGTTTCGCAATTGCAGTTATCAGTTCCCATTGAAATACATGATCAAATAACATAGGAGAATTCCATACCACTATGTTTTGAATCATTTCATATTTTAAAGGAAATGTGGTATAACATCATTAAAGAAAAGGATGAGCAACTTTTTGAAGTTTATGAAGTCCCATGGAATTCCATATCCAATAGATTGCAGCCATCCTCACAAGTTTTTCATGATCCAATAACAGATATGTTCAATAATGAATGCATTCAAAGCCTTTCTCCATTAACTAACTATGAGTTTCAGAATCAAGATGATAAAGGTTTCAGCAGTCAAACATTACAATCAGTAGGAATATCATCACATAACTTATCTGAAATTTTGCAGGGAGATAAAGATGAAAATAACATTTCAGTTTCATGGCATGGAGGCCATCTAGAACAGATGTACAGTTGTTTAGATCAGTTAAACATTAGTGTATATATCTTGGAAGATCCTTTTGAAAAGTTTCTAGAGTCAACAAAGGAAATCAAGTATTTCCTTATCATCTCATTTGTTGACAAGTTTTTAATAGGTTGCATAATTACAGTTTTGATAATCAACAAGCAAATGCAACAAAATCTATCAGAGTATATAACGCTTGAATGGTTGCATTGGCTATTTCATTCCACCTAACCAACAGTTGGACAGTTGATTAGAGTAAGTAGGTAGGATTTCAGCGTATTTCAGTTTTCATTTTTCACCTAGGTTTTAAATAATTAATTAAAGATTTGAGTCAAGTAAAAGGCCCTAAGATATTGATGATTTAGTAGTTTGGTTTGAAGGTTGCAACACCTTTTAGTTTCAGATCAAAATTCAGTTTGCAGAAAAAGGTGTAAATTCAATTCAAGAGTTTTCAATCATAGCATATGCATGTTTGGGATTGGCCCAATGGATCAGGCTACTAGTCGACAGTGTTCTTGACATCTCACAAGGAGATGCCATCCCCATGTGAAGCCACTGTTAGGGTCCTATAAATATAGGATTCATAATTTTGATTTGACTCTGTTAAAAATCTTGAAATATTGTACATACCTTTACTTTCTGCAAATGTATTCCCAAATTAAAAAATGACAAAAGAGGGTATGTCCTAAAAGAACAATCAAAGGACAAAAATAAACAAAGATCAAAGGAATTTTAAATATGAACCCCATCAAAAATAGATAATGAAAGTGTTGCAAGTTTAAATGCCACTACTTTAGTTTACTTTTTTCCAATAAGATTGTGTGCAGCTTTTCATAAATGCCACAAATCCATGAGTCAAACAACTTAAACTTGACCTCTCATGCTTTAAATTTCATGTTTTAGATAGAGAATAAATATATGTCAAACAGTATAAACTTGACAAATTTGTAGATAGTTATAGAATAAATGAGGAGCTCAACGGTTTAATATGAGCCCTCGGATGAAATAAGGTTTGACTTAGATATATTTATGCTTTGAAAGAAAATTATTTAGGGTTACAAGCCTAAATGCACCCATGAAAATGAAGAAAAAATGTTAGAAATAAAGATGGGTAGGTAGAAAGAAGTTGTGAAAGCATGTAATAAGGCATCATCAGAAAAAAATCACTAATTTTCCCTCCCCTACAAATAATCAGCATTCCAAAACTATCAGTCAAAAAGACTCAAAGCATTTCTCTAACTTCTGTTGGGACCGGACTCAAGGCTCAATGACTGGTTAGTTAAAAGTATTGAATTCCCTACACAAAACCCATTTTCATCAACATTTACCCTTCATCGATAATCATGATCCCTTTTCCTAAGTAAAAACCCATTTTTACTTAGTAAAAGTAAAAAACCTAAATAATTAATTTCATTTCCCTTTCAAAACGCTCAAAACCCATGAAATACATTTTAACCTAAGTTAAAGAGTGTGAAAAAAAAAGAAACAACAATGCTTTATTTTGTCTCTCATTTTTCGCTTTATTGTAAAGTTAAACATGTGTTTTCATATCCCCTACACTTCACCCTTTATTTCATACTAACTACTAACTATATATATTAATTACCTAAGTTACACCCTCCCGTATAATATTAAAATCCCTTTATATTAAATAAACCCACAAAAACCCTTTACTATTACTTTAAACCAATGTTTAAATACCCCATGTGCGCAATATTATCCCCGACCATTAACCCATTGGTTTAAAATTATCATAATAACAAAGTATACCCCACCCCCTATAGTTTTAAAACAACTATCATAAGTTGAGAAACTATATAATAAAAATCTGCGCCCATATGTATAATTAAAACGTTGGCAAATGTTTTAATTAACATATAAAACTTAGCCCCGCCATCATATAAAGTAAGGTTTGAACTTATTAAAATGTTTATTTCTAAAGTTTAAAACCTGTCACCGCCACATTGATCAAACATGGCCCCACTCCCCAATCCTGACACAACTTCCCAATCAATCTGGGTCGTTCGCATCCGAACCCCAGATCTGATGGCTAAAAAACAATATCGCGTAGAAAACATGCGCAGTCACTCCCATCTCATTTATGCGCAAAATGGGAAGTTTTATGATTTCCTCTCTCCTCCACGTGCTCGATTTTCATTGGATCGCATGGGTTAGCTCTAAAACTACTTACCGCCCAAATGTTGCGCGATAACCATTTCTGGTTTTCTACCTTAAGCACCAAAACTGCCCTCTTCTTTGACATGATCGTCATTCAATGCTTATTGCTAAACCTAAAACCTTATAAAAAGCTTCATATTATGCGCAGAAAATCCCTTTTTGTTTTTTATCCGTGCATTCATCCTCCCAATTGCAAAGAAACAAGACTTATACGTTGTTTTCACCCCTATTAAAGCTAGAAAAAGTTATTACAACTGCTATCAAGACCACTGGAAACCTCAGTTATCCATCAGAACCTTTCCGACGCCTTAGAAACCCTGATCAAACCGCAATTTCTAATACTTTAACCTATTTAAATCAAATTTGAAGAAATTTATCCTTTTTCAGACCTTTAGAAACCCTTTGAAAGATTCAAACTCTTTTACCAATGCTCAGAATCCGGAACTGTAACACTCAATTACTCAGTGCCAACAGAGTTAAAACCTCCATAGCCATATCTCATTCCATAGGTCTTTCAATAATCCTTCAATCACCTCCTTGCAGAACTATGTTTAATTAAAAATTATGTTTTTTTGTAGGTCATTAGCAAAAGGAGAATTTGGATAAAACAATCTAAATACTAGTTAAAGATCTGTTTTACTCCAAAAGTTCACAAAGAAAAGAATTTTAAATGATATTACTTAACAAAATATTCCAGGTAGCAGAACATAAAGAAGTCATTTATGTAGATATTAGAAATATTAAATCTCACAGTGAATGGTAAAAGTGAAAATAAAATTCATAGTGACAGTGAAAACAAAACAGTTAAAGAGCATCAAAGTTAAAGTGTATCAGATGACAGTCAGAGTGAAAGTCAAATCAGAAGAAGTTACAAAGCACTCAAGGTAAACAGTAAAATAAATATAGAGGCATTAAATGGTAAATAAAGAAGAAAATTCTTTCAACAACAATGAATTTTATCCAAATTGAAAGTAAAAACAGTTAAAAGAATAGTAAGGTTAAAAGATGAAAATAGAGCAAGAAGGGACATTTTTGCAGAAAATTCATGTTTAAGTCATAGTTTTTCAGAAACTATTGTAGACAATCCAAGATGAATTTTGAAAAACTGAAGGAGGTTTATGTTCCTAAGATATCCTACTACAAAAACCACTCTCACGTTTCTAACAGCCATTATGGATTTGGAAATATTAAACAAAATTTGAAACCACTTTTTACAGAAAATTATTGTTAGGTCATCATTTTGAAGAGACTGTTTTGGTCAATAAGAAATACATATTACAAAAAGGAAAGAGGTTTTTGTTCGAAAGAGACCCTTCTACAAAAACCTATCTCACTTTTTTCACAAGGATTACAAAATGAGAGATACATGCACATATTTACAGCCTAGTTTTAGAACTGTGCAAAGCTCTGTTTTACACATCTTTTTTGCAGAGCCTATTTTGAACAGATGGAATTGAATTTTGGGAAACCGAGAGAGGTTTATCTTAGTAACATATTTATATAAAAAAACCTCTTTCACTTTTTACATATATGTTTCATATTTATATATACAAAGGTATAAATGGACTGAATTACTGGAGCAGAATGCACAAAGAAAGGAGACAGTTAGTGACTTGGATGCCTCATCATCAACTAAGAGTTGAGATAAAATTCGAATTATCTTCTTTGTCACCATCAATCCATAAGTATAGTTCCAAATATATTCATTAGTTTTGAGTTTCCTTTTATTAAGTTCTATTTATGTAATACAGTTTGAGATATTTGTAAACCAATCTTGATATTTTTTCAAGATATTCTAGTTTAGAATTTGTATAAATACTTCATCTTCAGAAGTATTTTTGTGGAATAAAATTGTTGGAATTGTTATAGTCATTTCTTCTTAGACTTTAAAGCTTTTTTGTGGCAAAAATTTGAGTAGCAGACTGGATCAAACCAAATTGGCATCATACTTTAGGATTGTTGTGATGAGTTATTTGGAGTGAAGCATTTTCTAAACTTGTCCTTGTTTTCTCTCTTTGTTACATGCATCCATTTATGTTTATGCTAAATCTGAATGTATATCTAGGAGTATTACTACAGGATTTTTTAAGAGCGCCCTGTTTTTGTCTAGTTATCATTTATATGTTTTCCTTTGATTTCCAGTGTAGGGAACCCTTAATTACTCCCTCTCTCATTTGACCTCTTCCTCCTACTTCCTTTTCCAGATCAAAGGATTCTTAAGTGCCCTTTATCCCAATCATACCACCTCATAAAAACAACTTTCAAATATCTCCAAGGGTTATCTATCTTTCCCTTAAAACATTTGACCTTTTCGCCTTGATCCCACTTCTGTTTGCTTGATTTTGACTCCTTAGCCCAATGGAAAAATAGATTTCCCACTATCCATCCTTTCAAGTGATTTTTCCCACCAAATATACCAAAACCAAAACAAAGTTGCATATTCATAACTAGCCTAATATTTTACAAATAAAACAAATTTAAAACTTAAAGAGAGAGCCCTCTCTGAAGCCTAGGAAAGCTAGATCCTAGAGTTTAAAAGTAGGTTTGTGGTTACCTCAGTAAGTTCTCTCTTGAACCTGGAGAAATTACTGAGTGATAACAGGTTCTAAACAAAGAATTCTAAAATGACAATTCAAATTGAATATCATGTATGCTTAATAATTCTTTAGGGAGTGAATTTGCTTTGATTAATTGAGTACTACTTCCTAGACTTTCTACTTTTTTAGTTTTTCTTAAAATTCTTTCAGGATCATCAACAATTATAACAAGCTGAGGATCAGGATGAGCCCTGGTATAGTATGTTCTTTTAGAAGCCATAATTTTAAATTTCAATGAAAAATTTTAACAACCCTTTCAAATATTAGTGCAAAAAGATGAGAAGAATTGTTTCTTTTAAGATCTATTTAAAATAGGGACTGATTTCCCGAGTATGGTCGCCAGTATGTTATCACTCAAAAAAATTCCAAGGGTTGTTATGTGTGTTTAAAGAAATATTAGAGGTAACTATCAACCACTTTTGGAGATTAGGATAGATTGTGGGACTGTCGCATAGCAGGGGAGCGGGGGTGTGAAACCACCCATTTTTCACCCCCCCCCAACGGCTTTAAACATTGGACTATCAGGGGTGCGAAATGGTCTATTAGGCGTTAGATTTGATGAATGACGAACGGACGGATGGAAGAGTTAGGTGGTTCTAATAGGGGGTACCCGGGGATACTTTATGCAAAGGGGTATAATATATATGCAGGTTTTGGAATATAATAAGCGAGGTTAGGATGATATAAATGGGGTCAGGTAATATAAATTTAGCTGATGGGATAAATATAAAAGGGATCGGGGATTAATCTAAAGTGGGTTAGTGATACATAATAAGCGGGGTTAGTTAACAGTGGGACCCGGGATTATATAGTCTATAGGCTAAAATGTTATAAGAGGGGTATTGTATTGAGTGGGGAATTAAATCAAATGGGAAGAGGGGCCTGATAATACTTTAGCGCTTTAAAACTATGCAAAGTGGATTTTTCATGTTTTGATTGAGTAATGTGGAATTAGTAAAGGGGAAGGGATTTTTCAAAGGGAAATGGGTTTTTAACTAGGAAAAGGGGTTTAGGAAGGGGGAAAGGAGTTTTTAGGAAGGGAAAAGGATTAGAATAAGGGGAAAGGGGTATTTGTCAAAAGAAAGGCATTTTACAAGGGGAAATGACTACCAATGGTGGAAATAGGATTTTAGCAAGGGAAGGAGATTTAGGAGGATATTAGTGATATGAGATGAACCAATTGATGCTTTTCTTTACTTGTGAAAGTAATCTACCTACCCTTTATTTACCCTAACATTTTTACTTCCTTTATTGGGTGCATTTGAGCTTGTTGACCCTTTTATTTTCTTTTGATAAGAAAACTAACCTGTTTCTAACCTTATATCCTCCAATGGCTCAGATTAAACTGATGAGCTCATTTTTATTCTCTACCTAACTACTGATCTACCAATATTAAATGGTTTGGTCAGATATTTATTCATTAACTATCATAACATGAAATTTAAAAGCATGAATGAATCAAGATTAAGTTGTATGATTATCATGAATTGTGGCATTTTGGAAAAGTTGCAAACAATTTTTATTTGCATAAGGTAAACTAAACTAAAAGTAGTGGCATTTGAATGTGCAACACGTTCAGGATCTATTTTTGTTTCTTTTTGTGGGTTTCATACTTTATATTCTTTTTTGATCTTCTTTCTTTTGGTCCTTTTATTTTTCTATTAGGACATACCCTCTTTTCATTTTTTAATATGGGAAAAAATTTAAAGAAAGCAAAGGTATGTACAATATTACAAGACTCAACATAGTCAATTCAAAATTATGATCACTATTATTATAGGACCCTAACATTGGGCAGATCCTTCCTCATATCTATGCAGCGCTGGGTAATAGGCATGCAAATCATCGAGAATATATCAATGAGATGGACGGTAAGCTTTGTGATCAAGTTGTTTCTATTTTGGTTGACCCTGGATCTAATTATATTTATGTTAACCCTAACCTAGTGGATAAGTGTGGTTTTAATAAAGAAGTGCATGCAAAATATTTGTTAATGGAGTTGTCTACTGGTACGAAGAAGAGAGTTTATCAGCACATTTGAATGTATTTCCATTAGGTTTGTATAGTATGTTGTTGGGTATGGACTAGTTGTATCTTCATAGGAACAAGGAGGATTTTTATGAAAAATCCATTGAGTGCTTGGATGACATTGGAGTACAGAGAATATTACAAGGTACAAAGAAAGAAACATTAGTTAGGATGGTGACAACTATGCAGGAAAAACGCAGTCGCAAAAAAGGGTGTGTGCTATTTGCAGTGCACATTTCTAGTGATAAAGGTAAGGAGGATGAGGATGTGGAGATATTGAGTATTTACTTGATCTTACAAATTTTCAGTACATGTTTCTAGCAGAGATCTCAGATATTCCACTTTGTATAGAAGTCAAATTTTCTATTGAGTTGGCACCAGGGGCAGCACCAACATCAAAGGAACCGTACAGGATGAGCACTCCAAAGTTCGTATAACTAAAGTTGTAGTTGAAGGAAATTATTGAAAAGGGATACATTAGGCTAAGTGTATCACCATGGGGTGCATCAATATTTCTTGTGAAGAAGAAGGATGGTACCGTATTTTCGCCTGCAACAATTTCTTCACTTCTTTTTCGATTGGAGCTAACAACAATGGATTGATCTTTCTGAACTTTTTTCTGTGTGGTTTGAGTCCTTCCTTCAATGGAATCTTATGTTTAATTATGCTTTTTTCATATGTTTTCAGGTCTTCATATGACCAGGCAAACACATCCATGTATTTCTTAAGAAGATCAATGTATCTTTCTTTGTAGTTTTTGGGAACACCTTTGAACAATTTCACTATTTTGGGTTCCTGCTGAGTTCCCAAATTAAAATCTTCCATTTCTTCTTCTTGATGTGTTTTCTTTGAATCAACAGCAACATCATTAGAATCAAATAATCTTTCAAGGGGAACCAACCCTTTAGGGAGCACATTATCTTTCAATTGGATAATATTTTGTTCACCTATTGACTACTTAAGGTTTCTTATTTCTACTTTATGCTATGTTTGTTCTTCCTCTTGGTCTATCTCAACATCTTCAAAGTTTCCAATCATTTCGAGAAATGATTTATATGTTCATCATCATCAAACACCTTGCCAATGTTTCACATTGTCAGGGATAGAAGGTCTATGTCTAATTTCAATTTCATACCTTAGCCTTGGATTTATTGAAGGTTTCAAGGTGTTGGCTGCAACTGCTAAAGAATCAGCCAATATATTCTCCTCCCTCGGAATATACTGAAGATTGAAGTATTAAAAATAGTTTTCTATCAGATCTCAAACTTCATTTCCTATATGATCTTAATCTCGGATGCTTGGTTTGAAAATTATTTTTAATTTTCCTTATTATCAATTTAGAGTCACCAAAAATTGAAATACATTGAAATCCCATCTATTTAGCAACTTGAAGGCTTGAGATTAAGGCCTCATACTCAGCCACATTTTTTGTTGAATCAAATTCTAGTTTAAAAGAGAAAGGCGTGAGGTTACCTTTTGGTGATATCAACAAGAATCCAGCACCTGCGCCTTCCTTGGAGTAGGCACCATCAAAGTAGCACTTCCAAATCTTCCTTGACTGCAGCTCATTATTTACAACTGCTGAAGAGAGTTGCTTCCCTGTGTCTTCAGAAGAATCTGCATCTTCATGCATAATGAAACAAGAAAGATCTTCTATTTCTTGACTATAAATGGGGGAATTTCCTGCATCTTTCTTGGAGGTGGTCTTCACAAACCTTGTTTCCCTGCAAAATCTCCTTTCTTCCCCATTAAAAACCGAAATGATGGCATAAGTGAAATCTAATTTTAGAACACCTCCCAACTTTTCTCCCCAATATCTTGACAGGAGCATTCCTAACCAGGTTGGGATGTCAGCAACCACTACATCCATGACTATACTCTTTGTTTGGATTTGTGCCAACGAAACTACTACATATTTAATTAACCCAACACATTTCACCCTTTTGGATTCAAATGAATACATATCCCTATAAGGTTTGGTAATCTGCAAGTTAAGTTCCTTCATAACAGACAATCGCATGATATTATGGGATGCTCCTGAGTCCAGCATGCAATTATGTAGATTAAAATCATGAAGCAACAGAGAAATATAGAAGGGTGGAACAGAAGGGTCTACTTCTTCTACATGAGGACTAAAGGTGACCATTGGATTTTCTTCTTGTAAGTTCATTGTGTCACTTATATCTTCCACCTGTGTGAGATTAATAAATTCTGAAATTTCTTTCTTGTAAGCTGGTACTTTAGCTAATTCTAGAAAAGGTACCTGAATTTTAACCTTCCCCAACTCTTTTTCCAAACTAAAAGCATGAGTTTGCTTAACGTTCTTTTCACATTCTTCTTCACTCTTTCTAAAATTTTCCTCTTGTTCGGGTACAGGAACAACTCTCTCCAAAATATTAGTGTCAACTAATTTGTTCTGCAAAGATTCACCCTGCTGCACATTTGTTCTATTAAGTGAATTTACAGGTTTTTTCCCCTTACTGACTTGTTTCACAGGTTCCTTTTGTTGTGGAGTCACCATTGGAGGATGAATAGAACCTTGTTGTTCACCTTCATCATCCTTCACTCTATATCTCTTTCTAGACCTTAAATCATACTTTTTATGTAATTCAACTTGCATGAAATCTGTGAATTGCCTACAGTGTTCATCCAATTCATATTGATCAAAACATACTTTAGCTTCAACATATTCTCCCTCACAATATTCCCCTTCATCCTCTTCTATTGCATACATAGCAGATACCTTATCCTCAACCTCCCTTTCTTCATCTTCTGTTGGCTCTAAGGGTGATGATTCTATACACAACGGTGCTTGAACATGGTCTTGATTTCTTCTTTCCCTCTGCAAAATTTGCAGGGTATGTCTTCTTAATTGAGGGTTACACCCCCCTTAGTTTTGTTGTACTTGTCTTTGGGAGTTTTTATTTTTCAATTCCATCTTAGCTAGCTTATTTTTCAAATTTTTCATCAACTTTGTCATATCTTTAATTCTTATATCTTGTGATGATTCTTCTTTTGCTTTCCCCTTCTCTTGGAATGGTTGTTTCCCTTTCGCCTTTCCAGCTGCAGTCATATTAGCTTCAATCTCTAAATCATATGTATGTATCTGCTCAAGGGTAGGGTCTCTTCTCTCTCTTAATGTAAAGCTAAAACCAGCTTCAAAATATCCATCAAAAAATACCTTTTCTCCTACAGGGGGGGCTTCATCTCTATAGGTAAACTATTGTACAATTTGTTGAATATTTTTCAAACTCATAAATGCTTTCATTAGGCCTTCTTTTAATTGAATTAAACTCTGTCAATTAGTAACCATGATCTTTCTTTTATCCCCATCTCTGATTGAATTGAGTTTCCAACTCTTCCCAATTATTTATTGAACCATTTGGTAAACTTTTGAACCATTTTCTAGCCTCTCCATCTAGAGACTGCACAAATAGTCTCATCACAACATTAAGATGTTCTACATTTAAATTCTCAGCAAAAGCACAAAACAAGAGTAAATTTTGTTCTTTAGTTACTTCATCTTCTCCAGTGAAACGAGGAAGTAATATGAGGTATTATTGAGGCATGGCATTCATTGGTTGCGCAAGATTTAGTGGAGCGTATATGTTCAACAAAAAGGCTGGTGCTGCCATATTTACACCTTGGTTAACTATCCCTTGGGAATTTGATGTTGAAGAACCTATTGTGAAAGTGAATTAATGTTGAGGAAAAACTGATATGGGGATAAGCTGATGGATAATAGCAGAGGGACCAGCAACTATATTTGGTTGAGCTTTAGTGAAGGTAAAAGAAACAGGCTCGAAAGAATGTTATTCTAACTTAGGTTCTTGAAAATGAATGGGTGTGGAAGGATAATCTTGTTACAAGAAAGAGAGTTCCTTGGAAATATATTCAAACAAAGGGTTATTGAGAACTGTTGCCAGGAGCAGACAATGTAGGATCGGGCGTTGAAGGGGTTTCAAGTTTCTGAGCCTTTTTAGAAACCAACCTTTTTGGATCTAGCAAAGCAGGGACTATCTGTTGTGAGGTATCTGACCTTGTGTGAGGCCTTTTGAAAGCTATAATTTTTAAAATAACAAACACAACCCAATATTTCCTCCTCACTGAACAACTAGAGGAAATAATGTGAAAATCCTAGGGAAAAATAAACTTTGTTTCTTTGTCCCCGACAACGGTGCCAGAAAATATTGTATCTCAAGAAACAATCCCTTGGTTGTGGTAAGGAAACAGTGCTTGAGAGGGAGCTTCCATCTATGACAGCATTCCTTCTTCTTCTGGTCCAGGCCCTCCTCGAAAAATTCAACCTGAAGTTATCAATGACTCAATTCCGTGGGATTTTTTCGATAGGGCCTCTGGTTTAAATGGCTCATGTGGTGCTGGCTTAATTATTCATCTCTCACATGATAACTCTCTTCATGCTTCGGTGGGCCTTGGGCAAGGGTCCAATAATTTTGCTGAGCTTAAAGCCCTCCATTTTCTTCTTTGCTGGTTGATTTCAAAACACTTGAGACAGATTCAGATTTTTGGTGATTCTAGGAATGTTGTGAATTGGTTTAATGGGACACAGCAGTGTAGGAATTATATTTTGTTACCTTTTCTTAAGGAGATCCGTCGTCTTAAATGTTTCTTCACTGAGATATCTGTTTGTCACATTTACAGGGAAAGGAACCAGGAATCAAATCGATTATCTAAAGAAGGTGCTCAGTAAGATTTGGGGTCCTGGACAGTAACTGAGCTGGTGAATGGAGCTGTTCATGTTAGGGAATAGCCGGCTTTTGTTTAAAATCTGTTGTTTTAATTTATTTATGTACATATATGCTCTGAAAAAACTCTAAAACTACTACTTTATATGAGCCCAGAACTGTTTTCCTTATGTAAGGAGGTTCCGGGCTCCATTTTTGTTAAAAACTATTGTTTCTAGGGACTGGGATAGTTTCTACTGCCAGTTCCTCTTGTCGATCCATGGAAGCCTTGGGCTTTGTCTTTGCATTCTTATCCTTCTGCTCTCATCTCTGTTTCGGTTCCATATCCGGGAGATGATGAGCTAAAGGGGATGCATTGGCGCCTTGAGAGGTTCTTTTTGCTTTTTACTGGTTGTTTTGCATCACCACAGGTCTTGTAAAGAAGTTGTGTCACCATCCCCCTTTGAAAGAAGGGAATGGCTCTGTTTTGAAATGCTCTGCATATGTTCTGTGACTATCTATTTATAATAGAAAAGTTCGATTTTTTTCTGTGGAAAAAAAAAAAAGGAAACAGTGCTTGAGACATTTTATAAATGTATGTCACGAATACAATATCAAATGGCTTGTGTTTAACACCTTTGGAATTTAGTTACTTAATACCCTTAATAATCTGATATAATGAAATCCTCACAATGCCATAAAATGTTGATATTTGAATGGAATGAAAAGAAGAACTGTAAGGGAAACTCAAAATGATATGCTGAGAAACAGAATTTATCACTTTTAAGTTTCAGAGGAAATTCATGGAGAGAGAGGAAACTCGATATAATATGTTGTAAACATAGAATCTATTACTTTAAATTTTCATCAGGAGTTTGTGAAAAGAGAAGAGATGAAGTGAAGGAGCGAAAATTAATGTTATTTAACTCTTACTCACAAATGTAATTAAGAGACCAGTTGCTAAATTACTTCACTTCATTCAAAGAGGAATAAACATAGAATGAAACTGGAAAGACATATCAACATCAACAGGTGTAGGAAACTTTATCTTCTTTCATTTATTTCTCAAAAAATTCAGTACTAAATTAATAGTCATCTAGAGGTCCAAAAATCGAAACCTCTTTTCTTTATTTCTATCTACTTAAATACATCAAAGTAGTTCGTAACTACTAAACTTCTTGAAACTACTCGACCACCTGAACTGTTAAGATTACTCATGCAATCATACTAAGAAAAAAATTAAAACTGGAAATAATGTTTGTTTTTTGAATCTGATGTTGCTAATGCATCCTCCCGAAATGCTAAGGTGTCCTTTCTGGTTATGATGTAGCAGCTGCACAGTTTTGTAACGACGCCTCAGTTCTCGACTTGACCCATCTTTCGTGCTTCCAACAGTGCCACTATACGTTCTTATGCCTGACTTTTCCTATGCCTTTGTGCTTCAAACAATGTTATCCTATCCCCTTATGTTCATGCCTGCAGCGTTCCGCCTTCTCTCGCATTTTGGTGTTTCACAAGCTTTACGTTATAATCCTCTTTTCTTCCTCTGATGTGGTTTAACACAAGAAAATTCTGACCTCCGGATTTGAAAAACTTTGGATTTTTCCTTTGAAATTACATCGCATCTTCCTGCACATTGCACTTCTCATTTTGTTGTTTTTAAATTTTCTTTAGCATCTATCTTCTAAGACTTGTGATGTGCACTATGCGATCGGGTCCCACCTGGCATTGCACATCGCACTTCAGAGAATTTAACTCTTACCTCCCGCGGTTATCCTTTAAAAATTGCACTTTGTGATTTGTGATTGGGACCCACCGCATCGCACATCGTACTTCAACGATTATAACACTTACCCTTTGCACTTAACTTTTAAAAATTGCAATGTGCGGTATGCAGCCCAAGTCCACGTTATCGTGCCACGTCACCCTACCATGTCACCGCCACATAACCTTGCCACATCATCATAAATTACCTGTGATCTGTGGGGTCGGGGCCACGTCATCTTCCCATGTCATCGCTCGCACTTCGCATTTTGCAGTTTCTGTGACTTATCGCATCGCAACTTAAACAGTTTAACTTGTGATTTCTTATCATATAAATGTGAAACTCATTGATATGCGATATGCAATTTAATATTCATCATTGATCGATGCCCATATCCAATGATCCTCGTTGCTCCTTTATTGATCTGCTTCGCATCGCACTTTAAACAGTTTACCTTGCGATTTCTTATCATATAAATGTGAAACTCGCCGATATGCGATATGCAATTTACCTCCATTATTGATTTTTTCCTTTGTTGATCTGCACTTTGATCCTGACCATCTGTTTTTCCCTTTGTGCCTCGTCCAAAACTCTTAAGTTTTTAAGGGAAATGCGCCATTTATATGCCTTCGAGAAATTATTTTGTTAGCTCCACGGTGTAACCCTCCTAATCTTATCCGGTGTTCTGTCACGCTAGTCCCTCCTGAGCTTGCAAATGAGCCCGACTCAACCCTGTCTGGTGCGCAATGTTCTGAACGTGCCCATCGGTCTGGCTCTTGAACTATTTTGCACGTGAATGAGCCCGACTCAACCCACCTTCACATCTCATCACTTAATGTTAATGTACCAACATATAAGTCAAAATTCTTCTACGACACACAAAATTTTACATTTTCTATCCTATATGCTTTTTTGGTATTTTGATAAATATTTCAAAGGTAAATGCAAATGAGCCACAACACCCTCTATCAGTTTTTCATGATATTTTCCTCTGCAAGAATACATAAGAAAATAGAAATTATAATCAGAGGATTTATATCACAAGGATGAAAAACAAAAACCAATAAATTCATTTTAATCAAACAGAGTCAAGTAACGGCACAATATAAGAATGGAGGTCTCTCTATCAGAATAACTGGTTTGATGAATATGGCACTGTTGGCCCTCAATTTTGGTCATTTTTGCCTATCCTAAATCCATCTATTTACCACCATATTCCATATTATTTCACCCATACATGCCTCATTTTAGTCCTATTTTTCTTATTCAGGTAACTAAATTAATTTTTTCAATTTTTAGAATTTTTTGTAAAAATTGGGTTTTAAGAGTAATTTTGGACTGCATTAAAAATTCCCGTAATAGCTCCATTAAAGTCATATGTACAAGACGACTGGGTGATATATGAGTGCATATTTGGAAATATTGGGAACTACTGATGGAGAAACACCTATTGGTTCAGTCAAATAGAGCAAAAACAAGCCCGGTAAACGCTGGTCAAACTTGACCTGTCATTCAAGAATCCCTAGTAAAAAAGAGCAGATTTATTATTTTGTGGGATTTTTCCTGATTTTTTGAGCCAGGCTTGATGATTTCTACCTATATGGATGGATTGGGATTGATAAGGTTGTTAGAGCCATTATAGAAAATTTTGTATACGATTTTCCTATTTAAACAAGGATAATATGTGTAATTTGGTACTAAGACTATTGGAGAATTTTGAAGATAATTTGAAGAATAATTTCTACTGTTCTATTTGTTGTTCATGATGTGGATGATTTATAAAATTAGTTGTAGCTGAAGATGTAGGTTTTAACCTTGAACAGAAATTATCTACACACGAATCTTATAACAGAAAATAAATAATATCGAGAGCATAAAACATAAAACAGATAAACAAAAAGATTTTCCCCTGGATCCCAAATCGGGACAACTAGCTTGATTTTTTCATTATATTCCTTTTAGTGTTACAACACATATATATACATGTCGAAGCATACATAAACCCCAATCCATTAACCCTGGATTAGAACATAACCGTAGTTCCCTTGACCGGATCTACAAAATACCAGGGGTCAAAAACCATCGTACCCCAAAACCATGTGCAAACTCATGCACAAAACATGGGAGGGTCCGCACACCAAAAAAAAATTCACCGGTGGGCTGCCTCCCCCCTTTTGACCCCCCTGCTGCGCCCGACGCAACATACAGCGCGTGGGGCTAGTCGTGGAAAGAATATAACACATACCCAACATTCTCCCACTTGTTGTTTTATTTCCACAGGGGGCCACAGGAGAGCTTAGTCATTGGGCCAATTCTTCAACACCCATTGTTTCTCTACACCAAGAGAAATTCTGAGTGCTCACAGACTTCATCAATGCATCTGCAACATTCTTCAAAGTGTCCACCTTTACCAGCAACACCCTTTTAGCCTCAACCATATCTCTAGCAAAGTGATATTGAACATCAATGTGCTTTGTATTTGAATGATAAGCAGGGTTCTTAGCCAAGAAAATTGCACTTTGTCTATCACAGTCTATCCTTATAGGTTGTTGCACCAACCCCATACTTGAACACAATCTGTGCAACCAAACTGCTTCCTTTCTTGCATGAGTGGTTGCCATGTATTCTGTCTCTGTAGTTGAAAGAGCAACTACAGAGTGTATTTTTCTCATCCAACTGACTGCACCTCCAAACAGGTTAAACACATACCCACTTGTAGATTTTATTTAGTCCAAATCTCCAACCCAGTCAACATCAACAAAACCACGAATTTCCAACACTCTTTCCAATCTTGGTCTTCCCTGGTAGCATAAGCCATAATCACTAGTTCCACGCAAATATCTAAAAACTGGCTTCACTGTTGTCCAATGCTCCTTCCCTGGGTTTGACATAAACCTTCTCAATACTCCCACTGCATGTGAAATGTATGGTCTAGTACAGACCATTGCATAAATCAAGCTACCCACTGCACTTGCATATGGAACGCGGGACATATCCTCCTCTTCTTCTTGTGTCTTGGGACACTGTTCAACAGATAGCTTTACACCTACAGGAATAGGAACTTTCACCGGTTTACTATCCTGCATATTGAACCTCTGCAATATAGTCTCGACATACTTCCTTTGGTTTAACCAGAGCTTCCTCTTTGCCCGATCTCTCTTAATTTCCATGCCCAAAATATAGTTTGCAGCACCAAGATCCTTCATGTCTAATTTGGAGAATAGTTGGGTCTTCAAATCTTGGATAATTTCTTTGTAATTTCTAATAAACAACATATCATCCACATACAAGACCAAATAAATAACACAGTCACCAATTAATTTAAAATAAACACGGTGATCCTCCTTGCTCCTGGTGAAGCCAAGTCCCTGTATATAGGTATCAAGTTTCTGATACCATATCCTTGGTGACTGTTTTAACCCATACACAGACTTTGTTAACCTACATACCAATTATTTCTTACCCTTCACCACAAAGCCTTCAGGTTGCTTCATGTAGATCTCCTCTTCCATATCCCCGTGAATAAATGTTGTCTTCACATCCATCTGTTCTACCTAAAAATCAAATGCAGCAACAACAAATAAAAGTAATCTAATAGAACCTTGGCAAGAGGAGAAAAAATATCACCAAAATAATTTCCTAGAACCTGGGAATAACCTTTTGCTACCAACCAAGCTTTGTATTTCTCCACCTTTCCTTCTACATTCATCTTCTTCTTAGCTTACCCATTTTTCCCAATGGGCTTCCTTCAGTTGGCAACTCCACCCAGATCTGTCTGCTTCATTTTTGTGCAAGGATGCCATTTAATCAACCATGGCCTCCTTCCAGAGTTTTCCATCCTCTGAATCTATTTCCACCCTGACAGTTCTGGGATCATCATCAGTTATAGTTAAGGCAAAACCTGAACAAAAAACAGATGGACTATACCTTTCTGGTTGCCTTCTTTCCCGAGTTGATCTTCTCACAGTTGGAGTTTGTGGCTCTTCCTCTTCTGAGTCTTCTTCTGTTGTAGAGTCTGATTCATCCTCCTTTGGCTCAAACTCTATCTTCTCAAGTTCATTTAGGTTCCTTTGGTAGGACTTCATGTTTAACAAAATCTTTCACTTCTCTAAACACCACATCTCAGCTGTACACAACCTTCCTTGTTTCTGGGTTCCAAAGCTTGTAACCTTTAAACCATCCTTATACCCAATAAAGATGCACCTTTCAAATTTATTATCCAACTTGGTCCTTTTCTCCTTTAGAACATGTACACATGGATCACATCCAAATACCCTCAGATGTGAAAGAGATGGTTTCTTACCATTCCATACCTCATGTGGAGTCTTATCCTCCAACGCCGATGAAGGTGATCTGTTAACCAGTTAACATGCAGTCTCCACTACCTCTGCCCAGAATTCTTGTCCTAACCAGGTACTACTGAGCATGCTTCTTGTCTTTTCCGTCAGCATTCTGTTCATTCTTTCTGTAACTCTATTTTTCTGAGGTGTGTATGGATTATTCTTCTGCCATACTATACCACACTTCTTATAAAACTCTTCAAATTCCTTCTTGCAGAATTCTCCACCATTATCAATCCTCGGCGCCTTTATCCTTCTTCTGTTTGGTTTTCCTCGAGCTTTAAATTCTTTTAAATTTTTCAAAGACTTGATTTCTTCCTCAAGAAATATATCCATGTATTCCTTGAGAAGTCATCAATGAATGAAACATAGTACACAGACTTTCCCAGTGATGGAACTGACATAGGTCCAAACACATCACTGTGCACAAGTTCTAATATCTTGTTCGCCCTCTTAGCACCAGAAGGAAAACTCACATGATTCTACTTCCCATATACACAATGTTCACAGAAATCGAAATCCAGAGAGAAATTAGACATACCTTCTACCATACCATTTCTATGCAGTATCCGAAGGCCCTTCTCTCTAATGTTTCCAAGCCTTTGATGCCATAACATGGTCTTTTCTCCAGAGACAGCTAGGCTTTCCGCTCCACTTTCAGGAACCACATAACTGTTACACCCATCAATAACAGTGCTACCTTGTAGCTTGTACAGAGTTCCAGTCCAAACTCCCCGCATTAATACCAGTGCTCCCCGAACCATCTTGCAGGCATCTTTCTCGAACACTGTTTTTACACTTGCATCATCCATCTTGCTTACAAAAATTATATTTCTGGCCAATGCAGGAATATGCAGAACACCAGGAAGTGTTCTAATCCCTCCACCTTGTAGCTTCAGCTTGACCTTTCCATGTTCGACGATTATGGCCTTCCTATCATCCCCTAGGAAGACATCACCATCATATTTCTCATACTCGTTGTTGGGAAAAAAACTGAGAGGGGGGGGGGGGGGGGGGTGAATCAGTATTTAGTGCAGACTGAAAAACTTTTTACTTTTTCTTTTCTCTAAAACCCATACGCTACTTTACACAACCCAAGTTGAGTATACACACAGATATCCTTAATGAAACATGCATATTACCAGAGATCTCATTATGCAGATAATACTTTACTTAGATCATTGCATCATTCGTTCATTAGATGTTTAGTAAGCAGTAAACATGTGCAGTAAGAACAGAATAAATCATCACACATAATAAACACACATGAACACCAGGATTTAAGGTGGAAACCCAATTCAGGAGAAAACCACTGCTGCCATCGTATATGTATTCAATATTTATTATAAAGAAAACTTCTTACAACCATGTACCGGCGCAGACTCATACCAGCACGCAGGCACCCCCCTGCAGAAGGCTACAACCTTCTCTCGTTTACCAGCCTCTCCTGGAAGGGAGCTACAACCCCCTGCTCTCATTTACCAGCCTCTCCTAGAAGGGAGCTACTACCCCCTGCTCTGGTTTACCAGCCTCTCCTGGAAGGGAGCTACTACCCCTTGCTCTCGTTTACCAGCCTCTCCTGGAAGGGAGCTACTACCCCCTGCTCTCGTTTACTAGCTACCACTGGAAGGGAGCTGCTACCCCCTACTCTCGTTTACCAGCTACCACTGGAAGGGAGCTACAACCCCCTCACTGAAGGCTTCGACCCTCAGCACCACCATGGATCACGTTTCATCAATTTTCATACTGGATCCAACAACTTCCATACAACACAACTTGTAGGCCTCTTTTCATCAGATTTTCAGACTGGACCCACTCCACACATTTAAGCTCATCATATATCAAACTGAAACTTATAACCCCATCAAATCATTCATTGAATCATCAACCAATCAACCAACAACTTGATCTTCAATTAACATAATCAGCAGCATATTCATTATTCAAACAATCCAGTTCTGTATGAATACATCATTGACAGATAGCAGTGAAACAGCAAAGCAGATCAGATAGTTCATTCCACTTACTTCAGCAAACCCTAGATTCCATATGCGCTTTTACTTCACTGAACCTGCGTATGTACGCGCTTTTATGCACACCAATCTGCGTATACTTCTGTGCATTCTTCAGAAAACCATAACTACCCATACGCGCTTTTCCTTAAGCAAACCCGCGTATACACACGCTTTTAATGAAGCGAACCTGCGTATAGATCTGTAACTTTTCAGGACTGTGCAGCTCTTCAGATCAGATAAACAACTCAGATTTCATCCTTTACTTCAGAAAGTATTTCGCCTCATCTCAAATCTAAACAGATCTAGAAAATACATATACATTTCAGATCTAGAGATCCCTCTTCATCATTTTCTTCATAGGTGCATTAGTAATTCAGATCATTCCATGCAGATATAATTCAGAGGGAAGTATTCATTCAATACCCAGACTTGAACTCACTTGCACTATGATTTTCTTCTTTTTATATAGATTTATCTTTTGTCAATAACATGAGCCAAAACCACACAACTTCCGATGGTATTCTTGGACGGGATCAAATATATAATCTAGTGCTCAATACTGTGGGCCAATGCCATGGTAATGTCCCTTGGTTTTATAAATTTAGAGCGCAAATTGGAATACGCGACTTGGCACATACTTTTCCGCGTGCATACGCTACTTCTCCTTAACAAACCCGCGTATGCTTTGTGACATGTCTTATTTATCATTTCTCTGGCACTTACTGGAATTCCTTTCTTCTGTTACTTCGAAGCTGATATGTAGATACATCATCCTTCCTTTTAACACAAGATACATCTTCCTTACATATTTAACACATAGGTTGCTTATCATAGGCAACTCATCAAGCAGGTTTCTATCAAGAACAACTTCATCAAGTAGGTTGCCATCCAAAGACAACTCATCAAGTCAGTTTCCATTAAGGACAACTTCATCTAGTATCAAAGACAACACATTGCATCATATTGCCAACAATCTTATTTCATCAAGTAGGTTTCCATCAAGGACAACACATGCCAACAATCTCCCCCTTTGGACTTGATGGAAACCAGGTGGTGTTTGATCACCACAACAGATAGATACATTGATTATAACCATTATGCAAACACCATGATACTCTTCCCCTGTTCAAACACCATGATACTCTCCCCCTTTGACATCAAGGGCAAAGGGCAGATCAAAACCAAAACAAGGTTTTTCTTTGCATATAGAAAGAATAGCTCTGTAGATCTGATGTGCACTGAAGTTACCATTCCCCCCCTGAGTTCATGCTGAATCTTCAAACATATTTTTCAATGAATTACATGACTTTATGACCTTTCCTATCACCAAGGACTCATACTTACATCAAAGATCCAACCAAGTGGATTTACATATATGACTCAAGTACCCAACCAAGTGGCTTTACACATTTTGACTCAACTACCCAACCAAGTGGGTTTACAAATTTGATGTCCTTTCATGACTGAATATAACCATTTTACATCATAGGTCTCAACATGACCTTTTCATCAAAATACAAATATGACTTTTTATACTCAAGACAAAAAAGACCTCAAGAGAGAGATCATATTTTTAGAATCATCATAATGCCAACAATGCATCTTTTCCACATTACCAATGCTCCCCCTTAGCTTGTGCATCATGAACACTTTCAATAGAAAATCATCAAGGCATCTTCATCAAATATCAGAGAATGAAACAGAAATATGAGAGCTGAAACATCACCAGAGATACCAAACAGCTCTACAGCTGTGCTGAAGAATGCTGACCCAGAAAAATTCTGTCAGCAACCACCCATACGTGGTTTTCTGTGTATAAACTCGCGTATTTATGCGACTGTCTTTCAGAAAACCCGTGTATCCAATTTTAATCTTCTGATTTTAAGTATATCTAATCTTGTACATGGCAGAGACAACTCCCAGCTTCCGTCTGAGATATTCGAATGCTTCCCTGGGATATATGAGAGAAGAAAGATAGGAAAATGTAGCTATGTTTTCAAGTGTTATCCAACATTTGTAGCATAAGTGCATCAGTAACCAGGCCTTCAGACTTTTTGCAGCATCAACAAATTCTTCCCAATAGGAATTATCATACCAGAACAACTTCTTCAATAGATAATATGTGTCAAGCAATCATCCATGTGATCTGTTATCACCAAGATCTTCAAGATTTATCATGATGTAACATGTGTAGGAAAAAGGTCTCAACCGTGACAAAAATCATCGGCAACAAATTCTACATGATCTATCCTTAGCTCTGAATCATAAGACTTCTAACTCATCCATGTGTGAAAACAAAAGATACTCTTCAGCAAAAATCAAACAAGGCTCATCCATAATCTCATCATAAGAAACCGTGTATCATGTCATCATCATTTGAGAACTAAGGAATAATTAGATACAATTCCATTAATGCAATCATTAGTAGTTAGACTGATGCTCCCCCTGAACCTGTGCTCCTGTTCTTGAGCTGAATCATTGTTTTCCTTAACAGAAAAGCATACGATTCTGTCTCCAAAGGAACTCGCGTGTATACGCAGCTTTAGTTCACGAAACCCGCGTATGGAAAGTGAAATACAGAAAATTTCACAACTCCATCTCCCCCTGAACTTGTACCACCTGTACCTATTTTCTTCACATCAGATGCACTGTCAGAAATAAACATAACCAGAATTACCAAATCAACCATGAGAATTACCATACATTGCTCCCCCTGTGATGATACATTACTAATTCCTCTAATGTATCTCACATCACTCCTGCAGTCATTATGATAAGTAAGCTTTAGAAGCAGAAGACTGCATTAGGATTATTATCCCCTACATTTTTGACCGGTCCTCCACCTTTTTCCAGCTTTGCTTGAAATTTCTTTTTGTGTGCTGAAAATTATCCAATTTCTCAGATCTATTCATCCTGCATTCCTTTTCTACATGTCCATACTTGTTACAAGCATAACATCTTATGTGAACAGAGAAGTAAGCATAAGGATCATAATGAGTTTTTCTATTCTTTCTTCTATTGCAATCCACTGCTTTATGACCATACTTGATGCATGAAAAACAATATCCCTTAAAGAAACTTGAGTACCTTTCTGTGTAGAATATGTTTGTTTGTGACTGAAACAATCTGCTTCTGCAATTGGTTGCAACATGCCCATAATTATGACAATTAAAGCATTCAACATTATTGATCAAAGGAGGGAATGATCTCTTTTGAGAGTTCATGATTGTCGGTTGATCTTTTGTTTCTTTCAACACTTTAGATTTTGCATTGATATCCTTTGAATCTTTAGCACTTCCTTGTGAACTATATTCTCCTTTAACAGTTTCATGAAAACCAAGACCAAATTTAATAAAAGGAGATCTTTGACTACTAAGAATATTGTCCAAAATCTTAGTACTATCTTGAAACCTCAAAAGTTTATCTTTTTCTTCTAATTTACCTTTTAAAATTTTTACCTCAACCTCCAATCTTTGGCATTGCTTCTTCATAATTTCTTCAATCCTTCTTCCTCCTTCTACTTGATCATTTAATTTTAAAATCTCTTCCTTCAACCCATTTTCTTGTTCTTCAAAAGTTTGTAAAAGATCTTCATTCTTCTTATTTGATTTTTCCAGATTTGTTTTGAGAAAGAGGATTTCTGCTTCAAGTCTTCTATTTTGATAGGTTTCTTTAACCTGCAGTCTTTGATGTATTTCTATCTGTTCCTTCATTGTTTCTATCTGTCCTTTCATTCCAGAGATCATTTCTTTGTAGATAGATTCTCTTTCATTAGATGATCTTTGTTGATCTTCAACTTTAATCTTGAGAGCTTCTTCTAGATCCATAACATTACTTTTACTATCATTTTCACTATCTTCACCATTGCTTGCATAAGGAAGTGAATCACAAAGATTAGTACCTTTTTCATCTTCTTCATTTTCTGCATCACATGTTTTATGAGATATCTCTTTTCTTTGAGTAGCCTTCTTCTTTTGCTTCCTTGCCATGAGCACTAGCAGATCTTGGTCAGGATCTTCTTCATCCTCATTTGACATTTCATCATTATCTTCATTTGTATAATAGCTCTTTCCCTTTTCAAATTGTTTCCCTTTATCATGATTTTTTTCATAAGGACATTTAGCAGCATAATGACCAATTCTTCCACAATTAAAACACTTGAAGGGAAGCTTACCTTTGAATCTTCCAGTACCTGGTTGGAGTCTTCTCACAAAATTTGCTTCTTCTTCTTCTGATATGTAACTTGATTCCTTGACAACTTCCTTTTCTTTTCCTTTTGCACATGCCTTAAAGGAAACTTCTCTGATTTGAGAGGGACCTTATTTTCTCATTTCAAAAGCAGTTAGAATACCATGTAGTTGAACAATAGTAAGAGTTTGCAGATCTTGCCTTTCTTCAATAGCAGATACTTTTGACTCAAATTTTGAAGTCAAATATCTTAAGTCTTTTTCAACGAGAGTAGTATCGGTTATGGTTTCACCAAAACTTCTCATACGATTTACAATATCATCTAGACGTAAAAAGAAACTGGCAATACTCTCATCACTATGCATCCTTAAATTTTCATATTCAATTCTGAGAGTTTGGATTTTGGCACTTTTTACCTTTGTATCTCCTTCATAGCTTAGAATGATTTTGTCCCATATTTCTTTTGCTGAATTTAGCTGCATCACTTTAACAAATTCTGATTCAGATAGGCTTCCTAATAAAACATTGACTGCTTTGGCATTGATTTCATATTTCTTCCTTTCTACTGCATCAGTAGGAATAGTTGCCGGATACCGATAACCTTCTTCCACGATTGCCCTTACTTCTGCACCAAGACTTTGCAAATATGCTTTTGTTCGTATCTTCCAGAATAACAGATTACTTCCATTGAATAAAGGTGGCCTTAGAGAAAGTACTCCTTCCTGACTTCCCATTGTGACGGATCTCCTTCAAGCGATCAAGCTTCTGCAAAAGGACCTGCTCTGATACCAATTGTTGGGAAAAATACTGAGAGGGGGGGGTGAATCAGTATTTAGTGCAGACTGAAAATTTTTTACTTTTTCTTTCTCTAAAACCCATATGCTACTTTAATGAACCCAACACGCGTATAAACGAAGATATCCTTAATAAAACTTGCGTATTACGAGAGATCTCATTATGAAGATAATTATTTACTTAGATCATTGCATCATTTATTCATTAGATGTTTAGTATGCAGTAAACATGTGTAGTAAGAACAGAATAAATCATCACACATAAGAAACACACATTAACACCAGGATTTAAGGTGGAAACCCAATTCGGAAGAAAACCACCGCTTCCGTCGTCTCAGTCTTCAATATTTATGATAAATAAAACTTCTTACAACGATGTACTGGCACAGACTCATACCAGCACGCAGGCACCCACCTGCAGAAGGCTACAACCTTCCCTCGTTTACCATCCTCTCTTGGAATGGAGCGCGAACCCCTCGCTCTCGTTTAACGGTACTCTCTCGGGAAGGGAGCTACAACCCCCGGCCTCTCGTTTACCACTCTCTCCCGGAAGGGAGCTACAACTCCCCGTTCTCGTTTACCAGCTACCACTGGAAGAGAACTACAACCCCCACACTGAAGGCTTCGACCCTCAACACCATCATGGACCACGTTTCATCAATTTTCATACTGGATCCAATAGCTTCCACACAACATACATTGTAGGAAACTTTTCATCAAATTTTCAGACTGGACCCACTCCACACATTTAAGCTCAACATATATCAAACTGAAACTTATAACCCCATCAATTCATTCATTGAATCATCAACCAATCAACCAACAACTCGATCTTTAATCAACATAATCAAAGAGTATATTAATTGTTCAACAACCCGCCTCCGTATGAATATGAATATCAATGTATGCGTAACAGCAAAATAGATCAGATAGTTCATTCCACTTACTTCAGCAAACCCTAGATTCCATACGCGCTTTTACTTCACTGAACCTGCGTATGTACGCGCTTTTATGCACACCAACCCGCGTATACTTTTGTGCATTCTTCAGAAAACCCTAACTGCCCATACATGCTTTTCCTTAAGCAGACCCGCGTATACACGTGCTTTTAATGAAGCGAACCTGCGTATAGATCTGTAACTTTTCAGGACTGTGCATCTCTTCAGATCAGATAAACAACTCAAATTTCATCCTTTACTTCAGAAAGTATTTCGCCTCATCTCAGATCTAAACATTCCATAAACAGATCTAGAAAATACATATACATTTTAGATCTAGAGATCCCTCTTCATCATTTTCTTCATAGGTGCATTAGTAATTCAGATCAATCAATTCATTCCATGCAGATATACTTCAGAGTGAAGTATTCATTCAATACCCAGACTTGCACACACTTGCACTATGATTTTCTTCTCCTTATATAGATTTATCTTTTGTCAATACCATGAGCCAAAACCACACAACTTCCGATGGTATTCCTGGACGGGATCAAATATATAATCTAGCGCTCAATATTGTGGGCCAATACCATGGTAATGTCCCCTGGTTTTATAAATTTAGAGCGCAAATTGGAATACACAACTTGGAACGTACTTTTCCGCGTGCATACGCTACTTCTCCTTAACAAACACGCGTATGCTTTGTGACATGTCTTATTTATCATTTCTCTGGCACTTACTGGAATTCCTTTCTTCTGTTACTTCTGAGTTGTTTTGTAGATACATCATCCTTCCTTTTAACACATAGATACATCATCCTTACATATTTAACACATAGGTTCATTTTCATAGGCAAATCATCAAGTAGGTTTCCATCAAGAACAACATCATCAAGTAGGTTGCCATATCAAGGATAACACATTGCATCATATTGCCAACAATCTTGCTTCATCAAGTAGGTTTCCATCAAGGACAACACATCAAATTAGTTTCCATCAAGGACAACTTCATCAAGTAGGTTGCCATCAAGGACAACAAACGCATAATATTGCCAACAAATGCCTATAAAGATAAGAGAGTGCAAAGCATGTCACAAATAGTTACCTCCCTCATCATGTACTTTGGCCTTTGAGCTGAAATGGCTCAAGTGGAAAGTCCCCCTTACTGCAACATAGTAGGGGAGTGGTTGTGCCAACCATCTCATCAACCTTTGGGCTATGCATCTGTCCATATGCTGATATGCAACCATTAAGATTCCCTCCCAAGTGGACTCTTCCATCAATGAAGAATATGCATGAAAATGCATGAAAGAAGAACCCATAAATACTTCATGTAGATCCCTCTTCTTGTGCTTGTGCAACCAAGCCAAGAAAGTCAAAATGGAATAAGGAGTGCTCTCCTCCATTACTCCTTCATGATCATCACCTACATGCCTCCAAAGTACATCACTTGTGAAGTGGCTTGGAAGACACTCCAACAAGTAACTCAAGCTTTCAAGTGAAAGTGTTGCTGGCCTTGGAGTAGGGCCACTGTCATCTCAAAGCTCCCCTCTTTGATATGAATCTTGCCAAAGACTCCTCCCATCATGTTGCTGAAAATGTAGATCTCCTCCCATGAAGAAGGTGCTACTTGCCATCCAAGATCAAAGAGCAATCCTCTTGCACTATGCTAGTGCCTCCTCTTTCTCCCGCAACATTCAAACAAAATCTGAGCAACAAGAATGTTTGCTGCTCCCCATACTTCCACCATACCCAATTTGAAATGGGAACATAATGAGTGGTAAGAGAAATGTCATCCCATCATGATGCACCCATGCTCTTCTCTTTGTCCATCAAGAGTAATAATTGTGAAATGATATTGGGACCTGTGGGTTATGGATCCTTGTTGGGGTTCCTATGTTTTGGCAGATTTGGCAATACCAAAAGATAAGACAACAAACCACTTTGGGGCCCTAGGATCTAGCCCTCCTGGACCCGGAGAGGGATCTCTCCAATAAAACAAATAATGATATATCTTTTAAGCTCAAAATGAGATGTTAGGCTAGGTATGAATCACAAAGGGGGTTTCTAAATAATTTGGTTGGTTGGTTGCTGGGTTGGTCATGAGATCATAGACTGAGAAAGTAATGGGAGGAAAGGAACAAAACAGCAGGATGCTTCAGCAAAGAGGATAGGTCAAGAAAGTGCCATCCATTGGGCTATGGAGTCATGAAAGGGAATTACATGCAACAACTAGCCAAGGCTTTCAGAGGGAAAGTCATCTACACTAAGGGATATTTTTTAGATAGATGGTGGGATAAAACATTAAGGATTAAAAGTGAAAGAAGGAGAGAAACACAATTTCTGTCTATAGATCAGGTCAGAGGTCATTTAACTCCAGACCTGCTTGGACATACTCATAGGCAACTCTCAAAGGAGGACAAAGTGCGCTACGACGGACTCGCAGGTCATTTAATCCCCAGTCGCCTTTAAAGATGCTCCAAGGGAAAAATAAGTTTAACAAGACATCTTAGAGATGTACCGGTCGCACAAGGATCCTAGTGGATAGGGCTAACTCTAATCCCTAGTGTTCCCAAATCTTCCAGCTTAAACCCAACAAGAACAACTAAAGATATATTTCATTAATTCATACATCAGCTAGCAGGCAATGACATCCACTACACTGGTTAAATTAACTGAAATCAACCCTTAGATAACACATTTAGCAGAAAACATTGAAGGCAAGGAGAGCAGAGACATAGGGTACCTAACAAGGGTAAATCCTATGCCATATTTCTAATGCAAGCCCAGAAGAACAATGAACAGCATGAAAATGTAATAAACAGTGTTAGAAAACATCACCAATAGTAATAGACTAGTATCCTGTCAAATGTGCTTTGATTAATTGATGCAAAACTACTACATACACTGAAATAATGGTCACATAAATTCAAACTTCTCCTCCCGCACTTATTACATAACCACCGCTACTCCTCCTGAAGACTTTCTAACAAACTGAATCCCTAACAAGAACTTAAATAATGTGCCCAAACAACAACCTTTTACAATCAGCTTCTCGGTAAATCTTATAGGAGAATGAGAATAATGTGTGTAGATACAAATTAAATTTGTTTCATTAAGACAGAATGGCGGAAGCATTCACGCCCATACTGCTTAATGGCTCTGCAGCGCTGTGTGTACCCTGTAGTCTGCTTCGGGAGTCTTTGTTAGGTCAACATTGACCTCAGATATTTCTTTGGAGTCCTTCCTAGCTGTTTGGAGCTCTGCGCTAGCCTTCTGGAATAAATGCACTGGGTGAAAAGTCCGCAAGGTCCCCATGCTTCATAATGGTGGTCCTGACAGTCTTTAAGAAGTTTCTGTCAGTGAAATACATTTAAGGGCTCGAGGAGGCGTGGAGAATTCTGTAGGAAGGTGTCCATCTTAGAGAAACAGTGCTCTGCTTACATTAAACACAGATATGGCTCGTTTCATGTGCATTTGGTCTTCATACTGCGCTCTCATCCTTTGATCACGGGATTAAGTGTTAAATCTTTAATTAACAGGTCCGGTCCCTTCTAATCTGTCTCTGTTGTTTCGTTTGGCGGCTGTAATGGCCTCTCTGTGACCCCTGCACAATGAAATAAACTTGTCACAAAACTTGGGTAGTGGTGAGGAAAGGCCGCGGGAGGCCGGGAGAGTGGTGGCGAGTGCCTTAATATGGAAATGATGAAGAGTGTGGAAGAAATGGTTATTAGCGTAAAAGCCCCAAAGATCACTTCGAGTGAATTACAAAGGAAAACATAAGAAAATAATGAAGCGGAGCCGCTCTAATGTGGGACCCGGTCATATGGCGGGCGATTCATTAAAATTTAATGGCAATCGCAAAGGTTTGGTTGTAAGTGAAATGCAAAGGAAATAAACGAAATGCAATGAGGACGATATACGAGGTGGGACCAACATAAATCGCAATCGCAATCGGGATCGGGAGTAGGGCGGAGTGGTTCATATGAAAACCTCCGATGCGATTGGGACAGGGGGATTAACCTTTGTAAAATGAAAATAATACACATTTCCAATTTATAAATGGGAAGGCCCTATTTTATATGAATAGGCGGAAGTATGGTACGGTGGGCCTGACAGGTCAATCGCAATCGGAGATCGGGAGCAGGGGTAATCGCAATGCGTATTTCAAATGTTGCGATGCGATTGATCGGGGGAAGCGGATCGGAGGATCGGAACAATCGGGGATCGGAGCGATCGGAGATCGGAGGAAAGGACTTGTGATTATGCGATCTGGCGGATCAGAGCGATGGTGCGATCAATTCGCAATCGCAGTATATCGTGATGCGATCAATCAGAGGAGCGGGCGCGATCGGAGGACCGGATGCGATTGGGTGGGGACTTGCGATGCGATCAATCGCATCGCAAATATTTGCGATGAGCCGATCAGAGGACTTCAAACAAATGTTGCGATTGGAAAGATTTGCGATTGTGATTAAAAAGCGGCGGGGTTATATAATATATAAAACTTTATAATAAATTTTTATTACAATGCATGGCGGGGGATGGAAAGGGGAAGTGGTTAACGGGCGGGACTTATAATAAACGTTAATATTTGTTTATTATAAAGTCTCTACGGGGTATGGTCGGGGAAGTGGTTAGGGCTTAGCCGAAAGGGGCTAAAGCCTATTATAAGGTAGAAAGTGGGTTTTTGGCCTATTTTCAATGCTTTTTAAGGCCAGCAAAGGGTAACGATAGGGGGGAAAAAGGGGAATTAGACCAAACAAGGGGTGTGTCTAGGATTTAAAGAGGATTTAGGAAGATTTGAAGGGTAAGTGGGGAATTTAGGAGGGGAAGGAAAGAGGATGAAAACAAAGGCTTAGAGGGAATGAAATAAGAGGGAAAAGGAGGCCTTTGGGCATTTCTTCACAAACAGAGAGGCTTTATAATGGGAATCAACAGAGGGGATTTTATCAAAGGACAAAAGGCACAAGGAGGCTTCAAGGATGATTTTTTTTCAGGGTAAATGCATTCCTTGAAGGCTCAAAAACATTTTAGCCCCCTGTTTGCTTGTCAAAAAATTTATGGGGGCTATCATCCTCACATTTCACTGGCACAATTTCATCCATAAGATTCTGCTTCCTTGTGCAGGCATGCCCACCTCAGGCCCCTTCACAAGAGCTACCATTGTCCCAAAACAGATTTATCCTTTTTCATTTCATGGGACATTGAAATGCAATCTCCTCCATGGTCCATGTCTCAAACCCCAACCTCATGTGTGGTGCATGACTCATCAAGGGTGTCTAAGAATAATGGCACAGCACAGTGAAATTTCCCTACTCAAGAAAATCAGTTTGCAATAATGTACAATCCTCCATGATAGATGAAAACTCATGCATACCTTGGAGAGATTTGGAAGAATCTTGTGTTGCTGCAAGAGTCTCTTCCTCAAGTGTGTTGGCTACCTCAATAGATGAAGGTGGAGGTTGCTCCTCCATGGATGTGATAGTGCTGGCATGTACCTCTAGTGGTGATGGCTCCTCCCTCCTTTGGCCAAATATTTTGATCAAGATCTGAGAAAAATCAACAAGAGTAGAAACCCTTGCGTGCCTCTCATGGCTGAACCACGAAGTTCTTTCCTCTTCCTGTTGAACAACTGTGAAAAAGATAGAGTCTCTTGGAAGAATCTAAGGTTTTTTCCATATTTAGCAAGATACTCACTTAGAATTTTTAATTCCAAGTGTTCTCCATGCTTCTGCTTTTCTTCTCTGTGAGAATAGGAAGTGCATGGTCCTTCCTCTTCTTCTTTTCTGTCTCCTCGACCTCCTTGGAGAGGTTGCTGCTGGAATTTAAAATTGATGAGATCAATCTCATACTATGCATAATTCTAGCCTCTTATTCTCTAAAATTAAAACTTCATGGGCTGAGCCAATTTTGAAGCTCTGATACCACTGTAATATCCCAAATGGGGAAATTTTTGTTCTATTGGGAATATCTTAAGATATTCCAATATTCCAACTCCAGGAGTATTAACAATCAACACTGAAATATTTTAGAGATTGAATGTTAGGGGAATTTACTGGATATGTCACCTTCAAAAGGAAGGATGAGATCCAGTGGCTACCTGACCCACTAGTAGACTCTGCCAATAGAACTTGTTAAGAGCTAACATTTCCCTTCAAGGAATTTCTGCAATAGCTGCCCATGAGGACGCTATATAAGGAAGCCCATGTGAAAATAAGGTAATCCTATGTTGGGATGACTTATAATATATCTGATACAAACTCCCTAAATAATATAAGCCCAAAGAAATAACCCTAAGGGGGTTATACAGATCTCCCTCCAACAAGTATACCGAAATAATGCTTAATGAGAGAACCTTCAACAGTATTAAAAATTCAATATGTAACAGCAGTGAAATAATGTCTCATGAAATGTAAGAAGAGTTAAAATATGATACATAAGTTGTAGCAGCAAATAGAATACAAATTCCTTGACGAAAACACCTCTCAAGGTGAGCTTAAATCAGCCTCAAGGGAACATGTACATAAAACAAGAGAATACACTGCTACATAACCCTGGTACTCTATAATTGCACAATATATGAGGGAAAATGATTGAAAACTAATATAAATGAAATGGTATAGAAATAAAAGCCCAAATAAAGATGGGGGAGCAAGATCTCAACCCCAGAAAACATTATTACAACAATCCTCCAAGGGATTGGCTAAAATACATAAAATAGGAAAATGCCAGAGTTGCAGTGTAGCTGCTGCAACTAAAATATAATACAACATAGGAGAAGGAATTATATGCTTCAATAAACCATGATACCTCCTCGAATGATCACCAAAGTGAAGGGGTTGATCCCCTTACTAAATATTTCACTCTCCAGTGCACCAAATGAACCCTTTGTGCAAACCACCTCTGAAAATAACATTGTACGGGAAGGAGACTGCAATGGGCATGAGAAGAAACATATGGACCAATGCCAAGATCTACAAATAAAGCTACAGGATCTCATTTTCTGATCTCCTAGAGAAATAGATGGCTCCTCCTCTACAAAACAAGCTCCGGAAGTGAGATGATGAAGAAAAATCTCTCCATGGCCTCCCATGGAAGAGAAGGGCATTCCTAAGCACGAATCCCTCTTGTGCTAAGAAGCACAAGCTGCTTCAGTTGAAGGTAGCTTCAACTTCAAATTCTCTCTCCAAAGATGAAACCCCAACAATGGCTCTCCTTCATCTTTTATGCAAGACATGCCTCATGGACCCCACTCACATTAGGGTTTCTCTCATTTCAAATTTCCCTCCATCCAACTACGTAATATTCTTGTGCAAGCTTCGCCTCTTAGGGTATGTTTTTGAATTGGGTCAACCTTGTTCTAGCTCACTTGCTTTTGGCCCTTTTCACATTTGGGGCTGCTAACTTAAGCCACTTAAGTGACATTTTGCACCTTAGGAGTGTTTATTATGTTGCTACATGGGCTCCTTCACTCATTTATTCACTTTTATTAACATAAAAGAAAAATTAATGTTCTAATTACCTCATTAAAAAATTTGGAACATTACAACCTTCCCATCAATGTTTCAATGAATCTTTCATAAGAGGAAGTGTTTGCATTTTTCAAAGAACAAGATTCAAAAATCCACCATGCATGAGCCTTACCTCTGAAATGCAGTCCTGCAACTCTGATGGCTTCATCTTCAGAAATATGGTGCTGCTAAAAATATGAGTCTAGCTTCTCCACCCAAGCTCCAACTGAACATGTAGGTGATCCTGCAGAAGTAGATAGAAGAAATCTACCTGCATCCTGCTTCTTGCTCTTCTCCACTTGGATCTTGAAAAACCTTTGGAAATCAGTATGATCTCTAAGCCTCTCAGTTTGAGATTCATACTCCTGCAACAAATCACTAAGAGTCCTCCTCTTAGTAATTCTTCCTCCTTTCATCCATCTCAAGATAGACCTGGGCACTTGACTACACTGTGCATCATGGTGTGTAGCTGTATGCTCACACTCACCATGTGAAAATCTAGATTCAGCTCTAGATAAAAATTCCTTTGGAGATCCCATCTCCATTCTCATTTTCTTCAGCTCTCTTTGAAAGCTCTTCATAGATTTTGGAAGAAGCTTTGTAAGCTTGTCTTCCTTTCTCCCTTCACATATTGAAGCCTTCTCTTTTCTGTCCATCTCTCCTGAAAGTGTAATGGCCTGAGATCCCCAAATTGAGCCAATATTGAAGCTATTATTCCACTGTAATATCCCAAAATATGGAAAATAAGAAGTATTGGGAATATCTTAAAATATTCCAAATATGGACCGCTCAACTATGCATTTGCAAAAAAACGTATTTTCAGAAATATATGCCATAAAAATGAAAATAATCACTTTTTTGCCATAGATAGATCCATCTAGAATCTAATTCCAAGAGGATATCATAAAGAAATGAAACTAGGTGAGGTAAACAGACCTCCCACCTTCTAGTGCAGCTAAAAACACTAAAACCCCAGACAGTGCTACTCAGAAATTATGCAGAAAAAGAACAGTGCAGTTTTACGAGGCCTTCACTCAGAAATTAAGAAGATAAATATATCTACTCATATATTGGAAAATCATGCTCATAAACGGAGGTCTAGTCTCCTTATTACAATTACAAGAAAACCCGGGAAGGGTTTCTTGTCATACACCCTGCATACAAATGTGATGTTTAGAAAATTATTGAATAATAACTGCAACACTAAAGCATAAGAGTGTAGAAGGCTGAAATAAGTCTTATCAATGTATATCCCTCCAGGTCTTCCTCCCATGAAAGGATGAACCTCCCAATCACAAGGAAACACTGCAACAGAGCCACTTGACCATCTACTGAAGCTGCCTCAAAAAATAACGCATTCCCTAGCTGGAACAGTGCTAGGAATGTGGGGAAATGTGTGTTCTGGTACCATAGATATGAAATGAGCTCAAAACCTCTCCAAATAGATCTCTCAAGTGAAGGAAACCTTCCTCCAATGAGCAATTAGCTCAGAAAGTGGGATTCCAATCCCCTCCACTATTGCACCCTGCAACACTGCACAATCACTTGCAGAAACTATGATGATGAAGTAGGCTGAAGCTTGGCCTGAAAAATTGATGTGGAAATTGAATGAAAACTCCTCCAAGAGGCTCCTCGAGGAAAGAGGTGGGATTCCTGCATGGGAACACCCGGTGCTAAACAGCACAACAACCCTGCTAAACAGCAAGAGGAAGCAAAGTCTGAGTAGACCAAAATAATAATATAAAACATGAAGAATAATGCTACCATCCTCTTCCTTAAATAAAAAATGAGTTTTCTTGCCCTTGGCCCCACTCAATTAGGTCATCTCCATCAAAATATTCATCTCCCTCCAAAAATGTGTTATTCCTTCTTTGATTCTTGCTCCTCCACAACTGCACTGTTGACTTAGTCAAAGTGGACTGAATCAAATTGATATTATCCCTGTTCACACATGGAGGTGTTTTATTAAGCTACAAAGAGTGTCTCCTTCCACACATGAAGTTTTTTTATTCCTCCTTAGGAGACTTATGGGCTTTTTTTCCCATTTATTCACCGGTTAGAGATACTGCTAACTCTAATATTCAATTTAGCTTTGAGGCTAAAATTTGGGAACATTACAAGAAGACTCAAAAGCATAATCAAAGGATTAAGTTTTTAACCAGCAGATTAAGGACAAAGACACAGTCCAAAAGACAGATGATTAAAAGATTAAAACAGTCAATGAAGTAAAAAGGACAACAAAGGGGATTATAAAGGCCAAAGAAATATCAGAGGCCTAATCAGAGTTTAAAACATAAATCAGATAGATTAGCAAGGAATACTTCTTCAAATGCAATATCCACTGAAGAAATTACTTCTCCAAAAGAAAAAAATGCCACCTACCAACCTAAATTCCCTAAAAAGCATATAAGTTATTACAGTCAGAGATATTTCCAATAGACAGCTCAGAAGTTATTACCAACCTACCAAATAAGCCTAAAATTCAACAATTTAGCCTTGAGTGTTCAGCACTTAATGTAACATTAATTATGCAGAGTTAGACTATTAAATACATTTTGCCTTGGGCCTTGCATGGTCTCAAAGGTCAAAAACATTTACTCTGTCATTTATGAACAATTAAGACCCTTCTTTCATCCCACCTCCTCATTTATATATAAATACTGTATGAGGAAATCATTGTAAGGGTTTGGATTATTATTGAGTGTTGGGTCGTAGTTGATTGTTGTTGAAGAGATGTTGAGTAATGGAAGAATAATAGGCTGGATAGAGAAGTTTTGAGTCAGAAGACCTACTAGACTGAGTATGTAATCGGTTTGAACATCAATAAAACAAGATGATTCACAAAGGGATCTGGGTCTATGTTAATGGTGATGTTTTTCCTCTTTATATCATTTTTTATGCTTTACATAGCCGGCCCATTTTCTTCGAGCAAAGTACACAAAAATTAGATTAAGATTTATCACAAAATACCCTATTTATGTGTCTCGGGAAGCTTTTATCTTTATGTTTCTCTCTTCTCAGCATCTTATTGAAGGATTCCTCATTACCTTTCGCCATTACAGCTTGTTGATTTGAGAATGATTCAATAGAGTATAACCAGTGAAGAAATGTTGGTGAGCACATGTCTTTCTGAGTACAACTTGAGATATTGTTTTTGAATGTTCTTTTCAAGTGCATGCAAAGTAGAGTCTAAACCAAGGAAGTCTATGGTTATCCTTGTCCTCTGGCTAGTCTTTAACAACTGTCTGGAAAGATCCCTTGATAGTATGCCAAAATCAGGCTACAATTCAAAGTTTCTGTCTGATCTTAGGCTATTTTCCTTGTTTTCTTATATGTTTTCTCCTTTTTGAAAGTAGTCTTAGGATTACTAGATTATTGTCTTAAAAGTTTACTTTAATAAATTTCTCACTAAATGAAGTCTATTGTTTTCCATGTCCTTGGCTTTTCAAACAGCTTACTGAAAGGTTTTTCTTGTTTAGTGAAGCTAGAGATCTAATCGACTATAGCTTTTCTTCTTTCACAACACTTTAATGTTCCATTTCACAAATTAATCTAAAAGATCCTTTAATCTAGATGACTTGCCCTATGGAAACCCTTGAAGAATTTTTTCACAATTAAATCCTTTTGCGACTCCATAACCCAATGGATTAATATTGTCTCATGACCTATCTGTCCAACTGACACATTCTTTCAATCTACTCTCACGTTCACCCTTCAAATTACCTTCTCATTTAATAATACCAAACCAAAACAAACAAGTTCCTAAGAGCTTCATAACTAGCCTAATATCATAAAAAAAGCATAAAGATATATCTTTCAAAAAAACTTACATAGAGAGATCCCTCTCTAAATCCAGGAAGGCTAGGTCCTAGGATTCCAAAGTGGTTCTGATGTGGCCCCCTGCAGCGTTTATTCTTACCATTCCTGTAAATCACAGGGATCCAACATAGTACACCATAATCGGGGAACTACTCAGTAATAGATACCTTCCTACTCAGAAAAACTTATCTTAAAATGAATCTAGTGTCCATAAGAGTGGTTTCGATTGTTGATGGTGGACAACAACCGTATCTAGAAAACAACTAAAAATATTCCACCGGGTGACTCCACTAGTTTTCAAGAGGCCTCATAATTACCCTCGTTTTCCATAGACCTAATCGGGAAACTTATTTCATCATAAACATCATAAGGACCCAATTAAGAAAATTTTGAGAATTAAGTTTTCTTACACAGATCAGTTTGCTTTCAAAAAGACTGTCATATCTAACTGGATTTTCTTATCTTTGGGTCTGAATCCTGGCTTCTAAGAGAATTCATACTAGAACCTTCCCTGGCCCAAATCCTCCTGAAATATTTGATGATCCTGAAGGTATCCTGAGGAAATCTCCTACATCCAATAACCCAACTATTGCCAGACCCATTCACAGAGAAAATTATGTCCCTGAAAATATTATAGCTCTGCAAGGTACCCAAGTTGACTTTCCATTTATCAAGAACCCATCTAGAACCAAGTCAATGAGTGGTAAATATCAAATATACTTTGAGCCTGAAAACTCATCACAAAGAAGTAACAGAGAAGCCTCCCCATCAACTCCACCTGATCTTTATTTCATTCATAAATTTGGCTTCTCTCATCCTAAATCTACTCAACAGTACTTAGCTGGTCCTAGTACTTCTGGTACACCCACCCATACATCCAGTGTCCAAGCCACTCCATTTCATTTTACACCTCCTATCACAAACCCTCCACTTGTAAACCCCCCATTTCTTCCACAACTACATATCATGCCAACATGGTATGCTCCCTTGGCCCTACCTTTACCTTTAACCATTCTACCACAAGATTATTAGTCCAAAATTCATTTATATGATGCTAGTAGTTCTACTACTCCTCAAAAACATGTGGAAAAAATGAATGACTACTTTGACAGACAAGAAATAGATGATGAAACCATTAAAATTAGAATGTTTGCTCAAAGCTTAGGGGGAGAAGCAAGAAAATGGTTTAAAAGCTTAACCCCTAATAGTATAAATGACCTCCCTGCTTTTAACCATTTATTCTTAAACAAATGGGAAGTCAAGAAGAACCCTCTCCAAATTCTATCAGAGTATGAGAACATTAAAAGGAATGTTGGAGAATGAGTACAAGAGTACTGCACTAGATTTAATGGTGTATACAATGCCCTACCCATCCATATGAAAGCACCACAAGGCCTAGCTTTAATGAAATTTCCTTATGGGTTTGACCTTGAGATGGCCTACCAATTAAGAGAAAGATAACCCCTCACCTTAGAAGATATGCAGAGAGGGGCAGTAAGTGTCAAGGCAAATCTTCTTGCCAAAAGAGCTAGGATGAAAAGTGAGAAAAGGGTGACATATAGAGATGAGGCTACACCTTCCACGTCTTATTCAAAACTTGATAACTTACTGGAAAATATGGAAAGGATGATGGAAAGGATGAATTTAAATGAGAGAGACTATCCTAGATAAAATAAAACAACTCCTCAAAACAGAAATCAAACTTAGAACCAAAATCAAAAATTTAGGAGAAACCCCCCTCAAATAAGACAAAAAGGTCCTGATCAGCAAATCAAACCTCCCTTTCAAGAAAAATATGTTGATGAGGAGGAGGGTATAATAGAGGAAGAAGAGGAGAATCACATGAACATGTTGGGAACAAATGATGAGGATATTTTTTTCCTCGCTAGGAAAGAACAAGTCATATTTACACCTTATGAAGAAGAAATCCTAGAGTCTGCAGACTACCAACAAGGCTTTGAAAATGCCATAATAGAAGTACATAAACAATATGACTTAAGGAGTAAAATGAATTAAGAAGTCCCCAATAAAAAGACCTCTGAAATCTCTACTAAAAACAACCCTGTAAACACTTCCAAAAACCCAATAGAAAACCATAAAACAATGGCTGAAAATTCTGATAAAAACAAAGGAAAAAACACTCAAAATTCTAGCAAACATAGTGGTGGCCCTAGCAACACTAGCACATCAGCTAATGCTCTTGATAAAACCATCCTAACCGCTGTCCATAATAAAAAATAGCAAGCTGATTTTTCTGAGAAAACAGTGACTAAAAAGGCTGAAATAAACATTTCCAAGAATCAAACTCATTTTAGCATAGAGAGTGAAATTTCCAAAATAAAAATCTCTATTCCCCTCACTGAGTTAGTCACCCAAGATGTATATAAATCTCAATTGTTAAGCGCTTTGAATATAGGAGATAATAATGATTCCGTTAATTTAAGTGATGATAAACTTGAGCTTCTGTTCGGACCAAAAATTGAAGGAAAATTTCAAGAAGGAGGGGTTCCTCCATTTTATGTCAGTCTCAACATCCATGATAACATTTTGCACAATGCCATGCTTGATTCAGGAGCATCACACAACCTCATGCCCAAAGTAATAATGGAAGGATTAGGCCTTGAGGTAAATACGCCCTACAAAGATTTATACTCCTTTAACTCCAGCAGAGTCAAATGCCTAGGCCTAATAAAAGATCTTTGTGTCAACTTAGCACAAATCCCAGCCAAAAGATTAGTGATGGACATTGTAGTGGCTGATATACCTCCAAAATATGGCATGCTCCTTTCAATATCTTTGGGTTCTAAGCTTCAAGGCACTATGCAAATGGATATGACTTATGCCACCATCCCTGTTTTCAGTCAACCTATAAGATTATACAGGGAAACACACATGAAATACATGGTGAGTAGTCAAGAAAGGCCAAATAACTCCAATATTTATTCTATACATACAGACCTTGACTCATTCATTCTTTAAAATGATTAAATTCCTAATGAGCAAGGGTTAGAATATGGAAGATCAGTCAACATAGTGGCAGCCATAGAAGAAGAGAAAAAGAAGGAGGAGTTACATAAACAGTTTGCTAATTTAGAAAATCACAGCAAACACAATGAAGGTCATAAGCAACAAGACAACCATCAACCTGGTGCTAAGCATGACAATCAAAGAGAAAATCCTCAAAAAACTGAAGACCTTGAGGAAAAAGACAAAACTAAACATAGTGCAGACCCTGAAGAAAAACACAGTGGCAGCTATGAAAAATAGAACAAAGAGGACAGAGATGAAATTAATGATAAATATGAAGCTAGTCCCCTTTGGAGAATGAGTTTTGATGGGTCTTGTAGAAAGACTGGTGCAGGAGCAGGCATATGGGTGCATAACACAGAGAATAACCATGCTGAAGGCCATTCATACAGACTAAATTTCCAATGCACTAATAACATAGAAGAGTATGAAGCACTCCTCTTAGGACTACATTTATTGAAAAAATTAGGAGCCAAGAGGATAACTGTCCATGGAGATTCAGAATTGATAATTAGGCAAGCAAATGGAGAATACACTGCAAAACATCCAAGACTACGAGCCTATAGAAATGATGCCATGGACCTCTTGAAATCATTTGTAGAATTTGAACTCACCTTTGTCCCTAGAAACCAAAAAATTCTTGCCAATGGTTTAGCCTTTGCTACTAGTACATGTATGAAGCCTTATGAAAGCAAAACATACACAGTCCAAGTCAAATACAGACCAACGGTCCCTGATAATGAAAAATACTGGGAGGTTTTTGAAGGAGATAAACAAATAGAAGACTTTTTGCAGTCCAGAAATGAATTTGAAATGCCAAATTCAAATTCAGAGTATGAACAAGACTGCCCTACTGAGGAACAACCTGATGAAGAAGAAACTCCTAACACTGCTGATATAAATCTGTTAACCAAAGGATTTAAAAATAAAATAGAGATATGCACTGATTTAGAAAAAGAAGATCTACAAGTGATGCAGTCTAACAATGAAAACTTGCCAAAGGGAGTAGTGCCTCTAGAGGAATTGTTTGACTTTAATGATGTTGCCAAAAAGCAAAAAATAGAGCCCACTGAAACTGATGTTGAAGAATGTAATATAGGCAGTGAAGAAGGGCCTAAAATGATCAAATTATCCAAAACATTTCCAGCTCACATTAAATTGAAATATCTTGAGCTTTTTAGAGAATTTTCTGATGTGTTTGCTTGAAGTTATGAAGATTTAAAATCATATGATACAGAAATAATTCAGCATAAGATACCCCTCAAAGAAAACCAGAAGCCTTATAGACAAAAATTGCGCAGAATAAACCCTATCCAATTACCTCTAGTTGAGAAAGAAATTTAAAAAATGTATGATGTTGGAATTATAGTCCCTATGAGATACTCAGAATGGGTATCCAATATTATATCTGTAAGGAAGAAAACATGAGTGATAAGGCTTTGTATAGACTTTATAAACTTAAACAAGGCCTCATTAAAGGACAACTATCCCTTGCCCAAAATGGATCATATCTTACAAAGGGTAGTAGGTTCAAAAAGAATTTCTTTGCTAGATGGCTTCTCAAGATACAACTAAGTATTGGTACACCCTGATGATCAAATTAAGACAACTTTTACCACACCTTGGGGCATTTTTATGTATGTGAAAATGCCTTTTGGTTTAATGAATGCTGGTGCCACATTCCAGAGAGCCATGGATATTGATTTTTAAGAAGAAATAGGTTACTTCATTGTGATTTACTTAGATGACATCATAGTATATTCCAAAACAGATGAAGAACACCTAATACACTTAAGAAAAGTCTTTGGGAAATGCAGAAAATATGGTTTATCCTTAAATCCCAAGAAAACATTGTTTATTCTCCAAGAAGGTAAACTTCTAGGCCATATCATATCTGAAGAAGGGATAAAGATAGACCCAAGAAGGATCGAAGGTATACTGCAAATAAATCATCCTAGAAATATCAAGGAACTTCAATATTTCATTGGGAAGATCAATTTCTTGAGAAGGTTCATACCCAACCTAGCTGAACTCCTTAGAAATATTACAAACATGCTCAAAAGAGAAACATGAGTTAAATGGACCTTAGAAGCAAAGAAATCCTTTGAACTGGTTAAGAAATCACTTACCCAAACACTGGTTCTTATTAGTCCTGATTTTACTAAAGACTTCTTCATTTTCTCATTTGCATCAGAACATACAGTTGCTATTGTCCTACTCTAGAAAAACATAAAGGGACAAGAGCAGCCCATTGCATTTTTTAGCAAGGCATTAAGAGATGCACCTCTGAAATACAACATACTGGAAAAATAGGCTTTTTCCTTAGTCAAAGCCTTAAAATATTTCAGAGTTTACATTTTACACTCACACATTATTGCATTTGTGCCTCATTCAGTGGTGAAAGACATTTTGACACAAGATCCTGATGGCAAAAGAGGAAAGTGGATTGCCGTAATCCTAGAATATGACTTAGAAATCAAGCCCACCAAGCTCATCAAAGGCCAAGGACTAGAAAAACTAATGGTCGAATCAAACTTGTTACACTTTATATAAACATGTTTAATGTATTACATGAATAAGTGAATTGGCAATTCCCACTCTCTTTCAAGGTTGGTTTTCTTAATTCATCTTGGTATGCTGATATTTTGTATGTGCTTCTTAATATAAATGTCCCTCCTGGTTTGTCTAAAACAAAGGCAAGGTTTTTAAAGTTCAAAGTTGTAAATTACTGCATTTTAGATAAATGTTTATATTGGAAAAATGCTAGTGGATTATTGCTTAAATATTTGCCTGAGAATGATGCAGATAAGATCAAGCATGAGTTCCATGAAGGAGAATGTGGAGGCCACTTCTATTGGAAAACTACTGTGAAAAAAATCCTTAGATTTGGTTACTATTGGCCCACCCTCTTTCAAGATATTCACAAAATGGTCATTTCCTGTCATAAGTGTCAAATCTTTGAAGGCAAAAGAAAACTACTACCCTTACCTCTGCATCCAATCATTGTTGAAGCTCCTTTTCAACAATGGGGTGTAGACTTCATTGGGGAAATCCATCCTGCCTCATCTGCCCAACACAAATGGATCCTCACAGCAACAGATTACTTTACCAAATGGATAGAAGCCATCCCTTCTAGGAATCCCACAGACTCAGTCATCATTTCATTCCTTGAAAATCATATCCCTCTCTCCTTCGAGTTGCTAATCCAGCAACATCAGTTTGGTAAACATAATCAAGAAGTCGCTGGAAGAAAATAAGAAATCATGGCACAACAAGCTAGTACATGCACTTTGGGTAGACAGATTAACAATCAAAAAGTCAATTGGAATGTCCCCTTATTAGCTAGTTTATGGAGCAGATGCAATATTTCCAACTAGTTTAGGAGTGCCCTTCATGAAGCTGATCCAAGAATTACAATCTGAAGAATATGACATGATAAGAAGAATTAATCATACTGTACAGTTGCAGCAAACCAGAGAGGAAGTCTAAAATAGAGCACATCAAGTACAAGAAAACATCAAAAAGCTGTTTGATAAAAGAACAAAGGAAAATTATTTTAACATTGGTGACAAGGTACTAAAATGGGATTCTAGAAACGAAGATAAGGGAAAACATGGAAAGTTTGAAAATTTATGGAAAGGCCCTTATCTCATTCAGTCTGTTATAGGTAACAATGCATTCTTCCTTCAAGAGGTGGATGGAACAAAAAATTTTGGAGGTCCTGTCAATGGCAGGATGCTCAAACATTATTTTTGTTAAAATATTTGTTCAAAATTTTTTAATTAATTGTAAATAACATTGCTTAAAATAAATTTTGAAAATAAAAAACAAAAACAAAATAAAAAGAGAAAAAGAGGCCAGATTAAAACAAAAGGTACAACCCCATACCAAAAAATAAAAAAATCTGAAAGTTTGCAAGTCCAAATGACACTACTTTGAGAAGAAACCGTTATTTAGTCATATAGCCTAATCATGACTGAGTAAATTTAAATTTATGCTGATAGGATAGTGAAAAATATCCGTCAAACTGTGTAAACTTGGCTTATCAGTAGAATTGATTAGGAAAGAAACAAAATGGTTCTAAAAAGCTCAAAATCTAAACCAAAGAAAGAATGAAGGATGTCTATCAATTTCAGATCTTAAGCCTTCACAATTTTGTTTTAAAAATTACTGCAAATAAAGTCTATATGCAGCTTGTACAAAATACCATAGCCCCATAGCAAATCAAACTATCTAATCCTGATTTGACTATGTTTTCAATTTCTGTTTTAGAAATAGAGAATGAAAATCTATCAAACAGTCTAATCTTGACATATAGCTATAATAGGTAGAGAAATAAATGATTTCATAAGTTTAATCTGAACTCATGGATGATATAAGGGTATAAGTAGATAGTTTTCCTACTTTCAAACAAAATAAATAAATGTTGATGTTAAAAGGGTTTGCAAGTCCAAGTGCACCCACTGAAGAAAAAATCTTAGGAAAAGTAGGTTGTGTAAGTAGAAGTTTGGGAGAAAATCATCTGATATGATATTGCAGATCATTTTTTTAAGCAACATGATCATCAAAGACAAAGAGGATTGTCAAGGTGCAAAACACAAGGCACTAGTCTACTTTCCAGAGATTTATTCTCTGAGGTTCTTGACACCTCCAAGGAGCTGCCATCCCCAAGTGGAGCCACTGTTAGCCATCTATAAATTCTGTTATACCTCATGATGGCTAAATATTCTTTCAGATTTCAAAAAACAAGCTTTTATGAAAGCTTATTAGTTTTTGAAATCTCACTATGTTCCTTATCCTCAAATATACCCATTTTATTAGAAAATCTTCATTCGAAATCCTCCAAGTCACCCTGCTGATATAAAAGAAATTGAATTCAGGCTCTTTATCCATCATTTCACCTTCATAAAATTTCTTCCCATTTCACCCATTTACACTCATTTTCATTCATCCTGAACAAGTCACTTATTACTCTGAAAAATCCCCCTTTTTTCCTCCATTTTACCCTCCATTCCCTCTAAAAACCTTTTAAAACCTTATAAAACCCCTTTATTTGGTCTAAAAACCTTTTTTTTAAAACCTATCAAAAGCCCTCAAAAAGACTAAATAAACCCACTTTAAACCTTTTTCCGCTTTTTTTAAACATTAGGCCTTAAAGCCCCTTGGGGCTAAAGCCCTCTGCTCTTTTTCGCATAAGACCTAGGGCCCTAAACCATCCACTAAAGCCTCAGCCCCTTTCATCCTAACCGTGGTCCTATCCTATCCCCCACAGGACTGCATTTCCTCCATTCATTTAAGCCCCCTTCACTTCTTATTTTTACCCCCGCCATTGTTTTCCTACTCCAAGAAGATATCCACAACCGATCTCATCGATCCAACGGTGATCACCTACCCCCATCACCTTTTCTTCCACCCACCCATCATTATCCCTTCACTCCCACAAATGGATCTCGACCGTAGATCCTCCAGATCTAACGGTCGTCACTGATCCCAAGGCTTTCGACCCGTCCCGATAACATTTCACTCCCCAAAAAAGTTGCTGACGTCACCTGCTGGCCCACTTTCCACTATCTTCCTACAACCAAGCACCTTCTCCCGTTGCACTCATCCTCTACTATCGATCTAGCTCCCCCAGATCTGACAGCCTACGTTCAAAATCACGGCCAATTCATGAATACAGGTTAATGCCTCATTTCAACGCAAAATGGGTGGTTTCACTATGGATGTGTGTCATTTTATGAGTGGTATCGTGTCCAAATGGACCAAAACCACTAACTGCTTATCGCCCGCGTGATACCACTTGTTTTTGCTACCAAAACCACCTTTCACCATTTTGCGCCAAAATTCAAATTAACCACTATTCCGCCTGGTTCCGTCTATGGAACCTGTCCTCTGCACTTTCCTCCTCCTCTGTACATTGCTTCAACACCACCTGAACCTATGAAATGCAGTTTGATCCTAAAAAACACAGTTTTTATTTAATATTTTCGTTTTTGTTGTCGGTTTTAATGGCGGCCAAAGTAAGAAGTCCCTCCCGCAGCCATCTAAGTGGCAATAACCCTAGGATGACAATCCTTGAGGCAAGATAAAGGAAAAGGGATACAGGTTTTGATTCTGAGCATTGGATCAATGATTCATGACCATTGATTTGATCACAAAAACCCTCCAGCGCAACAAAGGAACCCCTACACAAGAAGACAAAGACGATTAATGAAATAATGAAGATAGAAGACTCAAAAGCATAATAAAAGGATTAAGGTTTTAACCGGCAGATTAAGGACAAAGACACAGTCCAAAAGACAGATGATTAAAAGATTAAAATAGTGAATGAAGTAAAAAGGACAACAAAGGGGATTATAAAGGCCAAAGCAATATCAGAGGCCTAATCAGAGTTTAAAACATAAATCAGATAGATTAGCAAGGAACACTGCTTTGAATGCAATATCCACTGAAGCAATTACTTATCCAAAAGACAAAAATGCCACCCGCCAGCCTAAATTCCCTAAAAAGCATATAATTTATTACAATCAGAGATATTTCCAATAGACAGCTCAGAAGTTATTACCAACCTACCAAATAAGCCTAAAAGTCAACAAATGCAACAAAGTGGTTCAAAAATTTAATGTAACATTCATTATGCAGAGTTAGACTATTAAATACATTTTTCCTTGGGCCTTGCATGGTCTCAAAGGCCAAAAAACATTTACTCTGTCATCTATGAACAGTTAATACCCCTTATTTCATCCCACCTCCTCATTTATCTATAAATACTATATGAGGAACTCATTGTAAGGGGTTGGATTATTGTTGAGTGTTGGGTCGTAGTTGATTATTGTTGAAGAGCTGCTGAGTAATGGAAGAATAATAGGTTGGATAAAGAAGTTTTGAGTTGTAAAGACCTACTGGACTTGGAGTATGTAACTGGTTTGAACATCAATAAAACAAGTTGATTCATAGGATCCTGGTCTATGTTAATGGTGATGTTTTTCCTCTTTGTATTTTTCTTTTCTTATGTTTTACATGCTATCCATTTTCTCTGATAAAGAACATAAAATTTAGATTAGGATTTACTATCAAAGTACCCTATTTATGTCTGAAAGCTTTATCTTTATGTTTTCTTCTACAAGATCTGATTGAAGGATTCTTCATTACCTTTCGGTTTTATTCTAGCTTGTTGTTTGAAAAATGATTCAATAGAGTATACCTAGGGAAATGTTGGTGAGCCCATGTCCTTCTAAGTAAAACTTGAGATATTATTTTTAAATGATATTTTTCGAAGTATGCTGAGTAGGGTCTAAACTGGGGAAGTCTATGGTATGCCCTGTCCTTTGGTCTACCTTCAAAATTTTCTTTGAAAGATCCCCTAAGAGTATGCCAAAAGAAGATTAGATTATTTATGTTTGATCTTAGGTTGTTCTCTTTGTTATCTTGTATGTTTTCTTTTTTCTGAAAGTAGTCTTAGAATTACTGGATTGTTGTCTTAAAAGTTTTCTTTAATAAAATTCAGCCCAAAGAAGTCTATGGTTTTCCCTGTCCTTTGGCTTTCTTCAAATAGTTACTTTGAAAGTCTTTTCTTGTTTAGTGAAGCTAGGAGATTCTTAATTGACTATAGATTTTCTTCTTTCACAACACTTTAATTTTCCATTTCATAGCTTAATATAAAATATCCTTTAATCTAGATAACTTTCCCTATGGAAACCATTGAAGAATTGTTATACAATTAAATCCTTTTTACGACTTCATAACCCAATGGACTAATACTGTCTCATGACCTATCTGTCCAACTGAAACATTCTTTCAATCTACTCTCACCTTCACCCTTCAAATGACCTTCTCAGTTAATAATACCCAACCAAAAAAAACAATTTCCTAAGAGCTTCATAACTTTCCTAATATCATAAAAAAAGCATAAAGATATATCCTTTGAAAACACTCAATAGAGAGATCCCTCTCTGAATCCATGAAGGCTAGGTCCTAGGATTCCAAAGTGGTTCTGATGTGGCCCCCTGTAGTGTTTATTCTTGCCATTCTTGTAAATCACAGGGAACCAACAACTCCAAGATGAGAAGTCTAGGGCTATGGAGGTTTCCCTTCTTCTCACTGAATTAATCCTCTACAATATAGTGAACTAGGGCTAGTTGGCTGGCCCACTTGACTGCTACTTTAGTCCTTCAAAGTATGCACATCCTCAGGCTCTATACAACCACGCTTCTACCAATATTGTTTTCATTCACAAGTATAAGAGTTAGGGCTCTTCTTTGACAGTCACTTAACAACCCTCCAACTATATTTGGACTACCATCAATCTACCCAACCATAATCAATTCTTTTTACTAACCTAGGGCTCACAATATTGTCTTCATCTAGGGCTCTTCAAATATTCCACCTAACAATGATTTGAGTCCTCTCAAAATCATTGTTCTTGTGTATCATCAATTTTATATTTGTTGTCCAATCTATGAAAAAATATGAACTACTCCTCTTATCATCCTTCTAAAAATATATAGATGACTGAACTAGGGTCACAAATCAGCCACTAACAGTCCATTGACTAATTTTTTATAGGTTTCTTCAGATCTCTATCAAAAAATCTATTGATAGTCCACCCAAATCAACTCTTCTACATGTCATTCCATTATTCATATGGCACATCTCTTCTGCATGCTCAATATTCTGCTCAGGTTCCACCCTCCTTTGGATCTTAAATCTTGACTTGTCAGAAAGGATAGATTAGGAATGAAAGATACTGGTTCGACATGTTCAAACCTGAACAAAAGAGAAACATGAGGAGGCCTAATAAATGATAGATCACAACTCTCATGTTTTATAAGTTTTGTTTGTACAAAAAATAATGTTTGTGTTCAACTTGTCCTAATTCCACAACCCATGGTGAAATAAATTTCTTAATATTGATTCAGGCCATGTTTTCAATTTCATGTTATTAGCTTAGAGAATGAAGTCTGTCATACAGCTTAATATTGACAGTCAGTTAGTCTAGGTAGAGAGTAAAAAGAGTTCACTAGCATAATCGGGACTATTGGAAGTAATAAGGATAGAAGTAGGAAGTTTTTTTTTTCTCTCAAAATAAAAGAATGTCAAGGGTTTTCCAGTTCAAGCGCACCCAAGGAAGAAAAAATAATAGGCCAAGTAGAATGGGTAGGTAGAGATGAAGTTGAAGTTATCATGTTTTTTTAGATTCTTGAGATCATAACTTCAAAAGAAACATCAGAAAATGAAAGAAGAAAAATCTGCCCAATGGATAAGGCATTGGTCATCATAAACCCAGATATTTGAAGTTCTATACAACTCCTGAAAAGTATATGCCCTCCCCAAGTTCTTATCCTATATTTCGAAAAACAAAATTCATGAATATTGTGACTTTTAGAAATCTCACTGCCTTCACTATCCTTAGGATAAATTTTTCACTATTTCACTACTCTACCATGTCACGGTAAGCCTACCACTCCCAGAAAGCCTACCATGGGCTCATGCCACTCATCTTCATCATTTTTGCCACCTTTGACCTCAGCAGTCTATTTTTCCTTACCTAACCCCTCCACTTGCCACCTAGGGTCACCAACCAACTTACTCCTTCCTGTGTTTCCCAAATGCCTCAAGCATTGATGGTCTCAAGAAAATATTTTTAGGCTCTTTAGATAAACCAAGTACATTGGATTTTGGATCTTCAATACATCAAAAATATCAAAAACTGTCTTTTTCATACTTGAGGACCCCAAGCCAAAATTTCAGTCAAAGACCAAGCCAAAAGAGCCTCTCACTAGGTAATTAGGGTTTCACAGTTGTAGGGTTGTCTTAGATGTTCTAAATCATTGTTTTTCATGTGCCAAGAAGATGAATCGAATGGAAAAGAAGGTCAGCATCTATTGTACCAATATAGATTAGGAAAACCTTCAAAGAAGACCTACTTATCAAGTACAAACTCTACAAAGGACAACTGTTCATTTTGGCATTTCTGCAGAAGTGTCAAGGTGGCTACCAGCAGGAAAATTAGGTAACGTAAGAGACGAGCTCCTCACTAAAGGACATCAACAGAAAAGAAGAGGAAGCATCCTATGTTCAAAGAGAATCAGGTTTGTTTGGGACTGATTGGAAAAACAGTGTTGCCAAGAAACAATCTAATGCAAAGGACCACAAGGACAGAGGCACATCAACATAATCGAGCATAATTTGAAGATTTTTAGAAGTTATAAATAAATAAGGGAAAAAGGTGAGGTGAAATAGACATAAATGAAAGAACTTGAAAGGGCTATAGAGAAATTAGAACACAACACTAATGATTTTTTGTAATATTCCAAATTTTTAGCCTTCAAGCTAAATGGAATATTGGAGTTGTTTCATCACTAGGTAGGTGAATAATTGGGTAGGGAGGCCCATTAACCTCTTTCAAAGGATCAATAACACTCCTAATGAGAAAGGAGTAAGAATATGCAGCTTATTTGAGCACCCTTGGGTGTGAACAAATATGGGGACATGTTGATTCGGTCAACTTTGACCAAGTCAACAAAGCTGTCTAGATACATTGAACCACCTTGATGGACAACGCAGTTTTGGTGGAGGACAAATTGCATAAGCTTGATGGCACATGTGGATGGGACACAATGAGGAGAGGTTCACTTGCTATGTATGAATAGGATGGAGGCCTTTGTTATTAATTCTTTTGTATTTCGACCTCTTGATCTCGTCTGTTTAGACTTGGCTTCCCCTTACTGTTTAGCAGGGTAGCACTAGGTGTTCCCGAGCGGGAATCCCACCTCTTCCCTTGAAAGCCCTCTTGGGAGAGCTTCTATTGTATTTCTCCACATATAGGCTTAAGGCCAAGCATCTTTCTTTAGTCCCAGCATTATTTCTGCAGCAGGATATTGCTAAGTTGCAGGGTTTGCAGTGGAGGATTCTTACACCATTTCCGGGTCTGTTTCTCAGTAGAAGGTGCCTTCCTTCTCTTGAGAAATCAGCTAGGGAGATTTGTGAGAAAATTTTATATCTTTGCAGCAGGCCAAAGTGGTTCTCATCTCCTACAGTGTAGTCCCTTGTAGGAACTGCGTCATTTTATGCATATTTGCTGCAGCCGGGTTAAGACCCTTGTTTTTGAGCTAGTTTCCTAGGGAAAGGGTCAACCCTTCTCCCGGAAAGCTAGAGGAAGGATCCTCATCCCTATTTTGTATTATTCAGCTATATTTCTGTAATGTTGCAGTAATACTGCATTTTCTGAGATGAATATTCAGATCTACTCTTTCTTGTACATGTGTTTCATGAAACCCTTGCCGGGTCAGCTTTATAATGTAATAAGGAGGCCAGATCTCTATTTTCTTGGCATATTTTTCAATAAAGTTCTAGATACATGTTATTTTATCATTTTACCATAGAAACCCTCATAAAATAACGTTGTACATGCTCCAGTATTTTTCTTCATAACTCAAGTCACGGGATTTGGCTATTTTTAAGTTGTTAGGTAGCCGGGAGGTCTGTTTAACATATCAAAAGGGATTTCTTTCTGATCCCATTTTGTATGTGAATGTATGACATCATATGCTAAAGGAACCCAATCTTATTTCATCTAGTAAAAACGCAGATCTTCAGAAATAATGTTTCAAGGGTCTAATTCCTACATTTTCCCCATTGGGAATGTGTAGGCATTCTTCCTTTAATGATGTTTCACTCAATTGAAGGCTATGTGTTTATGAACACATCATATGAGTCTATTTTATAGATCTCCACATCTGGAATATCTTAATATATTCCCGATAGTGTAGAATTTCCCTATTTTGGGATATTACAGTGGTATCAAAGCTTCAATATTGGCTCAGCTTGTGGAACTCAACCATGCAGCTATCAATAGAAGGAGAGATGAATAGAAAGAAGACTCCATTATGTGGAGGAAAAAGGGAAGATAGGCTTACAAAGCTTCTTCCAAAATCTATGCAGTGCATCAATGAAAATCTTAAGAAGATGAGAGGAGAGATGGAATCTCCTGAGGAGTTTGGATCTACATCCAGATCTAGATTGGTAAAAGATAGCTGTGAGCATGAAACTAAATCCTATTATGCACAGCATAGTCAAATGCCCAGGTTGGCTGTGAGAGAGATGAAAGACGAGGAAATGTCGGAGAAGGGAAATCTTAGTAATTTTTTGCAAGAGTATGAGTCTCAAACTGAGAAGTTTAGAGATCATATTACTTTAAAAAAGTTTTGAAAGATTAAGGTGGAAAGGAGCCAGTTGCATGACATGGATAGATTTTCTCTATCTACCTTTGATGGATCCCCAACTTGCTCAGCCAAAGCTTGGGTGGAGGAATTATGTATTTATTTGCAACAGCACTCTGTTTCTGAAGAAGAAGCCATCAGAGTTGCAGCGCTGCACTTTGAAGGTAAGGCTTATGCTTGGTGGATGTTTGATTTATTTTCATTGAAAAATGTTAATACTTATTTTGAAAATTTCACTAAAATATTGGTAGAAATATTTGATACAAAACATGAGACAATCAAACCAATGAAACTTTTGCATAAGTTGGGAGGACCTGCAAACTCGAAACCACTACAGAAACCTATTGGAGGAGATCACATCTTGCATGATACCTTGTTGGAGGCAAGATCTTTGTTTCATAACCTTGGACAAGAGGGAATGAAGGGTCCTTTTGCAAAGGAGGATCCTCTTATTGAGCAATTACCTCCTATTCATATTGAAGATGAAGACAAGGATGGGGGTTACAACACTGTCACATCTAAAGCATATCTAGTGCCTCATGCAGAGGAAGGAGGAGCACATGATCCAACAAGAGGGTTTCTTGTGTCATTGCAAGAAGTTCTTTGGGATCTCACATATGGGAGGAAAAGTAAAATCAATGAGCAGCATGATTGTGATATGATATTGATGAGAGTAGAAGGTAGGGAGGAAGGACATCATCACTTAATGAGGAGCACACACCCCTATCTATTTCAGAGATATGGTGCAAGGAGGAGGAGACTAGTTTGTGATGTGAGGGCAATGGTAAGGTTGCTCAAACATATGAATAGTATTCTCTTGCCATGGATGTATCACTACATGGAGCCATATGAACAGTATTCTCTTGCCATGGATGTCTCACTACATGGAGGCATTCCACCGGGGAGGCCACCAGACTTGGAGTTGGTAAGAGAAATCTTGCCATTTGGTTCACCACTTTTGGACTTTGGAGAGGTGAAGATTTTTAGAGGATACTTTTGCATGGGGGATGTCAAAGTAGTAGGTAGCAGCATGGATAGAGCTTCACATGCTAGATTACCATCGTTGTCTCTTGGGGGGATTGATCCATATTGGAGGTCTCAACTCTTGGTAGAGTACTTCAAGGATCTTGGTGCTTGCATGATTATTGATGACCCGGATGGAGATGACAGATATATGGTAGATGATATGGTCATCTATTCTTATGGTAGAGTCTTCTTGACTAGAGCTTCTAAGCTCAAGGAGAAGCTACTACATGCATCACATGAAGACTTATTTTCCATGCACTTTGATGCATATCTTTCCTTGGCAGAGGAGTTCATTTGGGAGGGCATTCAGCATGACATATTTCAGCATATGGAGAGATGCATAGCTCGGATGGTGATGGAGAGGATGTCACATCCACCTTCCTTCTAATTGGGAGTGAGGGAGCATTTTCAGTTGAGCCATTTTAGCTCAAGACCTCAAGTGCATGATGGAGAATGTACAATTTCACCTTATGTTTTGTACTTCTTGTCTTTTTATGAGCAGCATGTTGTACCAAGGAGGATTATTCCTTCTTGCATATTGTATAATGATGTACTTGAAGCCATTTGTAGCATTGAGGTTGGCTATCTCATGGGTGGTTTGTGGGGGAAGCCACATGATTTTTTGTGTGCACCATTGACACCCTTTTGTACTTTCATGTTTATATCTTGTAAAATGATTGTGGCAGCAAAAAAGTGGCTAGAAAAGCACTTGCTTTTGTTTGAATTGATGCAGGGAAGGAATGCACTATGTTGGTTCCTTGTATGGGACCTTGATCCACTTTCCAATTGTCATATGACAACTTGTTTCTATTGGTTTTTTCTTCCATGTATTGCTGATATCTCTATGTCCGTGAGAAGCTTTGATTGGAGAGTGGGATATGAGTTTAAAATGCCCATTGGGAGGATGATTCTCCCTAATTTTCATGATGCATGTTTTCGGAGGAGCAATGGGCAGCCCATGATTGCCAAATTACATCTCTCTTCTTCATATGGGAGAAGCCATTTGGAGAACTTGAGTTTTTGGAGGAGGCACTTCATGGTTTATTTGTTTGATGGGGTAGCTTGGGCCACTCTTGGAGGTCATGAAATTTCAGCCCAAGATCAGCAATAGCCCCATACTTATCATAAATTGGGAGAGAAACCACTTGGTTGGGAGGATCCAATCTCTCCATGCAGCCCCAATAAATTACATGAACCGGGGATTGAGGATATTTTTTAGCTGACTAGATTGGATCATTTCATCTGGATGATAGCATGGGTGTGGGAGTCACTCATTGGGAATAATATTCCCTGTGTTCATCATCAATCCTACCTTAAGGAGACCATTGGATATCAGGGAGGTTTCCACTTACATCTTCCACCTTTCTATGATGTCAGCCATATGGTTTTGCATTCTTGGGAGGAGACATTGGAGGACAGATTTGTAGTAGATCATGTTGAGCAGTGGTGGAGAATTTTTGATGAGGAGGCCACAAGAAGAGGAGGGGAGGATTTTTCTTTCCTTATACAGTTGCTTGAGTACAAGCAACATTTTGGAGGGGAGGACTGTAATATTCCAAATTTTTAGCCTTCAAGCTAAATGGAATATTAGAGTTGTTTCATCACTGGGTAGGTGAATAATTGGGTAGGGAGGCCCATTAACCTCTTTAGAAGGATCAATAACACTCCTAATGAGAAAGGAGTAAGAATAAGTAGCTTATTTGAGCACCCTTGGGTGTGAACAAATATGGGGACATGTTGATTCAGTCAACTTTGACGAAGTCAACAAAGTTGTCTAGATACACGGAACCACCTTGATAGACAGCGTAGTTTTGATGGAGGACAACTTGCATGAGCTTGATGGAAAATGTGGATGGGAACAAATGAGGAGAGGTTCACTTGCTATATATGAAGAGGATGGAGGCCTTTGTTATTAATTCTTTTGTATTTTGACCTCTTGATCTCATCTGTTTAGACTTGGCTTCCCCTTGATGTTTAGCAGGGTAGCACTGGGTGTTCCCGAGCAGGAATCCCACCTCTTCCCTTGAGAGGCCTCTTCGAAGAGATTGTCTTGTATTTCTCCACATCTAGGCTTAAGGCCAAGCATAATTCTTCAGTCTCATCATTATTTTTGCAGAAGGATATTGCTGAGTTGCAGGGTGTTGCAGTGGAGGATTCTTACACCACTTCCAGGCCTGTTTCTCAGTAGAAGGTTCCTTCCTTCTCTTGAGAAATCAATTAGGGACATTTTTAAGGATATTTCATATCTTGGCAGTAGGCCAAAGCGATTCTCATCTCCTATGGCATAGCCCCTTGCAGGAACTGCATCATTTTATGCAGAGTTGTTGCAGCCGTGTTAAGACCCTTGTTTTTGAGCTAGTTTCCTATGGAAAGGGCCAGCCATTCTCCCAGAAAGCTAGAGGAAGGTATCCTCATACATATTTTGTATTATTCATCTATATTTCTATAATTTTGCAGTAAAACTACATTTTCTGAGCTGAATATTCAGATCTGCTCTTTCTTGTACATGTGTTTCATGAAACCCTTGCCGAGTCAGCTTTATAATGTAATAAGGAGGCAAGATCTCTGTTTTCTTGGAATATTTTTCCATAAAGTTCCAGATCCATGTTATTTTATCATTTTACCGTAGAAACCCTCATAAAATAACGTTGTACATGTTTCAATTTTTTTCTACATAACTCAAGTCATGGGATTTGGCTATTTTTAAGTTGTTAGGTAGCCGGGAGGTTTGTTTAACATATAAAAATGGATTTTTTTCTAATCCCCTTTTTAATGTGAAGGCTTGACATCATATGCTAAGGGAACCCAACATAATTTCACCCAGTAAAAACGCATATCTTTAGTAATAACGTTTCCAGTGTCTAATTCCTGCATTTTCCTCATTAGGAATGTGTAGGCATTCTTCCTTTACTGTTGTTTCACTAAATTGAAGGCTACGTGTTTATTAACACATCATATGAGTCTATTTTTTGGATCTCCACATCTGGAATATCTTAAGATATTCCCGATAGTGTAGAATTTACCTATTTTGGGATATTACATTTTTCTCTAACAGCCCTAAAACCTAAAGTTTTGAGAATATAGGAAAGTGAGGGTGAAATGAATATTATGAGCCTCCATGATGATAGTAGGAATAAGGTTTGAAAAAATATGTCAGAAGGTGACCTCCATAGTTTTCCAAGGTAACAATGCTTCAATGCCTCAAAGGGAAAGAATGTAAAGAGTATCAATATGATGGAGATCAAGTCTTCAAGTGCAGTCATAGACCTATAAATCGTCAAGGGAAAGAAGGCATAGGGTTAAGCTTAAAAATGGAAACCAAGCTAATCATGATTTTACTGTTGAGTAACTAAGGTCTTCGAACTCCAAGAATGACAAAGGGGACAAAAACTGTTGTGCTATGGCACCTGCAACAAATCAGAAGTGGACAAGAGAGGACATAGCAGGCATGATTTATTATCTTTTTCAAAATGGATATATCACTGTCAAAATCAGTAAGAGGGTAAGAAAAACATGTTTTCAGGTCACTTACACTCAGAAATGTCAAAAGGGATAAAAACATGTTTTTCAGTTTCTCAGTGCAAACAAAAAGAGGTTTGACAGTGCCTAGGCCCTCAAGGTAAAAGGGACCATTTCATTTCTCCAGCAAGCTTACAACAAGAGAAAAGGGGTTTCTTAAAGGTTCATCAATTCATCTACACAAAAAATAAAAAATTCAGTGAAATGATAAAGAGATTCAAAACATTACAAAGTGGGTTTCTTATTTTTTATTTATTTTTCCAAAGGGTATAAAGACATCTTGTTTATTATCCTTAGCTCATTATACATTTGAGGAGAGTAAAAAACCCTTATGGAGAATTTTTTTGAGTTTACAACTGGACAATTTCTAGGCAGGGTAACTAGCTACCTCGGAGCCCAACACTACACTCACGGATCCGAGCGCTATGCATGAGAGGTCCTCCACGGTTGCAAATTTTCCGGTGCACTCCACGTATAGCAGAGGTGATGCGCTTATAGCAGTCGGTGCTACCGCATAGGCAAACTGACAACCCATGCCGACTAACTCCAATTTTCAGCTCGCTTTCGCATAGAAGCTAGGTAGGCACACATGGGCAGCTGACGTGCCCCAGTATGACGACTCACCCAAACCCAATGTTGCATTTAGAGGCACCAGAGGCACACGACAGTGCGGGCAGGGTTCTCTGCTCATGCTAAAGAACCCTCCAAGTGGCAGAAACGTTTTGAAGACCAAGCTGATTTTCTAGGTGGCTTTTCCTCCTTACATTCCAAGTAATTTTTATCATTTTATGGTTAAATAAATGACTAAACCCTAGCATTTTCAAGCCCTAGGTCTTCCTAACAAGAAAACCTTATTTTTTGACATCTAAGCAATTATTTGTCATATGAAGGGAAGTGAACTAGGGTAATCACCAATAATTTCATGTAAAATCCATCATCAATCTCAAAAGCACTCAATCATATACCTCACCTCCTTATCACCCATTTGCAAGAGCTTCCCACCATAATTTCCATTTCACTCCTCCTGCCTAAGTATCACAAACAAAACCTAAATTTGTCCAAAAACAACCCTAATCACCATTCCAGGAGTAGAAGACAGTGTCAGTAGTGAAGGAGGGCAAGTGATTATGAGGCCAAAACACAAGGGATGGAAATTGAACATATTTTAACCCCAGAGCATAGTAGATATTACTTCATCTCCCATGATCCTCACATGTTTTCAGAATGTGGGATGTTTCCAGTTTTGTGAGAGAGTCAAACAAGTGAAAAGCCATCCAAAGCTTACAAGGTTATTCATCCTCAACCTACATAACAAACAATCAAGCCTTGCAGGGGTGGAATTTTAACTATCAGTAGATTCCATCTCTAATGCTATAGGTGTCCCTAATTTTGGTGAAAAATGGTTCAAGAAAGCAAGATTAAACATGGTTTTTCATGAGCCATTTGTCAAAACTAGGTACAGAGAAGGCTGTAAGGCAATTTTCCCTTTCTCAAATCTGAAAGAGAGGTTTGTACCATTGATGAGGGTTATCATGAATTACTTTACCTGTGAGGGGGGGTACTCCAGAATTTATTCCTACCATGCTAGACTCCTCATGCATTTTACAAGGGTTAAAATGCTTCATTTTCCTTAGTACTTGTATAGGAGCATTGAAAAAATGTCTTCTGTTGTCCAGAGGAGAAGTTATGCCCAAAAAATGCAAAGTTTGTTCCACCACTCCTTGATCAAGATGGTGGTTCTACATCAGTTGGAACAGAAGGGAATATCTTGAGAGGTATTCATAGCCCATCAAGTCTTTACAAGCCCACAACCCCATCATCAACCAAACTTTCCCTCATCATCTCATCCCCCTCCCTCGACTCCTCCATCACCTCCTATAGATCATGCCTCATCATCTACACCAGTGTCTTCACCTCAAGGAAACCTCCCTTCCCCATCTTCTCCTGATGCATCAGATGAAGAAGGAAGTGGTAGTGAAAAGTCAAGTGAAAATGAGGATGAAGGAAATGATGAGTTAAGCCCATAAGAAGTAGAAGAAATGGAAACAGAGGAGGGTGATGATGATGAAAAAAATGAAGAGGGTGAAGGTGACAGTAAATCAGTCCAAAGTGAAGAAGAGGATGATGATGATGATCAAGATAATGATGAAGAAATGGAGGCAGAGAATGATGAAGAGAGAGAGGTAGATGATGATGAAGAGATAGAGACAGATAATGAAGGAAAAGGAAGTAGGCTTGACAAGGATAAAGATTGTTAGGGTCCAGTGATTTGGGAGATTGGTATACCAAATGAAAGGGTAACATGGAACTAGTCTTTGGAGTCCTAGGACCTAGCCTTCCTGGACTTAGAGAGGGATCTCTCTATTGGGTGCAAAGGATGTGTTATTTTTGCTTTAGGGCTTTGATTTTAGGCTAGTTATTAAGTGTAGGGTTCTCTGATTGTTTTCGTTGGGTAAGATGTTCAAGCAGAATAGGTGGAATGTGAGGTCTTTAAATCATTGGGATATGGAGTCAAAAAATTCAAGGGTGTCTCAATAATGAATCAGAGTGCAGTGAAAGGCCAATTTAGCAAGGTTAATGGATCCTTTAAATTTATGAGTGAAGTGGGATGGACATCAAGTTTGTGAATAAGGCAGGGCAAAGGGAAATAAATAATCCTTTGTCAAATATATATGAACAAGGAAGTCTTAAATATGATTAGCACAAGATAATAAGCAAGATCTAGGGAAAACCATTTCAACATGTCAGTGAAACATAGAGAGCATAAGAGCTTCTAACTTTAGTAAATACACATCCAGACTTTGGGAAAACATACAAGATCACAAATAACTTAATCTATGAAGAGAGAACTCCTAAAAATCATAAATCAAGCTATAGAGAACTCTGAAACAATTTGGTAGGCATGGACAAAGGGCAAGATCAAGTGAGACCTCTTTGACTTAACCTAGCAAACAATATTCCAAAGAAAGGTTTCAAGATAGAGTTTTGAAAGCTTCAAATAAGCAGGGCATATCGTGAATCATACTTGTAAACTATCATACTAACCATATATGAATCAAAAAAAAATTTTAGGTGGACCTAATGAGCAACCAAGAATTCCTTAAGCTAACAAAACAAAGGAAAACATCAAAGCTATAACAAACAAGCCGAGGACTGAGGTGCCTCAAAGAGCATGTATCAACCTATACTTTTCTGATTTATAGCAACCAAGAGGAATGAAACATAATGATAACAAGAAAACATAAACAAATTAAGAATACATCACCATTCACCAAGCTAAGGAATCCTGCAAACAAGCTTCTCCATCATCAATCCAAACAAGCCATTCATCATGTTCACAACACAAATTTCTTCTCCAAGCTAGTATAAACCATGTATTGCTCTCAAAGCTCATCAAATTCCAACCAAATACATGAGGGCCTCATGCTCTATTTATGGAGAAAAGGAGGACTAAAACCCTAAATATGGTAGGAAAATGTCAATTTCAACCATAAATGTCATTTATGGCCAAGAGACCATGCAAGGCCCAAGGCACATAATATCCTAAGAAATAAATGCCAAAATAACTATTTGCACCTAATTATAGAGTGTTTTGCCTTAAAAAACTCAAAAATATCTTTTTGCAATAAATTAGTGTGTTTTGTTGACTTTTGGTCCAAAACACACTTAGATAGTCTCTGTGTGTAGCGCCACTTCAACAGAAAATAGGGTATTTTGTGACTAAGCTTTGGACCCCTTCACGATGCTGGATTTGGCTCTGGGATGGCTTGTTGGAAAGCCTAATGAGTCTACTTTCCAGAAATTCTTAATTTTTCCTGAATGAGTTCCATTTTCCTGTCCAAAAATCCATTCTCCCAACACTGGTTTGTGCGCAACGCATCCTCCAGCAAAAAATAGGGTGTCTTGCAACCAAGTTTTGGACCACTTCCCGATGTCGGATTTGGCTCCGTGATGGCTCGTTGGGAAGCCTGATGAGTATAATTTCCATAAATTATTGATTTTTTCTAAATGAGTTCCATTTTCCTGTCCAAAAATTCATTCTCCCAACACTTCTCTCCGCATAGCGCCTCCTCCAGCAGAAAATAGGGTGTTTTACAACCAAGTTTTGGACCACTTCCTGATGTCGTATTTGGCTCCGTGATGGCTCGTTGGAAATCATGATGAGTCTAATCTCCATAAATTAATTTTATTTTCTGAATGAGTGCCATTTTCCTTTCAAAAAATTCATTCTCCCAATACTTCTCTGTGCGCAACACCTTGCTTGAAAATGAGGCAGAATGGTCAAAATTTAGGTGTTTTTTGATATTTTGGGGGTCAAAATTGCTCCAAATGATCTGAAATTTTGTGAGAGGACTGCTGATGATGATAGGAATCCCAAAATGTAAAATTTTCAAGCTTAGGATGCACCAAAGTTGTGCGTAGCGCCAAGGGTGTTGCGCACGGAGGCCTCAAAATTTCAAAACAAATAAAATTTTCTCAGAATTCCCTAAAATTTGGTGGACAACTTCTTCAAGGGGTTTGAGAAGCCTGTGGAAAATATTGAGCCATGTCTGTAAGTTTTTATTTCTCTTTACCTTCTTTTAGTGCTTAAATTTCAATGAAGAGGTGTGATGGTGGCTTTGTAGGTGCCTTGATCATGGCTATGATCCTTGTTGCGGTCCTCAACTTCTTTATTTTCATTAATGGCATCGTTAGTCATCATATTTTCTACCCCATCATTTTATTTTATATCATAAGCACTCTCATCCTATTCACTGATTTCTTCATTTTTATTTTGTTGTTCATTTGAGCTACTTGTCTTTTCATTATTGGGGTCATCATTTTCACTGGCACCCTCTGCACTTTCATTATTATCATCTTGCTCATCACAAAGACCACTCTCCTCTTTGTCTTTGGCACTATCATCATCTTCGTTTTTTTTCATATTTTCTAACTCTTTGTCACTGTTTTTCTCTGCATCTCTGAGGCTTGCTTATTGGGTGTCAATGATACCCTTAGCCATCTGCATTTTCCTTACTGTTTTCACCTTTATCCTGGCTACCCTCTTCATCATTATATACATTGTCACTTTAATTCTCATTGTCATTAAGAGATTGATTAGTGTCATGACAGTCATGGCAGCTGTCATGACTATCTCTTTTGATGTCCTTTTCCTCACTGACTGTCCTATCAGTGACATTCTCTTTATCACTGTCTCATTATCAATGTATTCATTATCTTCTTGGTCCTTATCTTTTTCATCAGCACCACCTTTTTTTGTACTTGGGAGTGATTGATTGGCATCATTACCATCAATGCCTTCCTCTAAGTGCTCACTGTGTTTGTCTTCATGACTGCCATGTTCATCTCCCTCCTCCTTGTCATCATCATTCTCCTACTCTTCCTCATTAAACTCTATGTCTGCCTTATTTATTTCTTCATCTCTAGACATGGTGACTGATTGTGTCTTTGAACAAAATGATTTTTAGCTTGGTGAGAGATTTAGGTCTAGGGAGGAAAAATGAGTGATGGTGAGGGCAAAATTTAACAAATGGAGGCAAAATGGAAGAAGTCAAGGAATAATTTCAGAGTTTAGAAGTAGTCATAGCTTGTACTGAGTGTATTTATGCCAATGATCACTCTCCAACTGGTAATTTCTTGCCCTAGAAGGTTAAATGCGAGTTTTCCATGAAGATTAGGGTTTTTAGCCAATTTAGGTTATGGTTACTCTTCTTTGATTATAGATGCAAAAATACCACTTGGAGGGCAAAAAGAGGTGACCACCAACCTTTTTAATTTTTGCAAGAGCCTGGGGCAAGCTTTGAGGAGAAAATGAGTGATTTTAGCCACTTTTTGGCAATTCTGGCCAAACTTCTTCTATGCGCAGTGCCACTTCGTCTATGCACAACGCCAATTTGCAGAAGGAATTTGGAGGCCTTCCCGGTGTCAGAATGATCTCCGTGATAGCTCGTTAGAAATATTGTTGAGGCTAATTTCCAAAACGTCTTTTGGGTTTAAATTTGGTGTCCAGGTACCTATCCAAAAATGGATTTTCCCAAGATTGGTAAAAAAGTGTTGAATGATGGTGCAGAAATGCAGAGTGTCGGTGCAGACAACTTTTGGAGGTCTTCCTCTACTCCAAATTTAGCCCATGATAGCTCATTGGAAATCTCTTCATGTCTATTTGTCAATTGACACATCAATAAATTCATTTGGACACTCCAGCAATGAGAAAATCTTATTTTCCCAAGGTCACTCCAGCAGTGTAGAAATTCTCCTGGGACAACTATGTTTTTGATATTTCTCCCAAACCATGATACCTGTGTAAAAACTAAAGGAGGTTGTTATTTTTTTCCCTATGATGGACAAAAACCTCTGTCACTTTTGTAAAATTCATCTCTTTTTGGTCAAAAACACAATTTGAAGCAAAACTCACCCTAGGCATGACACATGGCTTGTCTCTTGGAATGAATTCTTGGAAAATGATGGAGGCATGATGTTTATGAATTGGTATGGACTTATTCTCATTGATATAATCTATCATATGGCTTATTTTCTCCTATTCCCCCTCGCTTGGCAGCACTGTTTTTCCAATTAGTCCTCAAACCCCTAATTCTCTTTGAACATAGACCTGCTGCCTCTCCCTTGTTGTGGCTGTCTTCTTGTGATGATTCACCCTCTTACCTTAAATTTTATTATGCTGATGACCATCTTGATCATTCTTGCAAAAATGTGAACAAGGGTAGCTATCCCTTGCAGGATTTTTGCTTTGGCCAAGGAGGCCTTTCTTGAATGGCTTTTTGGTTATTCTTGGATCAAGTTGCTTGACCTTTATCCATTACTTACATGGATGCAAATTCCAGAGATTTCTAGAACACCAACTCAACCCTATGACCTATGAAACCCTAAGTGACCTAGTGGAAAGGCTCTTTGGATTTGGCCTTTGCTTGAAAACTTGATTTGGGATTCTTAGGTGTAAAACAGAGTTTTGTACAAACTGATGTATTGAAGATCCAAAATCCAATGTACTCGATTTATCTAAAGAGCCTACAGAGACAGTTTTGAGACCATCAATGCTTGAGGCATTTGGGAGACATAAGAGTATTGGCTGATTGGTGGCCCTTGGTAGCAGTGGAGGGGTTAGGCAAAAAAAAATAGGGGATTGAGGCCAAAGGTGACAAAACATAGAAAAAATGAGTGATATGAGCCCCTAATGGGTCTTCTGGGATTGGTAAGCAGAGCTTGCCATGAGGGGATGATGAAATAGTGAAAAATTTATCCTAAGGATAAATAAAGCAGTGATATTTCTAGAACTCACAATGTTCATGAAATTTGTTTCTAGAAATCTAGGATAAGCATTTAGTCATCTTCAAAATGAAAAATCACTAATGACTAACAGTGGCTCCACTTGGGGAGGGAAACTCCTTTTTAGGAGGTGTCTAGAACTTTCAGATCTCTTGGTTTATGAATACTAGTGCCTCATCCATTGGGCATATTTTCTTTTTCTCCTTTCATTTTTTTGATGCCTACTTGAAGTTTTTATCTCAATAATTTGAAAAAAAATGATTAGCTCAACTTCATCTTTACCTACCCAACTTACTTGCCTAACATTCTCTCTTCCTTGGGTGCACTTGAGCTGGCAAACCCTTTGACATTTTTTTTTCTTTCTGAAAGCAAAAATACTATATATTTCTACCCTTATTGCTTCCAAGATTTCAGATTAGGCTAATGAAGTCTCTTATTCTCTACCTAGTCTACTCAACTGTCAATATTAAGCAATTTGACTGGCTTCATTCTCTAAGTTATAAACATGAAATTGAAAGCATGGTTAAATCAGGATTAGACAATCTGACTTACCATGAGTTGTGGCATTATAACAAGCTGCACACAAACATTATTTTCATAAAAAACAAAACTAGAGGGTATAAGGGTTGTGTTTCATCATTAGTTAATCATCCCTATCCTTCTCCTTGGTTCAAATTTAAGCATGTGGAACCAGTATATTTCTTTCCTAATCTATATTTTGACAAGTCAAGTTTGAATGATTTGACCAACTATCTTTCACTAAATTATCAACAAAAAATTGAAAACATGTTTCATCCATGATAAGGCTAGATGACTAAAACAAGACCTTATTTTTGAACTAGCAGTGGCATTTAAGGTTGCTCACTTTCAGTAGTACTATTTTTTGGGTATGGGGATTTACCTCTTTTCAAATCTACCCTCTTTTTCATTCTTTCTATGTTTTTGAGTTTTTTCTCTCTTTTTTCAAAACAATCTAAATTTAAAAGATGCTCAAAGGCTGAGCTTATTTGCATTCCTATCTATCCTAATCTAAACTATACATGATATACATTCAGCTGGTGAACTCTCTTTTCCAATACAACCAGTCAAGCAGATGATTCCATGAGGGATCTTGGTTTAACTCTTTGATGGTTTTAAGAAAATCAAAAGGCCACTCCCACCTTACTTGTGTTTGAACAGTAGTGCCTAAAATGTTCTTGAAATTGTGCATCAAACTGCTCTTGACATGTTTTAATCCCTCTTCAAATGTCTCTAACAAATCAACAAAGGGATCTTGAAACAATACCTGAATGTGAATATTTGGTAAATAAGCTTTATTTAGGCCTACTTCTTCCTCCACTTGGCTGAGCTTAGGACTTTTTTGGGAAAGAAACTCTTCCTTTTCCTCATGATTATCTGAACTGGTAGGCTCATCATAGATTGCAATGTTGTCTTCTAAAATACTTGGTATGTTCTGATTAAGTGGGCTCAAAATCTGTGTGAAATTCATCATGTTGATGAGCAGGGACACTTTTTGGTAGTAAACCCTCTTGAGAAGGCATCTGAATAACTCTCCTGTGATTATCAAATTCCAAGCCTTCATCTACAATTGGAAATTCAATGGGACTTGGTGGATGCTCATCTCGGGCTGAGGAAAATTCTATGTCATAAATAATTTTATCAACCATTTCAGGAGAAGGCTTCTCATTGACAACTTGCTCAAGAAGTTCATCATCCTCCTCAACTTCAACATAAAAGATGAAAGACCGCTGATTACCAATTATGTGAAAGTTATTTCTGATGGACTGAAGTGAAGTAGAGCAAAGAGTCAAAGACTCTTCACTTACTTCTAAACTTTCAAGGCTTTCCTCATCAGTGTCATAGGTGACCTGTCTTGGCTGATTACTGCTTTCAATATGATGATAGTGAAATTCATTCCTCAAATAAACTACTGATGGCTCTGCAAGGTTAGCTTCTGTTTGGAGAACATCATAATAATCAGATTGATCAAAATTTGGAGAATCATCAACATAAATAATTTCACTAATCAAACATATTGGGTTACTATTCTGTTCTTCTTTGAACTGATGTACAAGTTCAATTCTTGATTTATGGCAGATGGCATTAGTAGGAGGAGGAATAGGAATGTTTTTTTTATATGGAGGATTAGAGGTTGGCTGAATGTTTAGCATCTGATTTATTTCCTCTTCAGTCAAAAGAAGAGGAATTTTTCTCTTTCTTTGGATAGAAGTACAACAGTTCTCTTTAACTTGTGAAGGCTGATTTTGAGGCTGAATGTTTTCATGAGCCTCACCTAGAAGATATGGTGAATCATTAATTTCACCTTCAGAGAAATTTTGTGGGTTTCCTTCTATTTCTTGATTGGGTTCTAACTCCTCTAGGTTTTCATGATAGCTATCTTGAGAATGAAATCCATGGAGTTCTTCTAATAAATATTTAGGATGCCAATTCCCTAAATCCTCATCAATTTTTACAAGGTGTTGTATGAAATATTCAGATTGATCACAACAATTTTCAGCTAATGATAAAGATGGAAAATATTCTTTATAACGTTCATAAAACACCTTGTGGAAATCTTTCAAGGAAAACAAGCTACCAGATTTTAGCCATTCGTACCAGTTTCTTTCCTTACCTTATTATGTTTCCATAAAAATTTTCATGAGGTAGTCCTCATGCCATTCAACCTTTAACCTCCATATGTGTATATGAAATTTGATGAGATGTAACAAGGCGTCATCAACCTTTTCATCTTGAAATATAGGTAGGTTTTTTATCCAATTTATTTTAGGCATTTTGTGTGGGAATGTAGGGATATGATCTCTACTCATTGGAGCATATCTCCTTTGTATCCTTGGATCCATGTTTGTAAATCAGAAAGGGTCACTGAATCTTTTCAACCAATCTAGAGTTCTCTACTAGTGGAGTCTTTAGGTCTATTGAGAGTTATGGAGTCGCCAGGTGGAAGAATTCAAATTTGTTGTCCACCATCAACATTATTGGGATTTCTTAATGCATTCCTAGGGGGGTTTATGAGAACTAGTGGGGTCAACAGGGCTACTGAAAACCAATGGAGTCGCCAAGCGGATGATGTTTACTATTTTAAGGATGTTCTTGTTGTCCACCATCAACAACTAAATACCAATCTAAGGATGTTTGTGAGTTTTCTGAGATCTAAGGAATAATTAGTTTTTCACTAACACAGAAGGTCCCACCGTGATCGCCAGAATTTTAGTGTGGCAATGAGGTGGTAGATAAACCACCAGATACTCTCAGTCAATTTTTTAAATTTTTTAGGGACTATTTAAGCATGAATATACTTAGAAGGTCCCACTGTGATCGCTAGAATGTTAGGGTCCCGTGATTTAGCAGATTGGTATACCAAATGATAGGGTAACATGGAACCAGTCTTTGGAGTCCTAGGACCTAGCCTTCCTAGACTCAGAGAGGGATCTCTCTATTGGGTGCAAAGGATGTGTTATTTTTGCTTTAGGGCCTTGATTTTAGGCTAGTTATTAAGTGTAGGGTTTGTTAATTTTTTTGGTTGGGTAAGATGGTCAAGTGGAATAGGTAGAGTGATAGGTCTTTAAATCATTGGACTATGGAGTCAACAAAAGTCAAGGTTGTCTCAATAATGAATCAAAGTGCAGTGCAAGGCCAATTTAGCAAGTTTAATGGATCCTTTAAGTTTATGAGTGAGGTGGGATGGATGTCAAGTTTGTGAATAAGGTAGGGCAAATGGTAATAAGGAATCCTTTGTCAAATACCTATGAAAAAGGAGGTCTTAAATATGATTAGCACAAGATAATAAGCAAGATCTAGGGAAAACCATTTCAACATGTCAGTGAAACATAGAGAGCATAAGAGCTTCTAACTTTAGTAAATACACATCCAGACTTTGGGAAAACATACAAGATCACAAATAACTTAATCTATGAAGAGAGAACTCCTAAAAATCATAAATCAAGCTATAGAGAACTCTGAAACAATTTGGTAGGCATGGACAAAGGGCAAGATCAAGTGAGACCTCTTTGACTTAACCTAGCAAACAATATTCCAAAGAAAGGTTTCAAGATAGAGTTTTGAAAGCTTCAAATAAGCAGGGCATATCGTGAATCATACTTGTAAACTATCATACTAACCATATATGAATCAAAAAAAAATTTTAGGTGGACCTAATGAGCAACCAAGAATTCCTTAAGCTAACAAAACAAAGGAAAACATCAAAGCTATAACAAACAAGCCGAGGACTGAGGTGCCTCAAAGAGCATGTATCAACCTATACTTTTCTGATTTATAGCAACCAAGAGGAATGAAACATAATGATAACAAGAAAACATAAACAAATTAAGAATACATCACCATTCACCAAGCTAAGGAATCCTGCAAACAAGCTTCTCCATCATCAATCCAAACAAGCCATTCATCATGTTCACAACACAAATTTCTTCTCCAAGCTAGTATAAACCATGTATTGCTCTCAAAGCTCATCAAATTCCAACCAAATACATGAGGGCCTCATGCTCTATTTATGGAGCAAAGGAGGACTAAAACCCTAAATATGGTAGGAAAGTGTCAATTTCAACCATAAATGTCATTTATTGCCAAGAGACCATGCAAGGCCCAAGGCACATAATATCCCAATAAATAAATGCCAAAATAACAATTTACACCTAATTATAGAGTGTTTTGCCTTAAAAAACTCAAAAATATCTTTTTGCAATAAATGAGTGTGTTTTGTTGACTTTAGGTCCAAAACACACTTAGACAGTCTCTGTGCGCAGCGCCACTTCAATAGAAAATAGGGTCTTTTGTGAGTAAGTTGTGGACCCCTTCCCGATGTCGGATTTGGCTCCGTGATGGCGCATTGGAAAGCCTGATGAGTATAATTTCCAGAAATTCTTTATTTTTCTTGAATGAGTGTCATTTCGTGTCCAACAATCCATTCTCCCAACACTGTTCTGTGCATAGCGCCTCCTCCAGCAGAAAATAGGGTGTTTGGCAACCAATGTTTGGACCACTTCCCGATGTCATATTTGGCTCTGTGATGGCACGTTGGAAAGCCTGATGAGTCTAATTTCCATAAATTCTTGATTTTTCCTGAATGATTTCCATTTTTCTGTCCAAAAATATATTCTCCCAACACTTCTCTATGCGTAGCACCTCCTCCAGCAGAAAATAAGGTGTTTTGCAACCAAGTTTTGGACCACTTCCCGATGTCGGATTTGGCTCCGTAATGGCTCGTTGGAAATACTGATGAGTCTAATGGTTTCCATTTTCCTGTCCAAAAATCCATTCTCCCAACACTTCTCTGTGCGCAGCACCTTGCCTGAAAATGAGGTAGAATGGTCAAAATTTAGGTGTTTTTTGACCTTTTAGGGGGTCAAAACTGCTCGAAAAGATCTGAATTTTGTGAGCAGACTACTGATTATGAGAGGAATCCAAAAATGTAATTTTTTCAAGATGAGGATGCACCAAATTTGTGCATAGCGCCAAGGGTGATGTGCACAGAGGCCTCAAAATTTCAAAAAAGAAAAATTTGCTCAGAATTCCCTCAAATTTGGTGGAAAACTTCTTCAAGGGGTTTGAGAAGCCTGTGGAAAATCTTGAGCCATGTCTCTAATTTTTTCTTGGTCTTTACCTTATTTGAGTGCTTAAATTTCAATGAAGAGGTGTGATGGTGGTTTTATCGGTGCCTTGATCATGGATATGATCCTTGTTGCGGTCCTCAACTTCTTCATTTTCATTAATGGTATCGTCAGTCATCATATTTTTTACCCCATCATTGTCTTTAACATCATCAGCACTCTCATCCTCTTCACTGATTTATTCATTGTCATTTTGTTCTTCATTTGACCTACTTGTGTTTTCATTGTTGGAGTCATCGTTTTCATTGGCACCCTCTGCACTTTCATCACTATCATCTTGCTCATCATGAAGACCACTCTCCTCAGGTTGCAGAGGCAACATCGCTCATCTTCAGGTTGACCTTTCATATCTTCTAACTCTTTATAGGTATTCTACTTTGCATCAACAGGGCTTGCTTCTTAGGTGTAACTTGGAAGTAACCAGCCATGTTGCATTTTCCTTACTATTTTGACCTTTATCCTGGCTTCCCTCTTCATCATTCTCTTCATTGTCACTTTCATTCTCGTTGTCATTAAGAGACTTATTAGTGTCATGACAGTCATGGAAGCTATCATGAATATCATGGCTATCTCTTTTTATGTCCCTTTCCTCACTGACTGTCCTATTAGTGACATTCTCTTTATCACTGTCCCCTTCATCAATGTCTTCACTATCTTCTTTGTCCTTATCTTGTTCATCAGCACCACCTTTTTCTGTACTTGGGAGTGATTGATTGGCATCATTACCATCAATGCCTTCCTCCAAGTGTTCACTATGTTTGTCTTCATGGTATATGTTCATCTCCCTCACTCATGTCATCATCATTCTCTTTCTACTTCCTGACTGAGGTCAAAATACCTCCTCATCAGCTCAGAAGGGAAGACAAATATGGAAGAAGTACAAAGACCTAAATTAAACCTATTTCTGCCAGGGTAACGCCGGTCTATAACAACACAAGAGCGTTATAACGCAGCTAATCAGTGAATGGGCCGCGTTAGTGGCTAAGGCAACGCTCTGTTTACACTGGAGGGAAGCGTTACCCGTGTTTTAAGTTTGAATCGGGAAAAGCCCGCGGAGAATGATTTGAATCTCCGACTTTCCCTCACAAGAGAGTCAGTTCACAAAAGAAACTGCAGAGCACCAGTTCATTATTGGTCATTGCTATAACAAGACTGAACTCCAAAGGAGGCAAAAGCATAGAGATTAAAGAAACATCTAAGTTTTTCCATTCCAAACTAGTGGAAAGAGAAAGGCAACAATGGCTTTCTCCCTCTCCTATAAGAAGGAGCTGAAGGCTCTTAATTGAGGGTCGAAGGATTGCTAAAGGTTTTTGCATACTTGTGGAATAGAGAATAGTGTTATATTGTGAAGGCCAAGAGTCAAAGAGGTTCCTAGAGAGCTTGTTGACTTGGACTTCTTCACTTGAGAGATAAAAGAGATTGGGAGACTGAGGAGGGCTTGGTACAACCGATGGTTGTAATCCTCCTTCTTTCAAATCAATAGAACTGTGTTCATTTTGTCCATTCAATGCTTAATATTGTTGTTATCGTTTGAACGTTTACATTGCATGATATGAATGGCTCAGATGTGTAGAATTTAGTAGTTCATTATATATTGACTTGATTGATAGGATATATGTTATGTTAGAAATTACACGGGTGCTTTGACTGATTGCAGGACTAAGATTTGGAGCCGGTGAAGAAGGACTCTTGTTTCGCTGCCTAGCGCTCTCCAAGGGACTCCAAGATTGTCAAAGAGGTAATTCTCCATCGCATTCCATCAAGTTATTTTAAGTTAATATGAACATGCTCATGCCATTTTTGTGAACAACACAACTAATCTTACTGTCTGCCTCGGGCACCGGAAAGCCCTGAGAGGGATATTCGAAAACCAACAACCCAAGCATTTTACCTTATAGTAGAATTGGTGACTCTGCTGGGGAGTTTCCCCATAGTTTCTAGACTATTCCTTCCCTCCTGTCTTCTTTCCTCTGTTCATAGACCCTTCCGACCATTTTTGATGCCTAGTAGACATATCAAACGCTCGCAGAGCTCAATCCTGTTTCTGTTTGACCAACTGAAGAAATTTTCCCTGGCTAAAGCTACCTCTATAGGTTGTCTAGTGCATTATAATGTTGTCTCTGATTAAATACAGTGTGTTAGTCGCTGTCTTTACTCACAGACAGAGTGTTACTCAACCAAAACCTTGCTGTTCACTACTGTGATGGTGTTTTAGTTGTAGATTTTTTTGGCCATCAATACCTTTCGCCGACTGAATCCCTGTGCTTGTCCACTAAGCTGGCATTTCTATTTGTTTCTCTTGTTTGAAAATTCAGTGTCCAAAGCATTTACTTTTTAAGAGATTTTTTTTTTTAATTATGTTTTTGCATCTAGCTGAGTTTATTCTGAAATTTTCAGTTCATAGACTATTTAAAAGAGGTAGATAGAAGTCTGAATCTTTAAAAGTTGAATTGTGCTATTTGAATGTTAGTGCATGGATGTTGAAAAGAAACCTCTCCCTATAGAAACACTCTTCATCGAATTTAATATCTAGAGCATGTTTTGCATGGTTTCTTGAGTCAGAGTCTCATCACATTTCATACGTCCACTCCCCCTCTGCAAGACTAATAATAAAGTACACTAAGAATAAAGCGATAATAAAATCAATCACATTACTCTTTTTGAGCTCACACAAACAGTAGTTCAGGCTAGGATCTTGGGTTGGGAACAGTGAGAAAACTACCCAAGATCTCAAAACTTGAAACTAGAGTCATTAATGAGCGAAATCCTACTGCACTCATATTATCGGGACCGTTCCTTTACCGGAGCTCAGCGCGAGACAACACTTGGGTGCACAAGAAGGTAGCCCGCCTTCGACTGCATCCAGTGGGTGTGTTATATATTGGGGTTCCCTTCGGGGATGTCAAAACTAGATCGGGGATCTAGGTATTCTGCCCATATAGCACATTGTCCTTGACCGTGGACCCCCCTGATGATGTCTGTGATTTGAGGTATCTTTAGTGGCCATACTTTTTAGGGACTTACACAAGGTGACTGGGACGGGCTATCCTGGTACCTGAAACAGACGGACCCACTCTGTCTTCGGTCTTTAGGAGGGTACTCATCTTCATGAGAGTGCTTACACCTATCGTCTGAGGTTCGAGTGAAGCTCTAGAGTGACCGTAACTGTACTTTCGACCAACCTTCTCTGTATACTATTGTGATATTGGATTTCATCACCAGCGAACGGTAGTACTCAGACAGGGCACCCTATTCTGGCTGCTTGCTGATTGATTTTAGAGAGTCCTTTTTTCTTTTTTAGGTGTGTGGTTACTATCACTAAGACTTTATAATACATCACAATTTATTAAAAAAATTTAAAAATAAGCAGGTCACCGTGGCCTCCCCCGACCCACGTCATCTATCTAGACGACAACAAGGTCTACCCCCTCTAACTATTGAGGAAGAACTGAACCTTGGTGACCCTGTGCCTTCTACGGAAGAGCAGTCTCCACTGACTAATCTTGATTATCACATAGCCTCATATCATCCGGAATTTCCGGAGGACCCTTTCACTGAAGGGGTTGTACCTCATTACAATCCTCTGCTCACTGATCCAATGAGGCCTATGATAATTCAGATTCCACCACACCAAGATATGTCTTCGGCTACACCAACATCCATTTCACCACCAGCATCCACTGGGTCGATTCCAATGGCAACCATCCCAGGTTCGCCACCATCCTCCCCACCGGCGGTCAATTCTATGCCATCACTGGGTAACTCCAGTAGTCAACATATACCTATTCCCAACCCTATGGTCATCAAAACTGTCAGTAGCTTACCGAATCCTTCGGCATCTACTTCTACCGTGACCACGTTGGGACCCACGGTATCTCCTCCCATGAGTATGGCTACTTTGGTACCTTTTAGCAACCCTTTCGGTTGGAACCCTCTGCTGAGTTCAAACCCCTTGGCCTCTATGCCAGGGGGTAGTGTCACTAGCACTCAGGTAGCAGGGAACATTTCACTTCCTCTGCAATCCTTAGGACAAATAGGACAACCTATTGCTAATACTTTTCCTTTAATTGGTTCAAATATAGGTGTAGGGTCTATGCCATTTCCAAACTATGCAAGTAGTAGCATGCCTCCGGGAAACTCTATTGCATCCATTTGGACTAACCAACCCCAACCTTCATCTGGAATGGGAGGGCACTTTTATACTGGGGGCAACCAACAGTTCGCCCCGCAATAAAACATGCCCTATGGATAGCAACCGTATGTCCCTACTCCTCCGCCTATAGGAATTTTTTACCAAAGTTCTATTTATCCTCCTGGTAACACATTGATGGGTGGACCCTATAGTCTAAATAGTTAGCCCATACTGCCTTGGTTAGATTCAGGGGAAAATTCACAATTGCCATTCTTGGCAGCTTTGGACATCCCTGATATCCATAAACTGACTAATGATCCCATCAATCACAACTCGCTTAGGCCTCCAGTACCGCATAAGATTCCTTCTGACATCCCGAAGTTCGATGGGAAACAAGGGGACGACCCAGCCGCACACATCACTACCTTTCACCTATGGTCTATATCCAATTCAATGGTAGATGATAGTGTCCGACTTTGACTGTTTCCCCGCACACTTACAGGCAATGCTGCCAAGTGGTACATTGAATTACCAAGCGCCACCATCAATACATTTGGTTCTTTAGCAACGGATTTTCTAAAGAACTTCCAACTGCCAATTATATTTGAGACAGGAATGGAATTATTAACCTCACTCCACCAAGACACCGCCACCCAAATCTCCGATCACATTCATGAATGGAGACATAGGAGGAGGCTAGTCAAAGTGCCAATTCCAGATCATCTCTTAGCCAATTGGTTTTTCAAGTCTCTCTTACCCCACATAGCTAAATACATTGGCATTTCCGATGCAGTTACAAAAGATCAATGCATCTGTCGTGCCCAGCATTTAGATTTAATCTATTCAAAATCTGGCACACTGTATGATTTTCTCCCCCATGCCCCTAGCAACCCAAATCCTCCGGCTACTCAGAAAACCAGAGCTCATGCCGATGGTCTCGTTGGCACAATCTCTGGCGTAGCCACAAAGCAGTCTCAGGGGCAAGCCTCCCAGCCATCTTCGGCTGCCACCGCCCCTCACCAACCGACTACTCTTCCCACTGCTGAGGTAAATTCGGTGCACACCTCACAAAAAACTAGCGGGAAAAATAAGAAGAACAAGAAAAAGTCATCTTCTTCGGAAGAGCAGTCGGATAATCAGAATAACACTAATCAGAAAAACGCTGCCAAAAATGACAAAGGGAAGGATAAACCCATGAAATTTCCTTGCAAAATCTGTGCTGAGGACCACTTGACATACAAATGTCCTTGGCTGCAGGAATGCACCAATTTTATTTCCAACAAGGATTCTGGACGAACACCTGCCGTTATTCATAATCCTTTCCCTAATCAACAACAGCAACATCAACACATGGTTGACAATCCGCCACAACCCCATCAATAGGGAAATTGTGGTTCATATCCTTCTGGCGAAGGACCATCTGCCATTTATGGCATTGAGAGTGTTGACCTTCAAACTCAAGCTAAGCTTTATGGAAACCCTACCATAGATGCTCAAGAACTTGGTACTAGTTCAAATCCATCGCCGCCAAACAATTTTCATATCGAACAGTCGACTGTTGACCCCTTGATTCGTCCCCCCAAAGGGACACTTCGACGCACGACTCATAACACCTCCGCACGTGCAGCCCAAAACTACAACATTGTAGAAGCTTTGGCGCAGGCACCGTCAGCTATGTCTGCTCTCACCAGCCGAGTTGACTTACCAAGCAATCCAAACCACATCTGAACCCTCCACTGCTACGGTTTCAACCGAAGGTACAAAACTCCCTCCCATCACTGTTCTCTCTAAGGATCTCCTCAATGAAGTCTTGCCTACAGAAGAAGCTATTCGAGAGATCATGTCTCTAGAAGAAATACCTTGGGGAGAGTTTCACCATCGCACTTCGATGATTGACTCGGAGGCGATAAAAAATGAAATCCCATCTTTTGACCCACCTGAGATGGTTCCCTCCGCTTACATGACTATCCAAACTATCGAGTCAGAAGGGAACATGGGTAATCTTTCTAAGACAATGCTCATTGATATCTTGGTTAAAATGGGTATTGTGGAAAATATTCATATTGGAGCCGATTGCAATCCAGAGGAAATTGCATGCTTCACATCCCTTTTTAAGGAATTCTGCAATGTGTTTTCTTGGTCTTATGACGAAATGCCCGGAATAGACCCTTCTATTGTCGAGCACGAAATCAAGATTTATGATAATGCCAAACCTGTTCGGCAATGTCTCAGACTTGTCCACCCGTGCAAAGCAGCCGCCATCAAGATTGAAGTAGAAAAAATTTTGAACCCTGGTTTCATCTATCCCGTTCCTTTAATAGAATGGGTTTCCAATCCCGTTCCTGTTGATAAAAAACAAGGCACCATTAGAGTTTGCATCGACTATAACGATCTGAACGCCGCTTGTCTCAAAGACAATTATCCTACACCATTCACTGACCAGATTCTTGACGATTGTGCCGGATGAAAATCTTTCTCATTCATGGATGGATTCTCGGGCTATAACCAGATTGCAATAAAAAGGAACGACAAAAACTGCCTTCATCTGTTCTTGGGGCATTTTTGCGTATCGAAAACTCTCATTCAGTCTAAAGAATGCTGGAGAAACTTTTCAGCGGGCTATGGACTACGCTTTTCATGACATTCGACATATTTTACAGGCTTACTTGGATGACCTTCCGGCCCATTCCAAGAAGCGACAGGATCACCTTGCTCATTTAAGATAAATTTTTGCTAGGTGTAGATTCTACAATATACGCTTGAATCCTCATAAATGTGTACTTATGGTCGAGTCCGGACGTCTGTTAGGTTTTATTGTCTCCAAGCACGGGATTAGGGTTGATCCCGATAAGGTTAAGGCAATTTTTGAATTGTCGGCACCACAATCCATCCTTCAACTCCAAAGTTTGTAAGGGAAGGCAAACTTTTTGCGTCGTTTCATTGTTAACTATGCCGAGATGACGAAAGGATTCATGCGATTATTGAAGAAAGGAACACTATACTTGTGGGAGGACCAAGCACAATGGTCATTTGATGCTTTAAAACATGCACTTGTTTCAGCCCCACTCCTTAGTGCCCTCGATTACTCATGTGACTTTCTCCTCTACCTGGCAGCCTCACCATCCTCACTTGGAATGGTTTTGGTTCAAGTACACGATGACGATAGAAAACATGTGATTTACTATTTATCCAAAGGTCTAATCGGACCTGAATTACATTATTCACATGTGGAGAAACTTTCTTTGGTGGTAGTTTTTTCCGCCACTGACTCCGACACTATTATTGCTGCGACAGACTACGGTCATTGCTTTGGAGAACCCCATGCGCCATATCTTGTCTAGACAAATTATTGGAGGAAAATATTCCAAATGGATTGTAATCCTCCAACAATTTGATTTGGTCTTCACGGCTGCCAAAGAAAAGAAATCCCTTGTCTTCGCTGAATTATTATCGGATCTTCCCAGAATTGACCCAGCAGAAGTAGCTCACGATCCATTTCCTGATGAATTTGTGTACTTGGTAGATTCTTTGGACCCATGGTATGGAGACATTTTGGTATACCTACAAACCCAATGCTTCCTCCCAACTCTCACATCTGACGACTGTCGTCGTATCCGACACCAAGCAAAGAACTACCTCGTGCTAAATGATACACTATATTGTCGTGGTGTTGATACTATTCTCCAACGTTGTCTCACTTTCGATGAGGCGGAATGCGTTTTGAATGAATGCCACGCAGGGGCATGTGGGGGTCATTTTTCGGGCATAGCTACTGCCCAAAAAATACTGCGCGCGGGTTACTATTGGCCCAATTTGTTTAAAGACTGTATTGCAGCGGTCCAGAAATGCCATCCCTGTCAAATTTTCAAAAAGAAAATGTGCGCTCATCCTGCCTCCCTTCATATGATTATCTCCGTCAGTCCTTTCTCTAAATGGGGAATTGACTTCGTCACCTGTAATCCCACTTCGGAAAATGGACACAACTACATCGTGGTTGCGGTCGACTATTTTACGAAATGGGCAGAAGCCCTTCCCACTTTCAAGGCCGATGGCGAAACCGCCGCTCTCTTCCTATTTAATCAGGTAATCTGTCAGTTCGGCATACCCCTATCGATTTTCACAGATCATGGATCTCAATTTCAGAATCATATGATGACCGAATTAACATCCATGCTAGGTTTTCGGCAAGATCAATCTTCGTCTTATTATCCTCAAGCTAATGGTCAAGTCGAAGCCGTAAATGGCATCCTCAAAACCATGATTCGTCGATTGGCCGGAAACCATAAAACCACTTGGCATCGGAAGTTGTATTCCACATTATGGGCATACCGAACTTCAGTGAAAACTACCACAGGATTCACTCCTTTCCAACTTGCGTTCGGCCTAGAGGCAGTACTTCCGATCGAGTGTGAAATTCCATCACTCAAAATTTCTGTTGAACTCCTGCCTGGCACCACCGCCACAGAAGAGCGCTTGCTCTCACTCAATCATTTGGATGAAACTCATCGAGATGCTACACTAGCACTCGAAGCTCACCAGTGCCGAGTTAAAGCTCAATATGACAAATCTGTCAAGCCTCGTTCTTTCCAAGAGGGCGATGTTGTTCTACTATATGATCAGAAACATGACCTCTTGGCAGCATGAACACTCCAACCATTATGGCTTGGTCCTTACATCGTCACTAAATTCCTCTCAAAAGGGGCTTACGAACTTCAGGACTGTAATGGAATTCCACTCGAGGAGCCCTGCAACGGGCTCTATCTAAAGAAGTATTTTGCCTAGTTTTGCACTAGGCATATGCTTTGTAATTTTATGTATATAAGTTTTTCTTATTATTTTGATGTCTTTTGGATTGTGTCTTGGTTTTCAAAGTGATTTTTTCATGTATAATCTTTTTCTTTCACACAGATGTCGTCGCTCCCCTTATCATATGTCGGATATGCGGACGGTGCTAGTCGTCACACTAGACGCATTGCTTCAGCTGCTTGGGTTCTCTACACCCCTGAGTTGGAACTTCTTGGTTCCGGGGGAATCTTCCTGGGTAACGCCACCAATAATATCGTCGAGTACATGTCGGTGATCCAACTCCTCACGGAAGCCGCATCTCGTGACATCTCCAATTTAGTGGTCAGGTTAGATTCCCAACTCATCATTATGCAATTAAACAATCATTATCGTGTTCGCCATCCTGTGTTGTTACGTTATTTTTTAAGGGTAAGACTTCTAGAACGTCATTTTCAAACAATTACCTTTGAGCACGTTCCTAGATAATTTAATGCATTAGCTGATTCTTTGGCAAATTATGTGTTAGATTGGCATTTTTCACATTTATTGTAAAATATTTACTCATGAGTACATATATTTTTATCACATTGAAAACACATAAAAATTTAAAAAACACAAAATCACCAAAAAAAAGAAATATATATATATATATATATATATATATATATATATATATATATATAGGTCATGTCCAGTACATAGTTACATCAAAAAATCTTCCAAAACTTGGGTTTTTTACAAAAAATTGGCTATACTAAGCCACGCTCTGACACTAATACATCTGCTCTGCCAGCTAGGCTTGATGCTCATGGTAGCATAAAACTGCTCTAGCTATCCTCCTCAGAGGCACTAGGTATCTCTCCGACACACCTATAGTATGCCGCTGCAGACGAACTGGAACCTCCCGCATAGGAAGGGGTGGTATACCCATACTCAGACCCTCCAGGTTTCTGGAGAGTTCATGTAAAACTTGGGCATCATCATCGTCACCAGCTTCTGCATCCTCTACTGGTGTGCTAGCCCCAGGTAGCTGCAGTCCTCGCCGTGCATAGAGAGGGGCCCCAACTGGCTGGAAAGGTGCCACATCTGTGTCAAGCAAACAAAAGCTTCATGTCAAAACATAATTTTCACCCTATCTCAAAAAAAAAAAAATTCATAAGCATTCAAAAGATTAAAAAAAAAAGTACTTCTTTGGAATTTCACTGATCATTTCCTTCTTACCATCGAGTCCCCACTGGGTACTAGGAGGCAGGACTAACTCTGGATCGCCTGTGAAGTTCATCCCTGCATAGGGATATTCCTCAATCATGATTATCTGGGAGTCTAACCGAGCCAGTCAAAAAATCCATCATCAAAGCAGTGATGGACAGGACCCTCTCTAGTCCGCAGAAGCAAAGCTGCCCACCGAGGCTGCCTCGACTCGCGTGGGCCCAATGGCGCTGTAACGATCCTGGGCCTCATCAACAGTATCCACTCTAGTAATAAAGAAACAACCAGTGTACCATACCCAAACTCTCTCTGGGTACGGATCTTACATGCGGTAAGTTCTGCTCGGACCCGACAGACAACTCCGTCACACCAATCAAAAACCTGAGGTTGCATACAGTCCAAGGCTAGGAGAATCTGGGCCTTAGTGGCCACATGGTGACTCTTGGCACCTGCCAAGTGAACAATCATCCATAAGATAGACCTCAATGGTCTCAAGGTCACTTGGGCGATCGGTATCCGGTTGCTCATAGCCTGAGTGTCACGTATGCAATGTGCACGAATAAGATCAGTAGTGGAATGTGGGTCATCTCTAGACCCTGTCAAGTTGGCGCTCGCCCCACCACATGATAGGCTGGTCAAAAAGTACACATCATCCTTTTCGATTGAGAGCTCATTGCCCCTAATCTCAAAGACATGGTGTCGTTCATCCCACTGCTGGATTAGCCACCTCAGGAGGTCCTCTTGGCCCCTCATCAGTTCTAAGTGGGCATATTTTAGCAATCCACACCTACGGAGAGCCAGCAAGCTTGCAGCATCCATCACCATCTCTCGTTCTTCCCCTTCATGTTCTCTCTCTCGCCAGATACTCATGTTTAAACAGCTGAATACCTGCACAAACAACATTTTCAACCGATCAAAACTTGCCTGGACCACTTCAAAATAGTAAAAATTGAGTTGCTAGAAAACACAGTGCGCCTAACACTGGCTCTAGTACAAAACAGAGGGCGCTAACGCGGTATCCCTTCACGGGTTATGCGCTTAACGCGTTTGTTATACTCCTGCCCCGCGTTAGGCGCAAAAATTTTTCTAGGGCCTCGAAAATATCTAATTTTGAACCAGAAAAAAGTAACAAAAAGATAATTAAATGATAGCAGAAGGTTCTAGCTCTTACCTGGATCTCGCGGGAAGGAAAATCGTTTCCTGGATTCACCGTAATCGTCAGCTGAAGTTTTTACCTCTTTCACCCTAGAGCTTCTTCACAGCACTTCACACAGTGAAAATGAAGGCCTTCTGACCTTTTTATAGCCATTTTTTGGGGCATGACTCTCTTAAGCTAGTCAGCAAGGTCGTGAATTCTTGCTACGCATGTGTCACAAATTTTGAGATTTGGTACTGATGTTTTGATGAGCGGTCAAGATTTATATGCAGACATACTCATGTGACATCGAGAATTATTTTTATGGTATTTTTCTTGCTTGTTAATCCAAAAAACCTCAAGTTCCCTTCTTCGTACTCGTTAAAATTATACGAAGTTGACATCGAGCATTCTTTTTATGGTCTTTTTCTTGCTCGTTAATCCGAAAAACCTAGAGTTTTCTTCTTCATAATCGTTAAAACTATGAAGAAGCACTAAGCTTTCTTTTTAGGAATCTTTTTCTCACTCATAAAATTGAAAAAACCCCAAGTTTCCTTTGTCGGGCTTGTTAAACTACCACAACAGAAAGGATGTAGCCATTCTTTTATCTTTTTCAAAGCTCCTTAAACTGAAAAATTAACCGAGATTTCTCCACGTGACTCATTAAAATTTCACGGAGGTAATCGAATTTTCTCTGCGCGACTCGTTAAAATTTCACGGAGGGCACCGAGTTTTTCTTTGTTGGAATCGTTAAAATTTCACAAAGAATCTAAGTTCACTCCGTCTCCTCGTACTCATAAAAAAATGAGGTAGACGTCTATCGAACATAGATTTATCACTTTTCCGGTTTCGATGGACTAACTTACAGAAAATGAAATGTTTCGGGCTTACTAGTATCCCTTTGCTGTGCCCGGTTATCAAGACATGACAAAGGTACCCCAATGGAGTTGTCTTTTATGATATTTTTCAGACTCTCTAAACATGAAAAATTCACCGAGTTTACTCGTCTGGACTCATTAAAACTAATTAGATGGGACACAGAGTTCTCTTTTCTGACATTTTTCAGACTCTCTAAACATGAAAAATTCACCTATTTTACTCATCTGGACTCGTTAAACCTAATCAGATGGGGCACAGAGTTGCCTTTCCTGACATTTTTCAAACTCTCTAAACATGAAAAATTCACCGAGTTTACTTGTCTGGACTCTCTAAACTTAATCAGATGGGGAAAAATTTGGACAAAATGGATACTACCTCTGTTTCATTTTCAAAAAAGGTCGATTTGGCAGCAAAATTCTTGAACATGGCACTTCCCAGAAAACTCTTTCCCAGTTAGCCGAACCCTACCATCTATGATTATTAGCCTTCATTTCCCAGTGTCCCTGCACCGGTAAAATCCTAACACACTCTTTGGTGTTCATCAAAGCTTCAGCTGCCTAGTACCCTGCTAGCGTGCCTTCTATTATTCAAGCAGATCTCGCTATCTACTGCTCCTGTTATCAACCAAACCGCTCATTATGCCAGAAATTATTTGTCGTCCGATGTTCCCATTTACTCTTCATTATCTCAATCATAAACAAAATCATTTGTTTTCCGTTTCGTGTTGACTGATGTAGGACGCCTCAGTGCCTACCTTTCGACAGATCTCTTCCTATCGACTTCAACATCTTATCTAGGAAGTTGATCCAGAAACCCATCAGTACCCAGAAACTTGCAGACATCAGTGGCAGGTAGTCTTGTGTTTGATCAGGGGTCTTCATCATTGGCTCCTGGTCGAATGATTCTATGAGTGTTCTACTTCAACTCATTTTATTCACACTCACTAGATTGTACTGTGCATCTTAGGGACCATCATCATTATCGGTGGCCACCTTCGTTTCTGTTAATAGTTTTCATTATCTACTGGTAATCAGACGATTTCTCACATGTTCGATGACAACTAATTCATTCACATGTTGAGGAATGTGCAGTTTAAGTGAATCGGTGGTCAAGACCTTAGGGCAAAGGCTACATCATTAAAGTTGTGTTTCCTTCCCCAAGTTGTGATATTGTTTATGGAGACAGCTTCTTCAACCTGATCCTGTTATGACAGACACTTCCACATTGTGCCTATCGGTGGACAGATTCTTCATATCTCTATTCTAGAGAAATCATGTTGTTTAAGCTACTGAGCATGGGATATGCCCGACTCAAGGCAAATACTATATTTTCTGACATATGTTGTTGTTTCAGGTTTTCCTCAGTCTTTCAATCTCTTTATCTCTACACAAATTATAAAGTATTTCGGCCATCGTCTTCGTCTTTGACCTCACACTTTAGGGGGCATCTGTTACAGGTCAAAATACCTCCTCATCAGCTCACAAGGGAAGACAAATATGGAAGGAGTACAAAGACCTAAATTAAACCTATTTTTTCCAGGGTAACGCCTATCTATAACAACACAAGAGCATTATAACGCAATCAATCAGTGAATGGGCCGCGTTAGTGGCTAGGGAAACGCTCTATTTACGCTAGAAGGAAGTGTTACTCGTGTTTTAAGTTTGAATCGGGAAAAGCCCACGGAGAATGATTTGAATCTCCGGCTTTCCCTCACAAGAGATTTAGTTCACAAAAGAAACTACAGAGCACCAGTTCATTATTGGTCATTACTATAACAAGACTGAACTCCAAAGGAGGAAAAAGCATAGAGATTAAAGAAACATCTAAGTTTTTTCCATTCCAAACTAGTGGAAAGAGAAGGGCAACAATGGCTTTCTCCCTCTCCTATAAGAAGGAGCTGAAGGCTCTTAATTGAAGGTCGAAGGATTGCTAAAGGTTTTGGCATACTTGTGGGATAGAGAATAGTGTTATATTGTGAAGGCCAAGAGTCAAAGAGGTTCCTAGAGAGCTTGTTGACTTGGACTTCTTCACTTGAGAGATAAAAGAGATTGGGAGACTGAGGGCTTGGTACAACCGACGGTTGTAATCCTCCTTGTTTCAAAATCAATAGAAATATGTTCGTTTTGTCCATTCATTACTTAATATTTTCATTATCATTTGAAAATTTACATTGCATGATATGAATGGCTCAGATGTGTAGAATTTAGTAGTTTGTTATATATTGACTTGATTTATAGGATATATGTTATGTTAGAAATTACACGGGTGCTTTGACTGATTGCAGGACTAAGATTTGGAGCCAGCGAAGAAGGACTCTTGTTTCGCTTCCTAGCGCTCTCCAACGGACTCCGAGATTGTCAAAGAGGTAATTCTCTATCGCATTCCATTCAGTTATTTTAATTTAATACGAACATGCTCATGCTATCTTTGTGAACAACACAGCTAATCTTACTATTTGCCTCGGGCATCGGAAAGCCCTGAGAGGGATATTCGAAAACCAACAACCGAAGCAGTTTACCCTATAGCAGAAGGAAATGTTAGCAATACTGCATGCACTAAAGAAATGGAGAACTTACCTAATGGGAAGACACTTCAAGGTAAAAACTGATCATGATAGTCTTAAACACTTTTTGGAACAAAGACTGTCTTCAGAACAACAACAAAATGGGTCACAAAGATGTTGGGTTATGACTTTAAAATAACCTACAAAAAAGGAAAGCTTAATGTTTTTGTAGATGCACTCTCTAGAAAGAATGAAGAGGTGGAAGCATTGCTTTGTGCCATTTCTATTATCCAACTAGATTGGATAACCGAAGCAAGAGATGAATGGAAGAAGGACAAAGATGTATGGACACTCATTCAAAAGTTGCAGCAAGATCCTAGTACATCTGATGCATTTAGTTGGAAAAATGATTCCTTATGGTACAAAGATCGCTTATATCTTTGTAAGAATTCCCAACTAAAACAAAAGATTCTTCTGGAATTGCACACTTCTCCTTTAGGAGGACACTCAGGATTTTTAAAACTTACCACAGGGTGAAGAAAGAATTTTTTTGGGATGGCCTTAAATCTGATATTTAAAAGTTTGTGGCGGAATGTTTGGTTTGCCAGCAGAATAAAGTGGAAACAATTAAGACCCCGGGACTTCTACAACCTTTATCCATTCCAAGTCAACGTTGGGAGGAGATTTCAATGGATTTTATCACGGGTTTACCTAAGTCTGAAGGAAAGAGTGTCATCATGGTGGTAGCTGATAGACTTACCAAGTATGCACACTTTTGTGCATTATCTCATCCATTTAAAGCAAGTACAGTTGCTACTACATTTATGGACACAATTCAAAAGCTACATGGAAACCCGAGGGTTATTGTGAGCGACAGAGATCCCATTTTTACTGGAAATTTTTGGACGGAGTTATTTTCTTGTTTGGGTACTCAATTAGCTCATAGCTCATCTTATCATCCTCAATCTAATGGTCAAACTAAGATAGTAAATAAATTTTTGGAAGGATATCTTCGTTGTTTTGTATCTGATAAACAAACACAATGGGTCAAGTGGTTACCTCTCGCTGAATGGTGGTATAACACTTCCTTCCATACTGCAGCAAAAATGACCACATTTATGGCACTTTATGGATATCATCCACCATCGATCACATCATCTTTAAGGGAAAATTCGAAGGTTCAAGCAGTGGAAGATCACGTCGAGCATCAGCAAGAAATTCTCCAACTCTTAAAGGATAACCTGAATTTGGCACAAAATCGAATGAAACAACAGGCAGATCAACATCGCAGCGAGAGAAGTTTTGATATAGGAGATTGGGTAGTTTTACGGCTACAACCATATAAACAAATGTCCCTCAAGCAAGCTAAGAAGGATAATAAATTATCGCCAAAGTACTATGGTCCTTACAAGGTGTTGCAAAAGATTGGTACTATGGCATACAAATTGGAGCTTCCCGCTTCTTCGCGAGTACATCCAGTTTTCCATGTTTCATGCTTAAAGAAGGTTATAGGTGAAAATCTTCCAGTTCAAATAATATTGCCAGAACTTGATGAGGAAGGAAAAATCATATTTGAACGTGAAGCAGTCACGGAAACAAGAACTCGACGGCTACGGAATCGATCAATTTCAGAGTATCTCATCAAGTGGAAGAACTTACCCACTGAAGATTCTACATGGGAGGATGAGAATTTTATACAGAAGCACCCAGAGCTACTCAAGCATTGAGGACAACACTTTTTTGGAGGAGAGGGGCATGTTAGGTCCCTATATTACTAGTATAGTCCCTTATTGTTATTAGTGTAACCCCCTTATTGTTATTATTGTACCCTTGTAACCCCATTTTGTTATTATTGTGCCCTTAAATTATTATTGTTAGGTCGGCTAGGATTACATTGTGGCCCACTAGGATTAAATTATGGCCACATGGACTCCTATATATAGAAAGGAGGTTTTGTAAATTGTATCATCCAAGAATTGTTCATTCATGTAATGTATTGGAGGTTGCCCCCTCGAAATGGCTTATTTCTAAGGCATTGATATCTATTTTCTTCTATTTTTGGAGCTGGTTACACAACAGGTAGACAACTTGTTGATGAAAGATCCATTTTTTTTATGGCTGCTAATGTCTTTTTAGAGCAAGATCATTCAAGGAAAGAAAGGCAGCCCAATGGATGAGGCACTGATCAGCCTCCCAGAGAATGAAAGTTTGAAGTTCTTGATGCCTTCAAGAAGGCACCATCCCCAAGTGGAGCCACTGTTAGCCACCTGTAAAAATTTTTATACCAAAAGGTGGCTAAATCATTTTTGGAGCCTTCAAGAAACAAGTTTTATTGCTAAAAAATGTTATCTCTTGAAGACTCTTGAAGGCCTCATGCCTCTGTCCAAAATCTTCCCTACTGTGCCCATTTTACACTCTGGAATTCTGCTGATTTCATGAGAAACTACTGCAAAATTACCTTTTTCCCTTTCCTCACTTGAAAAATTAACCTCCATTTTTCTCCCCTTTTTCCTCGATAAAACTCCTCTATTTGTATGATTCCCTTCTTCCATTTATGAAAATCATTTTTACAAAGTTTAAAACTCATTTTGAACTATATCGAAACCCCCAAAATCCTTCTAAACATCTTGAAAATGTCCTAAAAAACAAGTATTTTGACTACGGGTCTAAGCCCCTTTGGGCTAAATCCAAACCATTTCCCCTCCATGTGCCGCGCGCTAGAACCAAGTGCTAGGGTCCTAAGTGCTTATCGTGTCGGAGAAACTCATGGAGCGCATTTGTTTGTGCGTTAAACAAAAACTCCGATGCCGATTAGCCCTGTATATCATAGCCCCCAATCATATTGCACTTCATATAGACCATGGCCCCACACACGAGCACCAAGCCATATTATAGATATATATTCTACCCCCGAAGCCATAAACCTTTGTTTATATTAATTTTTTGGGTTTTCATATATCATAAAGGTTTTCGCCGATGCAAAGCTCAATTCGCTCTCCACCTTCGATCTGATCTGTAGATCGACGGCCCACAAATCAATCGCCCTAGTGGTCCCCACAGTCACTCACTGTACAAAACTGAGCAGTTTTGATCGTACCACCTTTGAAAGGAAAGTTGTATTCCCCATTTGGATGCGATCAATGCCTCAGGCCGACACGTGGCCTTGAGCAGTTTGGAGATACTTCCCTCCCCATGCATTAAAAGTTGACTGTGGGCTCAATCCAATATTGGCGTATGCCATCTGATCTGAGGATGGCTCATCGGACGATGATCACGCTCAAAAGAAGCTCGGGGGGTGAATTAAGGTACGACACTTTTATCAAAACATATTTGCCATCGATCTGATCTGCAAATCGACGGCCCACAATCAGTCGCCTTGGTCCCCACAGCCACGATAGCAGTCAGCGGTCCCACAAAGCCGGTGGTCCCAACGCCTAGTCAGCATCCACGTGGAAGCAGCGGATTGGAGCGGGCCTTGCTTGGTTGCTCGTATGGTCATGAAATCCGGACCTGGGGAACTTTATAGGGCGGAATTCATAAGGATTTCGGGTCACACTTGGGCTGACATCAGCAGGCCCTAATCCGGACCCGGGGAACTTTATAGGGCGGAATTCATAAGGATTTCGGGTCACAAACACCCTGACGTCAGCAAACACCTTTTGTGACCCGAAATGGTTATGAAGCTTGGTTTTATCAAAGCTTTGAAGTTCGAGGTATACTATTTGATAAAGGGTGTTTAACATATAATCTTCGTCGTTGATCTTGTAGGCCAATCTCATCCGACAGCCCACGATCATCTCGAACCCCAAACTCATTTTTTAACCTTATTTTCATCATATCAAAGGTTTTTAACCTTATCTCATTAAATTTTCTCCATTTCTTCATAAAATTACCCCCTCAATTTATTTTCTCCTTATCAATCCCGACCATCGATCACTGCGCGATCAATGGCTCTGTCTTAATTCTTCCTCCACCTTCCTTTCAACCTCTTCTAATAAATCTCGACCATTGGATGTTGCCATCCAATGGCCATGCTCCTCCCCATACCTTCTAAAGCAATAAAACCTAAAATAAAGCAGGATTTTATAACTATTGTTCATATTTTGCAGGTTTAAATGGTTTTCCATCATATTAAAGAAAAAGCCAAAGGCTGAGAATGACGATTCTCCCGCCTTTGATTCATTAAAAGAAAGCCATCCAAGGGTTCGATTTCCACATCTCATCAATGTTTCATGGACATTTATGCCTTATGAGCCCTGCACGGCCTGCACATCAACAAAACACAGTGCATGAATCACAAACAAAGAGTATCAGTGTCGAAGAAAAAAACATAGCAGAATAGGAGATTGAAGATGGATCTATGTGGATTACGACTAAGAATGATTATCAAAAGCCTAATCCTCCTAGTTAATTCCTCCCAGCTACCACAATGCCACCTGTGCCTCAAAGCATTCAAACAGAGGCCAAAGTTATTGATCAAGATCAGATATTTGCCTCAGCGCAGCCAGAGAGTTAATTCTACAAATAAACTTAATGACAAAATATCAGTAGAGTTACTTTGACATAACAGAGAGCCTCAAAAGTCAAAAAGAGCTCCCACCGAGCTTAATATTAAAGGAAAACATTAATACAGTCAGAAACATCTGTAAACTTCTTCATCAAGCCCCCCAAAAGCCGAGAAGCTATTAAGACTGTATTAATTATCTTTGGAGATATTTTATCAGATCTCACCTCCTCATTCTTCTATAAATAATACTGGAGAAGATGAGAGAGGGGTTGGTTGATCACTAGTTGTAATATTGAAACTCTCTGAAATAATACATAGTCTGTTGAAGTTGAAGAAGAAAATGAAGTCTTGGAGGCCTTGATGATGTTGGTGCATGCTTGTTCTTGAGAAGGCTCTATCATTGGATCCATGAGCTTGGTTGTTGGTGAAGTATTCTGAACTGTTTAATGTTTTCTCCTGTTTTCATTTTGTTCCATAATTTCTTACTACAATAGGTTGAAATTTTTAGGCTAAGAAATGACTCTTGGAAGCACCTTAGACCTATTCATCCTTCACTGTTTCATGTTTTCTTCTGTTGAGGTATTTTAGAGTCTTTAATATCTCTCTTTAGTCATCATGCTTGTTTATTTATATGATAGTTTGAATAAGTTGGTTTTAGCATGATTTATGGTTCTCCCTGCTTATCTGCTGCCACTTAAAGGCTGTTATTGAAGTCTCCCTTTGAAGTATTTCTATTTATAGTGAGCCAAGGAGGCCTGTTATGATCTTGCACTTTGTCCTTGCTTAAATAGTTGTCTTAAAGGTCTTTGTAGTTGTAATCATAGATGTGTTAGGTGTTCCCTCTTCTATGACTTCAATTATAAGTGAATCTTTTATGTTTTCTAAGTCATTTGAAATAAAATATTTGAGGAAATAGGGTGTTCCCCGAATCTTAGATTTCATTTTAAAATTTGTTTTGAAGTCATTATTTGCTTAAAGAGTGGTTTGTAGAATTCATGGCCAACCCTATCTATTAAATACCTCTTTATTGTTCAAGTTATGTTTTCAAATTCCCTTTGTTGAGAATTTAAATTCTCTTTCCAAATCAATGATGTCCATCTCATTTCAAAAACCAAAGGATCCTGTGGCCAAGTTAGATTTTCCCTCTGATATCCCATATCCATTGATAAGTTTGTCATGACCTCTTTTTGACTCCATTGCCCAATGAAGCTACTACTTCCTCTTTCTACCTACCTTTCCTAGACCTTTCATATTCTGCTGTATCAATTCAACCAAACAAACAATCAAACACTTGCACTTAATAACTAGTCTAAAACCAATACTCTAATCACACAAGATAGGCCTTTGCAAACAAACTTTTGAGAGATCCCTCTCTGAGAACAGGAGGACTAGATCCTATAACTCTAAAGATTGGTTCTGATGTTGCCTTGTCTTTTGATTTGCCAAACTATCAAAACACAGGACACCAACACGAGGGGTTTCCTCATTGCATTATATTAGATATCATTTTTGGGATTCAACTGTGTTAAGTAATTCATTAATAAATGACCATTTGCATGGGAGGTAATTGTAATTGACTAATTTCTCATGATTTTGGAATAGTCTACCCAACACTATTAAAAAATCATGAGAAATTATTCAGTTATGACTAACTATCATTGAAATGGTCATAGATGAATGACTTACTTAACGAAGTTTAATCCCAAAAATTATATTTAATATAATGCATTATGGAAACCCCTCATACTTAAAATACATAGAGTAAAGGAAACTCTACTTAAATGGTTCATGAGGCACAATACTTGCTAAGTTTTCGCAAATGGGGTAACAAGCTAAGTGGGCTTGATTGTGGGGAAAAATCCACAGTTAAGCATGCTTGAGCTAAAGGAGTCCTGGGATGGTTGACCTCTGGGGAGAGTATCATTCAGGGATAAGTATTATGTGTTGCATTTCTCTGTAATTACTCTATGGATAAGTAGACCCCTTGAACGATACTCTCCTTCATTATAATATTTATTGCTGACTGATTCTGGTGAACCCGAATGTTATGAAGAAGCAATGCAGGTTGAAAGCAGGAAGAAGTGGGAGCTAGCCATGGAAGAAGAGATGGACTCCTTAATGCATAACCAGACTTGGGACTTAGTCAAGTTGCCTATAGGTAAAACTACATTGCAGAATAAATGGGTTTACAGGCTGAAAGAAAAAGATGGAGGAAAACAAAGGTACAAAGCTAGGCTTGTGGTGAAGGGGTTTGCACAGAAGAAAGGTATTGATTTTGATGAAATATTTTCTCTTGTTGTTAAGATGAATTCAATCAGAACTATTTTAAGTCTTGTAGCAGTGAAAGATTGACATCTTGAATAGTTAGATGTAGAGACAACGTTTCTCCATGGAGATTTGGAGGAAGAGATATACATTCAGCAACCAGAAGGATATGAGGTAAAAGGGAAAGAAAAATTGGTGTGCAGGTTAAAGAAGAGATTGTATGGCTTAAAACAGGCTCCAAGGCAGTGGTATCTAAAATTTGACAAGTTTATGTCTGAACAAGGTTATACTAGATGTCACTCTGACCATTGTGAAGTGTTAGGTAAACATGACTCGGGGTAGAGTCAATGTTGACTAGGGTAAATAGTAGTGGTTTTAAGGCACATGGTTTTGTGCACCCATGGTTTTAGCCCATGGTATTGCATGTAATGGAGCCTATAAAAGTCTGGGAAGATTTCATTGTAATGTAGGCCTGGAGGTGAGCGGTGAAGGCTCACTTGGTCGGATTGGTCAGGGTTTTGGCCAATGGTTAATGAAATTTCATTGGTTGGGTTTTTCCCCAGAGTTTGGGGTTTTCCCGGATAAACATATGTGTTTATGTTTATGATTTGTTGCTGACCTCTTTGTATTTATTATGTATATTCTCTTCATAAATTCTTTAGTTTTCCTGTCGTAAAATCCTAACAACACCCTGAACAATACTGTGCTGGGAAAACTATATATTACAGAGCAATGAAACACATAATATATATATATATATATATATATATATATATATATTATAATAGAGTTAATTTATATTACATGTAAATGGGCATACTGTTGTAAGACCTAGTATGGCATGTGTACCCCTGGATAATCACTGGTAAAGTCTGTGTTAGACCTAGGTGATAGGGGGGATGTCAAGTTAACAATTACCCTGGGTAAAAATTTGAGGGGGGAAGAGCTAGAGTGAGCGGAGTTGTCTCATTTAGCAGGTTTGGCTAGATTTAGTCAATAATCCACAAGTCAAGTTTAAGGGGGGAATTGTTAGGTAAACATGACTCGGGGTAGAGTCAATGTTGACTAGGGTAGATAGTAGTGGTTTTGGGGAACATGTTTTTGTGCACCCATGGTTTTGGCCCATGGTATTGCATGTAATGGAGCCTATAAGAGGCTGGGAATACTTCATTGTAATGTAGGCCTGGAGGTGAGTGGTGAAGGCTCATTTGGCCAGATTGGCCAGGGTTTTGGCCAATGCTTAATAAAATTTCATTGGTTGGGTTTTTCTCTGGAGTTTGGGGTTTTCCCGGATAAAAAATTATGTGTTTATGTTAATGTTTTGTTGCTGGTTCTTTTTCATGATTATTATTCCTCTCGGTAAATATTTTATTGCTGTGGTAAATTCCTAACACTCTCTGTTTCTTATCTCCCACCTGGAGACTGATTGTAGCAACTCCACCACTGCTTCATTTTCTTGAAAATGACTCCTCTTTAGACCTGGCTATTTCTCATCTTCATCGTCATTCTTGAAGACCACTTGAAAATGAGCACATTCTCAGTTTCTCCCTGGTTACAACTTTTGTTAGCATATCTGCAGGATTCTGGCTAGTGTGTATCTTTTTTAGCTTCAACTCTCCATATTCCAATACTGACCGTATGAAATGGTACTTAAGATGTATGTGTTTAGTCCTGGAATGAAATGCTGAGTTCTTTGCAAGATGAATGGCACTTTGGCTATCACTGTATAGCGTGCCCATATCATGCTTCTTACCAGTTAAATACAAACCTTTTATAACCGTGTTTCTTTGCTGGACCTCACCAGCAACGGCAACATGCCTTTGTTGTTGAAAGTGCAACAACACTTTGGATTTTGAAACCCAACTAGGTTGTTCCACCTACGGTAAATACATATCTCAAATTGCTCTATATCCTTTGTTATCTCATCTTTGCCATATACGCATCCAACATATCCTGTAGAGAAATGTTGAACCACGGAATCTAATGATTGATTTGGTACCTCTCAAATATGCGAGAATCCATTTCTTGCCATCCGAAATGTTCTTTTCTTTTTTGGATTGTTTTCATGTGCTGCTTACAACTCTCCTTGCATAGTAAATATCGAGGCCTTGTGCAGACCATTGCATACATTAAGCTTCCATCTGCTGATGCATATGGAACTTTAGACATGTATTTCATTTCTTCATGGGTCTTGGGGCACATATCCTTACTATGTTTTAAATGGCTAGCAAAATGTGTACTAATCGGTTTTCCATTCTGCATATTAAATATTTTCAACACCTTTTCTATGTACTCATTCTGAGACAGTGTTAATTTGCGATTTTTCTTGTCTCTAGTTATCCTCATACCAAGGATTTGTTTTGCAGCTCCCAAATCCTTCATTGCAAATGAATTTGCCAATTTTCTTTTGAGAACATTTATTTCCTGCATGTTAGACCCTGCAACAAGCATGTCATCTACATACAATAACAATATAATATAGCTGCCATCATTTTGCCTTTTTAGATAAACATAATGATCAGAGTGACATCTAGTATAACCTTGTTCAGACATAAACTTGTCAAATTTTAGATACCACTGCCTTGGAGCCTATTTTAAGCCATACAAGCTCTTCTTTAACATGCACACTAATTTTTCTTTCCCTTTGACCTCATATCCTTCTGGTTGCTGCATATATATCTCTTCCTCCAAATCTCCATGGAGAAATGTTGTCTTTACATCTAACTGTTCAAGATGTAAATCTTCCGCTGCTACAAGACTTAAGATAGTTCTGATTGAATTCATCTTAACAACAGGAGAAAATATTTCATCAAAATCAATACCTTTCTTTTGTGCAAACCCCTTCACCACAAGTCTAGCTTTGTACCTCTTTTTTCCTCCATCTTCTTCCTTTAGCCTGTAAACCCATTTATTCTGCAATGTAGTTTTACCTGCAGGCAACTTGACTAAGTCCCAAGTCTGGTTATGCATTAAGGAGTCCATCTCTTCTTCCATGTCTAGCTCCCACTTCTTCCTACTTTCAACCTGCATTGCTTCTTCATAACATTCAAGTTCACCAGAATCAGTCAACAATAAATAATATAATGAAGGAGAGTATCGTTTAGGGGGTCTACTTATCCTGGTAGATCTTCTAACACCACTTTCAGGTGTTTGAGGTGCCTGTTGCTGTTGTGGTGGTTGTTGCTGCTGTGGTTGTTGATTATTATTATTTTCAGGCACCTTTACTTTTTCAGTTATCTCATCAAGAACCATGTATTCCTTGCTTTCTTTTTCTTGTTTCTTTTCCTGCAGCTGATTCTTATACAAGACCTTTTCATTGAATATTACGTCTCTGCTCCTAATGATTTTGTGATTTTCATAATCATATAAGCGATAACCAAAATCATTAGCACCATATCCAATAAAGATACATTTCTTTGATTTTGCCTCAAGCTTTGTTCTATTTTCTTTATTAATATGGACAAAGGCCTCACAACCAAAAGGCTTTAAAAAAGAGTAGTTTACCTTTTTTCCTGTCCATGCTTCCTCTGGAATACCACCATCCAAGGAACTTGAAGGCCCTCTGTTTATTAGATAAACAACAGTATCTACAACATCTGCCCAAAATTGTAAAGGCAATCTTGCATGCAATCTCATGCACCTTGCACGCTCCATGATTGTTCTGTTCATCCTTTCTGACACACCATTTTCTTGTGGTGTTCTTGGAACTATATTCTCTCTACGAATTCCATGCTCTGAACAGTACCTATCAAACTCTTTACTGCAATATTCACCTCCATTTTCTGATCTGAGACACTTCAACTTCTTTCCTGTCTCAATCTCAACCAAAGCTTTCCATTTCTTGAAAGTATCAAATACATCAGATTTATTTTGAATACAATAAATCAAAGTTTTTCTAGTTGCATCATCAATAAACGTAACATAATAGCGAGAGCCACCGAGAGATGATACCTGAGCAGGTCCCCATACATCTGTATGCACAAGCTCCAATTTTTCGCTCTTATTTTCTTTCCCAACTCTGAGAAATCTGACTCTCTTTTGTTTTCCATAAATGCAATTTTCACAGAAATCCAAATCAACATTCTTCAAACCTGGCAACAAATTTCTTGAGTGAATAATCTTCATCCCCTTCTCACTCATGTGTCTGAGCCTATGATGCCATAATGCTGCATCTGCTCCTTTGGAAGTTAAAGCATTAAAAGAGTTAGAAATACCATTGCATAAATACAATGTACCAACCTTTTCACCTTTTTCTATTACCAGGGCTCCTTTGGTGACCTTCCAAGCTTTATCTATGAAAGTTATCACACAACCTTCACTTCCTAACTGCCCTGTTGAAATCAGATTTTTCTTTAGATCTGGAACATGCCTTACCTCCTTTAATAGCCATTGGTGTCCATTCTACTGTTTTACAAGAACCTTACCCATTCCAACAATTTTACAGGGTTTATCATCACCCAAACAGACTTGTCCAAAATCTCCTTGAACTTAGTCATGAAAATATTTCTTATCAGCTGTGGCATGGAATGAGGCCCCTGAATCTACTACCCAGGAATTAGTAACATTTTTGAAAGAAATAATCAAAGCATCTTGTAACACATCACCTGTCACATTTGCTTCATGATTGTTTTCTTATTGCGCATCACCTTCTTTTCCCTTCCAAGATCTACAGTCTTTCTTTAGGTGTCGTTTCTTTCCACATTTCCAGCACACTATCCCCGACCTAGACTTGGATCTGCCTTTTCTTGATTTACTGCGATATCCTGAGCTCTTTCCTCTTTTCATTCTCCTTCCCCTAGAATCTGCACTCAAAGAATTACCTGATGTCTCACCAGAGCTTTTCCATCGCATTTCCTCGCTAAGGATAGCACCGACAACATCATCAAACTTTAAAGTACTAGATACAGAGATAGAGTTACTAATGGCCATTACTAAACCATTCCAACTCTCTAGCAATGAGCACCAGAGTAACAGAGATCTAACTTCATCATCAAAGTTTACCTCTATAGAACTTAACTGACTGGTAACTATATTAAAATCATTTAAATGGTCTGCAATAGATCCACCTTCCGACATCTTCATATTAAATAGTCGTTTCATAAGAAATACCTTGTTTGATGCCGAGGGTTTTTCATATAGTTTCGCCAACGTTTGCATCAAACCCTCTGTTGTTGTTTCCTTCGAAATATTGAAGGAAAATGACGCCACAAGGCACAATCGTACTGTTCCGAGTGCCTTCCTATCGATAATGTTCCATTCCACATCTGTCATGGCCGTCGGCTTCTTTTTTTTTCTACTCAATGGTAGGTAAAAATCTTTCTGATACAGATAATCTTCCATCTGCATCTTCCATAGCGGGAAGTTTTGGCCATTAAATTTCTCGACCCTAAACTTACCATCTTCCGCCATTGCTCCCACTCGAACCAGGAACCCTTCTTTCCTGCAAGTTTGTCAGCCAAGTATACCTTCGGCTCTGATACCAGTTGTTAGAAAATTATATATTACAGAGAAATGCAACACATAAAATATGCGGAAAATACAAGCACACAAAACACATAAAACCAGAGAGACACAGATATACGTGGTTCACCCATTTTGGGCTACGTCCACCCTGAAAAACCAGTCCTTCCTTTCTATTATCTAGCAAAAATGAAAGACACAACCTACAGCAAATCCGCTGTAATATCCTCTGTCCTCTCTCACAATATCCCTCTCTGTTTCTTTCTCCGAGAATACACATACAATACACAGCCACAATACAATACCCTCATAAAAGTGAGGGGTTGCCTTCTATGGTGAAAAACCCTGAACTAAACATAACTTCTACCGTCAGATCATTTGCCTAATGATCGGCCCAGATTGACTAGAAATCACTATACTTTTACAAGGCAATTTTACATCTTTTTCTAGCTTCGGGGGCGTTTCCCCCGAAACCCCCCACCAGGGGGGGGCTCCATAAAGTCACTGCCGCCCCCCCCAGACCCCCCATGGCAGCGATTAATTTACGGGTGGCGTTGCTGCCCCATTTAAGGTACAAGGGTCCAATGATGTGATAAAAAATACAAAAGATAATCAGGCTCCACACCCAACATTACTTAACGCAGTTTAATCCCAAAAATTATATTTAATATAATGCACTATGGAAACCCCTCATACTTAAAATACATAGATTAAAGGAAACTATACTTAAATGGTTCATGAGGCACAATACTTGCTAAGTTTTCGCAAATGGGGTAACAAGCTAAGTGGGCTTGATTTTGGGGAAAACTCCATAGTTAAGCATGCTTGAGCTAGAGGAGCTCTGGAGTGGTTGACCTCCTGGGAAGTCTTGGTTACTGGGTGCAAGCCCTAGAAGTGATGATTGATGTTGTGTGATTCATTTCACTAGTTTCAATCCCACTTCTTCACCCCTGTGAGCATCACCCGATGCAATGAGTGCTGAGTGGACTATTCAAAAATCTTGATAAATTAGTCAGTTACGACTACCTCTCATGGAAATGGTCATAGATTACATCATCAAATTTTAGAGGGAAAAAATAAAAAACTACTTTTTGAACTCGTATTTTAAACTTATCTCCCTAAGGTTTTACTCCAATTTCGAGCCGAAGTACTCATTGGATGTAAAATTTAATTCGGCATCCAAGGAGTACCCATGTTGCATACTTTCGATGGGCTCTGCTACACAAAAATAAGAAATACATGAAAAACGTGATTGCAATCACGTTTCTTCATGTATTTCTCATTTTTCGTGTAGAAGGTTCAATCGAAAGTATGCAACATGGGTACTCCATGGATGTAGAACTAAATTTTACATCCAAGGAGTACTCCCACTCAAAATTTGTGTAAAAACTTAAGGAGATAAGTTGAAAATACAAGTTGAAAAAGCCGTTTTATTATTTTATTATTTTTTAATATTTTTAATGTTTTACCCCAAAAATGGTGAATTATCTCCCATGGTTGACATCATTAGCTTGAATCATATTGGTTCTTATAAATTATATTTTGGTTGTACCTTTTTCTGACGAGGCCCATTTTAGACCTCAAAAGTTCTCTAATGCGTTCTAGTTTGGTGCAATTCTGAGCACTTTCTTTTTTGAGCTAATTTTTTCCCCTGATCCAGATTCCGATCAGTTTTCCAAGGAGAGTGAGACAACATGATTTTATCATGGTGGTTGTGGATAGGTTGACAAGGTTGCAAACTTCATTCCAGTGAAGACTGCCTATTCAACTATCGATGTAGTATATATGTTCATCACAGACATAGTCACATTGCATGGTGTTTCTTGGGTCGAGGGGTCCTGGCCCAGGTTCTGAGGTTAAGGTTTTCCAAAAAAACGCTATACTACTGGCCCTTTCGGTAGTGACCTGCTTGCGCAAGCCAAATTCTCACCCAAAGCAGTATGGGAGAGTGTTGGAACTAGTTTTTCGCACCCTGAGAGAGAGCAGGTAAGTCAAGCAAAGCTGCATTCCCAACTTATCAGCTTCGAATTTAATAGATCTAGTTACAGACTTATATCGCATAGCTCATATCTACTAATTACCTTCACACGTGTGTGTGATACAAATCTATCAGTACAAAAACTATAATCACAGTAAGAAATAGATCATAGATTCATATAATAGAAACAAGGATTCTCTTGCAGCTATAAATAGATCTATTTGCACGTTCGCTAATTAGTATAGTCCATAGTTAATAGAGCTACTATCAGTCATAGATCTAATCAGCACCTTCACATCAACAATATCACATGTAATAAACGCATGAACAATAGATCACAGGAATATTTTGCATTATAAAAAAGACATATCCACAATAATAACGGATAACCAATAGTAAGTGTGATAGATCCAACAGTTCGCAACAATAGTAATACATAAACTCAGATAATGCAGAGATACTCTAACCATATTCACATATATTAGCATCCAAAACCCAATACAACCAAACACAACTTGCGCACACAGCCAGCAGGGTCCGCACACAACAAGACTAAGGATCTCCATGCGCACAGCCAGTAGGAGTCCTTGCCCTAGCAACCCAAAAAATCTAACAATTTGTGGTAATTATCATCAATCTCTATTCTTTCCTCCCTATGACTCAAAAATGCTTATCTATTTATACCGATTTCTCCTACGCAACCACTGTTCCACAAACCATGGTTTGTGGACTCTTGGTCTACCCTTGACCCGTTACGATGCATTAGGGGCTTTGACCCACCCCAAAACACCTGCGTTAGACTAAATATTACAAAAATGGACAAAATTTACAGCTTTAGGAGACCCTGTTCCAACAGCCCCCCAACACAATCTTGTGACTCGTCCCGAGTCATGATGGTCGTGGGTCCTCCATATTTTCCTAAAGCTACTTTGTTAGTATGAATCTTGATTCGAAGCGTACGAAAAAATACCACTTTAACTGCGCATAACAAATAGCTCTAACAGCAGAAATGACTGCTAATATCTTCAGATCTGCAGTTAGATGATCAAGACAAATGCTGCAAAAATATAGATCTATTCATTAGAAGACATTAAACATTAGAAAAAACAAGATTTACTCCATAGATCCAATAGACAAGACAAGAATATATCCAATGAATTTTGTATTGATGGCACCTAGAAGTAAAACACAAGAGGGTGTTCCCTGTTTTCATCAATGGGATGGGTTCTTGTAAGTCCTCAGCACTTCAGGTATAGAATTCCTCTCTCTTGATGGTGTAGAAAACCCAGACAAAAATGGAAAAATATGGCTATTATGGTGGATCAATAGCCAGACCAAAAGTTGAGATCCAGAGTGATCTTTAGGCAACAAAAGGTGACAAATGAATGGGAAAACCCTTCTATTTATAACAAAATATTGAGTTAGTCTAGATATTGGTGCATAGTTAAAATATTATTAACCAAATCAAGATCCAGCTTTTATGGAATATTTCATTATATTTGTTGGAGGAAAAAGGAATTTGACTTGAGTCAAATTCCCTTATTTGTAAATAATAAATAAATAAATGATTTATTTATCAATTTAAGGATGTGATTAAGTAATAATAAATAAATAAATGATTTATTTATCATTTTAAGGATATGGTTGAGTAATAATCAAATAAATAATGATTTATTTAATTATTTAAGGGAGATGTAGTTATATTTAACAAAGAATAGTATTTAAGTAATGTTTAAATAGTTATTCTTAGAAAATAATAAGACAAATAATGATTTATCTAATTAATTTCCTTGTTTTGGTTTAAATATAGCCAGGAATACTAATTAAATTGTTGTTTAACTAATTATTACTTGAGGAAAAATCAAATAAATATGGATTTATTTAATGTTTCCCCATTGGGTTTCCTGTTTAGACCATAAACAACTTAATAAAGATGGTTTACTAAGTTATTTTTCATTGTGAATGTGATTTTACTTGGGGTAAAATTGGTCTTCCTTGGTGTACTTGGGTCCATCTAATAATAATGGATTAGATGACCGAAAAATGGTGCAATAGATTGCCCCCTAGCGTGCGAGTGTTCGGAGCTAATCGTATGACCAAAGTATGTTGTAAGAACTCAATCACTAGACAACAATAGGGAAGTCAAGAGAGAGGATTGTAAGGTAGACCAAAGTGCTGAAAGAACTAGACCCTGAGGAGGTGACTTGCAAGTGTGACAAGTCTTTTTGATAAGTGAGTACCTGCTATAGGCGGCGGGGGAGGCATACCTATGCCCACCGAGGCAATAGTACAAAAAATAAGGCATCCGGAAAACCATGTGACGACATAATGTTGGCATAAACATGAGCCAGATAAGCAACACGATAATGAATCCCACATACATATTGTGCCTGGGATAACAGCCAGGACTTGTACAATGATATCTGAGTACATGAGATATAAATGCAACCCAGATGCCCCTGAAAACAGGAAAGGGCTCTGAAAATATGACTAATACATGCAAACAAAAAGGTGCTGCTAGCGGCTGAGGCCGACACCATCAAATGTATGGAGCTACATCGAAGGCTGTAATGAAGAGGTCATAGGAGTGTGTGGGGGGCTACCTGTAGGGCCACCCCGTCGTGAGGGCTGAGACATCTCACACACACCCGAGAATCACTGATGTCAGCTGTTGCATCACTGGACCATTGAGTATACAGATCTCGATCATGCTGAAAAGGAGCTGGAGCTGAGAAACAATCAATTCAAAGGGCCATGAGGAGTCCCTTTTCCTGATCTGAGGCACCAAACAATAGTGGAAGCTAGAACCAAGGTACACCGCCCCCTAGACCTGTCTTCTGGAATGAATGAGTTGATGTCGACAGAAGGAAGTTTTCCATAGGTGAGGCAATAAGGGATCCTCAACTAAGGCACGAGATAAAATAGTAGAGTGACTGACAAACTGACACCAATGATGATGATGAAATGGGGGGAACTAAGTAGTGAACAGACGACTTCTCTTGTTAAAGCATAAATGGCATGGATGACCTGGTAGAAACTGACACAATATCATTAGGGATAGGGGACAGTGGGACTGAAGACCATAATGAGCGACATGAAAGAGGGACTAATCAATGAAGGATGGAGGAGTATAGTGGGGTGTGAAGGGACTCAGGATAGACTCCATGAACACAATGATGACTCAACTCGGATGCTCTAAACAAGGGTGACTCGATGGTGCTACCACACAAGAAAAGGGTCCAATGGGGATCATAAAATCATGAGTACAAGATGGTAACTCACGATGAAAGTCGACACGAGCATGGACAAGTATGGAGGCAATATGGTGCCCCCAGTACGAGTGTTGCAAGTGAAGAAATTTGATTTTGAGAAAGGGTGAAGTGGTGCTTCTTGGACAAAATGTGTCCTGGTGAAGTATCAAATCACAAAAAGCTAATAGATACCCATTTGAGAGCTTGGTGGGATCCTTCCAATGGTATAGATGGTTTGTAAAACTAAGCTACGGTTTGGTCGCAGTAAACAAAATAAAAATCAGGGGTTTTCTTCTAATAAGGCATTTTCCTTCCAAATTTACTTATCTTCCGGTGGAGCTATGGTGAATATCGCGAGGAGAGGAGGCCTTAAATCTTACGGCGGTTGTAGCGGATAAACCGAATATTGGAATTTAATATCCAATAGTTGTAGGTAAGATGTGTCATCCTACTTTTCATTTTAGTGAGTTGAAAGTTCAGCTCAGGTACCTAGAGCTCACAAACAGGCCAGGTCGTACTTTTCTTGGGGTCTGCTCTATGACCTAGGTAGGAGGTACTAAGCAGAAAACTTCTACCTGTCCCAAGGAAGGACCTGGAAAGTGTGACCTGTCAGCGAAAGGTGGTTTCAATGCTGTTATGGGCTGAGAGTCGGGATTTTATGGTTGAGGGCCATGGGTGCCCCTGGGGATGTTATGGACATGCAAAAATGTATTTAGAAAAAGGGAGATCTAAACACATTTTAATGATGTGGTGTGCCACTTGTTTTCGGTATGGTTATGCAATTTGAGAAATGAAATAGACGATTACCAATCTCTTTTGGTACTGCATATATTAATAAAATGGACTTTAAGTTTCTAGGCTGGCATACATGGTGTTGTTATCCCAAAGGTAGGACTCAGGGATAATAAATTGATGTTCTCCCAGAAAACTCATACTTTGGTCAACCACAATGTCTATGAGACTGGGTTTTTGATGAAATATGAAGGAATGATGAGGGGTATCATCCATATAGTGATCTTGAAGTGATATGGGACTCTAGAGGTTCTTCTAAATGTGGAAGAATAATGGGAATAGAGTCGACATGACTAGATTCAGTAGGAGAGTGGTGGAGAACTGCTTCTCTTGGTCTCTCAAATATGGGTGCCCCCTTACCCAAACATTGGGTGTCAATGTAATGGCCATAAGGTGCATGTGGTTTCAATGCATGAGTTCGATGTAAGGGGGGATAGATAAAGTCAGGAGTAGTCGTTGCTTCCATAATGTTGTCATCGTAACAGAATATGGCGTGACTGATGGAAGAAAGACCACCTGACGTGGTGAAGCGACCTTACTCCTCATCATGAGAGGAGAGGTTCACATGTGCATCGTCATAAGGGGAGACAGAAGAGTGAGTAGACAGAGGGTCCACTGATGTTGAGACTAGGGAGGGTGCTACAAGGAGGTCAGGTGAAAAATCAGGGGAGGTCTAATCATGGAATTCTGACTAAGGCCCCATTATCTCAACATCATAAGGGGAAAATTTAATGGCAGCATCTGTGTCCTTGAGTGTTACCGAAGAAAGATGAAAAAATAAGGGAGCCGGTGACTCATTGCACTCGGCCTCGAATTGGCGTAAGGCTTCTAGAGAGGAACGATACTCTTTGAGGGGAGGACAAAGGTGAGTGTAGTGATCATCGAAATCACACAAAGCACAAGGGTGATTTGTATGCAATGGTTGGAGTTTCGGGATTGAATCGGGTATAGTGACATATACCTCTGGGATATCAGATTCCGGAAACGGTTCATTTACCATGGACTTGAGGTGAGGTAATTCTGGACAAGTATGGGTGGTGTGGCCGACAGCATCACACAAAGCACACTAGCTGGTACACTTTGGAGGCCGAGAAGAGGCAGGGTTTTCCAGGGTATTCTTGCCCTTTGATGCCCCCTGACGAGCTTTTCCCTTCTTACCCGAAGCAGTCGCAGCGGGAGGTGGTTCTTGTTAAGGTGAATGAGGCACTGTTGCAGTGGGAGAAGTCATAGGCACTGACTGAACTGGGGTCAAAGCGAGATAAGGTTTAGGTTGACCAGGCGAGGTAGCAGCTAGAGGATCAAGGTACCAGATGGGAATCCCAAGGGCCAGGTTAGGAAGAGAGAGGGTGGCCATAATAGGTACTGTGTACACTCCTGGTGGGGGAGCTAGGAACGGTATCTGACCAGAGGGGTAATGGCCAAGTGGGATGGCGCCAAGATGGTTGAGGCCGAGAGGAACCGTCCTAGGAGGGTAAAGGGAGAAGAAGGTTCAGAAGCTTGATCAGAGGACATCATGAAAATCTAGTAATCAGGGAAACCAGATGGAAGAGATTGAGTGGCCACCTGTCCTTCAAGTGGTTGGGTAGCCACAAATCCCTATTGAGGGAAAGGATTAGTAAGCATAGCCAGCTGACTAGGTGCAGGACTGGGAGGAATGGAAGGGATGGCTTGTTGTCCTCTCAATATTGCTTGAGACTCCTATAGCTGTTGCATTTGTGGCAGAAGAGGACAATCATGTGTATAATGGCCATAAACACCACAACAAGAATAGGGCTTGCTCGTACGAAGAGGCATATCCTGCTTAGGCTGAGTAGTGTTAGGAGCATTACCTTGATTAGGTCTAGGATTACCAGGGGCAGCTTGATTTTGAGTGACTTTCCTCTTCCTTTTTGAGGTAGGAGGATTAGTCGCGCCATGTTGTGCATACACTTGTCCCTAAGGGGGAGGAGGAGGTGCTAAAGTTGGAGGAGCTAGAGCACCAGGCTGTGGATACGGATAAAAGGGGGGTTGGGTAGCAGTCTGGTAAACACGAGGTTGGGAAAAAGGAGGAGGCATGTCATATCCTGGATACGTGCTACTGGGGGGGTGGGGGGGGGGGAGTGCCGGAGGTGCTGGCCTCGCCCTGAGAGAAACCATAGCATATGGGAGGTTGAGCATATGGAGTAAAGAGAGCTCCAATGATACCATCAGCGGCGTGAGATGCCCTCAGTCGTTGGCACCACCGGGTCTAGGATGATCAGGTAGAACGGTATAAACATAACCCATCTAAGCGTAGATCAGGTCATATTTTAACGCAATATGGAGAGCGGCTTCTTCGGTTTTAGGAAAGTGTGATGCAACATCTTTCCCTATAGGCAGCAAGAGAGTCCTAAGGAACTATTCCATGTAGACACAGCCTTCAAAGGTAGGGGCTCGACATAGACTACTTCTTCTCCACCATTCCTGAACATGGTCGGATAGGCGGTTCGCAAACGATTGACGGAAGGAGGTCAAGAGATCAGTACTAGTGTCATAACGAAGGGGAAGCTGGAAATAAGACAAAAATGCCCAGGAAAGAGTTGCAAAGGTGGTATGAGAGGAAGGGGCCTGATCAACATACCACTTAGAAGCTTCACCAGTAAGCCTTCATTGGAACAACTGAAGACAGACAGAGTCATAGGTAATGGAATTAGACAAACACCACATGTGGAAAGATCTAACATGATTTGAGGGATCTTGTCCAGCAAGACCTTCAAACTTTGGGATGTCTGAAGGGAGCTTTGTTGGCATAGCGGGATAACTAGCGTCATGCTGTATAGGGTCATTTATCAACTGGTCGAAGTTGGGGAGGCTGAGGCCTACCCTGAAAGGGAGCAAGGGTGCAGCCGGGGTAGTGTCCGTTGTGGTCCCACTAGTGGTATTCTCGGCGGGAGGGCCGGGGTTACCACCAGTATTAGGTCCTGCACCAGACATGGTGAAGGTGACAGGGGGAGAACTAAAGGCGAAACGAGAAGGAGAACCCAAAGGACCAGAAGAAGAGTCAGAGTGCGGACTCGGTTGAGGACTAACTCGAATCCTATGCAGAGGAGTAAGTATCCCTACCGGAAACTGAGGATGAAGGCCAAGAAGTCTCAGGGATGAATGCCTTGGTGGCGCAATGGTGACGACACAAACATGACACAAAGGAAAAAGAGACTGACAAGGGCAAGGAGGTGCAGGATCAACTGATTACAATGTCGAAACAAGGGCAGAGAGGTCCAGGATCAATTGATTTCAATGTTTTAGAGTCTTTGCTTGGCGGTGTTAACCAAGCCATTTTTCTCTTAGGGTGTGTGTTTAAAAGTGTGTAAATTTTAATTTTTAAACCCAGACATTTGTAGAGAAAAAGAAAAAGTGCTATTGTATAGCTGTAAGTAAACCTGCAAATGATAGTATATAGGCATGTAAAAACAGAAAATAAACAGCTAATGATGCAATAATTTAAACCCATGGAGGCGGTTCTCTCAACAAATAGTCTATAGGTGAGTGAAAAAAATAATCAAAACACACTAAAACAACCAATAGATCTAAGTTCAGAAGTGACAGGGATCTAAAGGACAAAATCTGCTAGAAAGTGGTGCAGAAACAACAACAGATCAGCGGAAAAATTTCTATAAAAAGAGGTGGCGAAAGGATATCTCCAAGAGGGAAGTGGAGTGCACCCTAAAGGAAAACCCAAACAAAGCAAAATGAGGATATTTGGATGGATAACAAGCCAATATGAAGTGGATCTGAAGGTGAGGTATCAGATCTAAAAAAATGGCTGAAGACTCTGAAATTTCAGACAACCTGCAACAGCAAAAACTCTTCCACAAAAAGTGGAGGGTACTGAAGCCCTAGGGGGATAGGTTCCCACTTAGTTGAGTGAAACAGAAAAAGTACAGGTCTAAAATGGGTGGAGAAGGAGGTCAGAAAATCCTGAACAGAGGCTCAGACAAACCCAAAAAAATTTCAGAAAAATCCCTGCAAAAAGTCCAGGTCACAGTTTCTGACCTATTTTCAACAGAGGTCGCACTTTCTGGGTAGTAAAGTGTGCCCTGGAGGTCCAGGTCATAGGTTTTGGGCTGAAAATCGTGACCTACACTTTTGGCACTCTCGGCGGCATATTTTAGAAAAAATTGTCATCTCAGCTATGGCTGATGTCTGTCACCTGCACAATAGGTCTGAAAAGACACGAAAGTCAAAAATTTTATCGTTTTAGGGTTTTATGGGTTAAAAAAAACATCAAGAAAAGAAAAAACAAGGGGCTGAAGATAAATCTTAGGGTTTGAAGTAGCTGGATATGCAAGGATCAGAAAAACGACAACGGTTGTAATCGTAAACCCGTGTGGAGTCGCCAGTTGTTAGTATGAATATTGATTCGAAGTGTACGGAAAAATACCACTTTAACTGTGCATAACAAACAGCCCTAAAAGTAGAAATGACTGCTAATATATTCAAATTTGCAGTTAGATGATCAAGAAAAATGCCGCAAAAATCTATATCTATGCATTAGAAGACATTAAATAGTATAAAAAACAAGATTTACTCCATAGATCCAATAAACAAGACAAGAATATATCCAATGAAATTTTTATTAATGGCACCTGGGAGGAAAACACAAGAGGGTGTTCCTTGTTCTCCTCAATGGGATGGGTTCTTATAAGTCTGAAATCTTTATAAATTCCCACAATGTATTTGGCATGTATTGCAGGCTTTACAATAGTGGTGAGAGTCACTATGTAGGGTAGGCCACCATAACCTAGCCCGCAAGATATTTTGTGTCATTGCCTTTCCTGTGTAGTGACCTCCTACTATGCCTTCATGAGCTTCTACCAATATAGAGTGTCTTTCATGCTCTAGAATGTATCTATGCAGCACTTCATCAGCTCCTAGTTTATATAAATGACCTTCGATAATGGTAAAATCCGTCGCCCGAGTAACCAACTCCTTATTTTGTTGTAATGAATATTCTGTAGGTGCCATGCATGTAGTTAGGAACTGAATGATATCAGAAAAGTGCACATCAATGACCTTAATTGAGAATAGTTGTGCATCAGGAAATCCTTCCTCCAAGTTAGTGGGTTCCTTTCCCATCTCAATTCGGGAGAAGTGATCGAGCGCAATATTCAACTTCCCTGGCTTGACTATGATTTCAAAATCATATTCTTGAAACAGCAAAAACCATCTATAGATTCCCCCCCCCCAACACAGGCTTATTCACCAGGTACTTTAAATATCAATGGGTTGTAAACATCTTAAATTTTCCTCCTAATAGGTAGTGTTGATACTTCTATAGTGCATAGACCATGGCCAACCCTTCCCTCTCTGTGGTCGCATAGTTGCACTCTGCACTCGAGAGTTTTCGACTGGCAAATGTGATTGGGTGATGTTGGCTCGAGGGGTCCTGACCTAGGTTTGGAGGTCAAGTTTTACCCACAAACCTCTATACTACTGGCCCTTTTGGCAGTGACCTACTTTCGAAGGCCAAAGTCTCACTCGAAGCAGTATGGGAGGGTGTTGGAACTAGGTTTACGCACCCTGGGAGAGAGAAAGTAAGTCAAGTTGGTTCGCAACTATTAGATCTATACAGTAATAGGTTGCTCGTAGGAGTCTTAATAAATAACCAGAATACAGTTTATCACATATAATTAACAAGTTCACATCCACATGCATACTATCAGCTATAATCACATAACAACATAACAACAAAAAATTAACAGATCACAGATACATGTACCATCAACACAGATAGTTCGTAGCTACTAAAAGATACACAATCATATAACTTGTAATATCCCAAAATAGGGAAAATAAGTAGTATTTAGAATGTCTTATAATATTCCCAAATTAGGAATTTCACCAGCCCCTGCAAAGGAAACACATTTTCCAGTAAATATTGCAATAATAGTGAGGAATGGGACTTGGATCCTTTATTTTATACAATATACAACTCACATCCAGACTTGGAGTAGAAAAAAATCCCTCTAGCCAACATAAACAGATCTCCCAAGGCCAATATGACTCAAATAAGCCCAAACCCCATGACTTTTCTTAAAAGAATTAATGAAGCATACAATAGAATTATTTTAATAAGGTTTTGTGTAGAAAATAATGAGAAATAATAGATCTACATTCTATAATTATCCAATGGCTAAGAAAATGGAGATTCCTTCCTTTTTATACACAAATAAGAATAACCCAGTAAGGGTTTCAAGAAAGTACAATGTGTAAAAGAGCAGATCTACAGATATAGATCTAGAAAACTCATTTATACTATAGCTCTATATAAATATAGCTGAAATTTATAAAGAACAAAAGAATAATGATATACAAATCCTTCTAGGAGAAGGGTTGGCCCTTCCTCCAAGGAACAAGCTCAGAATCAAGGGTCTTGACCTTGCTACTACAACACTGGTAAAAATAACGCAGTTCCTGTAGGGGAATACATAGTAGATGATGAAGAATGCTTTGGCCACATGCTAAGATTTACAATATGCTCATAAATCTTCCTTATAGATCTTGCAAGGAAAGGGAGGCTCCCTCCTCTGAAAGATAAGCTCAGAAAGTGGTGTTGTGATATTTCCACTACAACACCCTGCAACACAACGTTTCCTGCTACAAGAATAACATTGTAGCTGAAGGAGGATGCTTGGCCTCAAGCCTGAATGTGGAAAAATAAAGTAAAATTCTCCTCCAAGAGGCCTCTCATGGAAGGAGAAGGAATCCCTAAGCAGGAATGCCTTGTGCTAAACAGCACTGCATACTCAACTCAACAACTAAAGAATGCTCAATAGTCTAAGTAGACCAAAATCAATAATCCATAAGCTAACCTCAAATGTCTATCATCCTCCTCCTTATAAGGTTTGTGAGCCTCCTCACCTTGGGTCCCACCCATTAGTGTTTCTAACATCACATGATCACTTTCCCTCCAAATCTGCGTTGTAGCTCCATCATGGCTACTCCTCCATACTGCACTGTTGACTTAGTCAACTTGACTAAATCAACATGATTCTCTTTCTGTTCATACATGGAAAGTGCAAAATCTAGATACTAGGATGTCCGCTTTTCATACCAAGAGGTATTTTATGTTAATACAAGATAAGTATGGGTCTCTTTCCCCCATTTATTCATCTACTAAGTGCAAAAATCAAAAATTAATATTCCTATTAGTTGCATGCTAATTTAGGAATATTACAGTCCTCCCCTCCCAAATGTTGCTTGTCCTCAAGCAACTGCAAGGATAGAACTGGAAAGTCTCCTTCCCTCTTCTTGTAGCTACATCCTCATATGATGAGCTCTCCCAAAGAATAAGATGTTTTCTCAACAATGAAACTCCATAGTGCTTCTCCCAAGCATACAAGTTAGCATTTGGTGTACATCCCAAATGACTATCATCATGAAAAAGTAAAATACTCAAGGAGACAACTATGTGCTATCTAGAGGTCCTCTTAAGGCATGGAGTTTGAACTGCATGGGGAACTATCATTCCCAAGTGAAACCTCCACCCCCAAGCTATCATCCATATAAAATGAGTCACCCTCCATCATGGCAACTCATGAAAGATCCCCTCCACCTTTCTCTCATGAAGTGTAGGTGGGCTGAATAGATGAACATAATAGGCAAGAGGGCCTATCCCATGCTATCCTCCTCTCCACTTATGATAAATGTAGATGGCATGTTGATCTTGGGTTGCAACAAGGTTTCCCTCAAGTGGCAAGAAGAAGATTGGATCTTCAAGGATCCTTTCTCCAATGTCATGAGCCATGCTAACCCAAACCATTCCATACAAGATGAATGGCACATCATCAACATATGGCATCCAAATTAGAAAATTTATGAAGGTTGTGTGCAAGTTTGGATGGTACAAATGGTTTCCCAAGTGGATACTGCACAATCTTCCCCCAACTGTTGTTTGAGAATATCATGTGGAAAGTGGTTCTTCAATAAGTTACAAGCTGTGCATGTTTGCTCGACCTCCACCATGGGGTAGTAAGCAGCAATGTATATCAGTTGTACATAATCAAAATAAAAATACACTTGCCCAAAGTCATGTATATATGGGCTACTATCATTACAAATATTGGCCCTAAAGTGACCATGAAACCCAAAAATACTCTTGCTCTCTTGTGGAGCAATGCACTATTCATATATGGTGAGAAGATACAAATACCCAATGGAGTAATCAAGAATTACAGAAATGAATTTCTTACCATGCATGGTGAATAAGCTGAAAGTGAGGTCCACGAATGAGCCCTCCCATGAGAGTCTTCTCATAAAAGTCTGTAGAATGAGAGCATGCATAATTCCCTTGGAACACTCCATCAACAGAAGCATACTCCCAAGTGGCAATGCTGTAGGCCTTACTGATAAGGCTCTTTTCACTCCATGACTTCTCCCTTTGACATTTTGTATGCCAAAGCCATCCACTATCATGCTGCTATGTGAGAGGATATTCTTCCTATATGGAAGCCTCTCATGACCCTCCAATGCTGAAGGGTAGCTTCCTTACACCTTGAATGTGCCTTCCTTCTCTCTGCAAATATCATGATAAGTATATAAAAAATTCTGCCCATACTCTCCCAAGTGAAACCACAGCAAAAAAAGCTCTTGTTGCTCCCTAATCTCTCCCTCATACAAGCCATAAAGTAATATCATGATGGTTTTCTTCTATGATGCCCCATATAAACAATTCTTCTGTTGTTCTAGAATATGGGTGCCATGCAATGCCTCCATCCACCACATACCTCTTGACAAGGAGTATGTCGCAAGATGGCCAAATTCTCTCAAGAGTAGCTAGCACAGCTTTGCTTCTTGCTGCCCTATGTCATATATCTACAAGTGGATCACCAACCTCTTGCTCTCCATCCACTCCCATTCATCCAAATCTAGATGCCTTCAATAATGTTCCACCTTGGTATCTTCACAATGAAGACTACCAATTTCCCAAAGCATATTTCTCTCCTTGCACCTCATGGGAAATTGAGATGCAACTCCTTGGAGATATTTTAGAAAAGATCTCTCATCAATGATCCTCTTGAATCCATAAGGACCCAAGTGTGCTGAAGGTAAAACATCATCATAAAGTGGCACAATTTCCATCATGCCCTCCAAAATTCCACAACCTAACCCCAAGTGTTGTATGCAACTTAGTAGGGGTGCATTGAGATGATTTTTTACCCCATCCTTGATCAAACCAAAGTTGTACAGTGCAGTGCAAGCTTGCCACTCTATATCAGAAATGTGTTTTGATCCTTGATAATGCAAAGACATACTTCCAAGGTCTCCCATAAGATTTTTTGAAATGATAGAAAATGGAAGTTCATTCATACCTTGGTGAGTCTTGGGAACATCTTTTATGGCTGCAAGACTTCCTCCCTCCAATGTGTTCCCTACCCCAACTGCTGATGTAGATTGCCGCCCCTCCATGATTGTGACAGTGCTGGTACAAGACTCCTCAAGTGGTAGTGAGGACTCCTCCTTATCTGATCTTCTACTATCAAATATTTTGATCACCCTATGAGTGAAATCTGCAAAAGTAGACACTCTTGCATGACTCACATGGCTGAACCACCAGGTGCTTGACTTGCCCTTCAAGTGCAGTGCTGAGATCTCCACAACCTCTCTTTCTACTACTGGATGCAGTAGGAAGAATGCCTCTAGCTTCATCGCCCAAGATTCTGCTGTACATAAGGGTGATCCATCGAAGGTAGACAATAGGAACCTATTGCCCCTTATCATCCTATTACTATATGATGTCCTTTATTCTTTCTGTCGGATAAACTGAGGAAGATCTAGAGTCCCTTTGAAAGCTCTAGGTTGACATTTGTACTATGCCAAATATCCACTCAAGATCTCATGTTCTAAGTGATCTTCCTACTGTTCATTCCCTCTATGAGAATAGGAATTGCATGGGTCTTCTTCTTCTTCTTGAAAAATTCTAGAGGTCTCACTGCATCTCTCTTATTTCATCTACTTAACCTGCTTGGGGAGGTTCTTTCTAGATCTGAAAAATGATGAGAGTGAACTCATCCTCTCCATCATTCTGATCTTCTCTTCTTCTTATCTTCTGGATTGCATCTGAAATCCACAGGATGAGCCAAGATGAAGGCTCTGATACCACTGTAATATCCCAAAATAGGGAAATAAGAAGTATTGAGAATATCTTATAATATTCCCAAATTAGGAATTTCACCAGCCCCTGCAAAGGAAATGCAGTTTCCAGAAAATAATGCAATAACAATGAGGAATGGGACTTGGATCCCTTAATTTATGCAATATACAACTCACATCCGGAATTGGAGCAAAAACAAATCCATCTAGACAACCTAAATAGATCTCCCCAGGCCCAAACCCCATGACTTTCCTTAACAGAAATCACTAAAGCACACAACAACACTATTTTAATGAGTTTTTATGCACAAAATAATGAGAAATAATAGATCTAGAGTCTACAATTATCCAATGGTTGATAAAATGGAGATTCCTTCCTTTTATACACAAATAAGAATAACCCGACAATAGTTTCAAGAATGTACAATGTGTAAAAGAGAAGATTTGCAGATCTAGATCTCGAAAACATAGTTATACTGCAACTCCATATAAATATAGCTGAAATTTAGAAATAACAGAAAAATAATGCTATACAAATCCTTCTGGGAGAAGAGTTGGCCCTTCCTCCAAGGAACACGCTCAGAATCAAGGGTCTTGACCCTGCAACTACAACACTGGTAAAAATAACGCAGTTCCTATAGGGGACTACACATTAGATGATGGAAAATGCTTTGGCCACATGCCAATATGTACAATATGCTTAGAAATCTTCCCTACAGATCTTGCAAAGAAAGGGAGGCTCCCTCCTCTGAAAGATAAGCTCAGAAAGTGGTGTTGTGATATTTCCACTACAACACCCTGCAACACAATGTTTCTTGATACAAGAATAATGTTGTAGCTGAAGGAGGATGCTTGGCCTCAAGCCTAAATGTGGAAAACTAAAGTACAATGCTCCTCCAAGAGGCCTCTCAAGGAAGGAGAAGGAATCCCTAAGCAGGAATGCCTTGTGCTAAATAGCACTGCATACTCAACTAAACAGCTGAAGAATGCTCAATAGCCTAAGCAGACCAAAATCAATAATCCATAAGCTAACCTAAAATTTCTACCATCCTCCTCCTTATAAAGTTTGTGAGACTCCTCACCTTGGGTCCCACCCATTAGGGTTTCCAACATCACATGATCACTTTCCCTCCAAATCTTTGTTGTAGCTCCATCAAGGCTACTCCTCCATACTGCGTTGTTGACTTAGTCAACTTGACTGAATCAACATGATTCGCTTCCTATTCATCCATGGAAAGTGAAAAATCCAGCTACTAGGATGTCCCCTTTCATACCAAGAGGGATTTTATGCTAATACAAGATAAGTATGGGTGTATTTCCCCAAATTTATTCATCTACTAAGTGAAAAAATCAAAAATTATTATTCCTATTAGCTACATGCTAATTTAGGAATATTACATAATTCAAGTTCTCATTAACCATAATAGGATAGATTCAGATAATATCAGATATCCACAATACTTCTCCACATATATATCATTACCCAAAATCCTCTTACATTCCTAGATTACCTCCTGCGCACACAGCCAGCAGGGTTCGCACACAGCAGGACAGAGGATCTCCACGCACACAGCTAGCAGGAGTCCTAACCAAAACAACCCTACCACAGATCTAACAATTTCTACTTCGCATCAATCCCTATTCATTCCTGCCTATGACTCAAAAAGGTTCATCTATTTATAGAAATTTAGCCTATGCATCCTATGGTCTGCAAACCATGGTTTGCGAACTCTTGGTCTACCCTTGACCCATTTACAATGTGTTAGGGGATTTAACCCACCCCAAAACCCCTGCATTAGACTAAACAATAAAAAATTATAAAAAATTGGACAAAATTCATAGCCTTTGGGAGACCCTACACCAACTGTCCCCCAACACAATCTTGTGACTTGTCCCAAGTCACTGTGTCAGTGGGGCTTCAACCTACACTTGCAATACTCTGATCGCCTCGGCTAATAGAGGTAACACGCCTTCAATTTGGACAGCTACATTTTGTGCAATGTCAACCAATGTTTCTGATAGCGGTCCTTCAGTTGCAGCAGTGACACTTTCCAAAGTTTGGTTTAGCTTCTTGATAGCAACATCGACATCCTGTGAAAGTGTGAGGGTTGTGTCAGCCCACGGCTTTAGTCGATCACCAAGGATCTTCATCTTTTTCCGAAGGTCATAGATATTCGCTTGGAGCGCTTGGATGGTGCGTAGTCTTTGCAGGCGCTGGGGAGGCACCAAAGTGGGCAAGGTGGCTTCGATTGTCTCGAACTCTTCTTATTTTTGGCGCAGGTCCTGGTTTATCCCTCACAAGATTGGATCGCGTTGGACCTTAGTCCATAGCTGCATGGCAGTCTCTAGTAGTTATTTCCCTACGCAATCTGCCCTGTGATGACATTCTTAGCTACGGTGACCAGCACAGTTCATTGGGCCCGGGACTCTAGAGGTGTTTCAGGCTGTAACTTAGCCTGCAGATCTGTGACCTACTGCTCCATGCATGTCTTGACAACCTAAACTTCATCCCAGGAGGCCTTGAGAGTTGCGACCAATATTTTTTCTTTTTCCTTAGGGGAGGCGGAGGTTGAGATCTCTGCGGGAATATCTGTGCACAGTCAGTGATTCCTGTCTTCGAGCTCTGTTGCTTTGTGGTGGCGAGGCACACCTCAGCAATATTTGCACTGATTTTTTGTTTTGCTAAGTCAAGCTGTTGGTGCACTTGTTGGTCTTAATGGTGAATTTCCTGAAATACAGTAGTGTGGAGACCCCGCAAGGCCTCATGAGGGAGCCTAGCTAAGTTCAGCTGGACTTCTGTATTGGCCTGGACTCGCGGTCCCAGGTCGGGTGGACTAAGTGCCAAAGCTGTGCCAAGGAGAGAGCAAAAGTGACTATCGTCCGTAGCTAGTGCTGCGTTTCTAGTAGTGGGGACTGGCAGAATCGGGGTCACACTAATCTGCAATGTGTCTATCTTTAATTGTAGCACTCACAACTCAACCTGAATTGTGTCAACCATGGCCCGCTACTGCTCTTCTAAGGCACCCCATTTTTCCTTTATGGCTAGAGTTACTGCATCAACAATTTTTTCCAGGTATTCGTCAGTCAATGTGATTGTTTCATCTTGTTCCACTCACTGAGATCGCTGCTTTTTGTGAGGCATTTGGATAGGCTCGCTTGTTTTCTTCATGCCACAAGGAGAGGCAGGTCCACCTGTGGCCAGACCTTCTGTACCCAAGCCAGTCTATGAATATATCTGGGTCTCTACCTCAATGTCCTTCTTCTATCCAACACTCTTTGCGCTAGTTTTGAAGCCAAATTTTCAATTAGGGGGCAAGAGTGCAATGACGTTGTAGATTTATTCGTCCATCACCATATAAGGAAGCGAAGTACAAGATTTATCCTTGTGCGCTCTAATCTAAACCTTGTACAGAGTGACTTGAAATGCAAAAATGCCCTTGTATCTATCATACATAGTAGGGGACAACCGTGGTCAGGAGTTAATATTTGCGGCGACGCTACTCTGAAAGAGGACCCAGAACACCTATTTGTCCTCGAGCCATTGCAGATTCATGGAATCCCATAAGTGTGCAAAGTGAGCCCCTTCGCACATATCTAGGGTAATCTCAGAGAGGACTAACTCCGTAAGAGCTTCCCAGGAAACCAATGCTATAAGGAACAACAACCAAGAGTAACAAAAGGTGTGGCCCTGCTCCTAGGACTCGCGAAAAATAGTGAGAAACTCATCACACAAATACTGTACCCATTTAAAACATACTCCTTTCTCGCATTGGCCATCCAACCGAATTATTTAGGCTGGAACGGAGGTGACCTAGCATTTCCTCATGATCTTACAGGCTAACAGCATGGTGCCCAACTGCGTACCTTTGTCACTAATGGTCCTGATGATAAACCTCGAGTATTGCAGTCCACATGATACTTTTGGCACACTAACTCAAAATTCTCCCCCTCATATTTCTTACCCACGCACTCCAGGGGGTTCAGCTCGCTCATGGGGAGACCAGTGATCTAATGAACTAGCACAGCATAAATGGGGATCCTGTCCTATATCGACAGACATCCATCATGAATCAATTTGAGCAATTTTCGTGTGAGCTGGCTCGTGACATTATAGTGTCCAAAGTGGGGCATCCTGAGTAGATTTAGGAGCTTGGACCCAGCCAAACCATGTACCCAATGTTGGGGGACAATTTTGACTCCATCGGCACCATGAACTATATCAAGGTATAACTTAGGTGCTAGCTCAAGGAAGGCCTCAAAGTTGGCCAAATCATGATTGTCAAACTTAACTTCATGAAGCCATAAAAAAGGTTCATCTATGACGGGAACCTCCCTCAGGGTTAGCGACATCTGTAGGTAGGTGATCAAGCCATCGAGGTTCTTTGGTGTGTGCGTCGACGTCCTACGTGGTCGAATGAAGGGGATCAACTAGTTGATCGGCTCGGTGGGCTGGGCCTCCTCTGGAGCAGCCCTCGGGGATTTCACGTTTCGCAGGGAAGTAAGGGGCTTCCCTACGACCCATTTCATAGGTTTCAGAGGCTTGCCTGAGCCCTATGATTTTTCTTTTCCTTTTCTCGTGGCAGGGTTGGGTGTGGAGAGGACCTCTTAGACTTCGAACTCAACCTCCACCACTTCCTCAGTGTCTTGTTCCACCAAGGTTACTAGCTCCGAGAGTTTAGCAAGGTTCATGGCCATCATTCTGCCATGAAATATAAACTCAGAATTTCTACTGTTAGATGGAGAAGGCTACTCAGACATGAAAGAGATCCTATAGGCACATAATTTCTTATAGCACAACTTTTTCTAGGACAACCAAGCTAAGTACAAGCTATTCAAGCAATACAAAACCCGTGTCTAATCTATCCCACTTGTTTTATAGCCTTGGTGATCGCCCAATGGTAGGGTGGACTTCGTGCAGGACTTACCATCAAGTAAATGGTAAAGAATCTCCCAAAATCACCACATTAAATGCCAGCCACCCGCCCCATCCAACAAAATTTTTCTCTTTTTACCTAATTTGACTATTTCAACGACTAGTTTTCGCACCTGGGGTGCACTCAGTGGACCCCTGCAATACCAGTAAACCCCTGCGCTCTGAGCAAACCGCCTGCATTCCCATCGCACCAGCTTCATTCTGATGCAATTCCTTCTAATTGGAATTATGTGGTACCATAGCCCAACTTTCAAGATCTCTCTTGCCATCATCTTTCCTGTGTGGGCTTCTACCAAGTGAGAGTGGTTTGCATGCTCCAGGCCATCTCTGTGCAGTACTTCCTGAGATGTGATAATGGTAAATTTCACCACTCAGTGAACCAACTCCTTTTTTCATACCGAATATTTGGAAGGTGCCATGCCTGTGGTCAAGAACGGAGAGATCTCAGTGAAGCGTGCATCCACGACCTTATTGGAAAATATCTGCGTATTAGGCAATCCTTTCTTCCAACTAGTGGGCCTGTCACCTGTCATAATTCGTAACAAGTGCTCCTGCTATGTACTCAAATTTCCTGGCTTGATGAGGATTTCAACACAGTATTCTTGAAAATAGTATCCACTTGCAAACTATCCCCCCCAACACAGGCTTATTCCCCAGGGCCTCTAAAACTGAATGATCTATATTCATCTTACACTGATCTCTTAACAAATTGTGCTGATACTCCTATATCGTATAGGTCAGGGTGAATCGTTTCCTCTTTGTGGTGGCATAATCGCACTATGCACCTAGGATTTCCCGACGAGCACATGCGATTGGGTGATTACTGCCTCTGGCACTGGGCTTCGTAAGGATCGCTCCGAGGGTAATCCCTAAAGAATCCACATGAACATGGAATTCCTTCGCCTAATCAATGAATATAAGGATAGGTGCAGAGACCATATTTTCTTTGAGTAGCTCAAAGCTCTTCTGGCATTCGTCATCCCAAAAAAATGACACATGTTCCTTAAGAAACTTCTCCAAGGTTGCTATGATCAGTGCGTATCCCTGAATGAATTTTCTGTAGTAGCCTGTCTGTCCAAGGATTGAACGTAGTTGTTTCTCAGTTGTAGGTACAACTAGGTTGATGATAACTGCAACCTTTGTAGGGTCCACCATCAACCCTTGTTGGAAAACTATATGTCCAAGCACGATCCTGAAATGTATGCAGAAGATACACTTTTTAATATTCAAGGAAATTTGGTGTTTTCAGTAGGCATCCAACATCATGTGCAGGTTTAAAATGTGCATCTTTACTAATTTGAAGACATTCCAGTCAGCGAAATATACTTCGAGAAATTTGTGGATGAATTCCTTCAATACTGCAACAACGACCCGTGAGAAGATAGCAGGGGAATTCTTGAGTCCAAATGGCATGACTTCATAGTGGAAAGATCCCCATTCTGTGGAAAATGTAGTCTTGCTACGATCTTCTGGTGTGATTCGGATTTGATGATATCTAGAGAAACCATTAGTGAACGAATATGCTTCTTGGCCTCCTACACTATCCAGTATTTCATCGGAAAATGGTGTCAGAAAGGGGTCGTAAACGCAAGCATCATTTAACTTGTGTAAGTCCACACAGATTCAGATTTCTACTTTTTTTTTCTTTTCTTGAACTACCATCGAACATACCCAATTTGACTACTCCACCAGCTCGATAATACCTGCGCTGAGCATTTTATCCAGTTCCTCCTTAACCTTTTGTTTATACTTAGGATTCAATCAGTAGGGCCGCTACCTTATCAGTCATACATCTTGTTTTAACGTGATGTGCATCACCCCTAGGTCCCTCGTGATTCTTTTGAGCTCCAAAAATTTGGTTGGGAATAAGTCTTAGTATTCTATGAGCAATTCAACCACCTTGTTGACAGTGTTATCATCCCAGTAGTCACCAATCTTAGCCAACTTAGGCTGTCCCACCGTGCCAATGTTGACTTCCCACAGTTTTAGGGGTTTTGTTACATCTTTAGTTTGTAGTGGAGGTCCCGCAACTGTGCGTTTCCCCTCTGATTCAGGGATAGATACATTGTGCGGATTCTCATCACATTCTTCTACAACTATATTGTGACAATTGATAATATCCTCCATCTACATTTCCCACGTTGGCACCCCAAATGCTGCGAAGGAGATGGATTCACCAAACACAAATACATCTATATCCTGCAGAGCTTCGTCAAGCACATTTGAGCCCCCTATTAGTCCAAAGGTACCAATGAGTTTTTCCTTCAAGGTTTCCCAGTAATGGGTGCGTTGATGTAGCTCTGCTCCAAGTACCATGCAGTAGGGATTGGTCCCAATGAATGAATAAACAAGAAAACCTATTCCTTTGGAGTTTGGTCGTTCCATTTTTCCATCCAAGCAGACAAGTGTTTGTGTGGGTCCCCTGGGCCAAGGAACTTTTTGACACATACCTCAGTCGGGGCCTCAAATCTTAGGATCATCATGTCATTCCTCCCAGTCCTGGAACACCTCCTTATGTGCTTCCCACCATCTTGCAGGTGTTTCGTGCATAGCCAGATTAAGGGCCCATAACCTCCGTTCTCTCAAAACCTCAGCTTTGAATGTATGCATAAATTCCTTTATGCTACTGGAGCCATCAAAATAGGGTATTTTTCTTACCTTATCAGATATGCAATGAAAGTTCCTAGCACTTTTCAGACAGCACAACGTGGAGACATCATGCAGTCGGTTTTGCCAATTGTCTATTTCTTTGTCAGAGTCAGAAAATCATTCGCTATCCTTTTCCCAACAAAGCACTTCATTAGCCGTAGGATTGCTCCAGTATTTTTCCCTTGCAGTTAGCTTATAGATATGGTCTATCTATTCTTCCTCCTATGTTGGCTCAGTATACCTTTCCCCTTCTGAAAGGTCTAGTCGTACGATCACCCATGTTCCCTCACTTTCAAACTGTAATATCCCAAATCTGAAACAGCTAGCAAGGCATGACTGGAAAATGCATTTTCCAGTAATGGCTGCTACAGGAATTGAAACCAGGACCTGGATCCCTTATATCAATGCATCTAAGACTAAAATCCAATATATGGCTCCAAATAAATCCTTCTAGGTGGGTTAAACAGATCTCCCACACCCAGTTGTCTTCAGAAAATGCCTTATGAAGGGATTGCAACCAATTCATGAACATACAATAGATCAACAATGTTATTTTATTAGTTGTGAGACAAGAAGATATAGATAGCCAACAAATAATTTTATATCAGTAGAAAGAGTACACATTCTTGAGGAAACATCCACTCAAGAAAAGCAATGCAAGCCTCAACAAGATATGTACATGAAATAGAAGAACATTGCTATATATGCATAAACCTTGGCTATGACTGCACAATTTATAAGATACACTGCTGCATAAATATCATCAATACAAATATATGACAATGTATGGCTCAAATATAGTGGGGGATAAATGCTCTAACCCCTGAAAGCAATAATACGTCAATCTCGGGAAGGATTGGCTAAAATATACAAAATGGAAAAAATGTCGGAGTTGCTGGGTAGCAGCTGCAACTCAGAAAATGGAACTGGATGGAGAAGACAGAAGATGTTGCATCTGATTTCAATATCTCCTCCGATGGATCTCTCAAGTGGAAGGCTGATTCTTACACTGAAGATCTCACCTTCCGATCAACACTGCAAAACCCCACATCAAGTGCTCTATGAAAATAATAAATTCACTGAAGCAAACTGTATTGTAGGGGAAAAGGAATGAGTTGGCCCAATGCCAATATCTGAAATAAGCTCTGATAGCTTCCAAACTGATCCTCCAAAGGAAAGGAAGACTCCTCCTCTGAAAAACAAGTGATGGAAGAGGTGTTGTAATCCCTCACTGCAACACCCTGCAACACATAATTATCCTGCTCCAGGAATAACGCTGTCCTGGAGGAGGATGCTTGGCCTCAAGCCTAGATGTAAGGAAAATGATTACAACTCCTTCGAGAGGCTTCTCAAGAAAGGATAAGGATTCCTAAACAGGAAATCCTTGTGCTAAGTAGCACAACAACTCAGCTGAATAGCTAGAGAATGCCAAGAATCTAAACAAGCAAGAAATCTATAATCATATGCATGCATAAAAATGACTACCTTGCCCTCCTTTTGAACACATGAGAGCTCCCTCTCCATGGGTCCCACTCTATTAGGGTTTCCTCCTTCAAGGAATATTCCCTCCTCTTTCTTTGCGTTGTCCCATAGGATGCTTTGTACCTCATACCTCTACGTTGTTTGACTTGGTCAAACTTGACCTAGCCTCTTTGCAAATGTCTCCTTTCACACATGAGGGTGTGAGATCTAGTTCCAAGGCTGATCCCTTTCCATACTAGAGGAATTTTATCCATGTTTTTATTATGAATGGGCCTTTTCACCAAATTATTCAACCCCTAAGTGAAAATAGTAGAAATTAATATTCCAATTTATTGCGGGAAAATTTTGGAATATTACAGTCCTCCCCTCCCAAATGTTGCTTGTCCTCAAGCAACTGCAAGGATAGAAATGAGAATTTACTCCCAAGGCATGGAGATTGAAAAGTATTAGGAAAACATCTTCCCCAAATGGATCCTCCATCCCCAAGCAGTCATCCAAACAAAATGAGTTACCTCCCAACAAGGCAACTACTCAAAATCTCCTTCCACCTCAAGCTCTGGAAATGAAAGTGGGTTGAAAATATGAAAATGGTAAGCATCATAGCCTACCCCAAGTTTTCCTTCTCTCCACCTATGATATGTGTAGAGTGTGTGCTGATCCTGGGCTGCAAAAGTATTTCCCTCAAATGGCAAAGAGAAGAACAACCATCCAAAGAGTTCTCCTCCAATGTTGAAGAACAAGCTAGCCCCAAATGTTTCATCCATGATGAATAGGACAAGATCATCATAGAGTATCCCAATTAGAATTTTTCTGCAATTTTTACATGATAATGCATGATAAAAAAAATAGCTCAGAAGGATACAACGCAATCTCATCCACTGCAATCTCATAAAATAACATGGCAAGTAATATACAAAATCCATCACATCTACTAATGAATAGTAAATGGATGAATGTGTCAACAATACATGATCAAGTACTTGCCCATGATTATAAAATGGATGGTTAATAATCTCATGGCCCACCCTGAAAGAGAACACATATGTGGCTGTGGTGGCCATACCTCCTCTCATGCTCCCATTAGAACATGTAGTGCAAAAAATAGGTAAATTTTCTCCCTTCAAGGACACATCCAACTCATGTGTTAATCTTCCAATCATGCTTTAAATATAAATCAGATCCATATCAGCAAATGAAGTCATTATCAGCAACAAAATGAAGAAAATTTTGAAGGTTTCATGTGGTGCAAGAAGGTACCAACAACTTTCACAGTAGTGACAGCACAGTTTTCCAAACTGCTGCTTCAGAAAATTACATGGAAAGTTGTTTTGTATTACATGGGTGGTTATGTATGTCATGATATCTACTGATATATAGAAAATGGATGAGTATATCAAATTATCATACATGAAAGAAAACACTTTCCCAATGCCATATAAAAGATGGTTATCTCCATCATACAGATTGGCCCAATTATGAACATGGAGAAATGTGAAAAGCTTGCCCTCTTGTGAAGCAATGCACTACATAGTAATGGTCAGAGTATGCAAATAAATGAATGTATAAACAAACTTCTTACTATAAGCCAGAAGTAATATGGTACATGGATCCACGAATGAGTCCTCCATAGTGCTTTGGCATGCTATGAGGAAGAATGTACCATGTGATGCAAGAAGATCCTCTTCCTCATGCTTGGAAATCCAAGTTAAGAAGAATATGCCATAGTGATAGATGTCTCTATCCACTATCCCATCATCATCACCTCCTCCTTGTCCACCAATTGCATCCATTGTGAACTGATCCTTGGGACACTCCATCCATAAGTATCTACTCCCAAGTGACAACGTTGTGAGATCATGCAAATAAGCTCCTATCAATACAAAGATCTATTCTTTGACATGCTCCTTGTCAAAGACTCCTCTAGTAATGTTTCAATACAAAAGAAGTTCCTCCAAAGGTGGAAGTACCTCTCTATCATAAAAAACCAAGGAGATAATTCCATTTCCTCCTCCCGCAACATCATGCAAAGTGTGAGAGAAAATCTGCTTCTACTCTCCCATGAACAAGCCAAGCAACAAAATAATTTTCTGCCTCCCCATACTTTCATCATAAAACTCATGTGATGAAGGAAAAATGAATGATATGAGTATCACATCAACACCATGCATCCATACTCTATGCTGCCTGTTAGCGCTCGAATCTACCTTAGGCTGAAATAAGGTAAAACTCAAGGCAACATCAAACCAAGCTCAGCCTCGTAGCTAGCCCTACGAGGACAGGAGAGGGCTCTCTCCAGGTCTATCTCGTTAAAATATGTCAAATAGGCCCTGAGATGACCTAAATGCAAAACTGATAATGATTTTAGGCTAGTAAACAGATAGGGGTGTTTGATTTTGATTTTAAGGCTAGGTTTTTTGGGTTGTATGGGACCAAGGAACAGCATGAAGCAGAGAGATTTAATCAAAGGCACAGGGTATTTCATAAGGCGAGATAGGCATGAGGTCTTAGCAATCAGATTTGAAATAATGTGGAGTGGAAAGAATATTTAGAGGATGAAAAGGGCATACATACATGAATCCTTTTCAACAGAAGAAAACATACACAAAAAATGAACGCTTCTCCAAGGCAGAGCAGTAAGCTGAATTCTACCTTTTCTACTTAAAAGCATTCAATTAGAAATGATAATGAATGAAATGTCAAACATCACATGTTACATATGAAACAGAAAGAAAGACACATTTGCTAAACTCATACCGCAAGAATCTTACAAATCAGAGCTACACCATTTAATTATTTCTCTGTCAAAACTGTACAGTGATAGCACTGGGTTTTTTCCTCCCACACTTTCCAGAACTCCCCCACAAAATGATTTACACTACAATAAATAAGCCTATAGATGTGATAACAAATTAATCAAAATAGGGTGTTGTTTCAACTGAAGCCATGAAGATAGAAAAAGGATCGTCCATCTGCTCTAAAGATAGAAAAGCGTTACATTATTCCAGCTGAGAATTTCTAATGACCAATGAAAACTAAACCTTGAATGTAGACCCTATGAATTATTAACTGAAGTCATAAATAGACTACCTAATCCTATTTCTCTGCTATGGTTGGTATTCTTCATTTAATTTTATGCGTGTTTTGACTTGGCATTTTACATTTGCTATTTTAAATAAAAACCAATTTTTAAAAACACTAGCTCTTTTAATTTTTATCTCCTTATTTTTCACGATGCTCACGTGTAACTTCTTCAATAGCAGCTGAAAGTTGAAAGTTGATCTTCTCTATCTCGGCAAGCTCTTTCATGAGAAGCCAAAGTGTCAATATGGGTTGTGCAGTTGTTGAAGATGCAAAAAGAAGTTGCTACATCTTTCGTATTATGTTACACATATGATTAATACATTTGTGCTTATCTTCTGACAGGGAGTTCTCAAGATCAGATTGAAGCCATTTCAAGTCAGATTGCAGGCTACTAATTTGCTGAACAATGCCAGGTGTTGACAGATACATAATTGATGCTCCTTGATTATTTGCATGAATGCTTAAAAGGTCCCTTATTCGATGAAGCAATGTGTCACAGTCATCTACTGCTCCTTGTTCATGTGGTTTGAATCCAGCTTGAATTAAAGATAAGCACCGCTCCACGTGTCCTATTATTGCCTAAAAATAGAGTTAAGACTGTTCCAAAGGAAATGATGGATGGTGCCAATGACAGTGCTATAGTTGTAGTGCGCTTCCTCTACATATTGCTCGAAATTTCCGATCTTTGTCAAAATCCTCGAAGAAAGCCCCTGTGTAATAAAAAAGGCCACAAACAACTGATGCATCAAACTAAAGCCAAACAGCGTAACCATATTCATTTGATTTGACTGTTAAAACCACGATGTTGGCATGTTCTAAGTAACATCGAACCTGCATACCATTTGGAGCAAACAAAATAGAAAATTCAATGAAGATTTAGTGAATTTTGGGTTTAGAAGTTTTGTGCACTGCGCGCACCGCGCCAGTGCAAAAATGCACTGTGGAGGATCCCACAATGCGCCGCGCGCATTCTATGTGCCGCGCCCTCTTTGTATGCGCCGTGCCAGAATTTCACACAGTCACGGCTTGAAAATTTGCAAGCTTTGCCTTCTCTTCACTAAACCTCGACTTCAATCGACCCTTTGAATGCCAAACTGACATTGATACACATAGAAACATTTTCACAAAGACATGGCTTTGATTTTTTCTGATTCGGCAAACCAAGTTGTATAATTTTGGCATTTTGGCATTTGAATGCAAACTCTATTTTGTTTGATTTCACTTTGTCTCTTTATGCTGATGATGTTCTTTCTATTTATGCTTTTGCAGGGATAGGAGCTGCTAAAGCTGCTGCCATTGAAGAGCTGTACAACTTGAAACACTTTGACAAATTACATATTTATTACAAAAACACATTTGATGATTTCTTCTTCAAAACAGGGTTTTGAAGAAGAATCAATCTCGCATTATTGACGATGACATTCCTGAAATAAAAACTTACTGAACCTTCCTCTGCTTTCTGAGAACATTCTTCTGCATGTTAGAGCCAAAACCCTTTGCCATCGCTCAAAAGCGACTATTTTGACCAAAAACAACGTGGTACCAAATGACGAATATGAACTTTGGTGAATTTGGCTACGACGAAGTTGACGGAACATTCTTTTACATTGACAATTAGAGGATACAATTCTAGCTCGTGGAGGTTCCAGGCACTGTGAGATATTTGGAAGCGGCCCACGATTTATCTTCAATCAGGTAATGGAATCATTGTACCAGACAAACCACACAAGATTTTGACTCATTCATTGATTGAAACTTGATTGAAAAGACTGAAAATTGACTCGACAAATGACTCAAAATGACTAAGACCTGAACTTAAAACTTAAAGCTTGATGGCAGTACATGACCACCTGTGTTTCTTACTAGACAATATACCATCAAACTATATCATAATGCCAATGTAACCAATCAAGCAGATGCCTTCTTGATTGATTATCCCGATCAGATCTCATGGTCAACAATAAATACTGGTAACTGGGCATCCAAAAACATAATTGACCATGATCTCCTTCATCACTGAACACGGAAATAATCACCTTTTCTGCTGACTGCAACAAATCTGCCATTGGATCCTGAAAAACATGAAGACTTACCTCCTGCTGAAAGAATAAGGTGTCTTTTTCTCCTGCTTCTGATCTTTCTTCAGAATGCACCTCAGTAGAAGTATGTTCTTGGTCCTCAAAGAATTCTGAATAAATATATGGGCAGCTCTCCTCTTGGAAAAACATTTCAAAACATGAGACATATGAAGAAGAATCTGAGAAAGGCAATCCTGAATGTTCTGATCAGAAGAATCTGAAAGGCACTCTTGACTGTTCTGATGAATATATTGTAAGTCATCTTCATATGATATGACAACCAGATTCTCATTACATTCATCAATCAAGAGAAAAGAAACTCCAGAAGATTCTTGAAGTGCAAAAATAACATTTCTATCATCTACCATAAATTCATCTAAAGGAACTATTTCACTTACTTGAATGAAGATCTCATCTTGTTTTTCATGAACTGACTGAATTACCTCCTCAAGCAGGCTGTGTTCTAATGAACTGAGAACATTTGGATCCATTATTGTGTCTTCTGCATTCCAGATGATTTCAACAACAGAATTCTCTTTCACAAGATATTCTTGGTCATCACGATCTGAATCTGAATCTGAAGTAGCTGACTTGACTGCATCACATTCTAAAATTGAAGCTTGACTTCCCTGAATGCTATCTTCTTCTATGGGCAGATCTGAAACAAAACTTTCTCTTTCATTATTTTCAGTCATATGGCCATCTTCAACCTGCTGATCTATAAAGTTTCTTATAGGACTATCATCCTTTTCAGAAAAGGAAGAAGTTCCACCATCACCTTCTTGACCATGTGCACACTGCAGATCTGCGTTAACTTGAGCTGGAACATGACCGTTCAAGAGTTGATCTATCTCGTCTTCAGATAGAGGAGATAATACCTTTTGTTTTCTTTTGCTCAAACAATGATTGTCTTCATTGATTTCAAGTGAAGGAGTATACATATTTTCCTCATACTGCTGATCCATTTCATGTAATTCCTGTTCACTGTCAAGATGCAAAATTGCTTCATTTTCCACCGTACTAAGATCTTGATCTTGCTGCAAATTTTCATGATCGTCTTTATGCTACTGAAATGGATTTTCATACAAGGCTTCCATGATCTCATCATCCATGAAATTATCATCTTCATAATATTTCTCAAGGCTTTCAATAAAAGTAGAAGCATGTTTGCAATGGTCATGAACTAAATTTAATGATGGATAAGATGCTTGATATTTTTCAATGAACAGGGCATGAAAATCCTTTAAACAGTAAATACAGGCCGACAGCAAATTTTCATACCAATATTGGGCTTCACCTTCCAGAGTGGCCAGGAATATCTTCATCAAGCAATATTCAAGAAAATCCACCTTCAACTTGCGAATATGCATGTGAAATCTAACTAGATGTAAATCAGCATCCTTCTTACCATCATCGTTAAACGTAGGCAGATTCCTTGACCAATCTACCTTGGGAATCTTATTCGGAAAACCTGGAATGTGATCTCGGCTCATGGGAGCATATCTTCTTGCAATCCGGTCCATATTGACAATCTTGAAGCTACTGATCTCCCTGCAGTGAAGTCACCATGAAGCATTGATTTCTAGATTTTTCAGTGAATGAAGTCGCCAGGTGAATGATTTCATCCTTGCGATGTCTGACCGTTGTTCACCATCAACGATCAGATATAAACTTTGTCATCCTTTACCGGGGAAGACTTCCCCAGTATGGTCGCCACTATGTTAGCGCTCGAATCTACCTTAGGCTGAAATAAGGTAAAACTCAAGGCAACATCAAACCAATCTCAGCCTCATAGCTAGCCCTACGAGGATAGGAGAGGGCTCTGTCTGGGTCTATCTCGTTAAAAGATGTCGAATAGGACCTAAGATGACCTAAATGCAAAAATTATAATGATTTTAGGCTAGTAAATAGATAGGGGTGTTTGATTTTGATTTTAAGGCTAGGTTTTCTGGGCTGTATGGGACCAAGGAACAACATGAAGCAGAGAGATTTAATCAAAGGCATAGGGTATTTCATAAGTCGAGATAGGCATGAGGTCTTAGCAATCAGATTTGAAATAATGTGGAGTGGAAAGACTGTTTAGAGGGTTAAAAGGGCATACATACATGAATCCTTTTCAACAGAAGAAAACATACACAGAAAAGGAACGCTTCTCCAAGGCAGAGCAGTAAGCTGAATTCTACCTTTTCTACTGAAAAGCATTCAATTAGAAATTATAACGAATGAAATGTCAAACATCACAGGTTACATATGAAACGGAAAGAAAGACACATTTGCTAAACTCATACCACAAGAATCTTACAATTCAGAGTTGCACCGTTTAATTATTTCTCTGTCAAAACTGTACAGTGATAGCGCTGGGTTTTTTCCTCCCACACTTTCCAGAACTCCCCCACAAAATGATTTACACTATAATAAATAATCCTAGAGATGTGATAACAAATTAATCAAAATAGGGCGCCGTTTCAACTGAAGCCATGAACATAGAAAAAGGATCGTCCATCTGCTCTAAAGATAGAAAAGTGTTACATTATTCCAGCTGAGAATTTCTAATGACCAATGAAAACTAAACCTGGAACGTAGAGCCTATGAATTATTAACTGAAGTCATAAATAGACTACCTAATCCTATTTCTCTGCTATGGTTGGTATTCTTCATTTAATTTTAGGCGTGTTTTGACTTGGCATTTTACATTTGCTATTTTAAATAAAAACCAATTTTTAATAAAACTAGCTCTTTTAATTTTTATCTCCTTCTTTTTAATGATGCTCACGTGTAACTTCTTCAATAGCAGCTGAAAGTTGAAAGTTGATCTTCTCTATCTCGGCAAGCTCTTTCATGAAAATCCAAGGTGTCAATATGGGTTGTGCAGTTGTTGAAGATGCGAAAAGAAGTTGCTACATCTTTCGTATTATGTTACACATATGATTAATACATTTGTGCTTATCTTCTGACAGGGAGTTCTCAAGATCAGATTGAAGCCATTTCAAGTCAGATTGCAGGCTACTAATTTGCTGAACAATGCCAAATGTTGACACGTACATAAGTGATTCTCCTGATTATTTGCATGAATGCTTAAAAGGTCCCTTATTTGATGAAGCAATGTGTCACGGTCATCTACTGCTCCTTGTTCATGTGGTTCGAATCCAGCTTGAATTAAAGATAAGCACTGCTCCACGCGTCGTGTTATTGTCTGCAAATAGAGTTAATACTGTTGCAAAGGAAATGATGGATGGTGCCAATGACAGTGCTATAGTTGTAGTGCGCTTCCTCTACATATTGCTCGAAATTTCCGATCTTTGTCAAAATCCTCGAAGACAGCCCCTGTGTAATAAACAAGGCCACAAACAACTGATGCATCAAACTAAAGCCAAACAGCGTAACCATATTCATTTGCTTTGACTTTTAAAACAACGATGTTGGCTTGTTCTAAGTAACATCGAACCTGCATACCATTTGGAGCAAACAAAATAGAAAATTCAATGAAGATTTAGTGAATTTTGGGTTTAGAAGTTCTGTGCGCTGCGCGCACTCCCAGTGCACCGTGCCAGTGCAAAAATGCACTGTGGAGGAGCCCCCAATGTGTCGCGCCCTCTTTGTATGCACCGCACCAGAATTTCACACAGTCACGACTTGAAAATTTGCAAGCTTTGCCTTCTCTTCACTAAACCTCGACTTCAATCGACCCTTTGAATGCCAAACTGATATTGATACACATAGAAACGTTTTCACAAAGACATGGCTTTGATTTTTTCTGATTCAGAAAACCAAGTAGTATAATTTTGGCATTCTGGAATTTGAATGCAAACTCTGTTTTGTTTGATTTCGCTTTGTCTCTTTGTGCTGATGATGTTCTTTCTGTTTGTGCTTTTGCAGGGATAGGAGCTGCTAAAGCTTCTGCCATTGAAGAGCTGTACAACTTGAAACGCTTTGACAAATTACATATTTATTACAAAAACACATTTGATGATTTCTTCTTCAAAACAGGGTTTTGAAGAAGAATCAATCTCGCATTATTGACGATGACATTCCTGAAATAAAAACTTACTGAACCTTCCTCTAGCCTGCAGGCATTCTTCGACATGTTTGAAGACCAAACCACTAGACCTTCACTCTGAAAATGACTATTTTTGACCAAAATAGCATTAATGACTGCAAATGACAAGAAATGAACTTTGGTGAATTTGACTCTGACGAAGGACTGACAGGACCGTGTCTAACATTGGCTCCAATGGGGATGGTAATTATAGCTCTGTGGAGGTGCAAAGAACAACAGATATTTGGAAGAGTAGACAGTGCCTCCTTCCATTGGGCAATGGAATCATTATTTCGACAAACCACACAAGATTTTGACTCATTTATTGACTGAAACTTGACTGAAAAGACTGATAACTAACTCGACAAATGACTCAAAATGACTAAGACCTAAACTTAAAACTTAAAGCTTGATGGCAGTACATGACCACCTATGTTTCTTACTAGAAAATATACTATCAAACTATATCATAATGCCAATGTAACCAATCAAGTAGATGCCTTCTTGATTGATTCTCCCGATCAGATCTCATGGTCAAAAATACAAACTGATAACTGGGCATCCAAAAACATAGTTGACCATGATCTCCTTCATCACTGAACACTGCAATAAACACCTTCACAGCTGACTGCAACAGATTGGCCATTGGATCCTGAAAAACATGAAGATTTACCTCCTGCTGAAAGGACAAGGTATCTTTTTCTCCTGATTCTTATCTTCCTTCATAATGTACTTCAGTAAAAATATGTTCCTGGTCTTCAAAAAATTCTGAACAAGTAGATGAGCAGATCTCCTCTTGAGAAAAAATTTCAAAACATGAGACATATGAAGAAGAATATGAAAGGCAATCCTGAATGTTCTGATCAGAAGAATCTGAAAGGCACTCTTGACTGTTCTGATGAATATATTGTAAGTCATCTTCATATGATATGACAACCAGATTCTCATTACATTCATCAATCAAGAGAAAAGAAACTCCAGAAGATTCTTGAAGTGCAAAAATAACATTTCTATCATCTACCATAAATTCATCTAAAGGAACTATTTCACTTACTTGAATGAAGATCTCATCTTGTTTTTCATGAACTGACTGAATTACCTCCTCAAGCAGGCTGTGTTCTAATGAACTGAGAACATTTGGATCCATTATTGTGTCTTCTGCATTCCAGATGATTTCAACAACAGAATTCTCTTTCACAAGATATTCTTGGTCATCACGATCTGAATCTGAATCTGAAGTAGCTGACTTGACTGCATCACATTCTAAAATTGAAGCTTGACTTCCCTGAATGCTATCTTCTTCTATGGGCAGATCTGAAACAAAACTTTCTCTTTCATTATTTTCAGTCATATGGCCATCTTCAACCTGCTGATCTATAAAGTTTCTTATAGGACTATCATCCTTTTCAGAAAAGGAAGAAGTTCCACCATCACCTTCTTGACCATGTGCACACTGCAGATCTGCGTTAACTTGAGCTGGAACATGACCTTTCAATAGCTGATCTATCTCATCTTCGAATAGAGGAGATAATACCTTTTGTTTTCTTTTGCTCAAACAGTGATTGTCTTCATTGATTTCAAGTGAAGGAGTATACAGATTTTCCTCATACTGCTGATCCATTTCATGTAATTCCTGTTGACTGTCAAGATGCAAAATTGCTTCATTTTCCACCATACTAATATCTTGATCCTGCTGCAAATTTTCACGATCGTCTTTATGCTGCTAAAATGGATTTTCATACAGGGCTTCCATGATCTCATCATCCATGAAATTATCATCTTCATAATATTTCTCAAGGCTTTCAATAAAAGTAGAAGCATGTTTGCAACAGTCATGAACTAAATTTAATGATGGAAAAGATACTTGATATCTTTCAATGAACAGGGCATGAAAATCCTTTAAACAGTAAATACAGGCCAGCGACAAATTTTCATACCAATATTGGGCTTCACCTTCCAAAGTGGCCAGGAATATCTTCATCAAGCAATCTTCAGAAAAATCCACCTTCAAATTGCGAATATGCATGTGAAATCTAACTAGATATGCTTGACATCCTTCTTACTACCATCATCGTTAAACGTGAGCGGATTCCTTGACCAATCTACCTTCGGCTCTTATTGAACTGGAATGTGATCTCGGCTCATAGGACATATCTTCTTGCAATGCGGTCCATATTGGCAGTGGAACCCTACTGATGAATGACCGGTGGAAGTCACCATGAAACGTGATTTACGGATTTTTCGGTGAATGAAGTCGCCGGGTGAATGATTTCGGCCTTTGCGATGTCGACCGTTGTTCACCACCATCGACGATCAGATCTGAACATGTCCTTTACGAGGAAGACTTCCCGGTATGGTCGCCACTATGTTAGCGCTCGAATCTACCTTAGGCTGAAATAAGGTAAAACTCAAGGCAACATCAAACCAATCTCAGCCTCATAGCTAGCCCTACGAGGATAGGAGAGGGCTCTGTCTGGGTCTATCTCGTTAAAAGATGTCGAATAGGACCTAAGATGACCTAAATGCAAAAATTATAATGATTTTAGGCTAGTAAATAGATAGGGGTGTTTGATTTTGATTTTAAGGCTAGGTTTTCTGGGCTGTATGGGACCAAGGAACAACATGAAGCAGAGAGATTTAATCAAAGGCATAGGGTATTTCATAAGTCGAGATAGGCATGAGGTCTTAGCAATCAGATTTGAAATAATGTGGAGTGGAAAGACTGTTTAGAGGGTTAAAAGGGCATACATACATGAATCCTTTTCAACAGAAGAAAACATACACAGAAAAGGAACGCTTCTCCAAGGCAGAGCAGTAAGCTGAATTCTACCTTTTCTACTGAAAAGCATTCAATTAGAAATTATAACGAATGAAATGTCAAACATCACAGGTTACATATGAAACGGAAAGAAAGACACATTTGCTAAACTCATACCACAAGAATCTTACAATTCAGAGTTGCACCGTTTAATTATTTCTCTGTCAAAACTGTACAGTGATAGCGCTGGGTTTCTTCCTTCGACACTTTCCAGAACTCCCCCACAAAATGATTTACACTACAATAAATAAGCCTAGAGATGTGATAACAAATTAATCAAAATAGGGCGTTGTTTCAACTGAAGCCAGGAAGATAGAAAAAGGATCGTCCATCTGCTCTAAAGATAGAAAAGTGTTACATTATTCCAGCTGAGAATTTCTAATGACCAATGAAAACTAAACCTGGCACGTAGACCCTATGAATTATTAACTGAAGTCATAAATAGACTACCTAAAACTATTTCTCTGCTATGGTTGGTATTCTTCATTTAATTTTAGGCGTGTTTTGACTTGGCATTTTACATTTGGTATTTTAAATAAAAACCAATTTTTAATAAAAATATCTCTTTTAAATTTTATCTCCTTCTTTTTCACGATGCTCATGTGTAACTTCTTCAATAGCAGTTGAAAGTTGAAAGTTGATATTCTCTATCTCGGCAAGCTCTTTCATGAGAAGCCAAGGTGTCAATATGGGTTGTGCAGTTGTTGAAGATGCAAAAAGAAGTTGCTACATCTTTCGTATTATGTTACACATATGATTAATACATTTGTGCTTATCTTTTGACAGGGAGTTCTCAAGATCAGATTGAAGCCATTTTAAGTCAGATTGCAGGCTACTAATTTGCTGAACAATGCCAGGTGTTGACACGTACATAAGTGATGCTCCTTGAATATTTGCATGAATGCTTAAAAGGTCCCTTATTCGATGAAGCAATGTGTCACGGTCATCTACTGCTCCTTGTTCATGTGGTTCGAATCTAGCTTGAATTAAAGATAAGCACCGCTCCACGCGTCCTGTTATTTCCTACAAATAGAGTTAATGCTGTTGCAAAGGAAATGATGGACGGTGCCAATGACAGTGCTATATTTAAAGTGCGCTTCCTCTACATATTGCTCGAAATTTCCGATCTTTGTCAAAATCCTCGAAGACAGCCCCTGTGTAATAAACAAGGCCAGGAACAACTGATGCATCAAACTAAAGCCAAACAGTGTAACCATATTCATTTTCTTTGACTGTTAAAACCACGATGTTGCCTTGTTCTAAGTAACATCGAACCTGCATACCATTTGGAGCAAACAAAATAGAAAATTCAATGAAGATTTAGTGAATTTTGGGTTTAGAAGTTCTGTGCGCTGCGCGCACTCCCGATGCACACCGCCGGTGCAAAAATGCCTTGTGGAGGGAGCCCCCAATGCGCGCCATTCTCTGTCACGCCCTCTTTGTATCTCTTTCGCCGAGGAATTTCACGGAGTCACGGCTTGGTACCCGGCCTTGCCTTCTTGTTAGCGCTCAAATCTACCTCAGGCTGAAATGAGATAAAACTCAAGGCTACATCAAACCACGCTTAGCCTCGTAGCTAGCCCTACGAGGACAGGAGAGGGCTCTCTCCGTCAATCTCGATAAAATGAACAATAGGGTGCGAGATGACTTACAATGGGAACTGATTTTTAGGCTAGTAAAGAATGCATTATGTTTAGTTTTGGTTTTTGGGTTTAATGGAGTAATGGGAAAACAAATTTTGATCCCGGGGATAAGGTGAGACCTTTGCAGAGTTCAAGCTGGGGCGAGGTAGGTGATGATCTTGATGCTTTAAATTGGATATATGGATAGATTAGACCGACGAGGAGCTGAAGAGGGCAAAGAAGAACTTGGATCCTCTCCAAACAGCTGAAAACATATAGAACTAACTGAATTCAAAGGCCAAGCACTGTAAACAATGGATTCAACCTTATTTACTCATTCAATTTAGTTCAGAAGCATAATGAAAGGATGGCATACATTAAACATGAAGAAACTTACAGTAAACAAAGAAGAAACATCATCAAGAACAGAACACCACAAGGATCCCAACAAGTGCCGCAAAACCCCTGATCTTTCCTTAGCCAAAATATGAAAAATATGTACAATAGTATCAAAAGTATCCCAAGAGTCCAACCACTCCAACCTCTGAAAATGATTGAGAAATTACAATATATAGATCACTCTAACCCCTTTCCCCACCTCTAGGGGTCGAATTCCCTCTTCAGGGATCAGTTTCAACCAATTCTAATCATGGAACTACAATCTAGGCAGCTAACAACTTGCCTCTAAAAGAGTGGAAACTGATCCATTACATGATTTTTTACTCATTTGAGAATGAATCTTCTAGAAGAGATAAAAACAAGCCAAAGTTACACATCAAACATGAATTTAAATCATAAAAACCCAAGAATTCTATCCATAGGCAAAACTGGTCCAAAATAGGCGAAATACTGAGCTGGCAGCTGAAAAACTCAAAAAATTCTCAAGGTGGGTCGCTCCTGAACTGCGTGGGTCGCTCATGTTGCAGGCTGATTTTTAGGTAGCTCCCGACATCCAAATTGAGCTCATGATAGCTCGTTGGAAAGCCCTGGATGTCTAATTTCCAACCCAAGTGGAATTTCTGAATTTGGAGTTGATTTGACCCTCAAAAACCTCATTCTCCCAGAGGTACTCCCTGCTGGTGCAAAAGGTGGCAGCAAGGTGGTTTTCATGGTGTTTTTGAGCTTTTTGACCATCCAGATTTCGATGAAATGCTAAGTTGACTTCAGACGATGCATAATTAACCATGAAAAATCCAAAAATGTAAAAATTTCCTCCAGCAAGTGTCCCAAAAAAAAGTGAGCGCATGAGCGCGCGACCCACGTAACTGAAAACCCTGTTTTTAGACCAAAAAATTTCAAAATGACAAAATTTTCTCCGAATTTGCTCAAATTTGGAGCGAAGACCCTCCATCATGTATCTTGCTCAGTAAATGAAGCCTCGACCAAAATCCAGAGTGGATCAGGCCTTTTCTGCCATTTTAGTGCTTTCTGGTGTCGACCCACTGTGGTGGCTGCATCTCTGGTTGTATGATGTAATTGTTGTCGGTCATGAGTGTAGCAATGTGTATGTTCAACCTGTTGAAAATGAGAAATGGGACCTTGGTGTCTTTGTCTCCATCCTTGATCCTGTGAATGTACCTACGACGTGAAGAAAGGGCGAGACCCCTTCCACGCCATGTGGAGATAGTGCTATGACTCGCGATGGAAGTCAACGCGACCCCCTTCCACCCCATGTGGAGTAGTACTCTTTGCAAACTTTCGAAAAAAGCTGCGCGCGCTCTCATCTGTGCCACTGCGGCGCGCGCTGTGCTCCATCTCGGTACATCGACCTCAGCAGTTGAGTCCGCTGTCCCGGAAAGCTCACCGCTCATATTCGACTCTATCTGCGACTCTTGTTTGTTTGAAGGCCGGTTGGGAAGCAATCCCAAGCAAGGCCGGGCGCTCAAAATGATTTTTTGGACCTCTGTTGATGCGTGGGTCGCTCTGCCCAGGTGGGTCGCTCCTGTGCAAATTTACACTATGAAAAATGCCCAGGTGGGTCGCTCTGCCCAGGTGGGTCGCTCCTGTTCCCTCTTGCCACATAGTGCATTTTTCAGAAAGCTTTTGGAGGCCTTCCCGGTGTCCAAATCGGGCGTGTGATAGCTCGTTGGAAAGCTATTGGAGTCTAATTTCCAACACAAGTGGAATTATGCAATTTGGATTCCATTTACCCTGTCAAAAATCAAATCTCCCAACACTATTCAAAATGAGCAGAATGAGGCTGCCTCAAGGCAGAGCGCTGTTGCAATCAACTTTTGAAGGTCTTCCTCAACTCCAAATTGAGCTCATGATAGCTCATTGGAAATTTATTTCTGTCTAGTTATCATTTGACTCATCATGCAAGTCATTTGGCCAACCATGCTAGGAGAAATCTTGATTTTCCCAAGGTCACTTCAGAGGTGCATTCAATTCTCCTGAGGCAACGATATTTTTGACATTTCTCTAAAACCATGATACCTGTGTAAAAAGTGAAGGAGGTTTTTCTTCCTTGGCATGTTTTGGACAAAAACCTCTCTCAGTTTCCCAAATTTCATCTTTTATTGCTCTGAAACATCTTTTGAGTGAAACCGATCCCGATGTGTGAAACAAGGGATTTTGTCGAAATGAAGCGAAATGAAGGGGATAAAGGGCTTATAAATTCTTGGGGAAATTTTGGGAAGTAGGGAGGGATGTTAGGAAGTAGGGAAAAGTGGAATCACAGAGATTGAGTGAGGGGAAGGGGTCCAAAAGGGAAAAACACAGGCCTAGCCTAGAAAATTGCCAAGTTGTGGCAAGAAACTAGGGTTTGTGCAAAAATGAGGAATTTTAGGGATCTCAGTGATGGGAAGTGTTTAATGAGGTATATTAAGGATAGGGGAAGGTGTGTGAACATCAGGATACAAGTTTTTCCGATGATTTGACCATCCAAGAGAAATTACCTCCAAAACCCTAGGAGAGGGAAATGGACCTTTCCTAGGCACAACTGAAGCATGAACAAGGTGTAAAATGACTCAATGGAACTTTACATGATGATGAAAACCCTATGAATGATGGTACACTCAGCTGAATGGTGACATGTACTAACATTTGGACAACTTTGGAAGAAGTGAAAGCAAACCCTAGACCTAATGCCTAGTGACCAAATTTTGCTTGAAGACTCATTGAAATGACAAAATTTGACCTTGACACCTTAAAATCACTTTGTAAGAGCATGTTTGATCACTGAAGGAAAGCTGCAAAGGCTGACACTAACATTGGCTCCAATGGGGATGGTAGCTCCTTGGAGGTGCCAAGAACGGCAGATCTTTGGGAGAGCAGACCAGTGCCTTATCCATTGGGCCATGGAATCAAAAACTCAAACTGAAATGCATGACTGAAAACTGATGACAAAAATTGACTCTCACTCAACTAAAAAATGACTCGATACTTAAACACAACTGACAAACTGAAAAATATGCTCAAAGTAGAGCTTATTCAATACAACCTACTCTAATTGTACTTTACACCACCCGATCAACTGTAATGGAACAGCCAATGCAACCATGTAAGCATGCTGGCTGTTGTTTGATTTCTTCCCACATGCTTACTGATGCACAGGAAAAGGAAAGAATCGAAAGGAAACTCCCATGGAAAATTTGAACCAAGTGGACTGCTGATAAACTTGCAAAGCATAAATTGACTGGATGACTACAAGAATATTGTGAATGGATCTTCATAAACATAGCTCTGGTCCAGATAATATCCATACCTTGATCTTAAACTTTTCCACACATCTGCGGTGCTTTTCTTTGGTGATTGCAGCAAGTTGTCAAAAGGATCCTGAAATTCATGAAAAATGAAACTCTGTTGCTGATTCCAGACTGAACAAAAGCCTCCTTTATCAATCTCCTCATATGAATGGAAATCTTGACATGTGCTATGCAATGAACAATCTATTAAACAAGACAACGAAGGTGACCTTTGAACAAGATTATCATCAACATTCTTTTCCAGCACATGGTTAGCTAATGGAGCAAAAATTTTATAACAAACATCATCCAACACATGAGCAATGGGATCATCAAAAACTTGAGAAGAGTGCTGTAATGTATCCATTGAAACTGTATGACCTCCTTCTGGCTGTTCATCTTTTCCTTGAGATATATTATGAAGATTCTGCCTTATAAACTGAAATGCTTCAAAACAAAAGGGTATAGAATCTTCCTGCATCATCAAATTATGTATTTCATCTTCCACAATTTCATCTGTAATCTGACCTTCAATTGCATTAGATGGCTGCAAATCTGATGCTACAAGCTGCTCAAAAATCTCGTTATCTGTCTCATCCTCAACATTAACACTGAGAGATTGCTGATTTCCTATGGGCTGCTCATTTGAAGATTTACTATGCAATTTTTTTCTCAAAAACTGAAATGATTCAAAACATAAAGGTACGGAGTCACCTTGAATCATTAAATTATGTGTGCCCACTTCCAAATCTTCAGCTGCAACTTGACAATCAATGACTTTCGAGGGCTGAAAATCTGAATATGAGAAGTTTTGAACAAGGCTTTCATTGCCCTCTAGATGGTCCAAATCAAGGCTTGTTGACGTTTGATTTCTGATTGCATGAAAGTTATCTCTAATGAACTGAAACGAATCAAAACACAAAGGCAAAGATCCTTCACTTACATCAAAATTTTCTGCACTTTCCTCATCATTGCCATAGATGATATGCATCGGTTGATCACTGTACTCGAGCTGCTGAAAGTGAACTTCCTCCTCGCACAAACTAGCTACTGATTTGTCTGCAAGATTAGCTTCTGTTTGGAGAACATAATCATCATCATACTGATCAAACTGAGGCAATTCATCATCAAACATACACATCATATCAACAGCTCTCTCTTCTTCACAATGATCTATAAAACAATCACTATGACTACTGGGATCAGAAACAAAATGTTTTGGATCAGCAATTGTTCTTGAATGTCATTTTCATTTTTTGCAGTCATTTTCCGCACCATCTCTTCTACTGTGTTTACGAAAAGATCAAGATTTTCCTCTGAAAGTGTCAGCTGCTCTGAAACATTCTTCTTTTCTTCTTCCTTCAACTTTGCCCTCAAGATCAGCAAATGAGCCTCTACATTCACTGCCTTGTTCTGCATTTCGTGAAGTGTTGCAATATTCTTTTCTCTCAGCTGAAACTCCATTTCCGGATCAAAGGCACCTGGGTAGTGCAAGAGAGCAGATCTAGGAGAAGGTCTTATATCAGCTGGCATCGAAAAATATACTTGGTTAAATCTAGCAGAAAATTGTTGTACCGTCTCCCCTGGCAATCTTTTCAGCTGGTTATACTCCTCTATAATCAACAAAAAGTTCTGTCCGATCATCCACCTGTCAAGGAAAACTTTGACAAACTGCTGGAAATCTGAAATGCTCGCATCAGGCAGGGCTTTAAACCAACTCTTCACTTGGCCTTGCAAAGAAAGAGAAAAAAGCCCAATACTAACATCTTCATCATCAACTTCAAAAAGATCTAGAAAAGTCTCAACATTCTGCACATGTTGCTCAGCGTTGACATTGTTACATTCACCGTCAAATCTTGGTAGATATAGGTCATAATTTGTAGGGAAAGCATGAAGAACAGAAGGTAAAACAAGAGGTTTGTATCGATCTGGAATTTTACAAGGTGTAGGGGCATGTACAAGAGCTGCGGGATCAGCTTTGTTTTCTTTAGGCTCATCACTCTGTAAAGAGTCAACATAAGATGTGGGAAAAGTGAGGAGGCCAGGATCAAAGGGAAACTCAACATTTACACTCTTTGAATAGGTCGAGTGAAGATTTTGATGACCTTTCTCATACAACAAACTTTGAAAAACTTTCAAGACAGCTTCAAGACCAGCAAAGAAGTAATTTACAAGAAAGCAGATTAGATCCTGAATACCATTCCACTTTAAATACCTGAACTTTGTGTAAGATCCTTCCATTTTCTCAGAGAAAGAGTCAGTCCTCCAGACTTTGAATTGGAGTCACCAGGTGAATGATTTCAGCCTTCTTATGTCTGATCGTTGTCCAGCATCAACCATCAGATCTGAACTTGATACACGTACTGGGGGAATTCGCAAATCAAGAGACACATTCACAAGCTAAACCGGAGATCGTCTGAAGCAACTTTTATCTACTATGCACTCGCAAAGCAATGTGCAGTTCGAAGGCTACCTGGCGTGACTTCAGACTCCGTCTATACCAAGCAAACTTTTTGAGTTTTTCCCCAGTATGGTCGCCACTATGTTAGCACTCAAATCTACCTCAGGCTGAAATGAAGTAAAACTCAAGGCTACATCAAACCACGCTCAGCCTCGTAGGTAGCCCTACGAGGACAGGAGAGGGCTCTCTCCGTCAATCTCGAAAAAATAAGCGATAGGATGCGAGATGACTTACAATAGGAACTGATTTTAGGCTAGTAAAGAGATAGGTATGTTTGTTTTTTGGTTTTTTGGGTTTTCGCTGGAGTAATGGGAAAACAAATTTTGGGTCCGGGGATAAGGTCAGACCTTTGCAGAGTTCAAGCTAGGGCGAGGTAGGTGATGATCTTGATGCTTTAAATTGGATTTATGGATAGATTAGACCGACGAGGAGCTGAAGAGGGCAAAGAAGAACTTGGATCCTCTCCAAACAGTTGAAAACATATAGAACTAACTGAATTCAAAGGCTAAGCACTGTAAACAATGGATTCAACCTTATTTCACTCATTCAATTTAGTTCAGAAGCATAATGAAAGGATGGAAACATTAAACATGAAGAAACTTACAGTAAACAAAGAAGAAACACCATCAAGAACAGAACACCACAAGGATCCCAACAAGTGCCGCAAAACCCCTGATCTTTCCTTAGCCAAAATATGAAAAATATGTACAATGATATCAAAAGTATCCCAAGAGTCCAACCTCTCCAACCTCCGAAAATGATTGAGAAATTACAATATATAGATCACTCTAACACCTTTCCCCACCTCTAGGGGTCGAATTCCCTCTTCAGGGATCAGTTTCAACCAATTCTAATCATGGAGCTAAAATCTAGGCAGCTAACAACTTGCCTCTAAAAGAGTGGAAACTGATCCATTACATGATTTTTTACTCATTTGAGAGTGAATCTTCTAGAAGAGATAAAAATAAGCCAAAGTTACATGTCAAACATGAATTTACATCATAAAAACCCAAAAATTCTATCCACAAGCAAAACTGGTCCATACTAGGCGAAAAACTGAGCTGGCAGCTGAAAATTCAGGAAAAATTTCAAGTGGGTCGCTCCTGAGCCGTGTGGGTCGCTCATGTTACAGGCTGAATTTGAGGTACTTCCCGGCATCCAAATTGAGCTCATGATAGCTCGTTGGAAAGCCCTGGATGTCTACTTTCCAACCCAAGTGGAATTTCTGAATTTGGAGCTCATTTGACCCTCCCAAACCTCATTCTCCCAGAGGTACTCCCTGCTGGTGCAAAAGGTGGCAGCAAGGTGGTTTTCATGGTGTTTTTGAGCTTTTTGACCATCCAGATTTTGATGAAATGCTAAGTTGACTTCAGAGGATGCATAATTAACCATGAAAAATCCAAAAATGTAAAAATTTCCTCCAGCAAGTGTCCCAAAAAAAGTGAGCGCATGAGCGCGCGACCCACGTAACTGAAAACCCTGTTTTTAGACCAAAAAATTTCAAAATGACAAAATTTTCTCCGAATTTGCTCAAATTCAGAGCGAAGACCCTCAATCATGTATCTTGCTCAGTAAATGAAGCCTCGGCCAAAATCCGGAGTGGATCAGGCCTTTTCCGCCATTTTAGTGCTTTCCTGGTCCATGCAGCCCCTGTGGTGAAAACACTGTCTCGGTTGTATGATGTGTTGTTGTCAGTCATGATGTAGCAATGTGTATGTTCAACCTGTTGAAAATGAGAAATGGGACCTTGGTGTCTTTGTCTCCATCATGATCCTGTGAATGTACCTACGCTGATGAAGAAGGCGAGACCCCTTCCACTCCATGTGGAGATAGTACTCGCGCTGCTGATGAAATCAACGAGACCCCTTCCACCCCATGTGGAGATAGTACTCTTCGTGATGCTGCAAACAAAGCTCTGTGGCCTCTCTGATATGCTACCACTACTGGCGCACTGCTATGCTCCATCTCAGTACATCAACTTCAACGATTGAGTCACTGTCCGACTCCTGCTCATATTCTGACTCTATCTCTGACATGGCTGTTTGAAGGCAAATTGAAGCAATCCCAAACAAGACTGGGCGCTCAAAATGATTTTTTGGACCTCTGTTGATGAGTGGGTCGCTCCTGTGCAAATTTACACTATGAAAAATGCCCAGGTGGGTCGCTCTGCCCAGGTGGGTCGCTCCTGTTCCCTCTTGCCACATAGTGCATTTTGCAGAAAGCTTTTGGAGGCCTTCCCGGTGTCCAAATCGGGCGTGTGATAGCTCGTTGGAAAGATATTGGAGTATAATTTCCAAAAAAAGTGGAATTATGCAATTTGGATTCCATTTACCCTGTCAAAAATCAAATCTCCCAACACTAGTCAAAATGATCAGAATGAGGCTGCCTCAAGGCAGAGTGCTGTTGCAGTCAACTTTTGAAGGTCTTCCTCAACTCAAAATTGAGCTCATGATAGCTCATTGGAAATTTATTTCTGTCTAGTTATCATTTAAATCATCAAGAAAGTAATTTGGCCAACCATGCTAGGAGAAATCTTGATTTTCCCAAGGTCACTTCAGAGGTGCATTCAATTCTCCTGAGGCAACGGTATTTTTGACATTTCTCTAAAACCATGATACCTGTGTAAAAAGTGAAGGAGGTTTTTCTTCCTTGGCATGTTTTGGACAACAACCTCTCTTATTTTCCAAAATTTCATCTTTTATTGCTCTGAAACAGCTTTTGAGTGAAACCGATCCCGATGTGTGGAACAAGGGATTTTGTCGAAATGAAGCGAAATGAAGGGGATAGGGGGCTTCTAAATTCTTGGGGAAATTTTGGGAAGTAGGGAGGGATGTTAGGAAGTAGGGGAAAGTTGAATCATAGAGATTGAGTGAGGGGAAGGAGTCCAAAAGGGAAAAACACAGGCCTAGCCTAGAAAATTGCCAAGTTGTGGCAAGAAACTAGGGTTTGTGCAAAAATGAGGAATTTTGGGGATCTCAGTGATGGGAAGTGTTTAATGAGGTATATTAAGGATAGGGGAAGGTGTATGAACATCAGGATACAAGTTTTTCGATGATTTGACCATCCAAGAGAAATTACCTCCAAAACCCTAGGAGAGGGAAATGGACCTTACCAAGGCACAACTGAAGCATGAACAAGCTGTGAAATGACTCAACGGAACTTGACATGATGATGAAAACCCTCTGAATGATGGTACACTCAGCTGAACGGTGACATGGACTGACATTTGGACAAATTTGAAAAGAGTGAAGACCAACCCTAGACCTAATGCCTAGTGATCAAATTTTGCTTGAAGACTCTTTGAAATGACAAAATTCGACCTTGACACTTTAAAATCACTTTGAAAGAGCATGTTTGATCACTGGAGGAAGGCTACAAAGGCTGACTCTAACACCTTCTCTTCACTAAACCTCGACTTCAATCGACCCTTTGAATGCCAAACTGACATTGATACACATAGAAACGTTTTCACAAAGACATGGCTTTGATTTTTTCTGATTCGGAAAACCAAGTAGTATAATTTTGGCATTCTGGAATTTGAATGCAAACTCTATTTTGTTTGATTTCGCTTTGTCTCTTTGTGTTGATGATGTTCTTTCTGTTTGTGCTTTTGCAGGGATAGGAGCTGCTAAAGCTGCTGCCATTGAAGAGTTGTACAACTTGAAACACTTTGAAAAATTACATATTTATTACAAAAACACATTTGATGATTTCTTCTTCAAAACAGGGTTTTGAAGAAGAATCAATCTCGCATTATTGACGAAGACATTCCTGAAATAAAAAATTACTTAACCTTCCTCTAGCCTGCAGGCATTCTTCGACATGTTTGAAGACCAAACCACTAGACCTTGACTCTGAAGATGACTATTTTTGACCAAAATAGCATTAGTGACTGCAAATGACAAGAAATGAACTTTGGTGAATTTGACTCTGACGAAGGACTGACACGACCGTGTCTAACATTGGCTCCAATGGGGATGGTAATTCCAGCTCCATGGAGGTGCCAAGAACAACAGATCTTTGGAAAAGTAGACAGTGCCTCCTTCCATTGGGCAATGGAATCATTATTTCGACAAACCACACAAGATTTTGGCTCATTTATTGACTGAAACTTGACTGAAAAGACTGATAACTAACTCGACAAATGACTCAAAATGACTAAGACCTGAACTTAAAACTTAAAGCTTGATGGCAGTACATGACCACCTGTGTTTCTTACTAGACAATATACCATCAAACTATATCATAATGCCAATGTAACCAATCAAGCAGATGCCTTCTTGATTGATTCTCCCGATCATATCTCATGGTAAAAAATACAAACTGATAAATGGGCATCCAAAAAAATATTTGACCATGATCTCCTTCATCACTAAACACTGCAATAAACACCTTCACAGCTGACTGCAACAGATTGGCCATTGGATCCTGAAAAACATGAAGATTTACCTCCTGCTGAAAGGACAAGCAATCTTTTTCTCCTGATTCTGATCTTCCTTCATAATGTACTTCAGTAAAAATATGTTCCTGGTCTTCAACAAATTCTGAACAAGTAGATGAGCAGATCTCCTCTTGAGAAAACATTTCAAAACATGAGACATATGAAGAAGAATCTGAAAGGCAATCCTGAATGTTCTGATCAGAAGAATCTGAAAGGCACTCTTGACTGTTCTGATGAATATATTGTAAGTCATCTTCATATGATATGACAACCAGATTCTCATTACATTCATCAATCAAGAGAAAAGAAACTCCAGAAGATTCTTGAAGTGCAAAAATAACATTTCTATCATCTACCATAAATTCATCTAAAGGAACTATTTCACTTACTTGAATGAAGATCTCATCTTGTTTTTCATGAACTGACTGAATTACCTCCTCAAGCAGGCTGTGTTCTAATGAACTGAGAACATTTGGATCCATTATTGTGTCTTCTGCATTCCAGATGATTTCAACAACAGAATTCTCTTTCACAAGATATTCTTGGTCATCACGATCTGAATCTGAATCTGAAGTAGCTGACTTGACTGCATCACATTCTAAAATTGAAGCTTGACTTCCCTGAATGCTATCTTCTTCTATGGGCAGATCTGAAACAAAACTTTCTCTTTCATTATTTTCAGTCATATGGCCATCTTCAACCTGCTGATCTATAAAGTTTCTTATAGGACTATCATCCTTTTCAGAAAAGGAAGAAGTTCCACCATCACCTTCTTGACCATGTGCACACTGCAGATCTGCGTTAACTTGAGCTGGAACATGACCGTTCAAGAGTTGATCTATCTCGTCTTCAGATAGAGGAGATAATACCTTTTGTTTTCTTTTGCTCAAACAATGATTGTCTTCATTGATTTCAAGTGAAGGAGTATACATATTTTCCTCATACTGCTGATCCATTTCATGTAATTCCTGTTCACTGTCAAGATGCAAAATTGCTTCATTTTCCACCGTACTAAGATCTTGATCTTGCTGCAAATTTTCATGATCGTCTTTATGCTACTGAAATGGATTTTCATACAAGGCTTCCATGATCTCATCATCCATGAAATTATCATCTTCATAATATTTCTCAAGGCTTTCAATAAAAGTAGAAGCATGTTTGCAATGGTCATGAACTAAATTTAATGATGGATAAGATGCTTGATATTTTTCAATGAACAGGGCATGAAAATCCTTTAAACAGTAAATACAGGCCGACAGCAAATTTTCATACCAATATTGGGCTTCACCTTCCAGAGTGGCCAGGAATATCTTCATCAAGCAATATTCAAGAAAATCCACCTTCAACTTGCGAATATGCATGTGAAATCTAACTAGATGTAAATCAGCATCCTTCTTACCATCATCGTTAAACGTAGGCAGATTCCTTGACCAATCTACCTTGGGAATCTTATTCGGAAAACCTGGAATGTGATCTCGGCTCATGGGAGCATATCTTCTTGCAATCCGGTCCATATTGACAATCTTGAAGCTACTGATCTCCCTGCAGTGAAGTCACCATGAAGCATTGATTTCTAGATTTTTCAGTGAATGAAGTCGCCAGGTGAATGATTTCATCCTTGCGATGTCTGACCGTTGTTCACCATCAACGATCAGATATAAACTTTGTCATCCTTTACCGGGGAAGACTTCCCCAGTATGGTCGCCACTATGTTAGCGCTCGAATCTACCTTAGGCTGAAATAAGGTAAAACTCAAGGCAACATCAAACCAATCTCAGCCTCATAGCTAGCCCTACGAGGATAGGAGAGGGCTCTGTCTGGGTCTATCTCGTTAAAAGATGTCGAATAGGACCTAAGATGACCTAAATGCAAAAATTATAATGATTTTAGGCTAGTAAATAGATAGGGGTGTTTGATTTTGATTTTAAGGCTAGGTTTTCTGGGCTGTATGGGACCAAGGAACAACATGAAGCAGAGAGATTTAATCAAAGGCATAGGGTATTTCATAAGTCGAGATAGGCATGAGGTCTTAGCAATCAGATTTGAAATAATGTGGAGTGGAAAGACTGTTTAGAGGGTTAAAAGGGCATACATACATGAATCCTTTTCAACAGAAGAAAACATACACAGAAAAGGAACGCTTCTCCAAGGCAGAGCAGTAAGCTGAATTCTACCTTTTCTACTGAAAAGCATTCAATTAGAAATTATAACGAATGAAATGTCAAACATCACAGGTTACATATGAAACGGAAAGAAAGACACATTTGCTAAACTCATACCACAAGAATCTTACAATTCAGAGTTGCACCGTTTAATTATTTCTCTGTCAAAACTGTACAGTGATAGCGCTGGGTTTCTTCCTTCGACACTTTCCAGAACTCCCCCACAAAATGATTTACACTACAATAAATAAGCCTAGAGATGTGATAACAAATTAATCAAAATAGGGCGTTGTTTCAACTGAAGCCAGGAAGATAGAAAAAGGATCGTCCATCTGCTCTAAAGATAGAAAAGTGTTACATTATTCCAGCTGAGAATTTCTAATGACCAATGAAAACTAAACCTGGCACGTAGACCCTATGAATTATTAACTGAAGTCATAAATAGACTACCTAAAACTATTTCTCTGCTATGGTTGGTATTCTTCATTTAATTTTAGGCGTGTTTTGACTTGGCATTTTACATTTGGTATTTTAAATAAAAACCAATTTTTAATAAAAATATCTCTTTTAAATTTTATCTCCTTCTTTTTCACGATGCTCATGTGTAACTTCTTCAATAGCAGTTGAAAGTTGAAAGTTGATATTCTCTATCTCGGCAAGCTCTTTCATGAGAAGCCAAGGTGTCAATATGGGTTGTGCAGTTGTTGAAGATGCAAAAAGAAGTTGCTACATCTTTCGTATTATGTTACACATATGATTAATACATTTGTGCTTATCTTTTGACAGGGAGTTCTCAAGATCAGATTGAAGCCATTTTAAGTCAGATTGCAGGCTACTAATTTGCTGAACAATGCCAGGTGTTGACACGTACATAAGTGATGCTCCTTGAATATTTGCATGAATGCTTAAAAGGTCCCTTATTCGATGAAGCAATGTGTCACGGTCATCTACTGCTCCTTGTTCATGTGGTTCGAATCTAGCTTGAATTAAAGATAAGCACCGCTCCACGCGTCCTGTTATTTCCTACAAATAGAGTTAATGCTGTTGCAAAGGAAATGATGGACGGTGCCAATGACAGTGCTATATTTAAAGTGCGCTTCCTCTACATATTGCTCGAAATTTCCGATCTTTGTCAAAATCCTCGAAGACAGCCCCTGTGTAATAAACAAGGCCAGGAACAACTGATGCATCAAACTAAAGCCAAACAGTGTAACCATATTCATTTTCTTTGACTGTTAAAACCACGATGTTGCCTTGTTCTAAGTAACATCGAACCTGCATACCATTTGGAGCAAACAAAATAGAAAATTCAATGAAGATTTAGTGAATTTTGGGTTTAGAAGTTCTGTGCGCTGCGCGCACTCCCAGTGCGCTGCGCCAGTGCAAAAATGCACTGTGGAGGAGCCCCCAATGCGCCGCGCGCATTCTATGTGCCGCGCCCTCTTTGTATGCGCCGCGCCAGAATTTCACACAGTCACGGCTTGAAAATTTGCAAGCTTTTCCTTCTCTTCACTAAACCTCGACTTCAATCGACCCTTTGAATGCCAAACTGACATTGATACACATAGAAACGTTTTCACAAAGACATGGCTTTGATTTTTTCTGATTCGGAAAACCAAGTAGTATAATTTTGGCATTCTGGAATTTGAATGCAAACTCTATTTTGTTTGATTTCGCTTTGTCTCTTTGTGTTGATGATGTTCTTTCTGTTTGTGCTTTTGCAGGGATAGGAGCTGCTAAAGCTGCTGCCATTGAAGAGTTGTACAACTTGAAACACTTTGAAAAATTACATATTTATTACAAAAACACATTTGATGATTTCTTCTTCAAAACAGGGTTTTGAAGAAGAATCAATCTCGCATTATTGACGAAGACATTCCTGAAATAAAAAATTACTTAACCTTCCTCTAGCCTGCAGGCATTCTTCGACATGTTTGAAGACCAAACCACTAGACCTTGACTCTGAAGATGACTATTTTTGACCAAAATAGCATTAGTGACTGCAAATGACAAGAAATGAACTTTGGTGAATTTGACTCTGACGAAGGACTGACACGACCGTGTCTAACATTGGCTCCAATGGGGATGGTAATTCCAGCTCCATGGAGGTGCCAAGAACAACAGATCTTTGGAAAAGTAGACAGTGCCTCCTTCCATTGGGCAATGGAATCATTATTTCGACAAACCACACAAGATTTTGGCTCATTTATTGACTGAAACTTGACTGAAAAGACTGATAACTAACTCGACAAATGACTCAAAATGACTAAGACCTGAACTTAAAACTTAAAGCTTGATGGCAGTACATGACCACCTGTGTTTCTTACTAGACAATATACCATCAAACTATATCATAATGCCAATGTAACCAATCAAGCAGATGCCTTCTTGATTGATTCTCCCGATCATATCTCATGGTAAAAAATACAAACTGATAAATGGGCATCCAAAAAAATATTTGACCATGATCTCCTTCATCACTAAACACTGCAATAAACACCTTCACAGCTGACTGCAACAGATTGGCCATTGGATCCTGAAAAACATGAAGATTTACCTCCTGCTGAAAGGACAAGCAATCTTTTTCTCCTGATTCTGATCTTCCTTCATAATGTACTTCAGTAAAAATATGTTCCTGGTCTTCAACAAATTCTGAACAAGTAGATGAGCAGATCTCCTCTTGAGAAAACATTTCAAAACATGAGACATATGAAGAAGAATCTGAAAGGCAATCCTGAATGTTCTGATCAGAAGAATCTGAAAGGCACTCTTGACTGTTCTGATGAATATATTGTAAGTCATCTTCATATGATATGACAACCAGATTCTCATTACATTCATCAATCAAGAGAAAAGAGACTCCAGATGATTCTTGAAGTGCAAAAATGACATTTCTATCATCTACCATAAATTCATCCAAAGGAATTGTTTCACTTACTTGAATGAAGATCTCATCTTGTTTTTCATGAACTAACTGAATTACCTCCTCATGCAGGCAGTGTTCTAATGAACTGAGAACATTTGTATCCATTACTGTGTCTTCTACATTCCAGATGATTTCAACAGTAGAATTATCTTTCACAAGATATTCTTGGTCATCACGATCTGAATCTGAATCTGAAGTAGCTGACTTGACTGCATCACATTCTGAAATTGAAGCTTGACTTCCCTGCATGCTATCTTCTTCTATGGGCATATCTGAAACAAAAATTTCTCTTTCATTATTTTCAGTCATATGGCCATCTTCAACCTGCTGATCTATAAAGCTGCTTACAGGACAGTCATCCTTTTCAGAAAAGGAAGAAGTTCCACCATCACATTCTTGACCATGTGCACACTGCAGATCTGCGTTAACTTGAGCTGGAACATGACCATTCAAGAGTTGATCTATCTCGTCTTCAGATAGAGGAGATAATAACTTTTGTTTTCTTTTGCTCAAACAATGATTGTCTTCATTGATTTCAAGTGAAGGAGTATACAGATTTTCCTCATACTGCTGATCCATTTCATGTAATTCCTGTTCACTGTCAAGATGCAAAATTGCTTCATTTTCCACCGTACTAAGATCTTGATCCTGCCACTCTTCATGATTGTCTTTATGTCGTCGAAATGGATTTTCATGGCTTCCATGATCTCATCATCCATGAAATTATCATCTTCATAATATTTCTCAAGGCTTTCAATAAAAGTAGAAGCATGTTTGCAACAGTCATGAAATAAATTTAATGATGGATAAGATGCTTGATATTTTTCAATGAACAGGGCATGAAAATCCTCGAAGAGAGCCACGAACAACTGATGCATCAAACTAAATCCAAACAACGTAACCATATTCATTTGCTTTGACTGTTAAAACCACGATGTTGGCCTATTCTAAGTAACATCGAACCTGCATACCATTTGGAGCAAACAAAATAGAAAATTCAATGAAGATTTAGTGAATTTTGGGTTTAGAAGTTTTGTGCGCGGCGCGCACTCCTAGTGCGCGGCGCCTGGTGAGTGTGCCGCGCCAGTGCAAAAATGCACTGTGGAGGAGCCCCCAATGCACCGCGCCCTCTTTGTATGTGCCGCGCCAGAATTTCACACAGTCACGGCTTTAAAATTTGCAAGCTTTGCCTTCTCTTCACTAAACCTCGACTTCAATCGACCCTTTGAATGCCAAACTGACATTGATACACATAGAAACGTTTTCACAAAGACATGGCTTTGATTTTTTCTGATTCGGCACACCTAGTAGTATAATTTTGGCATTCTGGCATTTGAATGCAAACTCTGTTTTGTTTGATTTCACTTTGTCTCTTTGTGCTGATGATGTTCTTTCTGTTTGTGCTTTTGCAGGGATAGGAGATGCTAAAGCTGATGCCATTGAAGAGCTGTACAACTTGAAATGCTTTGACAAATTACATATTTATTACAAAAACACATTTGATGATTTCTTCTTCAAAACAGGGTTTTGAAGAAGAATCAATCTTGCATTATTGACGATGACATTCCTGAAATAAAAAATTACTGAACCTTCCTCTTTCGACATGTTTGAAGACCAAACCACTAGACCTTGACTCTGAAAATGACTATTTTTGACCAAAATAGCATTAATGACTGCAAATGACAAGAAATGAACTTTGGTGAATTTGACTCTGATGAAGGACTGAAAGGACCGTGTCTAACACTGCCCAATGATGCAAGCATCCTGCCATCTCTACTCCATCTTCCTACGCTTAGGAAGAGTGTATGCTAAGTGATGGCCAAACTCTTTCAAGAGTAACCAGCGCAGCCAAGCCTACTGCTGCTTGGTATCATAAATTTGCAAGTATCTTCCCATATCCTTGCTCATCAACCACATCCACTCAATCACTTGTGGATTCTTTCTCCTTCTCTTCATCTTGGTACTCCTCCCATGAGGGCTACCATCCTCCCAAACCAAATCTCTGTCTTTTCACTCCATGGGATTTTGGAATGAAATCTTCTCGAGGATCAATGAGACCCTATGAGGACCTAAATAGGTGGTAGGAAAAAACTTCCCATCATGATGTGTATGGCTCAAGGGATTTCCAAAACAAGCATGAGATATTTTATCCATCTGAATATTTCCTCCATCTTCTATCTGCTCCTGTGAGAAAGGAAGAAAATTTTTGCACTCCATGGTGTGTTGAAGTGAATATCTAATGAGATCTGTCCTTGAGACCTCCCTCTCAACAATATTCTTCCAAAACCAATGAGGTATTCGATCTACTGAAAGTAGAATTTCTTCTTTGAGCTGAGAGGAGCTCATTGAGAAAGTTTCATCTTGAAAAGAGAAAGGGTTTCTCACTCCAAGATGTCTACTATCTTCCTTCAAGTCTTCAAACCCCAACCTCAAATGTGATGTACATTCCAACAATGGCTCATGAGAATGACGGTTTGCTTCCTCCTTGAATTTTTCCATGTTGCACAACACAGTGCAACCAAGCTGCTCTATAGTAGCAATGGGATTTGACCCTTCATCATGGAAAGGTAAATATCCACAATTATCAAAAGAATTTTCTGCAACAATAGATTGTGGAAATATTTTCACACCTTGATGATGTTTGGGAAATTCTTGTAGGGCTGCAAGAGTTCCTTCCTCCAAAGCGTTGGCTACCCCAAATGTTGATGCATGTGGTTGCTCCTCGATGAGTGTGACGACGTTAGGACAAAGCTCCTCAAGTGGTGTGAGCTTTTCCTCCTTTGTTCTTTCTCCATCAAAGTTTTGGATCAAACTTTGAGTGAACTCTACAAAAGTTTTCACCCTTGCATGGATCAAGTTGCTTCTCCACCAATCATAGGCTTGACCCTCCAAGTGTAGCGCTGATATTTCAACAGCCTCTTTCCCTGCTACAGGATGTAGTAGGAAAAATTCCTCCAACTTTCTCACCCAAGTTCTTGCTGTAGACAACCCCTCAAAGGTAGACAACATAAATCTATTGTAGGGTCTCTTATCTTCCCTCAACTAGATGAAATGAGGGAAATCTAGAGTCTCTTTCAAGGCTCTAGGTTGAGATCTATACTCAACAAGGTAATCACTTAAAATCAAATGATCCAAGTATCTTTCATGCTCATTGTCTTCTTCTTGATGAGAATAGGAAGTGCATAGTCCTTCCTCTTCTTATTCTTCAATATCCTTGAAATCCTTGGATAGGTTCTCTCTAGATCTAAATACTGATGATATTAATCTCATATTCTTCATCATTCTGATCTTCTTGGGCTAAGACTCACAGGCTAAGCCAAGAAAGTTGTTTTGATATCACTGCAATATCCCAAATATAGAACAGCTAGCAAGGCATGAATGGAAAACACATTTTCTAGTAATGGCTGCTACAGGAATTGAAACTAGGGCCTGGATCCCTTAGATCAATGCATCTAAGACTGAAATCCAAGAGATGGCTCCAAATAAATCCTTCTATGTGGGTTAAACAGATCTCCCACACCTACTTGTCTTCAGATAATGACCTATGAAGGGACTGCAACCAATGCATGAACATACAATAGATCAATAACTTTATTCTATTAGATGTGAGACAAGAAGATATAGATAGCCAAAAAATATTTTTATAGCAGTAGAAAGAGTACACATTCTTGAGGAAACATCCACTCAAGAAAGGCAATGCAAGCCTCAACAAGACATGTACTTGAAATAGAAGAACAATGTTATATCTGCATAAAACCTGGCTATGACTGCGTAGTTTATAAGAGAAACTACTGCATAAATATCATCAATACAAATATATGACAATTTATGGCTCAAATAAAGTGGGGAAGCAAGGCTCTAACCCATGAAAGCAATAATACATCAATCACGGGAAGGATTGGCTAAAATATACAAAATGGCAAAAATGCCGGAATTGTTGGGTAGCAGCTGCAACTCAGAAAATGGAACTAGATGGAGAAGACTAAAGATGCTACATCTGATATCAATATCTCCTCCAATGGATCTCTCAAGTGGAAGGCTGATCCTTACACTGAATATCCCACCCTCTGATCAACACTACAAATCCCCATAGCCAGTGCTCTATGAAAATAACGCAGTTACTGAAGCAAACTGCACTGTTGGGGCAAAGGAAAGAGTTGGACCAATCCCAAGATCTATAATAAGCTTTGATAGCTTCCAAAATGATTCTCCAAAGGAAATGAAGACTCCTCCTCTAAAAAAAAAGTGATGGAAGAGGTGTTGTAATCCCTCACTGCAACACCCTGCAACACCCTGCAAAATACAATTATCCTGCTACAGGAATAACGCTATCCTGCAGGAGGATGCTTGGCCTCAAGCTTGGTTGTGAGGCAAACTAGTACAAATCCTTCAAGAGGATTCTCAAGAAAGGAGAAGGAATCATAAATAGTAAATCCTTGTGTTAAGAAGCACAACAACTCATTTGAACAACTGGAGAATGCCAAGAGTCTAAACAGACAAGAAATCTATAATCATATGAATGAGTAACGATGGTTTCCTTGCCCTCCTTTTGAACACATGAGAGCTCCCTCTCCATGGGTCCCACTCTATTAGGTTTTCTCCTTCAAGGAATATTCCCTCCTCTTTCTCTGCGCTGTCCCATAGGACGCTTTGTACCTCATACCTCTGGGCTATTTGACTTGGTCAAACTTGACCTAGCCTCTTTGCAAATGTCTCCTTTCACACATGAGGGTGTGAGATCTAGTTCCAAGGCTAATCCCTTTCCATACTAGAGGGATTTTATCCATGTTTTTATTATGAATGGGCCTTCTCACCCAATTATTCAACCCCTAAGTGAAAATAGCAGAAATAAATATTCCAATTTATTGCGGGAAAATTTTGGAATATTAAACAAACACCATGCTTTGTTTCTTCAAATTGATAATTCCATCCATATCAATGGCCCAATCCAATCCCAGGAGTGTTGGGTAAGGGTCCACATATTCTACAATCTGAATGACTTCAAAGTCAGCTCGTACCTTAGCCCCGACGATATCTACTACAATATTTGACAATATTCCCAATGGTATGATCTTTTGTTGATTACCCATATGCAGTTGGATAGTGGACCATTCGAATTTAGGTTCTCCCATTCATTTCCAAGTATATTTAGGTAGTACATTCACATCTGATCCTAGGTCTAGAATTACTTGGTCCATTTCATAATCACCAATCGGCGTAGTTAATCGCATCTCTCTATCGGTGTGTCTCTTCTGCTCATAAAGTTTGTGCACATCATTAACCTTCATGACAAGGTCTTCTTTCCCTGCGCAATCGTCGAGTAGGGCTTGGAGGTTTTCTAGAGCCTAATAATTGTGAAATAGCTTCATTCATGCCTGCAGGAATAGTTTAACTTCATCAACTCCTCTAAGGTGCGCAGGTCCTTAGCGTTGGCAAAGTCTTGGCAAGCTGCAAAAAAAGTTTCCCTTTCCTTTGGTAAGTCAAACCCTTCTTGTGTAACGATCGCTTTATGGATAATAGGTTCTACCTTATCCTTCTCTGCAGCCCCACCGGTGGTTATGCTGTTGCGTGTTATAACATTAATACTTGTTCCTTCACTTCGGGGTTCTACCTTAACCCTTTGTACATTCTGCATAGGTGTTTGTTGCTTCTCCTACATCTTGGCTATTAGAATCAGGCAATATTTAGCCAGATGGTCGAGCTTTCTGTAATATTTGTAGGATTTTCAAGTTGGGTTCGTGTAGTCCCTTGCAAAGTGACCTACTTCCCTGCAATTATAGCAGATTAGTTGGCCTCTACCCCTGTCTACGCTTCCTCCTCGCCCTCCTCCCTTGCCCTTAGCCAGAGAGCCTCCTATACCTATGGGGGATCTAGGTGATGATGGGTTTGACTATACCCTATATAAGTTTCCTCAATCACCCATCAGATCATACGTTCAGAAGTTCTATTTGTCATTTCCTACAGACCTACAATACCTACACCATTGTTGTTTTAAATCTGGGATATATACGGCAAGGTGGGGGCAATGGTTGGTATCATGCAGCTCAACAATGAGGCAGTCATCGCACCATATTGTCGGCCCACTTGGTCCTGCAACTTCCTTGGGGCACAGAGGGCTGGGTCCTCTGGCATGCATATGGTCTGCAAGTAGTGGACAGTTATATTTGGTGTGGCCATTCACCCGGCATAGTATGCACCATATTTTGGGGCTGGCCTCGGCCCCTTGCTCCTTTCGTAGAGTCTAAATCTCCATGTGCATTGCCTCTAACTGGCCTTGTATCTGTTACACTCCTAACTGGGTATCATCTATTGGAATAGCTTCTACTTTCATGGCAGCCTCCAAGGCCTTCTCCTACGTTTCAATGGCTAGATGACCCATCGGTACGTGTAGGTGGAGTAGCAACATAGTGATTAACCACTCCATGTGTTGTTGGTCGTCATACTGGAACCCCCCTTCTCTAATTAATTTCTTTAATCATTGATCTTCTTCCCATATGGACTCAGAAGGTCCTTGCTTGAAATCCTTCAGGTTGTTTACTATCTGAGAGTAGGAATTAGGTTTCCTGAACTAATACTTTAACACATTCTTGATTTTATCAATAGTCACGTTTTCATGTTGGTCAATGTATCCCATGTACTAGTCCAAGGCTCTCCCCTCAAAAGGAAAAGATAATTGTGCCCATTTCACCGCGTCGCTTGCTACGTTCTCTGCATTCCATACCGATCCTGCGAAAAACCAAACTGATCCATGTCCTCATCACCCATGCCCTTGAAAGTAGGTAGCTTCATGTGCAAGGCCATATTGTCTTCTAGTGGAAGTGAGTTCTTTCCCTCTGAACAATATTTGCTGATTTTTCTCTTCTTAGGTATCTAATACGTTCTTGGAATTACCCGATCTCTCTCAAAATTATCTCGATCCCAGCAATGGAACCATTTTTTGGCTCGAGGGGTCCTGACCTAGGTTCAGAGGTTAAGGTTTGCCAAAAAAACCCCTATACAACTGGCCCTATCGGTAGTGACCTACTTGCACAGGCCAAAGTCTCACCTAAAGAAGTATGGGAGGGTGTTGGAACCAAGTCTCCACACCCTAGCAGAGAGCAGGTAATTCAAGATGGTTCACAACTATTAGATATTTATAGAAAGAGGTTGTTCGTAGGAGTCTCAATAAATAACCAGAAGATAGTTTATCAAATCTAATTAACAAGTTCGCATCCACGTGCGTACTATCAGCTATAATCACAGAACAACATAATCGTAGAAAATTAACAGATCACAGATACATGTACCATCAACGTAGATTGTTTGCAACTAATAAAAGATACACAATCATATAACTAAAGTTCGCATTAACCATAATAGGACAGATTCATATTAAATTCATATATCCATAATACTTCTGCACATATATATCATTACCCAAAATCCTCTTACATTCCCAAATTACCTCCTGCGCACATAGCCAACATGGTCTGCACATAGCAGGACAGAGGATCTCTACACACATAGCCAGTAGGAATCCTAACCCAAACAACCCTACCACAGATCTAACAATTCATAATTTGCATCAATCCCTATTCATTTGTGCCTATGAGTAAAAAAGGTTCATCTATTTATAGCAATTTAGCCTACACATCCAATGGTCCACAAACAATGGTTTGCAGACTCTTGGTCTACCCTTGACCCATTTAAAATGCGTTAGGGGCTTTGACCCACCCCAAAACCCCTACGTTATACTAAACAATACAAAATTATACAAAAATGGAAAAAATTCATAGCCTTTGGGAGACCTTGCTCCAACAACTGATCAATGTCTCCGGTGCCATGTTGCGTAAGGATCGCTCCTAGGGAAATCCATGAAGCATCAACATGAACATGAAATACCTTTTCCCAATTAGGAAAAATAAGAATAGGTGCAAATACCATCTTTTCCTTGAGTAGCTCAAAGCTCTTCTGGCACTCGTCATCCCAAAATAATGAAACATCATTCTTAAGCAGCTTTTCCAGTGGTACTGTGATTAGTGCGTATCCCTAAATGAATTTTTTGTAGTAGCCCATATTTCCAAGGATAAAACACAGTTGTTTCTCAGTTGTAGACACTTCCAAATTGATGATAACTGCCACTTTGGCAGGGTCCACCATCAACCCTTGTCAGCAAACTATATGTCGGAGCAAGATACTGAAGGGTATGCAAAAGATACATTTCTTGATGTTAAGGGAGAACTGGTGTTTCTGGCAAGCGTCCAAAATCATACATAGATTTGAAACGTGCATCTTTACTAAGCCGAAGATAGTCCAATCATCGAAATACACTTCTAGAAATTTGTGAATGAATTCCTTGAAAACTGTGACAACTACCCTTGAAAAGATAGCAGGGGAATTCTTGAGTCCAAACGGCATTACGGTATACTAGAAGGATCCCCATTTAGTGTAAAATGTAGTTTTTCTGCGATCTTCTGGTGCAATTCTAATCTGATGGTATCCTAAGAACCCGTCAGTGAATGAGTACACTTCCCGGCCTCCTACGCTATCTAGGATCTCATCGGAGAATGGTGTTAGAAAGGGGTCATGTATGCAGGCGTCATTTAGCTTGCGTAAGTCCACACAAATTCATATTTCTCCCTTTTTGTTTCTTTTCCTGAACCACCATCAGACTTACCTAACCTGACTGCTCAACTGACTCGATAATACCTGTGGCAGGAATTTTTTCAAATTCTTCCTTAACCCTCTGCTTATACCTGGGGTTCTGCCGATAAGGCCGCTGCTTTACAGGGCATGCATCTAGTTTTAGCTTGATGCGCATAACCCCTAGGTCCCCTTGATCCCTTTGAGCTCTAAAAACTTGGTTCGGGATAATTCTTGATATTCTGTGAGAAATTGAGCAACTTTTCTTACAGTTTCATCATCCTAGTAGTCCCTAATTTTAGATAAATTAGGCTGCTCTTCTGTGCCAATGTTGACTTCTCGTAGTTTCAGAGGCTTCATCACATCCACAGTTTGCAATGGAGGTCCCACAACTACACTCTCCCCCTATAACTTTGGATAGATACATTGTGTGGATCCTCATCACACTCTTCTATAGCTATATTGCAACACTTGACAATATCTTGTATCTGCATTTCCCATGTGGGTATTTTGTATGCTGTGTAGGGGCTGGATTCACCAAATACAAAGGTATCGATATCCTGCAAAGCTTCATCAAGCGCCTCCAATCCTCCTGTTAACCGAATGTACCAAAAAATGCGTCCTTTAAGGTTTCCCACTAGAGGGTGCATTGATGTAGCTCTGCATCTAGGTACTATGCGGTGGGATTGGTCCCAAGGCATGAATAAACAAGTGAACCCATTCTTCTGTAGTATGATCACACCATTCCTCCATCCAGGCGAACAAATGTTCATTGGATCCCCTGGGCCAAGAAATGTCTTAAAGTGCACGTCGACCGGAGGCTCAAAACGTAGGACTATCATATCCTGAAATTCCTCCCACTCCTGGAATGCCCCCTTATGTGTGTCCCACCATCTTGCAGGTGTTGCGCGCATGGCTAGATTAAGGACCCATAACCTTCATTCTCTAGGCAACTCATCTTCGAATGTTCGCAAAAAAAAATTATACTACAGGAACCATCAAAGTAGGGCAATTATCTTACCTCTGAAGATATGCAGTGGAAGTCCCTTGTAATTCATAGGCAACACAATGCAGGGACATCATGCAGCCGATTTTTCCAATTTTCCATCTCCTCGTCAGAGTTGGAGAAGAATTCGATATCTCTTTCCCAACAAAGCACACCATCAGCCGTAGGATTGATGCAGTCTTCATCCCTCGTAGTGAACTTATAGATGTGATCCACCTCTTCTTCATCACACACTGTCTCTATATACCTCTCTCCTTCTGCGGGATCTAGCAGTACTATCACCCGTGTTCCATCACTTTCAAACACCATGCTCCTTTTTTTTAAGTTGATAATACCACCCATATCTATGGCCCAGTCCAATCCTAGGAGTGCCGGGTAAGGGTTTGCATCTTCTACAATTTGAATGACTTCAAATTCAGCCCAGAACTTAACTCCTACAATATTTACTATGATCTTTGATAGTCTCCCCAACGGGATGATCTTCTGGTGGTTGGCCATGCGCAGCTAGATAGTGGACCATTCCAACTTAGGTTCTCCCATTCGCTGTCAAGTTTGTTTAGGTAGTACGTTCACATAGAATCCTAAGTCTAGAATGACCTTATCCATCTCGTAATCACCGATCTGCGAGGTCAACCACATCTCCTTACCAATGTGTCTCTTATTCTTATATAGTTTGTGCACATCCTTAATTTCCATAGTTGGGGTTGTTTTTTCTGCGCAGCTGTCTATCAAGTCTTGGAGGTTTTCTAAGGCCCTTTGGTTGTGTAACAACTTCATACATGCTTGCAGGAATGGTTTGGCCTCATCATCTGCTTTGGGGTTCGCAGGGGCGTGAGGATTAGGTGCCTCAGCCTTAGCAAAATCTTGGCGAGCTACGATAAAGGTTTCCTTTTCATTCTGTAAGTCCAAACCTTCTTATTTAACTGCTGCTTTATGGATGAGAGGCTCCACCTCAGCCTTCTCCGCAGCTCCTCCGGTTTCCATGCCACTGCGTGTTATCACATCAACACTTGATCCTTCATCTTGAGGTTTCGCCTTGACCCTTTGTACATTCTGCATAGGTGTTTGCTACTTCTCCTGCATCTTGACCATTAGAATATGGAAATATTCAATCACATGATCCAACTGTCTACAATATCTGTAGGATTGTCTCACAGGGTTCACGCAATCCCTTGCAAAGTGCCCTATTTCTCCATAGTTGTAGCAAATTAGTTGTCCTCTCCCCCTCCCTGTGCTTCCACCTCAGACCCCTCCCCTGCCCCTAGCTTGGGAGCCACCTATGCTCGAGGGGAATCTTGGTGAGGACAAATCTGACTGTACCTTATATATATTTCCTCGATCTATCATCAGATCATATGTCCTACAATTTTTTTCATCATGGCCTACAGATCTACAGAACTTACACCATTGTTGCTTTATTTCTGGGACATACACAACAAGGCAGGGGCAGTGGTTGGTATCGTGCAGCCCAGCAACGCGACAATCATCACACCAAAGCACCAGTCTAGTTGGTCCTGTAGCTTCCCTAGGCTGCAATGGACTGGGTCCCCCAGCTTGTATGTATTCTGCTAGCAGAGGACAGTTATCCTTGGTGTGTCCATTCACCTTGCATCATATGCACCATATTTCAGGGCTAGCCTTTGTTCCCCACTTCTTTCGTAGATTCTGGATCTCCATATGCATTTATTCTAGCTAGCCTTGTATCTTTTGCACTCCTAACTAGGTATCAGCCCTTGGTGCAACTTCTAGCTTCATCACAATTTCCAAGGCCTTTTCTTGCGATTTAATGGCTTGATGTCCCATTGGCATGCGTAGGTGGGGCAACAGCATAGAAATGAACCACTCTATGTGCTTCCTGTCGTAACACATAAATCCTCCTTCTCTAATTACCTTCTTTAACCGTTGGTCAGCCTCCCATCCCGACTCAAATGGTCCTTGCTTGAAATCCTTCAGATTGTTCACTATCTGTGAGTAGGAATTGGGATTCTTGAACTGTTGTTTCAAGGCATTCTTAATCTCTTCAATGGTTGAATTCATATGCTGGTTGATGTATCTCATATACCATTCCAAGGCCCTTCCTTCAAAGGCAAGGGATAGTTGTGCCCTTTTGACTGCATCACTAGCTATGTTCTACGCAGTCCATACCAATCCTGCAAAAAACCAAAACCAATCCATATCTTCATCCCCTACGCCTTTGAAAGTGGGTAGCTTCATGTGCGAGGCCATATTGTCTTCTGGTGGTGGAGGCAGTGAGTTCTTACCCCTATGAGGGTTCGATGATGGCATAGACGAAGAGCTATCTGCAGCAAAATTCCTTGCTGGACTGTAGACATATTGATCTCCTTCCTGATTGGTTCTGTAGTATTTACCACTGCGTGTTGTACCCTCACTTTGATCGGAGCTCATTCACTCTGTGGCTGCACAGAATTCTCTTTTCGCACAGTAATATCTTAATCAGCAATGGTAAGGTTTTTAGAGTTACCTCGAAAACCCTTGAAGAACCTTCACTCTGCTTTAGAATAGGAGACAAATTGATCGATGGAAAACTCTATCACAAACCCTCCTATCACACTGTCCACCCAATGATCTATCGTGTGAGTGATGGTGTTATCAGTCTTCTCTAACTGCTGAATCAGCTTTGGGGTCTACTATGTGACCCGTTCGTCCTTCCAACACTTCTGGAAATATACAAGCCTTGTAAGCAACTCCTGAAGCTCAGTCGCAAAGAAAATTTCATAGATCTCTGTGAAAATGTACTTATTCTTCCACTTTTCCACCGTAAACCTTGTGATGTGATTCTCTTTTATTGAAAATTCTTGAATTTTGTTTTCGAACCACTCTTCAGTTTCCTTCTTCTCAGGTTTCCAATATTCTCTTGGCATTATCCTAAATTTGTGGGACTGTTGGAATAGGGTCTCTTAAAGCTGTGAATTTTGTCCATTTTTGTAATATTTAGTCTAACACAGGGGTTTTGGGGTGGTTCAAATCCCCTAATTCATTGTAACGAGTCAAGGGTATACCAAGAGTCCGCAAACTACAGTTTTTGGACTAGTGGTTGCATAGGCTAAATCTGTATAAATAGATAAACATTTTTGAGTCATAGGGAGGAAAGAATAGAGATTGATGATATTTATGAATTGTTAGATATGTTTGGGTTGCTAAGGTAAGGAATCCTATTGGCTGTGTTTGCAGAGATCCTCAGTCCTGCTATGTGTGGACCTTGCTACCTGTGTGCACAGGTGTGTTGGATTTTATTGGGTTTTTTATGCTAATATATTGAAATATGGTTAGAGTGTCTCTGTGTTATCTGAGTTTATGTATTACTGTTGATGTAAACTATTGGATCTGTTACACTTACTGTTGGTTAAGAATTATTTTTGCAGATATGTCTTTGTTATAATGCAGAATATTCCTGTGATCTATTGTTCATGCATTTATTACATGTGATATTTTTTATGCGAAGGTGCTGATAAAATCTATGACTAATAGTAGCCCTGTTAACTGTGGACTATACTAATTAGTGAAGTTGTGAATAGATCTATTTATACCTGCGAGAGTATCCTTGTTCCTGTTATATGAGTCTATGATCTGTTGATTACTGTGATTATATTTTCTGTACTGATAGATTGGTATCACGCATGTGGATGCGAAGGTAATTAGTAGATATGAGCTATGTGATATAATTCTGTAACTAGATCTGTTAAATACGAAGCTGATAAGCTAGGAAAACAACTCTGCTTGACTTACCTGCTCTCTCTCAGGGTGTCGAAACCTGGTTCCCGCACCCTCCCATACTACTTCGGGTGAGACTTTGGCCTATGCAAGCAGGTCACTATTGAAAGGGCCATTAGTATAGGGGATTGTTGGAAAACCTTAACCTTCAAACCTAGGTCAGGACCCCTCGAGCCAACAAATGGTTCCATTACCGGGACCAGGAGCATTTTGAGAGAGATCAGGTAAATCAAGCAGAGCTGCATTCCCAGCTTATTAGCTTTGCATTTAACAGATCTAGTTACAGACTTATATCGCAGAGCTCATATCTACTAATTACCTTCGCATCCACATATGTGATACCAATCTATCAATACAACAACTATCATCGCAGTAATCAACAGATCATAGAGTCATATAACAGGAACAAGGATACTCTTGTAGCTATAAATAGATCTATTCACAGGTTATCTAATTAGTATAGTCCACAGTTAATAGGGCTATTATCAGTCATAGATCTAATCAACACCTTCGCATCAAAAATATCACATGTAATAAATGCATGAAAAATAGATCACAGGAATCTTTCGTATTATAACAAATATAGATCTGCAACAATAACAGATAACCAACAGTAAGTGTAATAGATCCAATAGTTTGCATCAACAGTAATACATAAACTCAGATAATGCAAAGATACCCTAACCAAATTCGCATATATTAACATCCAGAACCCAATACAATCCAACACAGCCTGTGCACACAGCCAACAGGGTCTGCACACAGCAGAACTAAGGATCTCCGCGCACACATCTAGGAGGAGTCCTTACACTAGCAACCTAAACTGATCTACCAATTCATAGCTATCATCAATCTCTATTCTTTCCTCACTATGACTCAAAAAGGTTTAACTATTTATACTGATTTAGCCTACGCAACCACTGGTCCACAAATCGTCATTTGTGGACTCTTGTTCTACCCTTGACCTGTTACAATACATTAGGGGCTTTGACCCACCCCAAAACCCTTGCGTTAGACTAAATATTACAAAAATGGACAAAATTCGCAACTTTAGGAGACCTTGTTCTAATAGTGTTCGAAAGAATATTGTGCTACATAGGGATGCAAACTTCACTTCCAAGTATTGGAAGGAATTATTTGTAGGTTTGGGCACAGAGTTGGCCTTCAGCATGACTTATCATCTGCAGACAGATGGATAGACTGAGAGGGTCAATAGGATATTAGAATACATGTTGAGGATGTATGTGATGCATCAACAATGGAAATGGGAAGAGTATGTACCATTTTTTGAGTTTGCATACAATAATGGGTATCAGGAATAATTGGGTGTGAGTCCCTTCAAGGCACTGTATGGGTGGAGTTGTAATGTTCCCATCAGTTAGAGAGATCTAGTTAACAGTGTGTTGATTGGGCCAGACATGTTGGCAAAAATGGAGTAGGAATTGCATGTTATAAAGAAGAATATAAAGGCAGCGCAAGACATAAACAAGATTTATGAAGACCAAAAAAGGGTATTTAAGGAGATTTAGGTTGCAGAGCATGTTTATTTTTGCATTAAGTGCAAGAAGATCTCCATGAGGATCAGATCATGTGCTAAGTTTGCACCACGGTATTGCAAGACTCTTGATATCCTTGAGAGGATTGGACTAGTGGCCTACCAAATTTCAAGGCCTCCAACAATGAAAGTTTGTGATGTGTTTAATGTTTCATTTCTTAACATTCATTATTTTTTATTGTAGGTGGAGCAAGAAGGAGAATTTCATTTTGAACGGCAGTGAAAATTGCGATAGAAGTAGCTCATCCTTAGGAACAAAAACATCGAGAAATTTAAAGTGCAATGGAAGCACTTTGGTCCCAATGAAGCTACATGGGAGATGGTGGATTAGATGCATGCCATATATCCTTCATTTTTTTTGAGTTGAGGCAAAGAACTTTTGGTTTGGTGTTTGGTATATGTTTGGCATATGTTTTGGTGATGTTTTGATATATGTACTATGCATGTGGATGTAAATACCGCAATGGGATAAGTTATAAACCTCTAATAAGATGTATGGATGTTATATGGTCATGTTATCATGGTTTTTTCTTTGGAGCATGTTATTCATTGTAAATATTGCATCAAGCTAAGTTATAAAGTTCCATGAGTAGTTTGTTTTTTCAGCGGTTTTGTTGAGGTGTAGGTTTGGTTTAACACTGGGGAAAGTGTACCCAAAGGGGGAGGTTTCTATAACAGACCTGGGAAAAGTTTTATGTAGCAAAATTTAATAAACGCAAAAAAAAATAAAAAAATACCACAGTTAAGGGACACTTATTCCAAGATGAATGTTGGGAAAAATATCCTAGTGGGCATCACTGGATATGTGTTTATGGATAAGGAAATTTTCAAAGGAAAATGAAAATGAATTAAAGAGGAAAAAGTTATTTTTTAGATGTCTATTTATGAAAACAAAGGAAAATAGGAGAAAAGTAAGGTAAAAGGTCATAGGTTGCATGTGAGGAGGAAAATGAAGAAAATAGAGGCCTCATTGATAAAAAGGCTTCAAAGGATTAGTTGGTGCCTTTTGTCAGTTTAGTTTTGGAGCTCTCTCATTATTCTCTCTCTCACACACTCTTGGATACTTAGATTTTTCTTGGAGAAATTCACGATTGTGCCAAGGAGGAGAAAAGCAAGGAAAGGAAAGGAAATCAAATATCAAGTAGGGAAGAGCATGATCTAGTAACTTCAACATGAATACTTGCAGGTAACATATTGCATGTGTGATTTCCTAGCTGGTTTGGACATGCATGGATTATGCATGTTCGTATTTGGTTATCTTGTTGTCGGTGGCATGGTTTTTCAGATTAATGACATTGGTTTTTAACCTTGCCTTGCCTTTTTCCAGATGCCATGGTGTGTTGGGATTTTGATCTCGGATTTTAGCTTTAGATTTTCTAGATGGATTTCGGAATCCTAGGCAGAGGTGCTCTGAAGGTTCATTCCCAAAGGCCTAGGAATCCCTTGAGTGGTTTTTGCGGGATATAGGAAAAAGGCCAAGGGAGGTGTCTTGATTTAGGGACTAGTGATCTAGTATTGGATTGCAGCAAAGCCTGATGGAGGTGTCACAGTTTAGGGCATAGTGATCCAGGATTGGATTGCGGTAAACTTTGATGGAGGTGTCTTAGTTTAGGGAATAGTGATCTTGAATTGGATTGCAGTAAATCCTGAGATATAGGGACAAAAAATTCCTCAATGATAGTGATGGATTCCAGATAGAAATTCCAAGTTCTGATCAATTTTTTGATCTGACTACTGGTTTGGTGTGATCACAGTATGGTGAGGGTGGAGGTGGTTTAACCTCTAGATTACCTTGGTTATGTTTTGTATTGGTATATCCATGAGATCCAACATTCATGCTTGGAATATGGCACCTGGGTGACTGGCTAAAGAGAAATTTTGTTTAACCATGTCTATGGTCGGGTGGAGCGTGGAAGTCCCAAACCTGGTTAATGGAAGCTAATTTCTCTTTCTTTTGTAACTATTAATGTGTGGATTTAATGGTTTTTATCTCACTATTATTTCCATGGTTGTATGTTCACTATAATCATGTTTAATTGATTAGTTCATGTCATGGCTATTGTATGTTCACTTATGAAATGTGATCCATAACTACTTGTAAGACTCTTGGGGAACCCAAAGTGAGTAATAATATTTTCAAAGATAAACTTTGAAGTGGTATAAACAGTATATTTTTTGACAACTCTAGCTTTAGCATAGCAAATTAAATTGTTTCTAGCAATTATAATATATCAGGCATGAGAATGTCGAGCATGAGGATTGATGGGATCAAAAAAATAAACAAACTACTTTTCAAAAGCTTCCAGTGCTCGGATATGATGTAATGGATGCTCATATCACTGTGATGGTCAGCCAACTCATTGGAAAACATTAAATTTATTGGCATAGGGTTTTACATCCTTGAACAGAGTGGGCCACCAAACCCCAACTTGCAGTACTTTCTTGGAGGTGGATTTTCCTCCTACATAATCTCCCGCAACACCAGAATGGCACTACCATAGAACATATTATTTTTCATCATCTAAAAAACATCATCATAGAATATGATCTAGCCCCATTTTTTATAGTTTCCTTATAATAAGGTGATAATTGGTAGCCTAAATGAGGATATGTATTTTCTAAGTTGTTGTGTAATCATCAAGGAATTTACCAGTGGAAAGGAAAATGGGGATATCTTCCATATAATTAGGAACTGATTCAACCCGAAATAAGTCTGCATCAGAAAATTGGTCATCCATTCATCCTCCTACTTCACCAAACTTTACTCGATATAAATGGCTAGGTCCCACATTAGTCCACCCAGTTTTAAAATAAATTCAAATGTAAATTCTTAAAAGAATAGAAATCACCTACATAGCCTTCCTTCCAAGACATGTTTATTCACCAAATATTTTGATACGGAATGATCATTAAATAACTTAAAAGGGCCTTCCAACAAATAGTGTCTAAATTTACGAAGAAAATACACCATATTTTTGGACTCTCATTCTGTCTTTGTATAATTATTTTCAGCTATATAGACCTTCCTCCTTGATAAATGGATAATATGATCCAAATTACCTTCACATGGCTGAGCTAGAATGGCACCCAAAGAAATTCCAGAAGCATCTATGTGTACATGGAATTGATTGTTCCAATCGGGATAGACAAATATCAAAGCATTGGAAATTTTTTCCAATAAATTATCAAATGCAATATCACATTCATGTATCGACACAAAACATTATGCTTTCTTCAACAAATTTTCCAAAGCAATAGTGGCCAAAAATAGTTGTGAATAAATTGGCGATAACAAAATTGTATGCCCTAGAGTGGATCACACCTACTTAACACTAGTTGGTGGTAACACATTTTGAATGAATTCAATTTTGTTTGGGTCTATAAAAACCCCATCCTTGCAAACAATGTGGCCAAGGAGGGTACCAAAGAGAAAAACAAAAATACACTCTTTCAAATGGAACACCCTCTTGCCACATCTACCCAACTGATCGGCCAACTAGTCTAAACATGCAATGAGAGGCTACTAATATAATATTCAACCTCATGTATGACCTTAAGGAAGTGGAACCGATGAAAACCTAACTAACCGACCTTACACAACATCAACAACACCTCCAGGAGGTAAACCAACCTCTCAGACCCTTGAACCTTCAGGGGGGATTACTTTTGACCCTTTTGAGACTTAGACGTAGGCATGTGAGGGAAAGGGAGTGGATAGAATATTATAGCCATGGGAATGCCAAGGAAAGGTCATGGTCAAGACCACATAAAGTTAGTTATGTGTTTGCAACTTCACAATTTGTTCCACCTTTTTAGCCATAGAGCCCGGGTAGCGATACATAACTTCATGAAACTTTATGAGAGTATAAATAACATTAAAACAAAGGTATGGAAGCAATGACATTATTAGGAACTCATCAAGACCCCTCCTAGCCTTGAGAGGAATTTCATCGAACATGTCACATTTTTGCATCTATAGGTATAAACAACATATTTAAACATGGGGGTCTCGTACTTATCTAAGAATAGCTAAGAAGCATTTCTCCCCTACACCATAAGCTACAATATAGTCTATTTTACCATAGATACATTGTGTATTCATTTACAGGTAAAAACAATGGTAGATCTATACATCATCACTAATCGAATGCATTCCTATATCCACCACAATAACAACAGAAATACAATAAATATAATAACAGTAAAATCCACACATAAACTAGTACATTTGCCTACCGAATACCATAGAAATGATCTCTTGATTACTGAATGTAAAATAAACCAGAGATGGCACTTCCATGTTCCACTCGACCATATATTGGTTGAGCCAAGTCTCACTTCAGCTAATCACCCTCGTGCCATATTCCAAGCATGAATGTGGGATATCATCAAACATATAAATCAAAATAAATACAGGGCTTCTGAAGGAAAACCCACCTCAACCCTCAACCAGTGACTCCACCTCATGGTCTAATATCACAACCATCACATATAGGTTTCTATCCAAGTTGTTCCAAGGCTCCATAGTGTTTGCTCCAACCAGGGCTTCTAAGACTAGTAACTCAACCCTAAAATTTACAGGGCTTCTAGAGTTTTTTTCTAACTAGGGCTTCCAGGGCTAGTAACTCAACCCATCTAGGGCTTCTAGATCATTTTTCCAACCAATACTTCTAGGACTAGTAACTCAACTCGTAGTTGTACGTCGGGATTCCAGAGTGTTTGTCCATCCAAGGATTCCAGGAACTAATAAATCAACCCACAGCTCACGGAAGCATGAGAACCAACCAGAAAAAATCAATGGAAATAAACCCACAACACCATGGCAATCCATAAAATGGCAAGGCTAGGAAAATCCACATGCATACACCATGCATGCCAAAACTAGTGAGGAAAATATACATGAAACTTGGTACCTACACTCAGAACCTACTATAGATTTTGATCATGATGTCATCTTGTGATTTCATGCTCTTCCTTTTCATTCTTGCTCCAAATCACTAAGTATCCACACTATCCAAGAGTTCTCCAAGAAAAATCTAAGTATCTAAGAGTATGAGAGAGAGAGAGAGAGAATAATGAGAGAGCTCCAAAAATAGACTAGCAAAATCTTGAGCCAAAATCTTACCAACTGATCCTCACAATCCTTTTTATTAATGAGGCCTCTATTTCCTTCATTTTTCATTATTTTCCTTCATTTTCCTATTCACATCGAACTTGTGACCTTTCACCTTCCTTTTCTCCTATTTTCCATTATTTTCATAAATACATGCCAATAATTCCTCATTCCTTTCCAAATCCTTTTCCTTTGCATTTTCCAATTTCCTTATCCATAATAAAACGAAGAAACACCCTCTAGGATGTTTTTCCCAACATTCATCTTGGAATACATGTCCCATCAACTATAGTCTTATACATTTTTTACATGGACTTTTACTAGCACTGTTACAAGACCCTCCCCCTTAGGGGAACATCGTCATCAGTGTTCAATGACACCTTCAAACCAACAAACTGTTGAAAACAAAACATACTTCCTATGGTGCTTTATAACATAACTCGTTTCATTATTTACAATGACATCGTGCTGAAAATATGACAAACATACCATTTAGTAGAGCTTTAAAATAGAACTCACTAAGATATTTACAATAACAACCACATTTTCTTCAACCAGCAAATATAAATACTCTACGGGTTAATATAAAAAAATACTCAGAAACAGGTTATTCCTTCTCCTCTAAAAACTATTTTCGCCTGTATGGATTCTCCCTTTAAATATAAATACTATTTGTGGAGCTTTATAAACCATATCATTATAGTATTTACAATAATATACACATATACACATTTTCTCAACCAACAAATAAAAGGATACGATTCCCATATCAACAACAAGGGAATCGATAGGCTCACACCTCCACCCTCAGAGTGATACCAAGATTCACCTCCTTCCCAGGAAGTCCAGAATCCACTGTTTGTTAGGTCCCTATATTACTAGTATAGTCCCTTATTGTTGTTAGTGTAAACACCCTTATTGTTATTACTGTACCCTTGTAACCCCCATATTGTTATTATTGTGCCCTTAAATTATTATTGTTAGGTCGGCTAGGATTACATTGTGGCCCCACTAGGATTACATTGTTGCCCCATGGACTCCTATATATAGAACGAAGGTTTTGTAATTTGAATCATCCAAGAATTGTTCATTCATGTAATGTATTGGAGGTTGCCCCCTCGAAGTGACTTATTTCTAAGGAGTTGATATCTCTTTTCTTCTATTTTTGGAGTTGGTTTCACAACATTTGGTATCAGAGCTTTGGATTCTAGGGTTTCGCTGCCCCAAACAAGTCATCGTGGAATTTTCGCTATAATGTTTTTTATACGAAGGTTCAGAACTTGAAATTTTTCGAGTGAAAAGCTAAAATCCTGATGAACGTCGTCATAAAATTTCAGAGATTGGTTCACAATATTTTCGGAGATATGGTCTGTGGAAGTTAGGGATTTTTGTAGGCTACTGAATTTAACCTAAACAAGTCATCGCGGAATTTGTGCTATAACTTTTTTTCTACGAAGTTTCAGAAGCTAAAATTTTTAGAGAGCGAATCTCAAATCCTAAGGAACACCGTCGCAATATTTGAGAGTTGGTTCGCAATATTTTTGGAGATACGATCTATGGAAGTTAGGTCTTTTTCAGGCTCCTGAATTTCATTTGAAAGAGGTTATCGTGGGAAAAGCTTCATAACTCTATCTCTGAGCATTGGATTGGAGTGCCGTAAAAAGTGGCCACAAGTACACAGAAGGTAGTTTCTTTTCTATCAATTTCTGAACCCAAGGACAAAACAGTGACATGTGGCAAGTCGTACAAGTTTTCTCTACTGAACCAATCCATAATTAGGTCATTGTGGGAGATTGGACATAACGTTTCCTTGGAGAATCCAAATCAGGTCAGACCTATGGCATTCGAAAGAGGATTCAAAGGGCTACCTCAGCACAAAATTTCAGATATTGAAGAGCCGCAATCACAGAGATAATCTAATTTCAATATCGAGCTCCTTAAAAGCAAGAAAAAGGTGTGTATTGTTTTCTGAATTTCATAAGTCCTGTTTGAAGAATCAATTTGAATTGATTCCAAGGGAATATTATAGAATAGATATCAGTATTGGGTTCTAAAAAATTCCCTGTAAAAATAATTCAACACCCATTAAGCCTTCAGAAGGCTCTACTATGACTCATGAAGATGAATAATTGCAACATGATCTAACAAAATTACAAGAGCAAGTGCACCAAATTTCGCTCTCGCAAAGAGCAGCAAAAAATGAAATGGAAGTTTTGAATAAAGGCGTGGAAGAGAAGATGGATGGTTTGAAGAAAGGCATGGAAGCTAAGATGGATGGTGTGGAAGCTAAGGTGGAGGACATGGAAGAAAAAATGAAAGACAACATGGAAAACATGAAGAATGATCTAAAAGAAGACATGGAAGGTTTGACCAAGTTGATACAACAAATGTTTCCTAATGGTGAAAAGATAGTAGAGGAAACACATGATGAGAACAAAATAAATGCTAATCGTGATTTCATAATCTCTAATGTTGGCAGGAACAACCACCATATTCCAAAGATGAATATGAGGAATTTTGATGGCAAGGATCCCGTAACATGGATACTACAGATGGAGCAATATTTTGATCTCAAAAATGTGAAAAACACACAAAAGTTACGCATTGAAACTTTACATCTAGAAAAAAATACATTTGTATGGTATCGATGGCTTTGCTCCCGTAAAAATGATAGAACATTATGAGGATACAAAGAGAAACACCTTCTTTAGCCAATTGATAAATCTCAAACAAAAGGGTTTAATGCGGGAGCACATTGAGGACTTCCAAAAATGATAGAACATTATGAGGATACAAAGAGAAACACCTTCTTTAGCCAATTGATAAATCTCAAACAAAATGGTTTAATGCGGGAGCACATTGAGGACTTCCAAAAATTGAATATAAGGGTAACTTAGATTCCAGAGGAACACAGGATTCATCTCTTCATAGGTACTTCAAAGGATAACATCCAACATGAATTTCACATTTTAGAACTTGATTCATTGGCGACGGCATTCAGGTTGGCAAGAAAATTTGAATGTAAAATTATGGTGACAAGGAAGCCTACCACTCACTTCTGTAAAGAGGGAAGTGTTGCTACTCCTGATTTCAACAACCTACAAGGTTGACACCACAAAAATTGGAAAAAAAAGAGAAAAATGGCTTTGCTACAATTGTGATAGAAAATACACTAAAGGTCATAAGTGTGCCGAGAAGAAATTATTTTACATAGATTGTGAAGAGGAAGAAGAAAATATGAAAGAAGAGGATATACACTAGTAACCAACCCTATAAGAGGAAGAAATGAGTCTGACCATATAGTTTAATGCATTGGCAGGAATTACCACTCCTCAAAATCTCAAGATAGGAGGACATATCAAGAAGAAAAAGGTAATAGTGTTGATTGATTCAGGTAGTACCCATAATTCTATTCATTGTAAGGTAGCCAAGGAATTGAATTGTTTCCTATACCCAGCACTAGAATGTCAAGTGAAGGTTGCAAATGCAGGAACTATAAATTTCTCTGGAAAATGCCATAATATAAATCCATCCATGGGGGAATATGTATTGAATATTCCAATGCTTTCCATCGCAATGGGAGGTGTTGAGGTTGTACTAGGAGTACAATGGTTACAATCTTTGGGGACGGTAGTTTTTAATTTTCAAGAACTTTTCTTGAAATTTTTTTTTGGAAAGAAAGGAAATTGAATTACGGGGTATCACTGGGAAGCCGGGAAAGATAATAATCTCTAATGTCATGACAAATCTTCTGAAGAAAGAACAACAAGGCATAATTGCACAATTAAGATCACTAGAAGTTTCAACATCAAAATCATCTATTTCTCCAGATCTCCAAAGAGTCTTGGACAATCATTCCAATGTGATTGATACTCCCAAAGGAATCCCACCTATTTTTGATCATGATCATGACATTCATTTGATTCCAGGAAGTGTTCCTCCAAACATCCGACCTTACAGATATCCTTATGTCCAAAGGAGTGAGATTGAACGTATGATTGTAGAAATGTTAGAGGTTGGTATAATTAAACCTAGTCAAAGTTCTTTCTCTACTCCTGTAGTATTGGTACACAAGAAGGATGGATCATGGTGCATGTGTCTCGATTATAGGGAGCTCAATAAGCTCACCATTAAAGATAAATTTCCCATTCCTGTGATTGATGAATTATTGGATGAATTACATGGAGCAATTTATTTTACCAAGTTGGATCTTCGTTTAGGATATCATAAAATTAGAATGAAGACTGAAGATATTCCGAAAACAACATTTCGAACACATGAGGGTCATTATAAATTTTGGTCATGCATTTTGGCCTTACCAATGCACCTTATACATTTCAAGGGTTGATGAATTCCATTTTCAAACCCTTCGTTAGAAAATTTGTGCTAGTATTTTTTTATGATATACTAATCTACAACAGGTCTTGGAAGGATCATGTTCAACATGTTGACAGGGTGCTCAAACTATTGCAGGAGAAATAAGTATATGCAAAAACATCCAAATGTTTCTTTGGAGTACAAGAGGTGGAATATTTGGGTCATATTGTATCTCAAGATTGTGTTAAGGTAGACCCTAACAAAATTAAATCCATTAGGGAATGGAAAGTCCCCACAACCATAAAGAAGTTGTGAGGATTTCTCAGGTTAACAAGGTATTATCGCAAGTTTGTTAAGAATTATGGGAGAATAGCTGCACCTCTAACAACATTATTGAATAAAGATGCATTGTCATGGAATCCTGAAGCAACTAAGTCCTTTGAAAATCTTAAAGAGGCAATGTGCCTAGCACTGGTCTTAGCTACGCAGACTTCACAAAAACCTTTATTATGGAATGTGATGCCTCAGGAAATGGAATTGGTGTTGTTTTAATGCAAGAAGGAACACCCATTTCTTTTGAAAGTCGTTCAATCAAAGGAAAGTATTTACAGAAACCTATTTAGGAGAAGAAAATGTTAGCAATACTGCATGCACTAAAGAAATGGAGAAATTACCTAATGGGAAGACACTTCAAGGTAAAAACTAATCATGATAGTCTTAAACACTTTTTGGAATAAAGACTATATTTAGAAGAGCAGCAAAAATGGGTCACAAAGATGTTGGGTTATGACTTTGAAATAATATACAAAAAAGGGAAGCTAAATGTTGCTGCAGATGCACTCTCAAGAAAGAATGAAGAGTTGGAAGCTTTGCTTTGTGCCATTTCTATTATCCAACAAGATTGGCTAACTAAAGCAAGAGATGAATGGAAGAAGTACGAAGAAGTGTGGACACTCGTTTAAAAGTTGCAGCAAGATCCTACTAAATCTGATACATTTAGTTGGAAAAATGATTCCTTACGGTACAAAGATCACTTATATCTTTGTAATAATTCCCAACTCAACAAAAGATTCTTTTGGAATTTCACACTTCTCCTTTAGGAGGACACTCAGGATTTTTAAAAACTTACCACAGGGTGAAGAAAGAATTTTTTGGGGGGCTTTAAATCTAATATTCAAAATTTTGTGGCAGAATGTTTGGTTTGCTAGCAGAATAAAGTTGAGACAATTAAGACCCCGGGTCTTCTACAACCTTTATTCATTCCAAGTCAACTTTGGGAGGAGATTTCAATGGATTTTATCACAGGTTTACCTAAGTCCGAAGGAAAGAGTGTCATCATGGTGGTAGTTGATAGACTTACCAAGTATGAACACTTTTGTGCATTATCTCATCCATTTAAAGCAAGTACAATTGCTACTACATTTATGGACAAAATTCAAAAGCTACATGGAAACCCAAGGGTTATTGTGAGCGACAGAGATCCCATTTTTACTGGAATTTTTTGGAAAAAGTTATTTTCTTGTTTGGGTACTCAATCAGCTCATAGCTCATCTTATCATCCTCAATCCGATGGTTGAACTGAGATAGTAAATATATATTTGGAAGGATATCTTTGTTTTTTTCTATCTGATAAACAAACACAATGGGTCAAGTGGTTACCTGTCACTGAATGGTGGTAGAACACTTCCTTCCATACTGCAGAAAAAATGACCCCATTTATGGCACTTTATGGATATCATCCACCATCCATCACATCATCTTTACGAGAAAATTCGAAGGTTCAAGAAGTGGAAGATCACATCGAGTATCAACAAGAAGTTCTCCAACTCTTAAAGGACAACCTGAATTTGGCACAAAATCGAATGAAACAACAGGCGTATCAACATTAACATCGCAACAGAGAATTTTTGATGTAGGAGACTATGTATTTCTACAACTACAACCATAGAAACAAATGTCCCTCAAGCAAGCTAAGAAGGATAATAAATTATTTCCAAAGTACTATGGTCCTTACAAGGTGTTGCAAAATATTGGTACTATGGCATACAAATTGGAGCTTCCTGCTTCTTCATGAGTGCATCCAATTTTCCATGTTTCATGCTTAAAAAAGGTTATAGGTGAAAATCTTCTAGTTCAAACAATATTTCCAGAGCTTGATGAGGAAGGAAAAATCATATTGGAACCTGAAGTGGTCACGGAATCCAGAACTCGACAACTGTGTAATCGATCAATTTAAGAGTATCTCATCAAGTGGAAGAACTTACCCACTGAAGATTCTACATGTGAGGATGAGAATTTTATACAGAAGCACCCAGAGCTACTCAAGCATTGAGGACAACACCTTTTTGAAGGATAGGGGCATGTTAGGTCCCTATATTACTAGTATAGTCCCTTATTGTTGTTAATGTAACCCCCTTATTGTTATTATTGTACCCTTGTAACCCCCATATTGTTATTATTATGCCCTTAAATTATTATTGCTAGGTCGGCTAGGATTACATTGTGGCCCCACTATGATTACATTGTTGCCCCATGGACTCCTATATATAGAACGAAGGTTTTGTAATTTGAATCGTCCAAGAATTGTTCATTCATGTAATTTATTGGAGGTTTCCCCCTCGAAGTGGCTTATTTCTAAGGCGTTGATATCTCTTTTCTTCTATTTTTGGAGTTGGTTTCACAACATTTGGTATCAGAGCTTTCGATTCTAGGGTTTCGCTGCCCCAAACGGGTCATCGTGGAATTTTCGCTATAACGTTTTTTCTAGGAAGGTTCAGAACTTGAAATCTTGCGAGTGAAAAGCTAAAATCCTGATGAACGTCGTCATAAAATTTCAAATATTGGTTCGCAATATTTTCGGAGATATGGTTTGTGGAAGTTAGGGATTTTTGTATGCTACTGAATTTAACCTAAACAGGTCATCGCGGAATTTGTGCTATAAATTTTGTTCTACGAAGTTTCAGAAGCTGAACTTTTTAGAGAGTGAATCTGAAATCCTGAGGAACACCGTCGCAATATATCAGAGTTGGTTCGTAATATTTTTGGAGATACAATCTATGGAAGTTAGGTCTTTTTCAGGCTCCTGAATTTCATTTGAAGAGGTTATCGTGGGAAAAGCTTCATAACTTTATCTCTGAGCATTGGATTGGAGTGCCGTAAAAAGTGGCCACAAGTACACGGACGGTAGTTCCTTTGCTATCAATTTCTGAACCGAAGGACAAAAAAGTGACATGTGGCAAGTCGTACAAGTTTTCTCTACTGAACCAATCCATAAGTAGGTCATTGTGGGAGATTGGACATAAAGTGTCCTTGGAGAATCCAAATCAGGTCAGACCTGTGGCATTCGAAAGAGGATTCAAAGGGCTACCTCAGCACAAAATTTCAGATATTGAAGAGCCGCAATCACAGAGATAATCTAATTTCAATATCGAGCTCCTCAAAAGCAAGAAAAAGGTGTGTATTGTTTTCCGAATTGCATAAGTCTTCTTTGAATAATCAATTTGAATTGATTCCAAGGGACTATTATAGAAGAGATATCAGTTTTCGGTGCTAAAAAATTCACTGTAAAAATAATTCAACACCCATTAAGCCTTCAGAAGGCTCTACTATGACTCATGAAGATGAAGAATTGCAACATGATCTAACAAAATTACAAGAGCAAGTGAACCAAATTTCGCTCTCACAAAGAGCAGCAAAAAATGAAATGGAAGTTTTGAATAAAGGCATGGAAGAGAAGATGGATGGTTTGAAAAAAGGCATGGAAGCTAAGATGGATGGTGTGGAAGCTAAGGTGGAGGAAATGGAAGAAAAAATGAAAGACAACATGGAAAACATGAAGAATGATCTAAAAGAAGACATGGAAGGTTTGACCAAGTTGATACAACAAATGTTTCCTAATGGTGAAAAGATAGTAGAGGAAACACATGACGAGAACAAAATAAATGCTAATCGTGATTTCATATTCTCTAATGTTGGCAGGAACAACCACCATATTCCAAAGATGGATATGAGGAATTTTGATGGCAAGGATCCCGTAGCATGGATACTACAGATGGAGCAATATTTTGATCTCAATAATGTTAAAAACACACAAAAGTTATGCATTGCAACTTTACATCTAGAACAAAATACATTTGTATGGTATCGATGGCTTTGCTCCCGTAAAAATGATAGCACATTATGAGGATACAAAGAGAAACACCTTCTTAAGCCAATTGATAAATCTCAAACAAAAGGGTTTAATGCGGGAGCACATTGAGGACTTCCAAAAATTGAATATAAGGGTAACCTAGATTCCAGAGGAACACGGGATTCATCTCTTCATAGGTACTTCAAGAATAACATCCAACATGAATTTCGCATTTTAGAACCTGATTCATTGGAGATGGCATTCAGATTGGCAAGAAAATTTGAATGTAAAATTATGGTGACAAGGAAGCCTACCACTCACTTCTGTAAAGAGGGAAGTGTTGCTACTCCTGATTTCAACAACCTACAAGGTTGACACCACAAAAATTGGAAGAAAAAAGAGCAAATGGCTTTGCTACAGTTGTGATATAAAATACACTAAAGGTCATAAGTGTGCTGAGAAGAAATTATTTTACATAGATTGTGAAGAGGAAGAAGAAAATAAGAAAGAAGACGATATACACTAGGAACCAACCCTATAAGAGGAAGAAATGAGTCTGAAAATATTGTTTAATGCATTGGCAGGAATTACCACTCCTCAAATTCTCAAGATAGGAGGACATATCAAGAAGAAAAAGGTAATAGTGTTGATTGATTCTGGTAGTACCCATAATTTTATTCATTGTAAGGTAGCCAAGGAATTGAATTGTTTCCTATACCCAGCACTAGAATGTCAAGTGATGGTTGCAAATGGAGGAACTATAAATTTCTCTGGAAAATGCCATAATATCAAGAAATCCATGGGGAAATATGTATTGAATATTCCAATGCTTTCCATCTCAATGGGAGGTGTTGAGGTTGTACTAGGAGTACAATTGTTACAATCTTTGGGGACGGTAGTTTTTAATTTTCAAGAAATTTTCTTGAAATTTTTTTTCGGAAATAAAGTAAATTGAATTACGGGGTATCACTGGGAAGCCGGGAAAGATAATAAGCTCTAATGTCATGACAAATCTTCTGAAGAAATAACAACAAGGCATAATTGCACAATTAAGATCACTAGAAGTTTCAACATCAAAATCATCTATTTCTCCAGATCTCCAAAGAGTCTTGGACAATCATTCCAATGTGATTGATACTCCCAAAGGACTCCCACCTATTTGTGATCATGATCATGCCATTCATTTTATTCCAGGAAGTGTTCCTCCAAACATCCAACCTTACAGATATCCTTATGTCCAAAAGAGTGAGATTGAACGTATGATTGTAGAAATGTTAGAGGTTGGTATAATTAAACCTAGTCAAAGTTCTTTCTCTGCTCCTGTAGTATTGGTACACAAGAAGGATGGATCATGGTGCATGTTTCCCGATTATAGGGAGCTCAATAAGCTCACCATTAAAGATAATTTTCCCATTCCTGTGATTGATGAATTATTGGATGAATTACATGGAGCAATTTATTTTACCATGTTGGATCTTCGTTTAGGATATCATCAAATTAGAATGAAGACTGAAGATATTCTGAAAACAACATTTCGAACTCATGAGGGTCATTATAAATTTTTTTCATGCATTTTGGCCTTACCAATGCACCTTATACATTTCAAGGGTTGATGAATTCCATTTTCAAACCCTTCCTTAGAAAATTTGTGCTAGTATTTTTTTATGATATACTAATCTACAACAGGTCTTGGAAGGATCATGTTCAACATGTTGACAGGGTGCTCAAACTATTGCAGGAGAAATAAGTATGCAAAAACATCCAAATGTTTCTTTGGAGTACAAGAGGTGGAATATTTGGGTCATATTGTATCTCACGATGGTGTTAAGGTAGACCCTAACAAAATTAAATCCATTAGGGAATGGAAAGTCCCCACAACCATAAAGAAGTTGTGAGGATTTCTCAGGTTAACAAGGTATTATCGCAAGTTTGTTAAGAATTATGGGAGAATAGCTGCACCTCTAACAACATTATTGAATGAAGATGCATTTTCATGGACTCCTGAAGCAACTAAGTCCTTTGAACATCTTAAAGAGGCAATGCGCCTAGCACTGGTCTTAGCTACGCAGACTTCACAAAAACCTTTATTATGGAATGTCATGCCTCAGGAAATGGAATTGGTGTTGTTTTAACGCAAGAAGGAAGACCCATTTCTTTTGAAAGTCGTTCAATCAAAGGAAGGTATTTACATAAACCTATTTCTGAGAAGAAAATGTTATCAATACTGCATGCACTAAAGAAATGGAGAACTTACCTAATGGGAAGACACTTCAAGGTAAAAACTAATCATGATAGTCTTAAACACTTTTTGGAACAAAGACTATATTTAGAAGAGTAGAAAAAATGGGTCACAAAGATGTTGGGTTATGACTTTGAAATAATATACAAAAAAGGGAAGCTAAATGTTGCTGCAGATGCACTCTCAAGAAAGAATGAAGAGTTGGAAGCATTGCTTTGTGCCATTTCTATTATCCAACAAGATTGGATAACTGAAGCAAGAGATGAATGGAAGAAGTACGAAGAAGTGTGGACACTCGTTCAGAAGTTGCAGCAAGATCCTACTAAATCTGATACATTTAGTTTGAAAAATGATTCCTTACGGTACAAAGATCGCTTATATCTTTGTAAGAATTCCCAACTAAACAAAAGATTCTTTTGGAATTTCACACTTCTCCTTTAGGAGGACACTCAGGATTTTTAAAAACTTACCACAGTGTGAAGAAAGAATTTTTTGGGGGGCTTTAAATCTAATATTCAAAATTTTGTGGCAGAATGTTTGGTTTGCTAGCAGAATAAAGTTGATACAATTAAGACCCCGGGTCTTCTACAACCTTTATTCATTCCAAGTCAACTTTGGGAGGAGATTTCAATGGATTTATCACAGGTTTACCTAAGTCCGAAGGAAATATTGTCATCATGGTGGTAGTTGATAGACTTACCAAGTATGCACACTTTTGTGCATTAGCTCATCCATTTAAAGCAAGTACAGTTGCTACTACATTTATAGACAAAATTCAAAAGCTACATGGAAACCCAAGGGTTATTGTGAGCGACAGAGATCCCATTTTTACTGGAAATTTTTGGAAAAAGTTATTTTCTTGTTTGGGTACTCAATTAGCTCATAGCTCATCTTATCATCCTCAATCTGATGGTTGAACTGAGATAGTAAATAAATATTTGGAACGATATCTTTGTTTTTTTGTATCTGATAAACAAACACAATGGGTCAAGTGGTTACCTCTCACTGAATGGTGGTATAACACTTCCTTCCATACTGCAGAAAAAATGACCCCATTTATGGCACTTTATGGATATCATCCACCATCCATCACATCATCTTTAAGAGAAAATTCGAAGGTTCAAGAAGTGGAAGATCACGTCGAGCATCAACAAGAAGTTCTCCAACTCTTAAAGGACAACCTGAATTTGGCACAAAATCGAATGAAACAATAGGCAGATCAACATCGCAGCGAGAGAATTTTTGATGTAGGAGACTAGGTATTTTTACAACTACAACCATAGAAACAAATGTCCCTCAAGCAAGCTAAGAAGGATAATAAATTATTTCCAAAGTACTATGGTCCTTACAAGGTGTTGAAAAATATTGGTACTATGGCATACAAATTGGAGCTTCCTGTTTCTTCATGAGTGCATCCAATTTTCCATGTTTCATGCTTAAAAAAGGTTATAGGTGAAAATCTTCTAGTTCAAACAATATTGCTAGAGCTTGGTGAGGAAGGAAAAATCATATTGGAACCTGAAGTGGTCACGGAATCCAGAACTCGACAACTGTGTAATCGATCAATTTCAGAGTATCTCATCAAGTGGAAGAACTTACCCACTGAAGATTCTACATGTGAGGATGAGAATTTTATACAGAAGCACCCAGAGCTACTCAAGCATTGAGGACAACACTTTTTTGAAGCAGAGGGGCATGTTAGGTCCCTATATTACTAGTATAGTCCCTTATTGTTGTTAATGTAACCCCCTTATTGTCATTATTGTACCCTTGTAACCCCCATATTGTTATTATTATGCCCTTAAATTATTATTGTTAGGTCGGCTAGGATTACATTGTGGCCCCACTAGGATTACATTGTTGCCCCATGGACTCCTATATATAGAACGAAGGTTTTGTAATTTGAATCGTCCAATAATTGTTCATTCATGTAATGTATTGGAGGTTTCCCCCTCGAAGTGGCTTATTTCTAAGGCGTTGATATCTCTTTTCTTCTATTTTTGGAGTTGGTTTCACAACATTTGGTATCAGAGCTTTGGATTCTAGGGTTTCGCTGCCCCAAACAGGTCATCGTGGAATTTTCGCTAAAACGTTTTTTCTACGAATTTTCAAAACCTGAAATCTTGCGAGTGAAAAGCTAAAATCCTGATGAACGTTGTCATAAAATTTCAAATATTGGTTCGCAATATTTTCGGAGATATGGTCTGTGGAAGTTAGGGATTTTTGCAGGCTACTGAATTTAACCTAAACAGGTCATCGCAGAATTTGTGCTATAACTTTTGTTCTACGAAGTTTCAGAAGCTGAAATTTTTAGAGAGCGAATCTAAAATCCTGAGGAACACCGTTACAATATTTCAGAGTTGGTTCACAATATTTTCGGAGATACGATCTATGGAAGTTAGGTCTTTTTCAGGCTCCTGAATTTCATTTGAAAGAGGTTATCGTGGGAAAAGCTTCATAACTCTATCTCTGAGCATTGGATTGGAGTTCCGTAAAAGGTGGCCACAAGTACACGGACGGTAGTTTCTTTTCTATAAATTTCTGAACCCAAGGACAAAAAAGTGACATGTGGCAAGTCGTACAAGTTTTCTCTATTGAACCAATCCATAATTAGGTCATTATGGGAGATTGGACATAACGTTTCCTTGGAGAATCCAAATCAGGTCAGACCTGTGGCATTCGAAAGAGGATTCAAAGGGCTACCTCAGCACAAAATTTCAGATATTGAAGAGCTGCAATCATAGAGATAATCTAATTTCAATATCGAGCTCCTCAAAAGCAAGAAAAAGGTGTGTATTTTTTTCCGAATTGCATAAGTCTTGTTTGAAGAATCAATTTGAATTGATTCCAAGGGAATATTATAGAATAGATATCAGTATTGGGTTCTAAAACATTCCCCGTAAAAATAATTCAACACCCATTAAGCATTCAGAAGGCTCTACTATGACTCATGAAGATGGAGAATTGCAACATGATCTAACAAAATTACAAGAGCAAGTGCACCAAATTTCGCTCTCGCAAAAAGCAGCAAAAAATGAAATGGAAGTTTTAAATAAAGGCGTGGAAGAGAAGATGGATGGTTTGAAGAAAGGCATGGAAGCTAAGATGGATGGTGTGGAAGCTAAGGTGGAGGACATGGAAGAAAAAATGAAAGACAACATGGAAAACATGAAGAATGATCTAAAAGAAGACATGGAAGGTTTGACCAAGTTGATACAACAAATGTTTCCTAATGGTGAAAAGATAGTAGAGGAAACACATGACGAGAACAAAATAAATGCTAATCGTGATTTCATAATCTCTAATGTTGGCAGGAAGAACCACCATATTCCAAAGATGGATATGAGGAATTTTGATGGCAAGGATCCCGTAACATGGATACTACAGATGGAGCAATATTTTGATCTCAATAATGTGAAAAACACACAAAAGTTACGCATTGCAACTTTACATCTAGAACAAAATACATTTGTATGGTATCGATGGCTTTGCTCCCGTAAAAATGATAGCACATTATGAGGATACAAAGAGAAACACCTTCTTTAGCCAATTGATAAATCTCAAACAAAAGGGTTTAATGCGGGAGCACATTGAGGACTTCCAAAAATTGAATATAAGGGTAACTTAGATTCCAGAGGACCACAGGATTCATCTCTTCATAGGTACTTCAAAGGATAACATCCAACATGAATTTTGCATTTTAGAACCTGATTCATTGGAGATGGCATTCAGGTTGGCAAGAAAATTTGAATGTAAAATTATGGCGACAAGGAAGCCTACCACTCACTTCTGTAAAGAGGGAAGTGTTGCTACTCCTAATTTCAACAACCTACAAGGTTGACACCACAAAAATTGGAAGAAAAAAGAGCAAAATGGCTTTGCTACAGTTGTGATAAAAAATACACTAAAGGTCATAAGTGTGCTGAGAAGAAATTATTTTACATAGTTTGTGAAGAGGAAGAAGAAAATAAGAAAGAAGAGGATATACACTAGGAACCAACCCTATAAGAGGAAGAAATGAGTCTGACCATATAGTTTAATGCACTGGCAGGAATTACCACTCCTCAAAATCTCAAGATAGGAGGACATATCAAGAAGAAAAAGGTAATAGTGTTGATTGATTCAGGTAGTACCCATAATTTTATTCATTGTAAGGTAGCCAAGGAATTGAATTGTTTCCTATACCCAGCACTAGAATGTCAAGTGATGGTTGCAAATGGAGGAACTATAAATTTCTCTGGAAAATGCCATAATATCAAGCCATCCATGGGGGAATATGTATAGAATATTCCAATACAGATATCCTTATGTCCAAAAGAGTGAGATTGAACGTATGATTGTAGAAATGTTAGAGGTTGGTATAATTAAACCTAGTCAAAGTTCTTTCTCTGCTCCTATAGTATTGGTACACAAGAAGGATGGATCATGGTGCATGTGTCCTGATTATAGGGAGCTCAATAATCTCACCATTAAAGATAAATTTCCCATTCCTGTGATTGATGAATTATTGGATGAATTACATGGAGCAATTTATTTTACCATGTTGGATCTTCGTTTAGGATATCATCAAATTAGAATGAAGACTGAAGATATTCCGAACACAACATTTCGAACTCATGAGGGTCATTATGAATTTTGGTCATGCATTTTGGCCTTACCAATGCACCTTATACATTTCAAGGGTTGATGAATTCCATTTTCAAACCCTTCCTTAGAAAATTCGTGCTAGTATTTTTTTATGATATACTAATCTACAACAGGTCTTGGAAGGATCATGTTCAACATGTTGACAGGGTGCTCAAACTATTGCAGGAGAAATAAGTATATGCAAAAACATCCAAATGTTTCTTTGGAGTACAAGAGGTGGAATATTTGGGTCATATTGTATCTCACGATGGTGTTAAGGTAGACCCTAACAAAATTAAATCCATTAGGGAATGGAAAGTCCCCATAACCATAAAGAAGTTGTGAGGATTTATCAGGTTAACAGGGTATTATCGCAAGTTTCTTAAGAATTATGGGAGAATAGCTGCACCTCTAACAACATTATTGAATAAAGATGCATTTTCATGGACTCCTGAAGCAACTAAGTCCTTTGAACATCATAAAGAGGCAATGTGCCTAGCACTGGTCTTAGCTACGCAGACTTCACAAAAACCTTTATTATGGAATGTGATGCCTCAGGAAATGGAATTGGTGCTATTTTAATGCAAGAAGGAAGACCCATTTCTTTTTAAAGTCATTCAATCAAAGGAAAGTATTTACAGAAACCTATTTATGAGAATCAAATGTTAGCAATACTGCATGCACTAAAGAAATGGAGAACTTACCTAATGGGAAGACACTTCAAGGTAAAAAATAATCATGATAGTCTTAAACACTTTTTGGAACAAAGACTATATTTAGAAGAGCAGCAAAAATGGGTCACAAAGATGTTGGGTTATGACTTTGAAATAATATACAAAAAAGGGAAGCTAAATGTTGCTGCAGATGCACTCTCCAGAAAGAATGAAGAGTTGGAAGCATTGCTTTGTGCCATTTCTATTATCCAACAATATTGGATAACTGAAGCAAGAGATGAATGGAAGAAGTACGAAGAAGTGTGGACACTCGTTCAAAAGTTGCAGCAAGATCCTACTAAATCTGATACATTTAGCTGGAAAAATGATTCCTTACGGTACAAAGATCGCTTATATCTTTGTAAGAATTCCCAACTAAACAAAATATTCTTTTGGAATTTCACACTTCTCCTTTAGGAGGACACTCGGGATTTTTAAAAACTTACCATAGGGTGAAGAAAGAATTTTTTGGGGGGCTTTAAATCTAATATTCAAAATTTTGTGGCAAAATGTTTGGTTTGCTAGCAAAATAAAGTTGAGACAATTAAGACCCCGGGTCTTCTACAACCTTTATCCATTCCAAGTCAACTTTGGGAGGAGATTTCAATGGATTTATCACAGGTTTACCTAAGTCCGAAGGAAAGAGTGTCATCATGGTGGTAGTTGATAGACTTACCAAGTATGCACACTTTTGTGCATTATCTCATCCATTTAAAGCAAGTACAGTTGCTACTACATTTATGGACAAAATTCAAAATCTACATGGAAACCCAAGGGTTATTGTGAGCGACAAAGATCCCATGTTTACTGGAAATTTTTGGAAAATTTTATTTTCTTGTTTGGGTACTCAATTATCTCATAGCTCATCTTATCATCCTCAATCCGATGGTTGAACTGAGATAGTAAATAAATATTTGGAAGGATATCTTTTTTGTTTTTTATCTGATAAACAAACACAATGGGTCAAGTGTTTACCTGTCACTGAATGGTGGTATAACACTTCCTTCCATACTGCAGAAAAAATGACCCCATTTATGGCACTTCATGGATATCATCCACCATCCATCACATCATCTTTAAGAGAAAATTCGAAGGTTCAAGCAGTGGAAGATCACATCGAGCATCAACAAGAAGTTCTCCAACTCTTAAAGGACAACCTGAAATTGGCACAAAATTGAATTAAACAATAGGCAGATCAACATCGTAGAGAGAGAATTTTTGATGTAGGAGACTAGGTATTTTTACAACTACAACCATAGAAACAAATGTCCCTCAAGCAAGCTAAGAAGGATAATAAATTATTTCCAAAGTACTATGGTCCTTACAAGGTGTTGCAAAATATTGGTACTATGGCATACAAATTGGAGCTTCCTGCTTCTTCATGAGTGCATCCAATTTTCCATGTTTCATGCTTAAAAAAGGTTATAGGTGAAAATCTTCTAGTTGAAACAATATTGCCAGAGCTTGATGAGGAAGGGAAAATAATATTGGAACCTGAAGTGGTCACGGAATCCGGAACTCGACAACTATGTAATCGATCAATTTTAGAGTATCTCATCAAGTGGAAGAACTTACCCACTGAAGATTCTACATGTGAGGATGAGAATTTATACAGAAGCACCCAGAGCTACTCAAGCATTGAGGACAACACTTTTTTGAAGGAGAGGGGCATTTTAGGTCCCTATATTACTAGTATATTCCCTTATTTTTGTTAATGTAACCCCCTTATTGTTATTATTGTACCCTTGTAACCCCCATATTGTTATTATTGTGCCCTTAAATTATTATTGTTAGGTCGGCTAGGATTACATTGTGGCCCCATGGACTCTTATATATAGAAAGGAGGTTTTGTAATTTGAATCATCCAAGAATTTTTCATTCATGTAATGTATTGGAGGTTTCCCCCTCGAAGTGGCTTATTTCTAAGGCGTTGATATCTCTTTTCTTCTATTTTTGGAGCTGGTTTCACAACACTGCCAAAGTCAAAGTTACATATAATGTCCAACGCTACAATCTTGTACCACTTTCCCTCTCAATGAGCAGTTACTAGCTCATTGTACTAGGGTGTACTCCCAATGTGCATATGATTCCATTTGGAAATTCTAACGACCAAAACAATCCATCCCCGAGATTCCCTTCTCTACTACACAATCCCTTTGGAAATTTGGTCACCCCCTTCTGTGCAGTCACACACCTTCCAAGTTTCCTTGGCACCCCCATCTCCAACAATCCATCCCTTGGAAAGGCTTTCTTGCATTGAAAGATATAAAAACTAAGGAATATCCCTGGCTCAAAACCATCAAACTAGTCACATCATGCTCATGTAAATCAGTGGAAACTATTGGGTACCAGTGTATCACAATGGCTCTGCTCCTGAAGTGCTTTACCAACATACTAATTCTTGTTTCAATTCCTTTTTTTTTGTTGCTAATTCTTGCAGCCAGTTCCAATGACTCAACTGGGAATTTTTGTGCTTCTTGTACTAAGCACATAATTTACATTATATTAAAAATAAATTTAAATAATTTCACATCATACCTCATTGGTAGCTCGTCAATAAGGTACACTTGCAATTTCATTCACTTCTTATCACAACAATTCAAACCAGCTATTTGATCAAATCATCATGTATAAACATATCACATCCAGTTAGCTCAAAACATAACCATTCTAAATTAAAATGACATGAATCACATGAAATCACCATAAAACATAACCATATATCAAATGTAACCATCATAAGTCAAAATCATAGATCACACACATAACAAGACTGAAATAAAATACCGATAATTATCCTTCATCGGTCTGTACTTTTTCCTTTCTCTTTCTGTACACACATTGGATAGGTCGCCACACCCAACAAAGACTCAGTGCCTTCTCTTCTATCACGTACACATACATGCAATGTACATCACATCACGTACACACACATAAGAGATACAACATGATACAATACATACATCCACACTGACATACGACACATACACCTACACTTGGTGTATTATACAACACAATACATATACACCTAGTGTACAATACAACAAAATACATATGCATATATGTACATAGATTACAACACAACGAATACACATGTCGTGATACCATGACTACACTATGCACATACATAGTACCGCATACCCTCAGCACAACATGTACGACATGCACACAATGCCACATGTATAGTAGTACTATATGCACAACATATAGATAGTACCACATGTACACAACACTACCTGTAGAACAATGGCACAACACCACATGTACAGGGAAACACATGCACAACACCTACACAACGCCAAATGTATGCTGCACCACCGGTACAATTTGTAAACAATACCACATGCACATAGCACGACATGCATGACATGTACATGACACCACATGTACACAATGCAACATGCATGAAATGTGCATGACACCAACTGCACACAACACCATATGTACAATATGTACACAACATCACATGCAAAAAACACCATATGTAAAATCATGCACACAAAACCATATGTACATAGCACCATATCTACAAAATGCACAGAACACCCTATGTACATGGCACTGCATATACGACATGTATGTATAACCATATGTACACAACACCACATATCCAACACTTGCACAATACATTATGCACACAGAAATGCACATCCAACATGTACATAGCACCATCTATACCTAGCACTACATATGCAATATACAAGCAATGCCATATATATAACAGACATACAACATCATATGCACACAATACTATGTATGCAACATTACACATCACCATAGGTACAATCACTGAATATACAACATGCACAACATATACACAAAAATAGCACTGTACACCCATAGACCATGCACTGACCCCACAATCAACCTTGATTCTCGTGTGTTTCCACTATCCATGCTTATCCTAACATGTCGTAGATCACACTACTTTCAATTCATTGATGTACCCCTCAGAATTACTTGTCCATAACATAAACATAGGAATAATACAAGCATAGAATTTCAATTCATATCCACGTGATACTGACCCCATAAATCTATAAGAGTTACTCTTCCCACTTGATTCATCATAGGACCAAGAACCTCTTCATGTCATTCACCTGCATTAGAAATCATTCCTCCACAAGAATGATCCTTGACAATCCTGTCAGACAGTGACATAGATACATATATATAATCATTAGAATAGAAAAATAATAACCTTGTCATACAATGACATACATATAAATATTATAATTAAACACTCATGATCCATGATGACCCTGTCAAACATGACATACATACATATATGCATACATGAACATCGACATAAAGCAATCATGATCACATCATAGCTACCAGATAGATTAGGGTCTAGTTTAAGAGAACTTCCTTTATCCATGCACAATGTGCACAACAATGAGAGAAACAATTCCCGACATATCCGAGGCATTGAACACCTCATATCCATTCACTTTACCTTTTCTGTTTCCCTTCTCATGTTTGTACTTCTTCTATCCGTTTACCACAATGGACCCAACCAGTCCAACGGAATGTCATATTCTTACCTTCCATTATGCTTACTCATGCATTGAGATTCACTCAAGTCTTACATTACATATTGGGTACCACACAACTCTCCCCAAGATCCATCAAATTTCTTCTTTCCCAAACTAATTCTCGAGACTCTCCAAAACATAAAAGCTAATAACAATAAAAAATAATAATAAAATCATTAAACCCAATAACAATATGACCTCACAACAAAGTGGTATGGCCATACACTAGACATAGACAAAGTCACAATTCAGCCACAATAAATCACAAGAGACCAAAAGCACAAGACTAGCAACAAACACCATGACCCAATCCCCATTGTTCTTAGTGCTTCCAAAGGAAAGATCAACCCAAGCCTTCTTTAATACTTCATGGAAATCTCTTTTCCATGCAATCCCCACATCATATTATGATAAACACATAACTATCATTGCATAACTAAATATAAAATTATACCAATTATCTTACCTTTTCGTGCTAATCATGTTGACCTGTAACTGAACACACATGTTAGCGACATGTACCAAAGATCAAGACAACATATATATCAATTTGAAATAAAATTTTACCAAGACTAACAACCATGCCATAATAAAATAATAGTATAAATCATAATACTACAAATATCACCTACTTATACTCAAGTACATATCAGTCGTCCCAATATATGCGTTAGTACAACCATGTTAAAACAATATCATTTATTCATGCAATATTATAAAACATGTGTATATCATGTGATTATTCAAACATCCAAACAAATTACAAATGTACCATGTTAGATAAATCAACTAGATGACATAGTGGACACCAAATAGTTAAGCACCAAGTATACAATATAAGCAAACTATAACCTCAATGTATCTCGACAGAGGCTATATTGTCTGCAAAATCAATCTAGATTAGCATGACATAACCTCACAACATATCAACTTAATCAAAAATAATTTCATGATATCCATAAAATTAACTATCTAATAGGTTCACAACATAAAATCACAATTTTCATTCATGAAATATAACAATCAGATATGCCTGGTAAGTCTAGATTAGTACAACACACTATCATAATTAGGTCGACTCATACCTGAATTTCATAACCCTAACCATCTGCCTAGGCCAATCCAATTTAGAATGATACATATAACATGAAGATATTAATGTTATAACCTTAATCATCAAGTTAACTAACATATAGCAAAAATAAGTTAACGTAGTGACATGCTCACCAACCAAATATAACGTAATCATTGAGCTAACTACAAGTTAACATATAACATATTCACAAAACATCATATAACATACTCATGAAGTTAATACCATGCTTGAATAACCAATACATGTACATATGATCACACTAATAAACTAACATCTTTAATTTATGTAACCATAACGTAAATAGAATGAAATGAATACTCGTAACCATAATGCATATAACAATCCTTAACCTACATTCCTACATGCCCAACATCCAAAATTGTATGAAAATATGCTATTGCCTCAAATTCCATGTTGCAACTTCACTTTCATGGTTTGTATCTCCTGCTCAATATTATCCAACACATTAGCATCGTAACATACCAATATCATCATGATGACCTAATTACATACAATGACCTTATGCACAAAAACCTTAACAAAACCAATGCAAAATTGACCATATGCACCCACTTGACATGTATAACCTATCATGAACGACCAATGCATGTCCCACACATAGAATCATATAAGAAAGAATACACACACAACACCGAAGCATGACCAATATGTCACCTCGCATAAACAAGAAATGCATGTAGAACACGTAACAATATATAAGACAACGTGCATAGACAATACATAAGCATGAACAACACATAACCATTAATACCCTCATGACAACATGTTGACAACCACACCATCAAAACTTCCATGGAAACACCACTTCCACCATGGCCAACACAACACAGATGCAACAATAACATACACCCTAGGTATGAGAAACACGTATGCAACAAACAAAAAAACATGACCAACACACCGCCCATCCAGTCCAAGGGTTGAACCATGCTATGATACCATTCTATAACATCCTATTCCCACATTTACCCAAATAACTTTCCAACCAGGGTAAACATGCAACAAGAGGCTACTAATATGAGATTCAACCTCCTATATGACCTTAAGGAAGTGGAACCAATGAAAACCGGAATGAAAGACCTTGCAGAACATCAAAAACACCTCAAGGAGGTAACCCAATCTCCCAGACCCCTCAACCTGTAATATTCCTACTTAGCCTGAGCTAAGAGGAATATACATTTTTGTCTCATTTTCTGTTGCATGAATAAATGAATAAAGGAGGACATGTAAAACTCCTGAAAAGAATGAATAAACCAATGCCCATATGAACAAGGATAAATTTGGGCTATGTAAACAAATCACTTGCTGGTGTGAAAGGGGTTTGAGCTATGAGACTGGGTGATCAAGAGATCAAGTCTCTTGTAGAAAAATGCTCAAAAATGAAGTTTCTCATAATTGGTCCAAACTAGATCGACTGGAAAGAGCTCGGAAAAAAAATCATGTAGATGCGAACGGAACTGAAAAACGACGCCGTATGAGGAAGATATTCAACTTTGAAGTTTGCCAATTTCAGTAAAAGGATGGCCAAATTTGACTTTTAAAAAAATATTTTTATTAAAAAAAATTATTCCACAGAATATTCTGGGAATATTTTGTGGAATAATCTGTAGGCAACCAATGAACAGGTGCCACGTGGCTAGCTCGGAGGCTTCCACGTGGCCCCAAGGTCCAACAGAAATGGCAATTAAAATTTTGTGATGCGCGGCAGGATTCGAATAAGGGTCGGGTCAGAAGAAACGAAGAGGCCCGACCAACGGGCCACAGCTATGTTTCTTATTATTTAACGGATTGAACCTATATTTAAACGTTAAATTTGTTTTGGGCGGGCCCGAAAGGGGGCCAGCCCCCTCCACGATGTGACCTCCGCTTGGAACTGGGAGTTAAAACTCATCAGCGCGCAGTAATGGGGACATGGTCCCATGGGTCGGCGGAGCATGTTCAAAGGTTTGTTATATATTAAAGTTCAAAACGCATTTAACTCAAAGTTAGTTTATGAACTCCGACGGTTATGGTCACATGGGCTTATCCCTTAGCCCCCTCCATTTCAGCACTCAATTCGGCGAACCTCCAATTTTAGCGTCGTTCCCTAATTTGGTGGAGTTATCTAGTAGTTATCCAGACTTAGCTGGAGTCATTCTAGGCCAAACTGGCAATCTGAGTAAATGAGCCATAACTATGGCTAGGGAAGTCCATTTGGGACGATTTTTTTTTATTTTGGGGTATTGAAGCATTCTGGAGTTGTTGGGATAGGTCACAAAGCCATCAGGGCATTCTATCAGCGATTTTATCAGCGATTGTGGTTGTGGAGCCACTAGGGCCTAATGAAAGATTAGCTGTGTTGGACTATACTCATCCATTGGAGGTGAATGAATAGTCGATTTATACTGATTTCAGTCCTCTGTTTTTGAATTTGCAGCTAATTTTTCCTTTTGATGCTTTCTACACAGTTTAATTCTTAATTTGAGCATTAATGAAAGAGGGAAAAGCCTAATTAGAGGCTTTTGGACCCAGTAGAGGTAGCCCAAGAGAGGGGTGAATTGCTTAAACAAATGCTTACTATTATGCTGTGCATTTTTGATGTTATATTTCAGATTTTACTTCATTATACAGTAACTTTTCATAAGTTCACTTTTCCCAATTAGACTTATACAGTGAACACAACTCATAAGTTTCACTTCAAACCACATTACTTCCATTGCAGAATACTTGAATTTGCTTATTCACACATAAAATTTTGATTAATGAATACTTTGCACATAAACAAATACTTTCATTGATCAGATCTATTTAAGTGTTTACATTATATTTCTTTAGGCAGATCCATTAAGTGGGCCAGAAGCTTCTGGTTTCATCCTTTCTAGTAAAGGTGAAATAACCAGTAAATGCCCCTACTATCAATTTATGTATAAGAAATACTTTGTTCACACAATTTCAGATCAGATTGGTGTCAGAGCTCTAGGTTTTGCTTAAGAGTTTGTGAATTTTGTGCAAGGAAATTGTGTTGTTCTGCAAATTTGATGCTTACTAGGCTGAAATTTAAAAGAGGGGAAGGTCAATTGGTTAGAGAAGAAGTTAATCCTCAACCAAGGAGGGCTAGAGTGCCGTTATCTTCACCTTCCATTTCATCCTCATTAGCCTTAGAATCAGCCACAAACATGTCTTCCATAGAAGGAGAAGTACCTGAGGAAATGGATCCCAAGGAAGAAGAAAGAGTCTTTAGAAAAGCTTTCTTGGACATGACTGAGATGCTTAGGATCCTATACTAGGAAAGAAATGATAGGATTTCTAGAGAAGGGTCTAGAAACCAAAAAGAAGAAGGAGATTCTTTAGGAGGGAAGAAAGACAAGGATGAGTCTAAGAAAGTGAATGGAGGAAATTTCGATCCTTCATCTCCATCATCATCCTCTTCCTCCACATCATCCTCTTCAACTTCTGTTAATCAGTCACATAAAACAAAAACATCTCTTAGAATTCCTTTGTTAAAGCTTGATGTGAAGTTTGAGTTGCTGATGTTTAATGGTGATGTGAATGCAGAAAAATTGGATAACTGGATTAGACAGCTGGAAATCTATCTAAGAATTCAGAATTTGCATGATGATGACAATAAAATCCAATTAGCCTCTTTTAGAATGGATGGAGCAGCTTTGGTTTGGTGGGAAGCCAAGACCAGGGAGGAAATTAAAAAGCATGGTAAGATAACTCTAACTTGGAATGAGTTTATTACTGCTATTAAGAAACAGTTTTATCCTCTTACTCATATTCAGAAAGCAATTATGAATTGCCAAAATTTTAGGCAACTTAAGGGTCAAAATGTGCAAGATTATACGCAAGAGTTTATAAGGAGAGAACTTCTACTTGGAGTAGACTTACAAAGTCAAGACACCTTGTTGAAATACATAGGAGGTTTTCACAATTACCTTCAACATACTATTCTAATGTTTAATCCTACCAGCTTAGATGAAGTCTGTGTCTAGGCTACACATTTAGAAGATAGAGGAAAGAATACTTTTGATGAGGATAGTAATTTCAAAAACAAAGGAAAGAAGAGAGTTGCAAATTCAAGAAAAGAAAAAGGAAAGTTCTTTTGCAAGAAATTTTCAAAGACAAGTCATGATGAGGATCATTTTTGGAATCTTCATCCTGAACTGAAACCAGAAAAATACAAGACCAAAGAAAAGGGGAAAACTGTAGCAACAGTTGAGCAAGACTTAGGGTCAGACTCAGGAGATGAGACAAAAAGCATAGCCATGGTTTTAAAGAACATTAAGGGGAAAGAAGTGGTGCAAGACACAATTCCCAGTTCTAGCTCTTTGAATTGTCACAAATATACTCATGAAGAAAAGAGGAGGATAGAGCTTTTCCATGTGAGGGTAATTTCAAAACATACCAAAATTGACACACTGTTTGATAGTGGGTCACAAGCGAATCTTATATCTGAAGACTTGGTCAAGCAGCTTAAACTTGAGACCATTCCACATCTGAAGCCTTATCCACTTGGATGGATATGCAAGGATGCCAATTTTCAAGTCTCAAGGAAGTGCATATTGTGCTTTACAATAACTGCACACTTTATTGACACAGTGGAACTTAATGTGGTGCCGCTTGATATCTCAGGTATTGTTTTGGGAAGTCCTTATTTATTTGACAGGAAGGCTATCTTTCATCGCCATGAAAACAAGTATCACTTGTTCAAATATGGTAAAGAGTACATTGTGAGAGCTCACAAGAAGAAGCTGGAATCTTCTTTACTCCATGCAAGTCAATTGAAAAGATTGGTTAATGCAAGTCAAAGTCTAACTTTGTTGATGTTGAAACGACCAGATTTTGAGCATTCGCCTTTTTATGATGTTGCTAATGATTTGTCTCAGTTTGATAACAGTTTGTCTTTGAAAGAAGATGATGTTATGTTGTGAAAATTACCATTTTGGTCAGCCAATGTAGTGAATGAAGTGTCAAAGCAAAGCAGTGCAAGCAAGGAGGACACACCATTCAACATGGGAAAAAGTTGGTTTCAGTATGGTAGAATTCGCCATGGGAACAATTTGCAAGGTGAAAGTTATTTTAAGTCTTCTGGGAAGTTTGATCAGTATAGAAAAAGTTTGTTTTCTGCAGATTACAATTACTGTTTTACAAATTTTAATCATTTGCATCATGACTCCGTCAATCTTAGCAATGGTCGATCAGTTGATTCCAGAGACAGATTATCATTTTCTCAAAAGCTTCATTTGATGAAATCGGGTAGATTTCAGTTATTCAAGGGTGGAAGAGTGGAGAATCAGTCTCCACATTATCAGTTTCACTAATCAGAGAGCTTTTGAGGGTCCAAAAGCTTCCCATTTGGGAGGTGTGATTAGGAGATCAAGTCTCTTGTAGAAAAATGCTCAAAAATGAAGTTTCTCAGAATTGGTCTGAACTAGATCGACTCGAAAGAGCTCGGAAAAATGATCCTATAGAGATGAACGACACTAAAAACCGATGTCGTATGAGGAAGATATTTAGCTTTGAAGTTTGCCAATTTCAGTAAAAGGATGGCCAAATTTGACTTTATAAAAAATATTTTTATTAAAAAAAAAATATTCCACAGAATAGTCTGGGAATATTCTATGGAATATTCCACAAAATATTTTGCGGAATATTCTACAGGAAACCAATGAATAGGCGCCACCGGGCCAGCCTGGAGGCCACCAGTGGCCCCAAGGTCCAACAGAAATGGCAATTAAAATTTTTGTGATGCGCGGCAGGATTTGAACCCGGGTCGGGTCAGAAGCAATGAAGAGGCCCGACCAACGGGCCACGGCTATGTTTCTTATTATTTAACGGATTGAAATTATATTTAAATGTTAAATTTGTTTTAGGCTGGCCCAAAAGGGGGCTAGCCCCCTCCACGATGTGACCTCTACTCAGAACTGGGAGTTAAAACTCATCAGCGCGCAGTAATGGGGACGTGGTCCCATGGGTCGACGGAGCATGTTTAAAGGTTTCTTATATATTAAAATTCAAAACGCGTTTAACTCAAAGTTCGTTTATGAACTCCGACGGTTATGGTCACATGGGCTTATCCCTTAGTCCCCTCCATTTCGGTGGTCAATTCAGCGGACCCCCAATTTTATCGTTGTTCCCTAATTTGGCGGAGTTATCTGGTAGTTATCCAGACTTAGTTGGAGTCATTCTAGGCCAAACTGGCAATCTGAGTAAATGAGCCATAAATTTGGCTAAGGAAGTCCATTTGGGACGATTTTTATTTTTATTTTGGGGTATTGAAGCATTTTGGAGCTTTTGGGGTAGGTTTTGGAGCCATCAGGATGCTCTATCAATGATTTTATCAGCGATTTTGGTTGTGGAGCCACTAGGTCCTAATGAAAGATCAGCTGTGTTGGACTATACTCATCCATTTGAGGTGAATGAATAGTCGATTTATATTGATTTCAGTCCTCTGTTTTTGAATTTGCAGCTAATTTTTCCTTTTGAGGCTTTCTACACAGTGTAATTCTTAATTTGAGCATTAATGAAAGAGGGAAAAGCCTAATTAGAGGCTTTTGGACCCAGCAGAGGTAGCCCAAGAGAGGGGTGAACTTCTTAAACAAATTCTTACTGTTATGCTATGCATTTTTGATGTTATATTTCAGATTTTACTTCATTATACAGTAACTTTTCATGAGTTCACTTTTCCCAATCAGACTTATATAGTGAACACAACTCATTAGTTTCACTTCAAACCACATTACTTCCATTGCAGAATACTTGAACTTGCTTATTCACACATAAAATTTTGATTAATGAATAATTTGCACATAAACAAATAATTTCATTGATCAGATCTATTTAAGTGTTTACATTATATTTCTTTAGGCAGAGCCAGTAAGTGGACCAGAAGATTCTGGTTTCATCCTTTCTAGTAAAGGTGAAATAACCAGTAAAAGCCCCTACTGTCAATATCTGTATAAGAAATACTTTGTTCACACAATTTCAGATCACTGAGTCAACCTTGACCAAATCTACAGAGTTGTCTAGATACAATTTACCTCATGAAGGGACATCATAGTTCTAGATGGAGGCCCCTCATGTGAAAGGAGCTAATTCATCAAGGTGGTTTAGGGTTTGTCAAGGCTTTCATCTTATAAAAGGAAGGGGGAGGCAGCACGAGAAGGTTATTGATTGTGTATATTTTTTAGTATCTTGTCTGTTTAGAAAAATACCATTCTCTACTATTTAGCTGAGAATAGTGCTGCTTAGCACTTGGGAGTGCCTATGTAGGGATTTCACCTCTTCCATTGAGGATTTCTTGGAGGAATCTTGCTGATTTAATCCACTATTAGGTATTTGCCAAGCTCTAATTCTAACTAGAACGCAGATCCAGTGAGGGTTTGGTTGCTTTTGTAAACTGCAGCAAGTGGAGTTTAGATCTAGTCAGATCTAGACCATATTAGTGCCTCTTCTCAGTGAGTGAGTCTTATATCCTCCTGGAAGAGTGCATTGGTTGATTGAGCTTCAGATTTGTATCTTGGCATCAGGCCAAATCAGTATATTAAGCTACAACGCATTTTACCTTCCATAATTGCATTATTTTTAGTGGAGGTTTTGCAGGGTGTTTTGATCCCCTTTTTGATGAGAGATCTCTGGTGTTGGGCTTTGCCTTTTACTTTGGTGATCCATGAATTAGCTTGATGATCCATGTTCTTATAGATCTAATCTATTCCTAATGTAAAATCATCTTCATAATTTTTTGAATAATATTGCAGATCTGCTAATTTAAACTCAGAACTACTCTTTGTATTGCATGCTTTGATCAAAACCCCAAGGGGATCTTGTAATAGAGCCTCTCTAATGTAAAAATCTGAAATGGATCTGATATTTTTTACATAGATCGGCTTTAGATCTGAAGTGTAACATTCAGCTACTACATCTCCATAAAATAATGCTGTTAAGCCATTTTGCAGTAAATACATGTGTTGCAGCCTTCTTTTTTGAAGATTTTCTTCTTTCTTGTCTTCTATATTCTATTGTATAATGTAAAAGCATCTATGTAAATCTGATTTGCTGCTGTATATTTAAAGGTCGATATTAGCTGATGGCGTCCTACTCCTGCTTTCCAAGACTTCGTTATTTCTGAAATAGCTTGTTGTACATAGCTCCCAACCCTCTCTTTGGGGGTTTTTCAGCTAGATTAGGTCATGGGAGATATTTTTACCACACCTAGCTTGATTTTTTTTCACTCTACTTTTGGATTTAGATCTTAGATGAGCTGATCTAAGGGATCTAGGGGCTACAAACTCATTTCTATGCACAAATTTCCTAGAAGTGCGTTATTTCAGCAAGCACTGTTGTGCATTCCCATTTGGGGATATTACAGTGGTATCAGAGCTCCTTTCTTGGAACAGCATGTGCTTTCATTGAAGGATCACAGCCATGTTTTAGTCAGAAGAAGATGAGCTTCTTACTGAGAGGGATAAGAGGTATCAAAATAAAAGCCACACGAAATCTGATTACACCACTGAGGATCAAGACAAGGGTAAAGCCCCTGAAACTGGAAGTGATAAGAAGGAGAAGAGTTTGAAAGAAATATTTTGGTAGCCATGTAAGATCTTGATAGAGAGATCAAAGGGATGAGAATGGACAAGATGAAGGAATATCCTAGGAGATTTCATCCTGGGGAAAGCTATGGCATTTCTCACCACTGGAATGGTCAACTGGTGAACCAGCCACAAGCTCCACAAGCTCCAGAACGTTGTATTATGCCTACCTTTTTGTCTATGGAGAATGAAGGGCCACAAGAGCAAGCATCCCTTGAAGAATACTTTGAGTAATATGAATCTTAGAATCAAAGTTTGAAGGACCACTTGAGTATTCAAGAGTTTTGTCACCTCAAGGACAAAAGAAGACCAATGCATCAGTATGGAGATGGTGGATTCTTTCAAAATCATGATAGGCATCACTCTATGGGCAGATTCCTTTTGCCCAAGTTTGATGGGTCATCCACCAATTCTTCCAAGGCATGGGTAGAAATGTTGGACATCTACTTTCAGTTGAACAAAGTCCATGAGCTTGAAGCCATCAAGATTGTAGTGCTGCACTTTGAAGGTGAAGCACACAATTGGTGGTTCCATGGGTTGTCTACATTGGGCCATGCCAATGTGGCTGCATATTCTGAATTCATTATAAGACTGGTGGAGAGGTTTTACAAAAAGGATCCAGAAGCACCTTTCATTAGCCTTGCAAAGTTAAAGCAATCAAGAAATGCAGAAGCTTATATCTCTGAGTTTCTGAGATTATCTGTTATGGTTCTTGATTTGTCTACAACAAGGAGGGTGTACATGTTCATCGATGGCTTGGATGAGCCTTTGCATGGGTTGGTTAAATCTACCAAGCACGTCACTTTTCAAGATGCCATTAAGAGGGCTACAGACCTCCAAGATGCCTTGACAAAAGCAAAGGCAACTTTTCAGAGCAAGGCCTCTTACCTTTCTAAAGGGAAGGAAGAGAAAGCTACTCCTTCCAAGGAGAGCTCATTCAAGAAGCCACTTGATATTGAATTCAGGAGGGAGCTGAGAAATAAGAGACTATGTTTCACTTGCCAAGAGTCATGGGCACCGGGACATAGATGTGCTGCTGGGAAGGCACACTACATAGAAGTCTTCTTAGATGTTGAGGAGGAAGAAGAATATGATGAACCAAGAAGAGGTCACAGCGATGACAATGTTGAGGGAGATCCAACACCATCCGGGGATGGGAATGGAGCCTTTTCTCCAATAGTAGGAACTCTTGCATCTTTGAGAGGAGTACCTAAGTACTTGACCTTAAGAGTACAAGGTTCAATCATGAATCAGAGGGTATCTATACTGATTGACAGTGGGGCAACCCACAAATTTATTGATGCTCATCTTGTACAGAGGAGAGAAATCCCCACTGATACTTTTGAGGGATTCTCTGTTTTGGTCCCAAGATATAGGACAATGCAATGCATGCATTATGTCCCATCACTTTCAGTTACTATGGGTTCCTACACTTTGGTGGATCACTTTTTTTTACTTGACATACCAGACACCAATATCATTTTGGGTGTCCAATGGTTGATTACATTGGGGAAAGTCGGCAATGATTGGAAGGATTTGAAAATGGAATGGGTGGAAATGAAGAGTGGTAAACCTCAAATGATCCAAGGCATGAATACTTACCCTTCACCTAGCACTTCCACCCAAACAATAGAGATGGATTTGCGTAGTGGAAGCAAGGATCTCACAGTCCCTTCTTTGATGTTCATGGGAATTCTGCATGGGACATTCCTATCTAGTGGCAAACCACCTGGGAGTTCACCAGATTTAGATCTTGTGGGGGAGGCCTCACAAAGTGCTACTCCAAACTTAGATCCAAGAGGGATTGGAGCAATTGAAGACCAAGCTACAGTGCTAGGAGGCTTGGGACAGCTCAAGACTAAGGGGGATCTTCTCCCTTCATCACTATCACTCCCTCTCATTTCCAGATCTTCGCTGTGGGAGGAGGAGAATGGGAGGATCAACATTCCAACACACATATTTGGCATGAGAAATGTCAGAGAAGAGATAAGAAACATGATAGACACTCCCATGGAGGTACCATCAGTGCTGTCAATGTTGAGTAGTGTGGATCTGTACTGGAAATCTCAACTGCTTGTAGAATATTCCAAATATCTCCACACATGTAGGATACTAGATGACATGTAGCAAGAAGAGGGCTACTTAGTACAAGGGGGGGTCATCTATCACCATGGTAGGGTCTTCTTGGCTAGAGCTTCCAAGCTCAAGAAGAAGATACTACAAGGGGCACACAAAGAATTATTTGTCAGCCATATGCAGTCAATGAATATATACACCCTGATCATGAGGAGATTTGATTAGGAAGGATTGAGAGAAGAACTACATCGGCACTTTCAAGATTGCATGAGCTATGTGGAGTTGTGACAGCCAATGGACTCTATGCAAGAGTCACTTCAACTAGTTCTTCCTTCTTTTGAGAGAAGGGGAATGCCCATGCATAACTCCAAGTGTATGAGGAACTACGATGGTAAAGGATCTGATCATGTTAAGAAATTTTTATTTTCTTATTTATCACATTATTTTACCATGTTTTTGCAGGCTTTGACTCCTAGAGGGAGTAAGAGATCACGTGGATCTCATGGCCTCGGGTGGGCCAATAACAATTCTGAACTTGGTGACTCCCTTGTTGTGCAAAGGGAGATTCCTTTTCATGATGGGTGCTTCCCAAAGGCACCCAACATATCTGACATCTTTAGCTATGATAAGATGACTCATGCAGCAAATGTGTGGTTGGAATGCCACTTGCCACACCTTGATCTAATGCAAGTAGGAGATGCACTACGCTGGCATCACATGTGGGATTTTGACCCACCTCCTCAAGCTCAAATTTTTGTTTGTATATATGTAGTGTTTCTTCCATACTTGGATGGCATAGTTGTACTATTTATGGGATTGTATGGAGGGAGGATGGGTAGTTTGTATGTACCACATGGATTTGAACTTCTCTATGTGCCTCATTCTACATTTTTTATAGAAGGCATTGCTCTAGCCATGTTTATCTCTGTTGAATTTTTCACTCCTTTTGGGATGGACTATGCACATCTTATGATAACCTTGGAGGAACAATTCATGATGTGTTAGCTTGGTGAACACTTGGCCTATGAGAAGGACTTGATCTGTGATGGTGTCACCAATGGAGGAGGGGAAGTACTGCAGAACTCATCCTATCAGTTGCTTGAGGACAAACAAAATTTTGGAGGGGGAGGATTGTAATATCCCTACTTAGCCTGAGATTAGAGGAATATACATTTTTGTCTCATTTTCTGTTGCATGAATAAATGAATAAAGGAGGACATGTAAAAATCCTAAAAATAATGAATAAATCAATGCTCATATGAACAAGGATAAATCTGGGCTATGTAAACAAATCACTTGCAGGTGTGAAAGGGGTTTGAGCTATGAGACTGGGTCAACGTTGACCAAATCTAAAACGTTGTCTAGATACAATATACGTCATGAAGGGATAGCGTAGTTCTAGATGGAGGCCCCTCATGTGAAAGGAGCTAATTCATCAAGGTGGTTTAGGGTTTGCAAAGGCTTTCATCTTATAAAAGGAAGGGGGAGGCAGCAAGAGAAGGTTGTTGATTTTGTATATTTCTGAGTATCTTGTCTATTTAGACAAATACCATTCTCTGATGTTTAGCTGAGAATAGTGCTGCTTAGCACTTGGGAGTGCCTATGCAGGGATTCCACCTCTTCCATTGAGGATTTCTTGGAGGAGTCTTGCTGATTTCATCCACTATCAGGAATTTGGCCAAGCTCTACTTCCAACTAAAATGCAGATCCAGTGAGGGTTTGGTTTGTTTTGTAAGCTGCAGCAACTGGAGTTTAGATCTAGTCAGATCTAGACCATATTAGTGCCTCTTCTCAGTGAGTGAGTTTTTTATCCTCCTGAAAGAATGAATTGGTTGATTGAGCTTCATATGTGTATCTTGGCATCAGGAAAACTCAGTATATTAAGCTACAACACAGTTTACCTTCCATAACTGCGTTATTTTCAGTGGAGGTTTTGCAGGGTGTTTTGATCCCCTTTTTTATGAGATATCTCTAGTGCTGGGCTTTGCCTTTCACTTTGGTGATCCATGGATTAGATTTCTAATCCATGTTCTTATAGATCTGATCTGTTCCTAATGTAAAATCATCTTCAGAAATTTCTGAATAATATTGCATATTTGCTACTTTAAACTCAGATCTACTCTTTGTATTACATGCTTTGATCAAAACCCCAAGGGGATCTCGTAATAGAGCCTTTCTAGTGTACAGATCTGAAATGGATCTAATATTTTTTACACAAATCTGCTCTAGATCTGAAGTGTAAAATTTAGCTACTGTAGCTCCATAAAATAATGTTCTTAAGCCATTTTGCAGTAAATACATGTGTTGTAGCCTTCTTTTATGAAGATTTCCTTCTTTCTTGTCTTCTATATTTTGCTGTATAATGTAAAATCATCTATATAAATATGATTTTCTGTTGTATATGCAAAGGTTGATCTTATTTTATGGCCTCCTACTCCTACTTTCCAAGAATGCATTATTTCTAAAGCACCTTGTTGTACATAGCTACAACCCCTCTCTTTGGGGGTTTTTCAGCTAGACTAGGTGGTGGGAGATTTGTTTACCACACCTAGTTTGATCTTTTTTTTTCTCTTCTTTTGGATTTAGATCTCAGATGATCTGATCTAAGGGATTGAGGGGCTGCAAACTCATTTATGTGCACAAATCTCCTAGAAGTTCGTTATTTCAGCAGGCACTGTTGTGCATTCCCATTTGGGAATATTGCAAACCTTGAGGGGGAACTAATTTTTGAGCCTTTATAGCCTTATTCGTGGGTATTTAAGGGAAATTTAATGGCTATAATTCTATACCCGTGGGCATGCCAAGGCAAGGTCGCATCCAGGGGCCCAAAAAGTTAGTTTTGTGCCTTCAACTACGAGATTTGTGCCACCCTTTTAGCCCCAGATCCTAGGTCACTTCCAAGAACTTCATGAAGCTTTAGGAGAGAATAAATAACATTGATAGAAGGTTATGGAAGAAATCACATGATTAGGAAATCATCTGGACCCCTCCTAGCCATGACAGGAATTTCGTCGAACATGTTGCAAACATTTCTTCTACATGTATACACAACATATTTAAACATGGGGGTCTCTTACTTATCTAAGAATATATAAGAATAATTTATCGCCTACATCATAAGCTAAAATATAGTATATTTAACCATAGATACACTATGTATTAATTTACAAGTAAGAACATGGATAGAGATATACATCATCATTGATCGAATGCATGCTTATAACCAACACAATAACAACAAAAATACAATGGATATAATAGAAATAAAATCCATACATAAACTAGTACATTTGCATACTAAATACTAGAGGAATGCACTCTTCATTACATAAAGTAAAACCAACTCAAGATGGGAATTCCAAGTTCCACCCAACCATAGATTGGTTGAGCCAAGTCTCACTTCAGCCAATCACCCCTGTGCCATATTCCAATCATGTATGTGGGATCTCATCAAACACATCAATCACAATAAATTGAGGGCTTCCATAGGAAAAATCATGTCAACCCTCAACCAACAGCTCCAAATCGTAATTAGATATTAAAACCATCATGGATTGGTCTCTATCCAAGTTGTTCCAGGGATCCAGAGTATTTGTTCCAACAAGGGCTTCCAGGACTAGTAAATAAACCCCAACTTTTATATGGCTTCCAGGACTAGTAATTTAACCCACCTATGGCTTCTAGAGTTTTTTTCAAACCAAGGCTTGCCGGAATAGTAACTCAACCCATAGTTCTACGTCAGGATTCCATAGCGTTTGTCCAACCAAGGCTTGTAGGAACTAATAACTCAACCCACATCAACCGGAAGCATGAGAACCAACCAGTAAAAAATCAATGGAAATAAACCCACAACACCATGCCTATATAGGAAATGGAAAGGCTATTAAAATCCACATGTATACACCATGCATGCCAAAACTAGTGAGGAAAGAATAAATGCAACTCGTTACCTGCACTCAGAACCTATTGTATATGTTGATCCTGATATCCTCTTATGATTTCTTTCTCTTCCTTTTCCTTCTTGCTCCAAATCACCAAGTAACCACACTCTAAAAGAGTGCTCCAAGAAAAATCTAAGTATCCACACTCTAAAAGAGTGCTCCAAGAAAAATCTAAGTATCCAATAGTATGACAGAGAGTGAGAGAGAATAATGAGAGAGCTCCAAAAGTACATTGAAAAAATCTTGAGCCAAAATCTTAGAAACTGATCCTCAAAATCATTTTTATTAATGAGGCATATATTTTCTTCATTTTCCATTATTTTCCTTCATTTTACTCCTCATATGAAACCTATGACCTTTCACCTTAGGCTTTTCTATTATTTTCCATTATTCTCATAAATAAATGCCAATAATACCTCTTTCCATTCCAAAGCCTTTGCCTTTTCCTTTTCCAATTTCCTTAGCAATAATAAACATAATGAACACCTGCTATGATGTTTTTCCCAACATTCAACTTGGAATATGTGTCCCATCAACCGTGGTCTTATATATTTTTTACATGGATTTTTACTAGGGTTTTTATACCAAATTTAAATAGATTTTCAATTGCTGAAAACAATCAAACATCACACAGAAGTGGCTAGAACTCTTTTTCAAAAGGCTATATGCAATCCAATCATCCATATAAGCTTCTAAAAATTTATGAATATACTCTTTACAGGTTGCAATAACAATTCTTTAGAAAATAGTTGGATAATTCTTAATACTGAAGGGCATGACATGATAGGCATAAGAAATGCACTCAATTGTTGTGAATGTAGCCTTGTACTCATCCTCTTCTACAATGTGCACTTGGTGATATCCTAAAAAACAATATGTAAAGGAATATGTTTCATTTCTAGCAAAAATTTCCAATACTTCATTACTAAAGGGAGTAGGAAATGGATCATGGAAATAGGCATTATTAAGGCTTTCATAATCCACAAAAAATCCAATATAATCATAATCTGTATTATCCTAAATCACAATGGGACTCATCCACTCAGCTTCATCAACAAGAAAAATGAGACCAACTGCTAACATCTCATCTCTTTCCTTCTTTATTATCTCCTTTACTCCGGGATTTAGTCTATAACGCCATGTTTAACAAATATTGCATCTGGGTTTAGAAATTTTTTATTTCTCCTAAGTCTCACGTCATCTACTTAAATTTTTCAACTAATAAAGGAAAAATATATTCGTATTCTTTTAGCAGGTCAAAAAATTATTTTGTAGTCTGCTTATCCTAGTAATCGCTAATATAAGTTAGCTTAGGTTTCTATTTAGTGCCAATATTATGTTTCCATAATTTCACTAGGTTTAGATAAAAATCATTTTTAATAGGATCATCCTATATATTTCTCTCTCCTTCATATTATTTGAAATTAAAGTTCCTCAATTATTCTAAATCATCATTTCCAAGGTCTCCATTCACCTCTTTGCAAGAAATAACTTTTTGAAACTCAAATTCATAGATGTGTTCAAAATTATCTTCGTCAACATAGTCCTCAACAAGCTTCCTTGTGTGAAAAAAAACTCTTTTAATCACTTTCAAGGCTCCCACAATATTTTCATCTTGATATGAGAAGTAAAAATCACCTAAAAACTAGGCTACCATTGGTTTCCGTGCAATTGTCTATCTTGTCATTTCATCCTTTAGATATCAAGCTTGGGGGAATGTTCCCAGAATATGAATAAAATGATGTACCCACAACTTTCTAGGAAGTCCTTCTTCAGTCCACTTAACTCTGTAATTCTAAATAGGTTTCTGTGTACTATTATATCCCTCATATTTAGGAATTCTAGCTAAATAATCCATTGGGGCACCGAATTGACATAGAAAATTAAAATTGACTGACTCCCACCCTTGGAGATTATTATGATGATCTCCCCACCACCTCACTGGAATTTTTTTAAGGGAAACATACAACAAGGGAATATTTTTGTTTATTAAAATTTCAAATAAAATTCATTGATAAAATTAACAACATAAACTATGCCATTAAAAGTAGGAAAATCTCCTACCTTAGTACCAATCCAATGAGAAAAACGAATAACTACACACCACCTTTAATGTAACTCGTGATATCCTTAGTTCCATTCATCCCACACAACATCTGAACCAACATTTTATCTTTAAATGCACCTCTAACTACTAGAACCATCATCTGTAGGATTAATATAATATTCTCTTTTCCCTACAGTGAGATGATATATCTAGTGCAAGAGGTTAAGGTCTTCTTTGTCATTTATAGGATTTTTAAACCGGGGACCTTGATAAGGATCCAATGGTTGAATCAGTATGACTCCATCTACCTCAAAATTCATTGTCTCTTGATTAATTTCAATAAAAATATAATTATCAAAATCGAAGCCTATTCCCACCAATACGGGATATGGGTCTTTATCTACCTTAATATCTATCACTTCAAAACCTGCATAAGTTTTTACTCCTAAATATCCACTTTAAAGTCCTCCAGAAGTGGAAAAAGGTGGAATTTGTCACATAGGAATGGAGGACGGTCCCATACTTCACATCCTTGGATATTCTATGACATGGTAACCCTCAACATGACAGTTAGTACACCATACCTGAGGACATAAATTTTGTTTATCATGCATGTCTTTTAGTTTCTCTCTCAAGTTAGCAATATGATGTTGCATTCCAATAAGGAGAGAATCACTAGAAGCATCTCCTCCTCTATGCTTGTGAGAATACCTCTTCATACCTTCAATTTTTCTAGCTTGACATAGTGCATCTTACACAGTATCAATATTCTGCTGAGTTAAAGGTGTCTGAGTTAATGGCAACAAGGCTTTAATAAACTAGTTATGTTTATGGTTGGGATCAATAGGATAACTTAAATTACCAATAACATCCTTAAATCATTTCATTATCTCCCATGTGGTTTCTCCTTCACATTGTTTAATATCCAAAAATTTCGATAGTCCTTAGTAATTCTTCTGCGAAAGTTTGAAGTCTTGAACAAATTCTCGTTGAACCTCATCAATTGTAGTTTTTTTATGCATAGTATACCATTTAATAAACCACCAGAGTGCTCTCTCTCTCATGGTAGTTTGAAACTCAATAAGTTTAGTAGAATTATTCATTTTTCTGGACCTCCATATTGCTTCACAAAAATAACAAAATTGTTCAACATCTTCATTTGCTCGTCCAAAAAACTCATGGTATTGATTGAATGAACCCTCTATGTTATCAACCATTCTATATTTACCAGGTAATATGATTATAAATATTTTTGAACCAGTTTGTAAATACTCGAAAAAACTCACTTGAGAACTGCTACCACCACCACTAGAAGTATCATTTATATATGTAATATAAACCTTCTGAAATTTTATAACTTTAGCTAGTAGTGAAATAAAATTAGAAGGATATTTATAATTACCAAGGGGAGTTCAGGGAAGGTGCTAACTATGTTTTAGGAAATGAAGTATTACTTACAGGGGATTCATCATCTTATAAAGATATTTTTCTCATTAGAAAATACATTTCTTCATCGGGAGTGATATTTTGGTTCATTATTCCACATGTAATCCATTATTTGTCTGTAATATTTATTCCTTTGGTTACATGGATATATTTGCTACTTCCTTCCATCATTCTAATGATAATGTTTCTAGCACCTCCTATTTGGCCAAAACCCGCGTTGTCACTACCCTCTACCTATCCCAACTCCAAAATACGTCGTCCTCCTGTTAAGGTCCTATAATAATAAGATCCATAATTTTCGAAATGACTTTGATTAGTCTTGCAATATCTACATACATTGCTTTCTGCAAGTTTTTTTCCCATATTAGAAAATAAAAAATGAAAAGAGGGTAAAATTCCTAAAATAAAAATCAAAGGACTTGCAAAGAAAAAGATAAAAAAAAGAGAGAATAGAAAATTGGACCCCAAACAAAAAGAGATAAGAATAAGACATGAAAGTGATGCAAGTAAAAATGCCACTACTAGTTACTTTTTACTGCAAATAAATGATTATGTGCAGCTTGTTCAAAATGCCATCATCCATGATGAGTTAAATAGCTTAATCTTAACTTTTTCATGCTTTAAATTTCATGTTTATAAATAGATAATAAATATTTTTCCAAATAGTATAATCTTCGAAAATTAGTAGATAGTTAGAGAATAAAATAAGAGTTCAACAGTTTAATTTGAGGCCTTGGATGAAATAAGGTTAGAATTAGATAGTTTCATGTTTTAAAAGAAAAATGGATAAGGGTCTGCAAGCTCAAATGCACCCACGAAAATAAAGGAAAAAATGGTAGAATAAATTATGTGTAATAAGAAAGTAGTTTCATAAGGCATGGATAAACATCATGTGGCATCTTACTAATTTCCCTCCCCACAATGTATTCCAGTACTAAATCTTTCAATCATAAAGACTCAGAGCATTTCTCTGACTTCTGGTGCCACCAGACCCACGTCTTAATGATTGATTGGCACAAAAGTATTGGATTCTACCTCATTAAAACCTTTCCCCTTCATAAAAAACCTTTTTCCTCAATATCACTCCCTTTTCCTAAGTTAAAATCCCTTTTTCCTAAGTTTAAACACCTTTTTTACTTAGGAAAAGTAAAAACCCCTTTAAATCATTTCCATTTCATTCAAAAAAACCCCAAAATGCTATTTATCCTAAGTATTAAGTGTGAAATGTTAAATATGGGACCACCACTTTAAAAATCCCACCCAAAGACTTAAAATTACACTTTACTTGGTGTATTTATGCATTCCCTCTCATACACTTCTTCATTAGCATTTCACTAGTGTATTAACTCCTTTATTAACCCTTTATCCCGTATTTTCATTAATTCATTTATATTAAATAGCCCAACCCATATTTTATTGTTTATCCTATGGTATAATATACCCATGTGATAATTTCCCTGCTCCTCATAGGTTCAAACCATATCTTTTATATTAATCTGCCCAAGGTTTATATTACACTTGTATATAGTCTATTTTCTATGTAAAACATTAAGAAACTCGCCTATTCCGCCTATCCCATTAACATTAGAACTTTATGTTAAAAAATTCATTTTAATGTATAAACATTGAACCCAACGCATAAAGGAAATCACGGGCCCCACGCCCATATACACCACAAATCCATCAATAAATATCAACTATTCACATCCTTCCGCTTGATCCAATAGCCCAGAATCCACATCGCAAATTTAATGGCGTAGTCGTTAAATGAAATTGGATTTGCATATAAGCAGTTTTTTCCAGTTCTCTCTCCTCGAGGCGTCATAAATATATTGGATCTCATCCTTTTCATCAATAGCGTTTACCACCTTTTGTCAATGCAATAACTGCTCAACGGTAAATAATCTTCCTGCACCTAAACCACTCCATTTGAAATGACTATTATTAAATGTAAACATTATTCAAATCAAATTTCCTATAAAAACACCGGATTCTATGTGTTTCAACCTTTTTGTTGCGTTTTCTGCTCTTAAACCATTTGCGACTGAGAAAAATACATTGCCACCCCTGTTTGAAAGCAAAAACCAACATAATTCAGTCAGAATTCAATGTTGTGACCGCTCAAAGCCTCCATATTGCATCCAAAAGACCTCAAAAAGCTCTTGAAAGCTTCCAACTCCTAGAAAACACTTTTTCGAGTCAAATTCCTAAATTTACAGGTATTTTTCAAGAAAAATACCTATCCCTTCATCTGAAAAGAATTATGCTGCTGAATTTAAGCCTTTTTGAAGCATGTTTGCCTAAGGAATAACCTTATTGCCTCCAAAATTCATATTTGCTGCAAACCCTGAGAATTTCATAGTTTCTGAAGACTATAATATGTTTTTTAAGCCAATTGAAGAGAAGTTAGGTATCTGCGAAGCTTTAGAAACCCTGTGAATGATTCAAAGCCTTTTGATAGTGCTCAGAAGCCCTTTTTGTATAAATTTGATGGTTTTAGTGTTGTTTCATCAAAGAAGTTTGCAGTAAACCCTTCCTAGCTATTCTTGAGTCTGTAAAAGGTTAAGAAATTGATTTTAAAGTAAAATTGATAGTTTAAGGCCGAGAAACACAGATTTTACCTGTTGCAGTCCAAGCGAAGCCTCTGTTATACTAAACAGACATTCTGTAAATAGTTTAATCTTATAGAAGTGTATTAAAAAACCTAAAAATAGAGTTTTTAAGATCAAAGAGGGTTAAATTGTTAGAAAAAAATATACCAATGGCCTCTAAAAGCACAATTGTCGTCAATCCACTACAACCTCCTATTGTAGATGTTGAACATACCCCTTTAGCTGATGTAGACTATAAAATCACTCATCCAGTAGCTGAATTTAACCTTCTTGAGCTCCACTACGGGAGACAAGAGAAATATTTTGACCAATTAGATGAAGTGCTTATTTGGGAGTCTAATTTTCCCATGTATGTTGTTACCCACACCCATCAACGCCTTGAGGCCATCAGATTGTGTCAAACTCACTATTCCCCAGATCAAAGAGCAATTGTAAATGCTGAGAAAGAAGTATTATTTGCTATCGTTGTTGAATAAACCAAATGCTTCATTTGTGGCCTGAACCCAATGAAGCTCATTTGTCCATTGAATTTCTAACAAAGTCCTATTTAGAGTTGGATTTCCCCAAAAGGTTTCAAATCTTCCAAAAATTTATGCGCTCCTATGTGGAAATTCCAAAGCTAAATCTTCCCTATTCCTCTTCAAAATTCCTAGAAGGAACAAGACACATTATCTCAATGTTGTATTTTATCCTTGGTTACTTTATTGATGAACATACATACGCATCTATACTTGGTTTTTTGTCCAATTTTGTGCCTGGTCAACCTCCTTCAATAATCTACAATTTTGTTGAGTATATTGATGATAGTATACATGAACAACTTGTTAAACTACCTACTGAAGGTGTTTTAAAATGTACATCATTTCTCTTCCATGTTTTCATCTATTTCCAGTCAGGTAAGTTTCCAATAAATATTCAAAAGATGGATGTAGAGGGAAATGAATAGTCTATAATTTTATGGACTTCCTTGATGATAAAGGAGTCAACTAAGTTCACATATGCAGACTTTACAGATTGTTTCATTCATCCATTGGTAAATCTGCTTACAAATAGTGTGCAACCTAGAATAAGTGATGAAATTAAGAAGGTTCTACAGCTATTAGAACAGAACAGGACAGGTGATTGGTATTTATACCAAAATCACAATGAAGTAAGAGTTTATGGAACAAATCTCCTTCCCTATAAGTTGCCAAAGTATTTACCAATGAGATTGTTTGCCCTAGGATATATAAGACAAATTATTAACTCAGATTCTATAAATTTTTTGGCTGTTAAAAATAAAACTCAGTTTAAATTGAAAAACCAAGCGGGTCCCTTCATATGCAACAACAGAGAAGTAGGTGTAGAGGCAAAAAAACGGTTGTTAGAGTATAAGTTCATGAAAGTTTCATTTGCTACTATGATCCATATGTAATAATCAACAAGATGAGGGTAAAATGTAAATTAACCCCATATGTTCATGACAAGAATCCTGACATTGAAAATTTTTCAAACCAAACAGAATGGTTGGAAAATACATTGACTGAATCTATCAAGCAAGTTGATACTAGCCACACTTTGCAAACATCAACTCAAGAAGGCATAGGTATAAAAAGGAAAAGGGAAGAAGGCTCATATACTACTAAAACTACCACAGAAACTAGATTAAAGATCGAGTACAACAAGAAAACAAAGAAAAATCTAGAAAATAAAGAAAATGTAACAATTGAGGTTATAGATACAGAAGTTCCAGATAAAGACACTGTGCCACCCACAAAGATTGAAAATGAGTAGCAACCTACTACTTCCAGCACACAAATTATTAAGAAAAATCAAAGTGTGGAAGTATCTTCATCAAAGCAGGCAGAAGATAAAGACATGGATATCAAAGAAAAGTATAAAGAGATTAAAGCCAAAAATGAGGAAATCAAGAATGAAATATATTATCAATATTTGAAGCAAACTCTAGGGATTCAAAATAGGCTTCTTTCAGCCTTTGATTATACAAATAATAAATTTTTGATGTCAATACTTCAACCTACAGTGTAAACACCTAAAAACAGTAGCTAATTACAAAAAGGTGGATTTTGAAGTACCATTACAAGACATTCATCCCTTGGATCAAATTGAATTCCATAAGAAAAGCTTAGAAATGCTATATTCTACAATGACCATAAAAGAAATGAATGTCAAAAGCTCCAGAATGCTTTGAAAAATATAAGAGATTAGCTCAGGGTTGAAAAAGCTTCATCATATGCTAAAGACACCAGAATCAAATCTTTAGAGGAGTTGGTAATTGAAGTGGGTTATGACCCTTCTAATGTGAAAGTTGAAAAAGAGCTAGTGAAGAAGAAAAATGTTGATATTGTAGCACTAAGAAAGAAATTGAAATTACCTCCTATATATCATCCACAAGCTAAGGAGATTGTACAGGAAGCAAATAAAAAGGATGAGATGATGAACCTCATATTACAGATGACAGCAAAAATTAAGGAAATGGAAATTGAAATGGACAAGCTAGTCTAAGAAAAAGAAGTTTCTAAGACAAAAGAAGTCCCTGCAACTATAATTCCTATGGTGACCACAACAGTACCGTCAACTCTAGCATAAGAATTAGCTCCAAAGGTTCCATTGGCCACAGTAGTGCCAGTAACTTCCTCTACCACTTCTGCCACTGAGTCTTCTACTTCAGCAGTTCAAAAATCAGATGAGGCCAGCAAATTGATAAATGCAATGGAAGAAATGTCCATAAAAACTAATGAAATAAATATATTAAAGGAACAAATCAAGAACCTTGAAGATGCCAAGAAGTTAGCACAAATCAATGTTAAAACAGAAGAACAAAAGTCTAAAAGGTTAAGTGAACAACTCAAAAAGGTACAAACAGAGTTAACCTTGAAAGATCCCATGACATATATAAAAAATAAACTATGGTCCAAAATCATTGAATCATTAAATGATACTTGGCCATCAATACAAGTGATATATTAACAGAAAGACTTGCTAAAATTAGCTAGAGAAGAAATACAGAAGACCAAAGATGAATTGGGGACCAAGCCTGAAGAAGCATTGGAAATCATTAAGTTCCTAAATACTAAAAATAAGTAGGAATTGGATGAAATAGGAATAACAGACAGGATAGAAACAATTCTTGATGTAAGAAAAGTAATTTCCAAGAAGAACCTGATGAAACAGTTGGAAGAAAAGTGCCAAAATATGGATGTAGCCATCACAAGATTCATAGTGAAATTTGACACTTTGAGGCAGAAATGAATTCCTAATATTCTAGTAATCAATGATAAATTGATGAAACAAGAAGATTATGATAAAAATATAGGGGAATTTTCCAAAGAACAGGTGAACAAATTAGATTGGCAAGGGATTCCAACGGTAAATTTTTACATAAAAGCATTGAAAATCTGTTTTATTTACAACACGAGATAAAACACCCTTTTGTGGTCAAGAAAATTTTTATAAGATACATAGAAGAAAATGAAAAACTTCAAGAAACTCATGAAGATCAAATTACTAGACGAAGAATTATGGGAGAAGCTAAAATATTTGTTGTAAAATCAGTTTGCAGTAAGAAAAGATGAAAAACAGAGTTATTGTTTTTACTACACAGTAAATAGATTTTTAAATAGTAAACCAATTTTCAGAGGTTAAAGTGTATCAACAGTCAAAGAGTATGAGTTGAAAAAGAGTATCATATAAAAAAGGAAGACTAAAATAGAGTAAAGATCAAATTGCCAGCATGAGGGATGATGGGGGTGAAACCCACAGTCTCGGTTTTTTTTTCAGAATTTCAATCTCAATCTATGTATAAATGTGTTTAAATTTCACTGCCTAACCAAATCCATAATCTGGGCAACTCACACCCTGTCTAACTTCTGAGTTGGAAAATTTAATTAAACAAATCTGGGCTGTGTTAATATCTCAATTCAGAGAATTGAGATATTAATTCAACAACTCCCTTATGGTTATAAACTTACTCACACAACCCTGAATTTCAAATCTCATTGTAGGAACTTACACATAGCAAGGTGTCCTCTATTTCTAGCCAAGACCATTACAATAGCATGCGGCCCCATTCCTCCAAAGGTTAATAAAGAACCGCAATGCATACATATGTGCCTTTTCTTCTTTAAACCTATCAAGCTGGCATTGGTCAAATAACACCAACATATATATATATATATATATATATATATATATGCATATATGCATCAGACCTTAACAAAGGAACAATCCCCAACCTATAATATGAATACTCTATCCCTTGGCTACTCCCGACATGTCACCATGCTCCATATTGTATATTAGGCCCCACAATATATATCTACGCAACCATTCAATGATAGCATATGACCTTTCGCATGTTAAAAAACCACCATATATGAATGCCACCCTATACATATATAATTCAGACCCGAATATAAAATCAACGCCCACATATGATCACGTATGGGTCCCAACACTATATTCTCTGCATTTCAAAATTTCCCCAAGGGTTAACAATCAAAGCATATTTCACATATTAATCCAACCATAGCCTTCGCTCGGCGCTTATATTAAGCGAATTGGACTAACGCACACACATTTAAAATCCCTCACCTTATATATACACCGAACTCCACATCAAGGTCAATCACCAATCATTCAACCGATACTTGGGGCCACAGCCAACTACAATGCACCTAGGTTTAACCATCGAACAAATCCGATGGTCCGGCGTACGTCGCTCTTCAACCTTTGATCGGACGACTACAAGCGAATATCGCAAAATTTCTTGTTTCGAGCTTTAAGGGCTCAAAAAAATGCGAAATTCGTTGTTTTACGAAACCGCCCTTGGCTTACGTGTCAAGCATAGGGGTGTATCACGTTTGTTTTAAAAAAACTGCTTACTGCCTCATGACTTGCGCGAAAACCACCTTTTGCCTCCAGAAACTGCCATTACTCTTTACACAAGGTTTTGCGTATGGTGTATTGCACAGTTCGATCTCAGCCTTCATAATAACACTTTCAACACTGATTCAATACACCCACACGATCAAAAAATTCTGGGTTTGTGTGTCTTCTAGAACAAAACCTCATTGCTCCCATCGGTACCTTCACCCAGATTAAAGCTGCAATTTCTGTAGTGGTTGGGCTACCACTGGCGATAATTCCCAGTTAACACATCGAAGGTAGGGAATTCCTTTTACCACTCTAAGATAACATCCATAGATCAACTGATCGGATTCAACGAGGAAGCAGAATTCATTCCTCATGATATTTTATGCAGAGTTAACGCAAATAGGGGATTTTTATTGCGTTTTGTGAATCCCATAGCGATTCTCTTCGCCTTCCTTGAGATTCTATCCAGAAAGAATTTAAAATATTTTCTGTAGCATGTACAACCTGACACTTCACGAAGGGGAATCCTCCTTCAGTTTCTCAAGGTTAATTACACCCTTAACTCATTTGACTCGAATAACAGTCTTGAGTCCGGCACGTTAATTAACTTCCCAAGGGTATGTGGAGTCACCATTCAGGCATTTATCACAGAGCCTTATTTAGATATAATTCACGGGGATTCAAGCATTTCTAAACAGAAAGGAAACCAACAATGCACATAAATGTTGAAACAAATCTTCATCTACATAGTGAACCAACTTACAAGCTTTTAACTGGCCAGATTTTCAATCAATTGGCCTTTCTCCTCTACTCTGTCTCCTCTACAGTTCTATGCAGCCTATTTTATCTTTTTTTCCTATTCTATAGGTGTTTATACTTATACAAACAAAATTGAATCAATTCAACTTCTTAACAGTTTGACAGAACCTCTTGATATTCTCTAGATCTAATTTTAGCCTAACTGACTCTAACTATCCCTGTCCTTTCATCATTCGAGGGCAGTTACAATTTCCTCTACATCTTATTAAAACACTAGAAATTACATGAGAAGTGAAAGCATAAGGCCCCCTATGTCTACTTATGTACAAAGTAACTCTTGAGCCTAATTCCCCTACATCAGACTCCCAAGATTCAGTTTGTTCATGATCTCCTGATCATGTGCTCTCAGTCTCTACCTCCCGGATCCCAAACTTTACTTTGTTGCTATCCAGCCGCTGCATCATCCTTCATCTACATTTCTCCAAGTCTCCATATCTCGTTCTGTAAATTTCTTCCAGATATACCTTCACAATCTGCTTTAGTCTTTCCTGTACAAAAATCCTTCTGCTTCCTGGCTGTTGTCTGATGCATCAGTCTTCTGATGTTTCCAATTTCCTTGTCCAGCCTATCCTCTAGCTAGAAATTCCTCTGCCCACTATTGCTGCTTCCAATTTCTGTTGCTGCCAATACAGTTGCTGTAATTAATTTTATTTCTACAGAAACCATCCCCAATGTTGTGTCCTCCCAAACTTCCTGTCCCTCTGCAACATTTTTATTTTGTTCATAATCTGCAAATTCATTCTCCGAAAGAAAATCATTAATTGGATTTTCACCTGCAGTAACATAATCATTTAATTTTCTTTGCATACTAGTAGGCATAATTAAATTCTGCAAACTAGTATATGCTTCTCTTTCCTCCACGGCTTTAGGCAATCTCATTCTAGTGTCTACAATTTCTTCCTCTTGCATAATTTCTCCCAGCAAACATTTTAGCCATCTCTTCTGCACTTGTTTCTCATCCTTCATATGCTGTAAACTAATTCCATCATCTTTCTCTTCTTCTTGTCCTCTGTTTGTTCTTGACCAATCATCTGCTAGTCCTTCTCTCTCTGCTTCAGCATTCTGCTGAATATCTTCATTTGACTCTTCAATCTTCATCTCTCCCTAAGATCTCACTATCTCAGCATTGATCTAAAAAGAATTCAGATTCAATGCCTCCTCCTCATCAAACCTTAAATCTTGCTTATCTTCCAGTGGTGTACCTACAAACATACACACCTTTTTAGTTCCCAAATCACAAGACTCTTCAGTCTTGGCTGCTTTCTCAAGCACTTCCCTTTGAACAAATCTGCACATGGAATCTTCAAATTCCATCCTTGACTCAAGAACTCTGAGTTCCTCTTCCTCTGGAGAATCTGCAATCACCTCACAAGTGTCAGATTCATATATACAAGTCTCTACCCCATCCAGCTGATCTGGACTTGTCCAATAACTCAGGAAATCCTCAATGACTTCCTCTTCAACAAGACAAGCTTCTTGTTGCCTCAAGTATTCACCATGTCTCACAAGATCTCTTGTAGATCTCCACTCTTCACCTTTGCTCTGTTTTGCTTCATAGGAAAAAAATTCTTCTTTCAACTCAGTTGTTCTGAGTTCTCCTCTCAATAAGGCAATCTTCTTTTGCCTCAACCTCAACTATAATGTTTTCCATTTCACACTCTTCCTCATTCGCCAACCAACTCTCTGTTTTTCCTCTATCATCCTCTCCATTTTATAAAAATGCTCTATAATCTCAACTATCTCTTCCCACCATTCTTCATCAGTGGATTTCTTCTTCATGCCATTTTCCTTGGCATCTTCTTTCTTTCTTCTGTTGTGGCCTCTCTAAGAACCTCTGCAATCTCTGTTATGGCTATCAGTAGCCATTTTTCTCCTACAAGCTGCACTAAGCCTCTGCAACAACAATCTCTCTTGTTGCAACTCACCTCACTAATCCCTTCCTCCGGATCCGGCTTTTGGTAAGTACTGGTCCCCTGTCTGCTGGAACCTTCTGAGCACTCTCTTCTACTCTTCCTAGGCTTCACTCTGCAACTTTTCTCAAGAACACCTCTGCTCTCTTCTCATCCAACCTCTATTGGGAATTATTCCAGGTTCTGCCACACTTCTTCTTCACTCAGATTCCCTTGCTGGACTGCTCTCAAAGCTGTGATCTGCTTCTGCTGATATGTCTTCAATTTTCTGCACTCTAACTTCTGCAAACAATCCTTCAACCAGAGTTAAACACTTCTCAACTTCTCTTGAGAACACTGAAATTGTCCTCTTTATCCAACCTCTATCTGAATATCAGGCTCACTTCCTTCACTATCAAATTCTATCTTTATCTTCTGGCAACCACAATTCTATAATTACAATTTCAAATTAGATTTAAAATTATTTACTTGCAAGATCTCTGCATGATCTTGTCTCCCACTCACTCTTCAAATCTTGTTCACTGTAACTCTGTGTATCTTTGCTTCCTATCAGATCTTAGAATATGATCTTCCTTCCTCGAATCTGCAGTCTTCAAAACACTTGTCCTCCAATTGGACTCTGTAATTCTGCAATCACTGTATGCTGCAATCTTTCAAACCCCTTTGTCTTCAATTCCAGATTCCGTAAATTTTAATATTCTCATTGTATGCTTATTTAAACCTACAATTTTTTCCAACCAGATTTAAAACTTCAATTTTTCTTTCCTATTCAGTTCATGTGCATTCCAAAAATCAATTTTCAAAGAGCTAATTCAATTCTAGCTCTGATACCTCTATGATGGGGGTGAAACCCACAGTCCCAGTTTTTTTTCAAAATTTCAATCTCAATCTATGTATAAATGTGTTTAAATTTCACTACCTAACCAAATCCACAATCTGGGAAACTCACGCCCTGTCTAACTTCTGAGTTGGCAAATTTAATTAAAAAAATCTGGGCTGTGTTAATATCTCAATTTAGAGACTTGAGATATTAATTCAACAACTTCCTTATGGTTATAAACTCACTCACACAACCATGAATTTCAAATCTCAGTGTAGGAACTTACACATAGCAAGGTGTCCTCTATTTCCAGCCAAGACCATTACAATAGTGTGCGGCCATTCCTCCAAAGGTTAATAAAGAACCACAATGCATACATATGCGCCTTTTCTTCTTTAAACCTATCAAGCTGGCATTGGTCAAATAACACCAAGATATATATATATATGCATATATGCATCAGACCTTAACAAAGGAACAATCCCCAACCTACAATAGGAATACTCTATCCCTTGGCTGCTCCCGGCATGTCACCATGCTCCATATTGTATATTAGGCCCCACAATATATATCTACGAAACCATTCAATGATAGCATATGACCTTTCGCATGTTAAAAAACCACCATATATGAATGCCGCCATATACATATATAATCCAGACCCGAATATAAAATCAAAGCCCACATATGATCATGTATGGGTCCCAGCACTATATTCTCTGCATTTCAACATTTCACCAAGGGTTAACAATCAAAGCGTATTTCACATATTAATCCAACCATAGCCTTCGCTCGACGCTTATATTAGGCGAATTGGACTAACGCGCACACATTTAAAAGCCCTTACCTTATATATACACTGAACTCCACATCAAGGTCAATCACCAATCATTCAACCGATACTTGGGCCCACAGCCAACTACAGTGCACCTCGGTTTAACCATCGAACAAATCCGACGGTCCGACGTATGTCGCTCTTCAACCTTTGATCGGACGACTGCAAGAGAATATCACAAAATTTCTTGTTCTGAGCTTTACATTATTTTACAAAACCGCCCCTGGCTTACGTGTCAAGCACAAGGGTGTATCGCATTTGTTTTACAAAAACCTCTTACTGCCTTATGACTTGCGCGAAAACCACCTTTCGCCTCTAGAAACTGCCATTACTCTTTACACAAGGTTCTGCCTATGGTTTATTGCACAGTTCGATCTCAACCTTCATAATAACACTTTCAACACTGATTCAATACACCCACGCAATCAATACATTCTGGGTTTGTGTGTCTTCCATAACAAAACCTCATCGCTCCCATCGGTACCTTCACCTAGATTAAAGTTGCAATTTCTGCAATGGTTGGGCTACCACTAGCGATAATTCCCAGTTAACACATCGAAGGTAGGGAGTTCCTTTTACCACTGTAAGCTAACATCCATAGATCAATTGTTCGGATTCAACGAGGAAGTAGAATTCACTCCTCATGAGCTTTTATGCAGAGTTAACGAAAATAGGGGATTTCTGTTGCGTTTCGTGAATCCCATAGCGATTCTCTTCGACCTTCCTTGAGATTCTATCCGGAAGAAATTTAAATCAATTCTCCGCAGCATGTACAACCCGACACTTCACAAAGGGGAATCCTCCTTCAGTTTCTCAAGGTTAATTACACCCTTAACTCATTTGACTCAAATAATAGTCTTGAGTCCGACGCGTTAATTAACTTCCCAAGGGTATGTGGAGTCACCATTCAGGCATTTATCATAGAGCCTTATTTAGATATAATTCACAGGGATTCAATAATTTCTACACAGAAAGGAAACTAGCAATGCACATAAATACTGAAACAAAGATTCATCGATATAGTGAACCAACTTACAAGATTTTAGCTGGCCAAATCTTCGATCAATTGGCCCTTCTCCTCTACTCTGTCTCCTCTACAGTTCTATGCAGCATATTTTCTCTTTTTTTCCTATTCTACAGGTGTTTCTACTTATACAAACACAATTGAATCGATTCGACTTCTTAACAGTTTCACAGAACCTCTTGATATTCTCTAGCTCTAATTTTAGCCTAACTAACTCTAACTTTCCCTGTCCTCTCATCATTCGAGGGCAGTTACAATTTCCTCTACATCTTATTAAAACACTATAAATTACATGAGAACTGAAAACATAAGGCCCCCTATGTCTACTTATGTACAAAGTAACTCTTGAGCCTAATTCCCTTGCATCAAGGGACACTTCAACTGTCCAGCTACAACATCAATCCAAACAACATGCTATTTAATTTGAATAAATAGGTCAGCTAGTAATTTGTTAGGAAGCTATCACTATCTTTTTGAAAAAAGATATTTTATTCTCCAAGAAACATTCCTAATACTATTTGAGGGTATTTTGTACTACTTTTTGTATAAATACTTCATCATTTAAAGTATTAGTGTGGATTAATTACTGAATATTTCTATAGATGTTATATTCTGAACCTAAGTATTTTTGTAATCAAGTTCAAGTCAGAAGACTACATCTCAAGCAATAAAGCATCATATTAATGGACACATGTGTTGATCCACTACAGTGAAGTATTTTCTTATGTTATTTGTCAATTTTCTTATGTCTTTCATCCATTCATAAATGTGTTCTAAATTTTAATGTGAAATCATGAATTGTTATTTCAGAATTTGTTAAAAGAACTTTGTTATTGATTGGTTTTCATTTAAATGTTTTTTTTTTCTGATATCCAGACTAGGGAACCCTTAATTTCTCCCTAATTTCGATTGACCTCTCCCTTTTCACTCCTTATCCGGATCAAATAATTCTTAATCTCTCTTTATCCCGGTTGAAACCATTTCACCATAACCTTTGAAGATCTAAAGTGACTCTACTATCTTTCCCAGTGAAAATTTGATTTTAGACCTTGATCTTGATCTATCTTCTTGACGCATTGACCCCATCTGCCTAATGGATTAAAAATTTGCAACTATCCATCTCATTAAGTGATTTTCCCACCAAAACAAAACAAAACCCCAAAACCAATTTTCCCTATATAACTAGCCTAAAATCATATCTGAAAACAAAGTTAAATATGATAGAGAGAGCCCTCTCTGAGCGTTAGGAAGGCTATATCCTAAAGCTTAAAATAATTTTTGTGGTTACCTCTAATATTCTTTAAACTATAAATCAAAATCTCACAACTTTGGGAATTATTAGAGTGATAACATACTGGCGACTCCGTTGGGGAACTAACCAATCCTCGGTTTTAAAATATATCTTAAAGGAAATATTTTCATTATCTTTTCACCTTAAGACTGTTTCAATAAGTTTTGAGTATATTTTCATAAAAAATTGTAATTTTGGCTTCCAGAAGAGTCTACTAAACCAGGTCAAATACAGATCCACAACTTGCTGTCATAGTAGATAATCCTAATAGAATTGGAAAAAAGAATAAAAAAGTAGAGGATTTAGGTAATAAAGTTTCCTTATTCAGAGCAATTTCCCTTCCAAAACAGCGATCACATCTACAAGACATAGAATTTGATTTAAATTTTGAGAATTCTTTATTCATAAACAAATCACAAAGTGACTTAAATAGTACTATTATAGTTCCTAATTTTATTTCATTTCTTGAAACTAAGCAGGAAACTGTTTCAGTAGATTTTGAATCAAAGATTTTTTAGGTTTATGATAAACTTGATGCAATAAATTCTACTATACTTAAGGAAATAGATGAAGCTATTTTTCAATGTTCAGTTGAATTAAGTGCTTTATCAGCCTATACCCCTAAGCCTTCTACTAATCATTTAGATACTAGCCTTTTAAAATATGTAGGTTCATCCATATTCACTACTACTTCATCCATTATTTCCACCACACATCATTCCATAGATCCATTTTTTCCTAAGCAACCATTTCAACCTAGAGTATTATTTCCATCCTCCACCACCTCTACTCCATCCACTACTTTTTCTTCTGCATTTTCCAGTATATCATTCTCATTCCCAAGCACCTCTTCATATTTCCCAACTTCATCTTTTGGTTTCTCAACCACATTTTCCAGTACATTTCTTACATCCCAATCTCAACTGCAAGTTCCTCAACTACAGCATCAAGTACTTCTAGTTCTACCCCAAGTGCTTCTAACTTACCTCCTAGCCAAGCTATAATTCAAGCCATGGCTGCTAGATATGCTACCTTGGTCCTTCCAGCACAATTACTTGACATGTCCCAGGATTACCAAAGAAAAATACCTCAACTCGATGCAAACACTCAATACACTTCTCAACAACATGTTAATAAGATGACAAACTATTTTGAACTTCATGAAATAGATGAGTCTAATGTCCAAATGAGACTTTTTGCTCAAACATTAACTAGTGAGGTGAAAAAATGGTTTAAAGGTTTAAACGATGGTAGTATTATTGATTTATAAATTGTTCATATATTATTTATTAATAAATGGGAAAAGAAGAAAAATCCCCTACAAATCTTATCTGAATTTGAAAGAATAAAAAGAGCACCAAATGAAACAGTCAAAGATTATTGTACTAGATACAACAACATTTATAATTCAATTCTTGCTAATCTTAAGCCTCCTCCAGATTCTGTTCTTCTCAAATTCCCTGATGGATTTGATACATACATAGCCTATCAATTGAGAGAGAGGAATCCTAAAACTTTAGAGCAGATGCAAAGTACTGATGTTAGTGTAGAGGAAAATTTGTTGGCTAGAAAATCTAGAGTAAGAAATGAAAGAAAAGTAACAATAAAAGAAGAAACATCTAGTTCAGATTTCAAAATAGATCAATTAGCAAAAAAACTATAGAGAGTGATGGATAGGTTAGATAATATGGAAAGGAAGCCACAATGGGATAACCAACAACAAATTTAAAAAGCCTAATTTCAGGAAAAACACCAACACTAGAAAATCTAGAGAATCAACACCTGACCAAACAATAAGACCACCTTTCCAAGAGAACTATGCTAAAATTTCTCATCAAAATGAAGATGATGAAGACACCATAAATCTAATGGGGATTAATTATGATAACACTATTTTTCTTACTAAATAAGATCAAGATTTATATGATTTACAACAACTGAAATTAGATTCTGGTGAGTCATTTGATTACAAGAAATGTTATGAGTTTTCTATCAATGAATTAAATAAGCAATATAACCCTAGGAGCAAGAAAAACATAGAGTCTTCTACTAAGAACTCTGTACAAACACAAACAAAGAAAATAGTAGAGGCCCCCACTACTAAAGTTCTGCACATTCTCCCTAGGGAAAACAACAAAAACTCTAGTTCACCTCAGAAAATTTCAAGCCCTAAAATTTCACCTAGTCCTAAAATTGTTGACATCACAGATGATGTTGTCCAAACATCAAAAGATTCACTAAAATTTTCTGCTATAAATAAAACTAATTCTACTAAAACAACAATTTTAGACTCCAAAACACCTACTGCTGATCCAAAATCAGCTGATCCAAAATCAGCTGATCCAAAAGATGCCACTGCTAAAGCAACTTCTGAAAATACAAAATCTACAAAAACATATACTGCTTCTAAAACTCTTCCTAAAAATAAAACCAAAAATAGTAAGACAGTAGAAACGCAAACAGAGAATGAAAAAACAACTATACAAAAATAAGACAAAGCTACCCAAATTACAGTTACAAAAGAAGAGATAATTTATCTAGGAAAATCACAAGCTCCATTTAATATCCAAGATGAAATTGCCAAATTAAAAATACCAATTCCTTTGACAGAATTGGTGAAACATGATTTATACAAAACACATATCACTGAAACTTTGAATATGAATTATGGAGAGGATTCAGTAAACTTGAGTGATGATCAACCTGAATTAATTTTTGGTCCTGATATTAATGGGAAACACCAAGATGGATCAGTTCCACCGTTTTACATTAGCTTAACTATTCATGATCAAATATTACATAATGTAATGCTATATTCAAGGGATTCACACAATTTAATGCCAAAAGCAATAATGGAAACCCTAAATTTAGATATCACTAGGCCTTACAAAGATTTATTTTCATTTGATTCCAACAAAGTGAAATGTTTAGGTTTGATTAAATATTATGTGTCACATTAGTTCAATATCTTTGTAAAAGCATAGTCATGGACATTGTAGTAGCTGACATCCCTCCCAAGTATGGAATGCTTTTATCTTGCTCATGGAGAGATAAATTGTAGGGATCTCTACAACTTAATATGTCATATGCAATAATATTAGTTTTTGTCCAACCAAAGAAACTTTATAGAGAAACATTGATGTAGTATATGGTGAGTAGTGCCGAAAGACCAAGAAATTATCCTATTTACTCTACACCTACTGACATGGATTCATTCATTTTATGTAACTCTGAAACTAGAATTGAAAACAATACTGAATTAAAAGACAAAAACAAAGCACCAGACAATGAAAATATCTTTCATGAATCATTATAGCACCTAGATTTTGATGGATCAATAAATAAATTAAGAGTAGGAGAAGGAGTTTGGATACATAATATGGAAAACAATCATGCATATGGTCATTCTTTTAGAATAAATTTCAAATGAGCATACAACATGGAGGAATATGAAGCTCTTATTTTAGGACTGCGGATTATTAGGAATTTAGGGGGTAAAAGAGTGTCAATTATGGGAGAATCGGAGTTAATTGTGAAACAGATAACTAGAGAATATTCTGTTTATAATCCAAGATTAAGTCGATATAGAGACATTGTTTTAGATTTAATTAAGGAACTATTAGAATGTGATTTTTCTGCAATACCAAGAAAACAGAGTATAGAGTCTCAGTGCTTAGCAACTTTTGCTAGTACCTGTAATCTTCCATTTCAACCAAATCATAGATACATTTCAGAAGTCAAACACAGACCTATAATTCCAGGAAATCTTAAATATTGGCAAATTTTCTCACAAGATAAATAGATTTATAATTTCATGAACAATGAGGGAGAATTTCAGAGTTGTAATATAGACACAGACTGTACAATAGATCATAACTTAGATAGCGAGATTGATTTAAATAATGTAGATGTAAATAATTTAGATTTTTCTGAACCTACTAAATTTAGTCAACTAGACATAGATAGTTTAGAAAAAATAGAAATTGAAGAGTTAGAAGATGATGAATCTGATATTTTGAACCTCAAAGATAACTTTTTACCAAAAGGATTAGCCCCTTTAGAAGATCTATTTGATTCGAATGATGTTTTAAGAAAAACTAAGATGGAGCCACTAAGATCCGATATTGCGGAATGTAATATAGGTAGAGAGTTAAAACCTAAGATGATTAAATGTTCAAAAGCTTTACCTCGGGAAGAAAAAGAAAAATACATAGCTCTTTTTAAGGAATTTTAGGATGTATTTACTTGGAGTTATGAGAACTTAAAATCCTACAACACTAGCATAATACAACATAAAATACCCATAAAATAAGACCAAAAACCTTTTAAACAAAAGTTAAGAAGGATCAATCCCGTTTTGATGCCTTTAACTGAGAAAGAGGTAAAAATAATGTATGATGCTCAAATAATTGCACCAATCAGATATTCTAATTGGGTTTCTAATCTAGTTCCCACTAGGAAAAAGACAGGAGAAATTAGATTGTGTTGTGTTACACCATTTTTTGGTCATCTAACCTATTACTATTATATGGACCTAAGTACACCATGTAAGACCAATTTTACCCTAAGTAAAATTGCTTTCACTATGAAAAATAACTTAGTAAACCACCTTTATTAAGTTGTTTATGGTCTATATAGGAAACCACATGAAGAAATATTAAATAAATCCACATTTGTTTGATTTTCCTTAAAGAATACTTAGTTAAACAACAGTTTAATTAATATTCTTGGTCATATTTAACCCAAAATAGGAGAATTAATTAGATAAATTATTATTTATATTATTATTTTCTAGGAATAATTATTTAAACCTTATTTAAATAATATTCCTTGTTAAATTTGACTAAATAACTCTTAAATAATTAAATAAATCATTATTTATTTGATTATTACTCAACCACATCCTTAAAATAATAAATAAATCATTTATTTATTTATTATTTACAAATAAAGGGATTTGACCCAAGTCAAACTCTTTTTCCCTCCAACAAATATAATAAAATATTCCATACAAGTTGGATCTTGATTTGGTTAATAATAGTTTAATTATGCACCAATATCTAGACTAACTCAATATTTTGTTATAAATAGAAGGGTTTTTCCATTCACTCATTGCCTTTTGTTGCCTAAATATCACTCTGGATCTATACTCTTGATCTGACTTTGATCCACCATCATTGTCATATTTTTCTGTCTTTTTGCTTGTGAGCTCCCTTTGAGTTCCATTTTTGTCTGGTTTTTCTACACCATCAAGAGAGATGAATTTTAGATTTAAAGTTCTAAGGACTTACAAGAACCCATCCCATTGAGGAGAATTGGTAACATCCTTCTATGTTTTCCTCCCACGTTCCATTAATACAAAATTCATTCAACATATTCTTGTCTTGTCTATTGGATGCATGGAGCAACTCTTGTTTTTATTTACTTATTAATGTCTTTTAATGCATAGATATAGATTTTTGCAGCATTTATCTTGGTCAAATAATTTCATATATAAAGATATTGGCAGCCATATTTTCTGTTAGAGTTGTTTGTTATGCACAGCTAACGTGGCATTTTTCCATACACTTGTGATTAAGATTCATACTAACAACTGGTTACTCCACACAGGTTTACGATTACGACCTCTGTTGTTTTTCAGATCCCTGCATATTTAGCTGCTTCAAACCTTAGGATTTCTCTTCAAGTTCTTATTTTTCTTTTCTTGATGTTTTTTTTTTAACCTATAAAACCCTAAAACATTAAGAATTCTAACTTCCATGTGTTTTTGGACCTATTGAGCAGGTGACAGACATTAGCTGCCGCTGAGACGACACATTCTGCTGAAACCTGCTCCTGAGAGTGTCAGAATTTCAGGTCTCACTTTTTGGGCCAAAACCTGCAACCTGAACCTCCAGGGCATAGAAAATAGGCTTAAAACTATGGCCTTTATAGAAATCAGGTCAGAAACTATGACCTAGACTTTTTGTGAGAGTTTTTCTGAAAGTTTTATAGGTTTTTCTGGGCCTCTTTTTAGGGTTATTTGACCTCTATCTCCGCCTGTTTTGGACCTATACTTTTTGTTTTTTTTACTCATCTAAGTGGCAACCTAGCCCTCTAGGGCTTCAGTACCCTCCTATTGTGAAACCAACTCCAAAAATAGAAGAAAAGAGATATCAACACCTTAGAAATAAGCCACTTTGAGGGGGCAACCTCCAATACATTACATGAATGAAAAATTATTGGATGATACAAATGAAAAAACCTCCTTTCTATGTATAGGAGTCCATGGGGCCACAATGTAATCCTAGTGGGGCCACAATGTAATCCTTGCCGACCTAACAATAATAATTTAAGGGCACAATAATAACAATATGGGGCTTACAGGGGTGCAAAAATAACAATAAGGGGGTTACACTAACAACAATTAGGGACTATACTAGTAATATAAGGACCTAACATGCTCCTCTCCTTCAAATAGGTGTTGTCCTCAACGCTTGAGTAGCTTTGGGTGCTTTTGTATAAAATTCTCATCCTCCATGTAAAATATTTTGTGGGTAAGTTCTTACATTCGATGAGATACTCTGAAATTGATCAATTTCGTAGCTTTCGAGTTCTTGTTTCTGTGACTGCTTCAGGTTCCAATATGGTTTTTCCTTCCTCATCAAGTTCTAGCAATATTTTTTGAACTGGAAGTTTGTCCCCTATAACCTTTTTTAAGCATGAAACATGGAAAATTGGATGCACTTGTGAAGAAGCAGGAAGCTCCAATTTGTATGCCATAGTACCAATCTTTTGCAAAACCTTGTAAGGACCTGTTGAAGCCTCGAAAATCGCTGCAACAACATGGGGGATGACCACTCAGTCCGGACCTTAAATCAGCTCATTTCCGTTTGGAATGGTGGTTTTGACTGGTTCAAGTAGGTCAAGTTACCTTCTATCAATCTCAAATGGCTTTAAAATATGACTTTCATTCACCAATGGAAAAGAGACATCAGATCAACCTTCTTGCTGATCAGGCAAGAAAGTGATCCTTAAGCTAATTTAGGGCTCAGCCAATCCACTACTAAAGTTTACCTCTTTTGGAAGAGGACTTAAAATAATGTAGAAATTAATCTAAATGAAAAATTATTCTAAGATGAAAACAAAAGAAACTATCGTAATCCTATCTCAATTAGGCAAATATAGATCTAACCCAACCAAGAGCAGGTATTTAAAATATTGGGATTGAAATATGTCTTGTTTATAATGAATATCAAGTTAATGAAATAGTTCAATTAACTGACATTATGGATAGCAAAACACATCCTATTGAGACCTTTTAACTGAAATAATCAATCAACAACACTCGGGAAGTAGTTCACAAAATGGTATTGATCATTTAATCAGTAACTTGAATTATTAAACAATAATATGTGGAAGAAGTTCACAACATATCACTATTTATTCATCCAATATTAAAAGACAGATTTATGAGTAAATAGTTACTCAGAAATCAGAATTCAGCCCATAAGAGCATAAATAAATAACAACATAAAATAGAAGCAAATTACCCATACCGACAAAAGTTCACAAATATGTAAGTAAATTGACACCATTCCTGTTATCATAAAATAAAACCAGCATTTAAAATAATAGTATTCGAAATACCAATTTGTTGAATCCATTTCTCCAGCTCCGGTCTCTAATAGTCCTTTACAATGCCTAAGCTTCTGCTTTCAAAATCAGAGCTACAATAGTGCAAACTTTGTTCATTATACATAACTCAGGATATAGAAGAAAAACCTCAATAATCCCTAGATCTGAGATTCCACTCCTCCCACCTACAACTCTAAATCCCTATTACAAAAGTGCTTTTAGAATTCCAGAATTGCAGAGGAGAGCAACCCCTATTACATTCTGCAATCTGTTATTTATAATATTTGCAAAGGAATTCTTGAGAGGAAAGTTTGTTGAAGAGAAATCTTCCCAATCCAATTTTATTTGCTCAGAATTCCAATCTTTAATTGTTGGAGCATTCTTATTGATTGAGATCTTTTCTCCTCTTCTCTTCTACTATTTTGATGCAAAAAGAAATCAAAATAAATTAAGATGCAATGAATATAATCAAAATACCATTTCTGGCATTAAAATAAACCCAATCAAATTTAATTTAAATAAATAATTGAAAATAAAATATAAGCTCTCTATTGATGCCTGGGATGGTTTAATTGGCCAAGGATATTATTGACGAATGAACCTGCAATTAGAAGAGGCTTGGACAAATGAAAATGCAGAAAATAAATCAGAGAATTGATTTTCTTTTAGAAATTCGGAGCTTGATCTTCTACATGATTTTTGTCCTAATAAATGACCAAATCTATTAGTGGAACCTCCTCAGAAATGTTCTTCTTGATTTTATCTTTCCAATGAGCCATCCTAGGCCTCATTTGGCCAAGTAAAACTCATTCTATGAGCTTCCAAAGTTGATGAGTCAAATCTAGCATAATTCTGGAAATTTTGTTGTTGCGCTAAAAAATAGAATTTTGAATTAGAAATTTAATCCTAAATGAGATTCTAATTATCTAATAATTAATTCTAAATTAACTATTAACTAACTAATATATACAATTAATTCTAATTAATTATCATCTAATTTAGAAATTAATTAAGTTACAAAATTAAATTAATATACAAATGATTTGAAAAAATTAATTTAAATATAACTAATATTATAATTCAAATTATATTAAAATTATAATAAACATTATAATTATAATATAATTATTATAATATAAAGATATTAAAAATTAATTTACAAACCATTGGAATCAATCCAAATCTAAAACCCATAAAACAAACCATTGAAATCAATCGAAACTCATTAATTCATCCATGTGAGTTATGGAGGGATATGGTGAGTGGAGTGTGAGGTGAGGGTGACGTGAAGGTGAGTGAGATGGAGGTGCGGGAGGCATAAGGGGTTAAAAACTTTGTATTAAAATATTTTAACACATCGCATTTAGCCTTATCCCATATCGGGGGTTTGTCATGTTTTAAGAAAATGTATTGTTTGAAAACCTGCGATGCGATATTGCGATCCGACATCGCACATCACAAGAAATACACCATTGCATTTTTTGAAATGTTCACATATAAAATCTGCGATGCGAGAAATTTTGCGGTGTAGGAATATGAAATTAGTATGAGGTCACAGGAGTTATAAGGAATTAAAAAACAAAAGTCAATGTTTGACTTATTGCATCGGATAAATGGTTGAATGGTACTTTATCAAACTTTGGTTAATAATTGAAGAGCCATCGCATATCGGAGAATGAAGGTCATTGGGTTTTTTAAGATGTGCATGTTATTAAAATTGCGATGGTTGCGATATGCGATGTAATTTTTTGTTTTTTTATTTGCATATATATATTTTATATATTAAAATTTATTTTAATTAAATTAATCATATTAATTTAATTAATTCAAAATTTAATATTAAATATCAATTTTTATTTTTGGTTCTATTTTAATGATGTTTAGTTTAGTAATGAAATTTTCTAAACTACAGCCACTCTGAAAATAAATAAAAAGAATAAAAATAGCATTTTTAACCCATACTAGATAAATGATGGGACTTTAAAGGAGTACCATTCTTAAACCAGTTGAAAAAATGAGGTAAAACAAGCATCAATGGGAAGCTTATTAAAAATTGATTTTAACAAAGTAATCAAAACAAGAATACAAAGAAAATGAAAAATTAACAATCGCGTAGGATAATCAAATAAATAAAAATCCTAAAAGGCGTTTAGCCAAAAATTTATAGAAAGGGTCCCCATTATTTGAAGTAAACAAGTCAAAAATGGGGGGGTTGTGTTTTACCACAACAATGGCGACACACGAGAGAAGAACCAGTTATCTTTGTTTGATATGAATAAGATTTTCCTAAAATCAAAGTAAAACTAATTAAAGAAGAGAGAATTATGCTTGAAATTCTTGACTAGGTTCATTAGTCTGAATAAAAGCAAGAATCATCTAACTGTAATTTTTCTTAAAATTCCTCATAAATTAAAATATTTCAAAACTCTATATCAGTCCTTAATTAGTTGTAGAGATAAAGCAGGGGTCACTTTACAGCTTAGCTTTTAAAATACACTCATTTGTCATAGGTAGAGCCACTGTTGCCAACAAACATCTATAGTTTCGACAAGGTTACCTTTTAATCATCAATGATTCAGAATCCCATCTCTTCAAGAATTATTGACCTAGAGATAAATCCATTTATATATGTTTCTTTTTTATTTTCATTTTTTTTTTTTTTTTTTTATTATAAATCTTAAAAGCCATTGTCCTGGTTTGGTAGCCATATAGTTGACAATGCGATTCACTGGTTATAATTGGACTGAACAAGATGGCTCGTGATGAGACCCTTGTCTTATAATTGTTTGCAATCATAAGCCATTACCCTGGTTTGTTTAGCAGTGTTGGTAATGTCAGCCTATTTTTCCCCTATGATCATGGTAAGCAGGCTCATGATGAGACCTCTTATCTTTTAAGTTTAAATATATCTCTGGATTATACTCTAAAAAAATAAGACTCTTTGGGACAGGGAGAATCATTGACTCCTTAAGAGTTAAGAATGACAATTTTAGAGTTAAAAGATGCTTTGCTGTAAAGTGTCTTTACTTGGTTAAAAATAACTTTTCTTGACTGATAATAGAACTTTGAATGATCTTAATAAATATTGAAATCTCAAAATGATTACAATTTTGATGAAAATGAAATTTCTCCAGATTTTATGACACTTTGTCAATTTCTCTAAATTGGTAATCTCTTCCTTAAGTATGTTTACCTTTATAATAAGAAAATCAAACTTTACTAATAGATTTAAGAAAAAGTTAATAGATGACTATTAACAATTTTTTCTCCGTGTATGCCAGCCATAGTTAGGTAACAAGAAGGCCTTTCATATAAATCATGGCAAAGTCACCAAAATCAAAACTGAAAACCAAAGGAAAAATAATTCTTATGCTAAAATGAGAAAGAAATCAGCAAAAATAAAAATGAAGAAATTGAAAAGTGAAAGGAAAATCCAATTTTTTGAAATACAAACTCTAACAAGAATGGTTATACCATTGTCTCAACAATATGAAGAAAAAGAAAATAATCGTGTAAACAGTCCTTCTTATTTCGAGATTTAGAAAAATCATACCTTGTAGGGTTGTAAGTATTTTTAGGCGTTTTGGATAGCGGTGATGATCATTTCAGCCACAACGAAAATTTTCTGTCTGATAACAATCTTCTTGTTTCAAAGTATCATCTTAATCATTTTCTAAATAAAAAAATGCTTAAAGAAACAAACTAAAGGTTCAGAAACTTCCTTGTGTAGCTGTTTCGATAAAGATTATTACTGCTTCTTGAAATTAAGCCAGGAGAAGAGTATGGACTTCGAAAATATGATCTGGCGAAGGATTGGAAGCTTTTATGAAGAGCTGCAAAACAGATTTATATATCAGAAAAACAAAACTAAAACTAAAGTAATGAAATGAAAATAAATGAAAGTGGGTACATGAATCTTACCATTGGATGATTTCTTTTGATCTTACCTGAAAGGTATCAGTTTCTCCAAACTAGCTAACTTCTTATTTTAATTAACATTAAAAACATGAAGTAGTCAAACTAACCAAAATCCTATAACCCAAAATCATTATTTATTTTATTTACACTAAAGCAAGCAGTAAAATGTAAAAATGGAATGCTTAGTGCTCAAGGGAATTGAAATTAAAAGAAATGCATCAGAAATGAGAATGCGAATTTGCAGTAACGAATATTTCTCAAAATATTATAAGTTTCATATAAACTCCATGATTTTATAAATTGTCCAGAATCAAGACCAAATCCAAAATAATAAAATTTAAATATGAAAATAGAGATGTCTTGAATTCCATATTTAATTATAGAATTATATATTTAAAACTGAAATATATGAGACAAATCGAAATGATTTAAATATACTGCAAATTGGTCTTTATTTGCTTTCTTACCATAGTGGTTGCCCACACTTGCTTTTAAAATAACACATCGCCTTATCAAATGATTCACATTGATGCGTTGGAGTTTATCGCATAGACGATTAAAATAGAAAATTGTCGATATGAGATCATGCAAAGAAAAAAAAATATGTGCAATGAGATGTAGCGATCACACTATTGAAGAAATTTTATATTGCGAATCGGGGACAGTCATGTTGCAATTTTCAGATCGTACACCGCATCTCGTGATTTGTACTTTGCACATTTCACATTGCACATCGCAAATTTGGAATAGTGGTATGGCCATGAATAAAAATGTGATGAAGCGATTGCGATATCGCGTACCGGAATATCAGAGAATAATCATGTTGGAAATTCCAATATCAGCGATGCGATGGATGACGTAGCTAATCGGCAATCGCGATCGACAATCTTAAGCACATGATGTAACAATTCTTGATACGCCGATATGCAATGAAGAGTGGACCCGATAATTTTATGATGAAAATTTAGTAACATATTGGATCTGAGACATCAACCCTTTAAAATTATGCTCCTACTTTTATTGCGATTGGTTGGACGTGATATTTTATAAACTTGATTTGAATTTTATATCGGGTCCGAAATTATGTGGTCATCACAATATCGATAAAGTCCTTTATCGGAGATCGTAGATTCATGATAATGGAAGTATATTCAACTGTAAAACTCTGATATGCAAAATGCGATTTGACATATGAGTGAGGTAATACATCAGAGATATTTTATGAACAATTTGTTATCAAAAATGCTAAAAGCTACTTCCAATGAAATATTTCGCTACAAATGGTTGTGAAGTGGATGATGTGATATCGGAATGAAATTATTGACGAAGACAAGTGGGATGGTAGTATTGCAAACATTTTCGCTGAAGTATCAGCAATATGAAAATCACGTTGAATCCTATGATATTGCTTGAAATTTCAAGTAGGTTTTTTGATGGTTGAAAGCAAAGTTAAAAATGTTCAAATTCTAATGAATCTCAAAATAAAATTTCCCTGAACCTGTTGCAAATTTGAAATGGGTTTGTTGCTTACTTCAAGTTTTGAAAACAAATGAAAACTTGCAAATAAAACAAAACAAAAATAAAAAATAAACTAAGAAAAAGAAAAACTAATAATAGATGAGAATGAAATTGTGAATGCATACCTAGAAGGAAATTCTCTATAGTTTTTTACCTCATGAATCTTCAAATTTTTCCTTCAATTTATCAAATTTTTGTCTTTGTTCAAAATTATCTCATCATTTATTCTAAATCAGAGTGAGCAATCAGCCTAAATAAAATCTGCTTGTTCATGTTCAAGAAATATAAAATTTACCAGAAATAAATATGAAAATAGTCTTCCCTTTTGAATTGAAACAACAATTTATTACCTCTGCTCATTCCGAATTAACTTGAGAAAAATCTGTATTGTTATAGTGACTGTTCAATAATGCCTTTAGTAAATAAATATGATGCGTATTACAACATCAGATATAAAACTAAAGGTTCGAATGGGATAAAGCCACTAACTATGGAAAAATGTCAAAATAGATTTGAATGTGTGCACACAGCAAAATGGGTATCCTTAAGGTCATCTTAACAAATTTCGAGGAAGATAATATGAATTTCATATGATTACCACGAAAGGTTAGATTGAATAATAATGATTGAGTCAGAATTAAGCTTATCATAGATAGTCATACATTTCATGGATAATGAGATCATGAAGATTTTATATCCTTAAAACCTTTATCATGTAAATTTCAAAAGAAAATCTTAGAAGGAAATCCTGAAATTAATAAAAGTGGCTTTGAGGCGATTGATGCCAAGAGCAACCTTAATTGAATTTAATCAAGAGATTATTCAAAATAGACAGAGTAGAGGTATTGCTGTAAGAAATTTAAAAAGGAAAGGAAGAATTAAAATTTTCTGATTGGGAGAAAATGTTTTCACTGAACATGTATGAAAATGGCTGATTGCTTTGTTTTATTTTTAATCTACAGAACTATTGAAAATAAATTAACTACATTAACTCTACTCCTATTCTAACCATATTCTTGATAAATGACTAGGTATAGTCATATTTCCAGTGTAACCATTTTCTCATTTTAATCCCTGAATGTATGTACAATTCAAATGTTAGTAATAAAAATACAAATCTAATTGAACTAAGAAAATTAAACCTGAAATCAAAATGTACAACTATTGTTATAAGCTTATCTAAAATCTCCTTCTCATGAAATTTTCTTTCCAATTGAATACCAATTGGATCATAGAAATTTGGATGGATTTCTATTAATAATTGGGAAATGTTCAAAAGAGGAGATAAAAGGCCAGATTGTGGATATGAGCTTTTAGATTCAAAGGCCTGGAAGAAACTATTAGTGTTATGTGTAAATGTTAAGCTATTGACAATCTTCCATGAAGGAAAATTTTCCAAATATTTTTCAAATGAAATAATGAAAAATGGATAGAAATCTTTCAAATGAAATGGAAAATTATTAATTAAATTGGATTGCTTGCAGAATTCTAAAAATACATTCTCTTGTTGATATTTCCTTTGAAAAGATGGAATCTTTTGATAAAACATTAGCATTGATTGAAATTGAAATTGAAATAGATTTTGATGCTTTTGATTATAATATAAAACTTCAATTTTCCAACAGGGCAATGTATCAATTGAATGTTTGATAATAAAGTGCTCAATATGCCAACGTAATGTATCAAAAATCTGAAAAATTAAATCTGAAAATAAATCTGATTTAATACAAAATAAGTGAGGAAACAAAAATAAAATGAAATCACGATTGTTACAACTAATGTTACAGCACAATTGGGATTGTTTTGAAATAATTTCTTTTTCACAAGGATTGGCCAGAATTGTGAAATTTGAGTAATTTTGAATTCTAACTTGTGAATTAGAAAGAGATTTATGATTATGAACAGGAATGAAAGCTTGATCATGATATGAATCATAAATTGGAATATTTTCTCGAATAGTGATATCATGAAGATAATTTGCTGCTTTAAAATGAGGATTAGCTGGAATAATTTCTAAATTGAAATTTTCTTCATTCTCATATGTTATTTGAATTTTATCATGAGGATTCTCTTGAGAAAAATAAAAATCAACATCCTCTATGTCAGAGTAATTATCATAAATGACTTCGCGAGATTCTTTAGAATTTCCTTCAATCTTATTCAATAAATCCAAACACGGAGGAACAAGAATTTCATGTTCATTAATGGCAAAATAATGATCATTAATTGCTTCTCTATCTTGATAAAAAATTAATGGTAACTCATTTAGATCAGCCTCTGTATCTGCTGAAATATCATTAACACTAAGAGGGGAAAAATTACCATCATTAAAAATATCAGGATAAAGGGAAAAATGTGAATCTGAAATAATGCATTTAAAAATGTTTCTGTTTGAGAATTCTTGTACATTATGCTCATTGTAAATTTCAGATGCTAAATCATTCCTTTGCATACTCATGCTTTTTTGAAGAAGATTGCTTTGTTGCTCTGATTTCAGCATTTTCTCATCATGAAAAGATTCAAAAATTTGTACAACAGTTTTCATGCTATTGTTTACTTTGATTGTTGCTTGCACTTGCTGATTTGCAATCTGATTTTCTGAATTTAATGCAGAGAAACTTTCAAATTCCAATGCAGGTCTTTCTCCAAAATTGTTGTTGTTGTATTCTTGCATTTGATTAGAAATATTTTCCAAGCTTTGTGAAACCTCTTCATCATAATTTATTTGCACACCCAAATTGGAATTCCTATTTATGTTAGAAGGGGATGGAACAAAGCTTGAACTAATTTCATATGGATCGGGACTAGGGGGAAGAGAATAATTATGTTCAAACCAATCTAATGATTCTTCTTTCATAGGTTCATCTTTGACATTAAATTTTAAACAATTCAAATAAAATCGAATATTACAATCTCTAACAGATTCATTTTCCTTTCGTAGATATTCAATTTCATCATATACCTAATCATAATTATAGCTGTCAAATCTACAAATGAAAATTGTAACAAATTGATTCCAGCTGTGAATTGAGGCAACCGAAAGAGTTCTACACCAGTTTCTAGCTTTTGCCGCAAATGTGAGAGTAAAAATTCTGCATAAAATTCCTTCATCAATTCCTTGAAAATCATAATTTGAAACATTTTGAATAAATTGAAGGACATGATTAAAAGCAGAAGAATTTTTCTCACCATTAAACTTTACCTGAGACAAGAGTCTTACCACTTCGGGTGGAGTATTGGAAGATGCACGTCTATGGATACATCTCCAAATTGGAATTTTAAGAGGAGCCATCGTGATTAAATAAAATGTTAAAATTGAAAAGAATCCAACAGACAACAAGTTTCAGGCCCTCCTTCTAGCGCCAAAATGTTGAAGCCTCAAAAATCGCTGCAACAACATGGGGGATGACCACCCGGTCCAGACCTTAAATTAGCTCCTTTTCCATTTGGGATGGTGGTTCCGACTAGTTCAACTAGGTCTAGTTACCTTCTCTCAATCTCCAATGGCTTTAAAATATGACTTTCATTCACCAATGGAAAAGAGACATCAGATCAACCTTCTTGTTGATCGGGCAAGAAAGTGATCCTTAAGCTGATTTAGGGCTCAGCCAATCCACTACTAAAGTTTGCCTCTTTGGGAAGAGGACTTAACAAAATGTAGAAATTAATCTAAATGCAAACTTATTCTAAGATGCAAACAAAAGAAACTATCTTAATCCTATCTCATTTAGGCAGATATAGATCTAACCCAACCAAGAGCAGGTATTTAAAATATTGGGATTGAAATATGTCTTGTTTATAATGAATATCAAGTTAATGAAATAGTTCAATTAACTGACATTATGGATAGAAAAACACATCCTATTGAGACCTTTTAACTGAAATAATCAATCAACAACACTCAGGAAGTAGTTCACAAAATGGTATTGATCATTTAATCAGTAACTTGAATTATTAAACAATAATATGTGGAAGAAGTTCACAACATATCACTATTTATTCATCCAATATTAAAAGACAGATTTATGAGTAAATAGTTACTCATAAATCAGAATTCAGCCCATAAGATCAGAAATAAATAAAAACATAAAATAGAAGCAAATTACCCATACCGACAAAAGTACACAAATATGTAAGTAAATTGACACCATTCCTGTTATCATAAAATAAAACCAGTATTTAAAATAATAGTATTCGAAATACCAATTTGTTGAATCCATTTCTCCAGCTCCGGTCTCTAATAGTCCTTTACAATGCCTAAGCTTCTGCTTTCAAAATCAGAGCTACAATAGTGCAAACTTTGTTCATTATACATAACTCAGGATATAAAAGAAAAACCTCAATAATCCCTAGATCTGAGATTCCACTCCTCCCACCTACAACTCTAAATCCCTATTACAAAAGTACTTTTAGAATTCCAGAATTGCAGAGGAGAGCAACCCCTATTACATTCTGCAATCTGCTATTTATAATATTTGCAAAGGAATTCTTGAGAGGAAAGTTTGTTGAAGAAAAATCTGCCCAATCCAATTTTTTTTGCCCGGAATTCCAATATTTAATTTTTGGAGCATTCTTATTGATTGAGATCTTTTCTCCTTATCTCTTCTACTGTTTTCCTGCAAAAAGAAATCAAAATAAATTAAGATGCAATGAATAAAATCAAAATACCATTTTTGGCATTAAAATAAACCTAATCAAATTTAATTTAAATAAATAATTGAAAATAAAATATAAGCTCTCTATTGATGCCTGGGATGGTTTAATTGGCCAAGGATATTATTGACGAATGAACCTGCAATTAGAAGAGGCTTGGACAAATGAAAATGCAGAAAATAAATCAGAGAATTGATTTTGTTTTAGAAATTCGGAGCTTGATCTTCTGCATAATTTTTTACCTAATTAATGACCAAATATATTAGTGGAACCTCCTCAAAAATGTTCTCCTTGATTTTATCTTTCCAATGAGCCGTCCTGGGCCTCATTTGGCCAAGTAAAACTCATTCTATGAGCTTCCAAATTTGATGAGTCAAATCTGGCATAATTCTGGAAATTCTGTTGCTGCCCTAAAAATCAGAATTTTTAATTAGAAATTTAAACCTAAATTAGATTCTAATTATCTAATAATTAATTCTAAATTAATTATTAACTAACTAATATATACAATTAATTCTAATTAATTATAATCTAATTTAGAAATTAATTAAGTTACAAAATTAAATTAATATACAAATGATTTGAAAAGGTTAATTTAAATATAACTAATATTATAATTCAAATTATATTAAAATTATAATAAACATTATAATTATAATATAATTATTATAATATAAAAATATTAAAAATTAATTTACAAACCATTGGAATCAATCCAAATCTAAAACCCATAAAACAAACCATTGAAATCAATCCAAACTCATTAATTCATCCATGTGAGTTATGGAGGGATGTGGTGAGTGAAGTGTGAGGTGAGGGTGAGGTGAGGGTGAGTGAGGTGGAGGTGCGGGAGGCATAAGGGGTTAAAAAAATTGTATTAAAATATTTTAACACATTGCATTTAGCCTTATCGCATATCGGGGGTTTGTCATGTTTTAAGAAAATGTATTGTTTGAAAACCTACAATGCGATCTTGCAATCTGACATCGCACATCGCAAGAAATACACCATCGCATTTTTTGAAATGTTCACATATAAAATCTGCGATGTGAGAAATTTTGCGGTGTAGGAATATGAAATTAGTATGAGGTCATGGGAGTTATAAGGAATTAAAAAACAAAGTCAATGTTTGACTTATTGCATTGGATAAATGGTTGAATGGTACTTTATCAAACTTTGGTTAATAATTGAAGAGCCATCGCATATCGGGGAATGAAGGTCATCGAGTTTTTTAAGATGTGCATGTTATTAAAATTGCGATGGTTGCGATATGCGATGTAATTTTTTGTTTTTTTATTTGTATACATATATTTTATATATTAAATTTTATTTTAATTAAATTAATCATATTAATTTAATTAATTCAAAATTTAATATTAAATATCAATTTTTATTTTTTGTTCTATTTTAATGATGTTTAGTTTAGTTATGAAATTTTCTAAACTACAGCCACTCTGAAAATAAATAAAAAGAATAAAAATAGCATTTTTAACCCAGACTAGATAAATGATGGGACTTTAAAGGAGTACCATTTTTAAACCAGTTGACCAAATGAGGTAAAACAAGCATCAATGCGAATCTTATTAAAAATTGATTTTAACAAAGTAATCAAAACAAGAATACAAAGAAAATGAAAAATTAACAATCACGTAGGATAATCAAATAAATAAAAAACCTAAAAGGCGTTTAGCCAAAAATTTATAGAAAGGGTCCCATTATTTGAGGTAAACAAGTCAAAAATGGGGGGGTTGTGTTTTACCACAACAGGACCATAGTACTTTGGTGATAATTTATTATCCTTATTAGCTTGATTGAGGGACATTTGTTTGTATGGTTGTAGCTGTAAAAATACCCAGTCTCCCACATCAAAACTTCTCTCACTACGATGTTGATATGCCTGTTGATTCATTCGATTTTCTGCCAAATTTAGGTTATCCTTTAAGAGTTGGAGAACTTCTTGTTGATGCTCGATGTCATCCTGCAGTGCTTGAACCCTAGCATTTTCCCTTAAAGGAGATGTGATGGATGGTGGATGATATCCATAAAGTGTCATAAATGGGGTCATTCTTGCTGCAGTATGGAAGGAAGTGTTATACCACCATTCAACCAAAGGTAACCACTTGACCCATTGTGCTTGCTTATCAGATACAAAACAACGAAGGTATCCTTCCAAACATTTATTCACCATCTCTGTTTGACCATCGGATTGAGGATGATAAGATGAGGTATGAGCTAGTTGAGTACCCAAACAAGAAAATAATTCTGTCCAAAAATTTCCTGTAAAAATGGGATCTCGGTCACTTACAATAATCTTTGGGTTTCCATGTAGCTTTTGAATTGTTTCCATAAATGCAGTAGCAAATGTACTCTCTTTAAATGGATGAGATAATTCACAAAAGTGTGCATACTTGGTAATTCTTTCAACTACCACCATGATGATACTCCTTCCTTCGGACTTAGGTAAACCTGTGATAAAATCCATTGAAATATCCTCCCAACATTGACTTGGAATGGATAAAGTTTGTAGAAGACCCAGGGTCTTAACTGTAACCACTTTATTTTGCTGGAAAACCAAAAATTCCGCCAAAAACATTTGAATAACATATTTAAGGCCATCCCAAAAAAATTCTTTCTTCACCCTGTGGTAAGTTTTTAAAAATCTCGAGTGTCCTCCTAAAGGAGAAGTGTGCAATTCTGAAAGAATATTTTGTTTTACTCGGGAATTCTTTCAAATATATAAATGATCTTTGTACCAAAAGGAACCATTTTTCCAAATAAATGTATTAGATGTACTAGGATCTTGTTGCAACTTTTCAATGAGAGTCCACACTTCTTCGTCCTTCTTCCATTCATCCCTTGCATCGGTTATCCAATCTGGTTGGATAATTGAAATGGCATAAAACAATGCTTCCACCTCTTCATCCTTTCTTGAGAGTGCATCTACAACAACACTTAGCTTTCGTTCCTTGTAGAAAATTTCAAATTCATAACCCAACATCTTTGTGACCCATTTTTGCTGCTCTTCTGAAGATAGTCTTTGTTCCAAAAAGTGTTTAAGACTATCATGATCAATTTTTACCTTGAAGTGTCTTCTCATTAGGTAAGGTCTCAATTTCTTTAGTGCATGTAGTATTGCCAACATTTCCTTCTCATAAATAGCCTTTTGTAAATACTTTCCTTTGATTGAATGACTTTCAAAAGAAATGGGTCTTCCTTCTTGCATTAAAACAACACCAATTCCATTTCCTGAGGCATCACATTCCACAATAAAGGTTTTTTTGAAGTCTGGCGTAGCTAAGATTGGTGTTAGGCACATTGCCTCTTTAAGATGTTCAATGGCCTTAGTTTCTTCAGGAGTCCATGAAAATGCATCTTTCTTCAGTAATTTTGTTAGAGGCGCTGCTATTATCCCATAATTCTTAACAAACTTGCAATAATACCTATTAACCCAAGAAATCCGTGCAACTGCTTTATGGTTGTGGGGACTTTCCATTCCTTAATGGCTTTAATTTTGTTAGGGTCTACCTTAACACCCTCGTGAGATACAATATGATCCAGATATTCCACCTCTTGTACTCCAAAGAAACATTTGGATGTTTTTGCATATAATTGTTTCTCCTCCAATAGTTTGAGCACCCTGTCAACATGTAGAACATGATCCTTCCAAGACCTACTGTAGATTAGTATATCATCAAAAAATACTAGCACAAATTTTCTAAGGAAGGGTTTGAAAATGGAATTCATCAGCCCTTGAAATGTAGAAGGTGCATTGGTAAGGCCAAAAGGCATGACCAAAAATTCATAATGACCCTCATGAGTTCGAAATGTTGTTTTTGGAATATCTTCAGTCTTCATTCTAATTTGATGATATCCTGAATGAAGATCCAACTTGGTAAAATAAATTGCTCCATGTAATTCATCAATAATTCATCAATCACAGGAATGGGAAATTTGTCTTTAATGGTGAGCTTATTGAGCTCCCTATAATCCGGACACATTCGCCATGATCCATCCTTCTTGTGTACCAATACTACAGGAGCAGAGAAAGAACTTTGACTAAGTTGAATTATACCCGCCTCTAACATTTCTGCAATCATACGTTCAATTTCGCTCTTTTGGACATAAGGATATCTATAAGGCCTGATGTTTGGAGGAACACTTCCTGGAATCAAATGAATAGCATGATCATGATCACGAATAGGTGGGAGTCCTTTGGAAGTTTCAAACACCTTGGAATGATTGTCCAAGACTTGTTGGAGATATGCAGAAATAGATGATTTTGATGTTGGAACTTCTAGTGAGCATAATTGTGCAATTACGCCTCGTTGTTCTTTCTTTAGAAGCTTTGTCATGACATTAGAGCTTATTATCCTTCCTGGCTTCCCTTCAATACCCCATAATTCGACTTCCTTTCCTTCTGAAAAAAATTTCAAGAAACGTTCTTGAAAATTAAAAGCTACCGTCCCCAAAGATTGTAACCATTGTACTCCTAGTACAACATCAGCACCTCCCATAGGAATGGAAAACATTGGACTATTCAATACATATTCCCCCATGGTTAGCTTGATATTATGGCATTTTCTAGAGCAATTTATAGTTCCTCCATTTGCAACCATCACTTGACATTCTGGTGCTGGGTATAGGAAACAATTCAATTCCTTGGCTACCTTACAATGAATAAAATTATGAGTACTACCCGAATCAATCAACACTATTACCTTTTTCTTCTTGATATGTCCTTCTATCTTGAGAGTTTGAGGAGTGGTAATTCCTGCCAATGCATTACACGATATGGTCGGACTCATTTCTTCCTCTTCTAGGGTTGGTTTCTGGTGTATATCCTCTTCTTGTTCATTTTCTTCTTCCTCTTCACAATCTATGTAAAATAATTTCTTCTCAGCACACTTATGACCTTTAGTGTATTTGCTATCACAACTGTAGCAAAGCCCTTTTTCTCTTTTTTCTTCCAATTTTTGTGGTGTCAACCTTGTGGGTTGTGGAAATCTAGGAGTAGCAACACTTCCATCTTTATAGAAGTGAGTGGTAGGCTTCCTTGTCACCATAATTTTACATTCAATTTTTCTTGCCAACCTGAATGCCTTCTCCAATGAATCAAGTTCCAAAAAGCGAACTTCATGTTGGATGTTATCCTTTAAAGTGCCTATGAAGAGATCAATCCTGTGTTCCTCTGGAATATCAGTTACCCTTATATTCAATTTTTGGAAGTCATCAATGTGCTGCCCCACTAAACCCTTTTGTTTGAGATTTATCAATTGGCTAAAGAAGGTGTTGCTCTTTGTATCCTCATAATGTGCTATCATTTCCTCCATAAAAATTGACCAAGTGACAATTTTTTTATGGGAGCAAAGCCATCGATACCATACAAATGTATTTTGTTCTAAATGTAAAGTTGCAATGCATACCTTTTGTGTGTTTTGCACATTATTGAGATCAAAATATTGCTCCATCTGTAGTATCCATGTTACGGGGTCCTAGCCATCAAAATTCCTCATATCCATCTTTGGAATATGGTGGTTCTTCCATCCAACATTAGAGTTTATGAAATCATGATTAAAATTTATTTTGTTCTCATCATGAGTTTACTCTACTATCTTTTTTCCATTAGGAAACATTTCTTGTATCAACTTTCCAAACCTTCGATGTCTACTTTTATATCATTCTTCATGTTTTCCATGTTTTCTTTCATTTTTTCATCAATCTTAGCTTCCATGTCATCCATCTTAGCCTCCATGCCCACTTCCATGCCATCCATCTTAGCTTCCAAACCATTCATTTTAGCTTCCACGCCTTTCTTCAAACCATCCATCTTAGTTTCAATGCCTTTCTTCAAAACTTCCATTTCATTTTTTGTTGCTCTTTGAGATAGCGAAATTTGGTGCACTTGCTCTTGTAATTTTGATATTTCGTGTTGTGTTTCTTCATCTTCATGAGTCATAGTAGAGCCTTATGAAGCATTAATGGGTGTTGAATTCTTTTTAAGGGGAATTTTAGAACCTAATACTGATATATATTCTTCAATATGCCCTTGGAATAAATTCAAACTAATTTTTTTCAAATGAGACTTATGTAATTCAAAAAAAAATACACACCTTTTTCTGTCTTTTGAGGAGCTTGATATTGAAACTGAATTATCTCCGTGATTTCCAATCTTCAATATCTGAAATTTGGCCTTGAGGTAGCCCTATGAATCCTCTTTTGAATGCCATAGGTATGACCTGCTTTGGATTTTTCAAGGCAAATTTATGTCCAATCTCCCACAATGACCTAATTATGGATGAGTTCAATGGAGAGAACTTGTATGACTTGCCATGTGTCACTTTTTTTTCCTTTGGCTCTGAAATTGATAGACAAGAAACTAAATTCTGTTTAATTCCAGCCAATTTTTACAAAATTCCATTCTGATGCTCTGAGAGAGAGCTATGAATATTTTCCCACAATCACCTCTTTGAGATGAAATTCGAGAGCCTGAAAAAAACCTAACTTCCACAGATCATATCTCTGAAAATATTGCGAACCAAGATCTAAAATTGTGCGACATGTTCCTCAGGATTTCGGCTTCGCGCTCTAAACATTTCAGCTTCTGAACCTTCGTAGAAAAAAAGTTATAGTGAAAATCCCATGATGACCTGTTTGGTGCAGTGAAACTCTAAAATCCAAAGCTTTGATACCAAATGTTGTGAAACCAGAAACAAAAATAGAAGAAAAGAGATATCAACGCCCTAGAAATAAGACACTTTAACGGGAAAACCTCCAATACATTACATGAATGAACAATTATTGGATGATACAAATGACAAAACCTCCTTTCTATATATAGGATTCCATGGGGCCACAATGTAATCCTAGCCAACCTAAAAATAATAATTTAAGGGCACAATAATAACAATATGGGGCTTACAAGGGTGAAAAAATAACAATAAGGGGGTTACACTAACAAAAATAAGGGACTATACTAGTAATATAAGGACCTAACACCTCCACATTTTATAGAAGAGTTTTAGTTGTTGCAGGTTGTCTAAAATTTCACAGTGTTCAGCCTTTTTTTAGATCTGATACCTTACCTTTAGATCCACTTCAAATTTTCTATTTATCCATCCAAATCACCTCCTTTTAGTTTTTTTTTGGGTTTTCCTCTAGCGTCCCCTCCGCTTCCCTCCAGGTTATAGCCTTTCACCACCTCATTTACCACAATTTTTCCTCTGATTTTTTGTTGTTTTTCTGCACCTATTTCTACCAAATCTGACCTTTAAATCCCTGTCCCTCCCAAACTTAGATATATTGGCTATTTTGCTGTGTTTAACTATATTTTTTCCCACCTAAGGACTACCTGTTGAGAGGCTTGCCTCCTTGGGTTTAGATTATTGCATTATTAGCTGTATATTTTCTGTTATTTCAGTTTCATATACTGTTATCTGCAGGTTTATTTACAGTTATATAGCACACTTTTTCTTTTTCTCTACAAACATCTGGGTTTAAAAATTAAAATTTACACACTTTATACACACACCCTAAGTGAAGAAGAGCTTGGTTAACACCATCAAGCAAAGACTTTAAAAAATTGAAATTAATTGATCTTACACCTCTCTGCCGTTGTTTCGACATTGTAATCATTTGATCTTGCACCTCTTCACCCTTGTTGGTCTCTCTTCCCTTTGTGTCGTGTTTATGCTATCATCATTGCGCCACCAAGGCGTTCATCCCAGAGAACTATTGGCCTTCATACTCAGTTTCTGGTAAGAAGACTTACTCCTCCACGTAGGATTCGAGTTAGTCCTCCATCGAGTCTGCACTCTGACTCCTCTTCTGGTTTATTGGGTTCCCCTTCTGGTTCCACCCCCGGTTCTCCCCCTGTCACCTTCACCATGTCTAGTTCAGGACCTAACACTGGTGGTAGCCCCAACCCTAATGCTGGGAATACTACTAGTGGGACTGCAAGAGGAACTACCCCACTGCTCCCTTGCTTCCATATATGGCAGGCCTCAATCTTCCCGATTTTAACCAGTTGATCAATGACCCTATACACCATGATGCTAGTTGGCCTGCTATTCCAACCAAGCTCCCTTCCGACATCCCCAATCATGTTTGATATTTCCACATGTGGTGTTAGTCTAACTCCATTACCGATGACTCTGTCTGTCTTCGGTTGTTCCAATGTACGCTTACTAGTGAAGCTTCTAAGTGGTATGTTGATTAGGCCTCATCCTCTCATACCACCTTTGCGACTCTTGCCCAGGATTTTCTGTATTTTTCCATCTTCCCCTTCGTTATGACACTGGTACCGAAATTTTGACCTCTTTTAATCAATCGTCTGTGACCCACCTATTTGATCATGTCCAGGAGTGCTAAAGAAGAAAGAGCCTATGTCGAGCCTAACACTGCTAACCAGCAACAGGGCACTCAGCCCAAGCGGGACAAGCTTGTTCATACGAATAAGCCTTTTCCTTATTGTGGTGTTTATGTTCATTACATGCATGATTGTCTTCTTTTACCACAAATGTGGGAGTCTCAAGCAACATTGCGAGGACAACAAGCCTCCCCTTCTGTCCCTCCCAGTGTTGCGCCTAGTTAGCCGACTATGTTTACTAATCCTTTCCCTCAGCAAGGATTTGTGGCTACCCAACCACCTAAAGGACAGGTGGCCACTCACCCACTTCCATCTGGTACCTCTGATTACTAGATTCTCATGATGAATTCTGACCAACCTATAACCATAGACCTCAGCCTTCAGACTCGGTCCCGTCAGTACAATAAGCCTCCTACTACATCTATCCCCGAGCCCCCTTCTTTAGGTTCTATAGAGCCTCTTTCGACACCTAATGGTCCTTTGCAGATCCCTCAGCCTAAGGTGGAGGTTCATACCAATATCCCTAAGGGACCATTACACCGAATGTTGCTTCTGGAAAAGCTACCTATTCATATATCATAGTAGATGATTTGGCATAATCTCTTGCTTCCATATCAACGCTAGAACTCCTCCAGTCATGCCCTTCACAACGAAAATCTCTAATATCTGCCATGGGTGTTGTAGATCCTTCAAATTATCGATTGATCATCTTAGATGTTGACCGGTTAGAACATCCTCCTCTCCTTGCTTCCGTCGCTTTCCAAATCCCATTCAAGATCCGGAATGCCAACGTTTCCCTGTGTATGATTGATGAAGGGGCATCCACCTGTCTAATGTCTGCTTCGGTTTGGAAGAAACTTGGATCACCTGAGTTGGCTCCTTCCATGATCACTCTCCAAGCGTGGGATGGCCATGCCTCCCATCCCATTGGCCTATTCTGCAGTTGTCCTATTACTCTTGTGGGCAAGACTGTTTGTGTTGACGTAGAAGTCATTGATGCCCCCTTAGATTACAACATTCTATTGGGTCATAGCTACACCTATGTGATGTCTGTTTTCCCATCTATAGTTCACCGCAGGATGTCCTTCCCTCATAACAGAAAGATAGTCACCATTGACTAGTTGACATATTATGAACCGAAGTCTCAGACCTCCCCTGAGTCCATCATCTCTTCGGTGGCCAATAAGCAAACTGTCGATCCTTTGACCAGTGTCTCACTCGAAGTCTACAAAGATTCTTCTTTTCTGGGTACATTCCACGGTCTTCATCCTCCTGTTTCTGATCCCAGCTCATCGAATGTTTGAATGATGCAATTGTCTCGGGCTTCCCTTAAGCAGCCTGCTTCGACTACTCAGCAGCCTCGCCCTCCACAGCCTACTCCTAACCCTTTGATTAAGCCTTCTGGACCTCCTCATCCTGGCCCTTCACTTAAAACTAGTATCCATGAGCCTCTATACCCTCTTGGAATGGTTCCTCCAGGACTTAACCATCTTGGAGCCATCATGCTTGGCCATTACCCCTCTAATCAGATATTGTTCCTAGCTCCCCCTCCTGGAGTGTAAACGGTACCTGTCATGGCTACCCTCTCTCTTCCTAACCTGACCCTAGGGATTCTCGTCTAGTACCTCGATCCCCTAGCTGCTACCTCGCCTGGTCAACCCAAAACTTATCTTGCTTTAACCCCAGTTCAGCTGGTCCCTATGACTTCTCCCGCTGCTATAGTGCCTTAGCCACTTCAACAGGAAAAATCCCCTATTGCGACTACTTCAGGTAAGAAGGGAAAAGATCACAAAATGGCATAAAAATACAAGGTTGACCCAACTGACCTTGCTCCTCCTCCACTTCCAAATCCTTGTGCTTTGTGTGATGTTTTCAGTCATGCCACCCATACTTGTCTGGAGTTGCCTCATCTCAATCCCATGCTTAATGTCGCATTCCCTGAGTCTAAGGTCATGGAAACCTTTGTTCCTTCCTCAACTGCAGCTAGGAACCCCAAGACTATTCACACCAACCACCCTTGTGCTTTGTGTGATCTCCATGGCTATTATACCCACCTCTATCCCCACCTCGAGGACTTCTGCACCTCTATAGCAGAAGTTTTCCAATTCGAGGCCAAGCACAACGAGTCCACCACTCCCTTATTTTTGCATTTTTCTTCAACAGAACTAGAGGACACATTGACTCCCATATAAATTCCCCCTCTGGATTTAAAAATGACAGATTATTCGGCCACTATCCACTACCTATCATCATCTATGAGATCCTTGATGAAATACCCCCCTGGGCCTTCCCCTTCTATTTCGCCTGACCTCCCTTCAGCGATCACCTCAAGCTCAACATTAGTGGATCCTTCATCTAATTTTTCTTCAGTCACCCTCCATGACGATGCGTGTGTGAACCTTTCTTCTCATGATGATGAGTTAGGTAGCTTCGTTGCGTCAAGTGTTTTTTCTTCCTCCAATCACCCCATCTTATCTTACGATGACGACACTATGGAAGTAGTCACCACCCCTGACTTTATCTACCCCCCCTTACATCAAACCCATGCATTCAAACCACATACACCTTGTTGCTATTACATTGACACCCAATGATTTGGTAAGGGGTCACCCATATTTGAGAGTCCAGGAGAACCAATTCTCGACAACTCTCCTAGTGTATCTAGTCATGTCGACTCTAGTACCATTATTCTTCCCCATTTAGAAGAACCTCTAGAGTACCATATCACTCTAGATCACTCTCAGGATGATACCCCTCATCATTCCTTCATCTTACATCAGCAACCCAGTCCCCTAGAAATTGTTGTTGACCAACCTGTGGGTTTTCTAGGAGAGCATCAGTTCATTATCTCCAAATCCTCTCTTTAGGATAGTGACACCATGTATTCCAACCGAGAAACTTAATTCTATTTGCTTCATATATGCAGTAGCAGAATTTAATGGTAATCCTCCATTCCCTTTCTCGAACTGCATAACCATAACGAAAAAAAATGGCACACCACATCATAAAAATGTGTTTAGATTCCCCCTTTCTAAATACATTTTTGCATGACCATAAAATGCCTAGGGGAACCTATGCCCCTCAACCATAAAAATCCAAGCTCTCGGCCAAAAATAGCACAGAAAAACCCCTCTCTGTTAGGTCACACTTTTCAGGCCCAATCCTAGGTCGGAGTTTTCTGCCCAAAACCTGCTACCTAGGTCGCAGTTTTTGCCACAAAAAGTGCAACCCAGCCATGAATAGTGTTTAGTCAATTTAGTGTTCCTAAATTGATAGCATAAATTATCAATTTAGGAACACTAAATTGACTAAACATTTTTCCGCCGTTTCCGGGGAAGTGTGACTAGGTAACCTTAATTCCTATTTCCCAAAAACAATGATATGCATAGAGAAAGAGATTATAGGGGTAGATTTGTAAGAGGCAGAATCTTAATTCCCATAACTCCACTCACTCCACCAAGACCAAGAAGCAGCACACCTCCAACTCAAACCCACATTCCTTACTATACTGGTCATAGGCTTCCAGAAGTCTCAAGATCAGAGATCCCATCTGGAAGATCTCCCACTTCATCCACTGAGACAATTCTAGAGGAAGAAGATCCAAGGACTCCTACAGAAGGTATAACCTTTTTCACTTCCACAGGGGAATATATTCCAGCAGAAGAATTACAAATCCCTAGTGAGGAGGAAGAAGAGGACTATTTCTTCAATATACCCTTGATAGAAGAACTAGTAGAACAACTATCTCTTCCAGCTGAACCCTATATCAGTTCATAGGATTCTATCATGGCAGAAGAAGGGAAAGGAGAAGTCTTTAATGGAGAACATACACTATTTGGAGGAGGTAGAAGAAGAGGAGGAGATAGAGGAAGAGGTAGAGGTACAGAAGAAGGTAGGAGAAGAGGAAATGCAGAAGGAGGAAGAGGTAGAAGGGAAACTGGAAGTCCTTTTGGATTCCCTATAATAGATGAAGAGACTAATGTAGCTATGAAAAATATCTCACCCTCTATTCTTCCAAACTTTCATGGACTAAAAAGTGAGGATCTTGAGACCTTATTATTTGAATTTTAAGTTCTATGTAGAACCTATGATTACCTACAAGATGCTCAGAAACTTAAAATGTTCCCTTCAACATTGAAAGGAGCAGCAGTAAAATGGTTTATGATTTTAATCACTAGGTCTATTAGGACATGGGATGAAATGAGAAAATAATTTCTAGACAGATATTTGGATTACTGTATACCAGTCAATCATAAGGAGGAAGTGTTCAAGATGATGCAAAAAGAGGATGAAAATCTAGAAGATTTGTTGGAAATATTTAACTATAACATCAAGAGGGAAAAAAATGGAAAATCTAGACCAAGATACTTTGAAAGCTCTTTTGTTGAAAATAATTAGGGATGAATGGATAGATATTACTAATATGATGGGGAAATGAGACATATCTCAACTTTCATTACCTAATATAGCAAAACTATGTATTAATCTTTCAAGAGGAAAATCTAAGATTCTAAAAGGACCAAGAGACTCTGCTCTTGCAAGGGCAAGTAAATCTGCAACTGGAACAGTAAGTAGGGCGGAGATAGGTAATATGCTTGATGAATTCAAAATTGACATTCTAGGGAGTCTTAGTGAGAAAATAGACACCCTTAAGTTACAAAACAAGCAAAAAGCTAAAAATGATGCCTTAGCAATATTTTTTCCCAAATGTAGGAAGAATCATGCCTTAAGAGAGTGTCCTTTGGATGCAAAGTAATAGAAGCTTGTGCATTTTTTTTTTAAAAACATGAGACCAAGAATTGTCCTTCAATCCCTAGCCTTAAATTTGTCTTTCAAGAAGAAACAACCAAAAATTCTATGGAATCTCTTAATTTTGTCTCTAGAAGACCTTGGCAGGGACCTCAAACACAAGGGTTTAGTAATCAAATGTATAATCAACCCCCACCTAATTGGAACTCTTGGTAGCAACCTTGGCCCCAATTTCAAAATCAATCTAAACCTTGGGCTCAAGGAGCACAAAATCCTTATGGAAGGTTCTCCCAATATTATCAATATCCACCCTCTTATAATTCATATCCAACATATTCAAACTTTCCTCCTCAACAAAATCCTCAGCAGAATCCACAACATCAAAACCAACATCAAAATCAAAATCAAAATCCACCACTTCCATTACCATTTCCTCAAAAATAAAATCAGTTGCCTACCCAGCCAATACCAAACCCCAACAATAAAAACCCTAAAAATACATATAAGATAGAAGGTCAAAAATTTCCAACCTATTTGATTACTACTTTAGACCTTAATGATGTTCAACTTAGGTCTGGAAGAATACTTTAAAGAAAGAAACCTTTTGTAGTTATACAAGAACAGAACAATTCCGAGGAAGATTCTCTACAGGTAAATAAAAGTTTTGAAGAAAACACATCTCTTCAAGACCAAAACATTGGAAAATAAAAATAGAAAGAACCAATAATTTCAACTCCTATGTTAGAACAGCCATCAACATCTACTACTACATCACCTTTTCCTGAAAGATTACAAATTGATAGGGGTGTAGAGAAACAAATTATGATGCCTAACTATGATTTCCTAGATGAGTTAAGAAATGTTTGTATCAAGATTCCATTATTACAAGCCATCAAAGAAATCCCAATTCTAGCAAAAACAATAAAAGATTTGAGTATGAAAAAAACTGGAAAAAGAATAAAAGAGATCAAGAAAATACAACTGATAGGAAAAATAGCAGACATAATGATGGGGAATATTGCCATTCCAAAATATCTATATCCCAGAAATCCAGTTGTTAAGATACATATCAATGGAATAGAAATCCCAAACACACTTATTGATCTAGGAGCAACAATCAATATCATGAGTAGGCAAATCATGGAAAATCTAAAACTTCCTAATCTTATTTTTACACCGACACTATTACAATTAGCAGATAGATATGTAATCAAACCAGATGGGGTATTAGAAGACATTCCAGTGTCCTTATATTCTTGGGAGTATCCTGTGGATTTCATGATCCTAACTTCTAAGAATGATCTAGGAGGACATCCTATTATATTAGGAAGACCTTGGTTAGCTACAACTGATGCTTTCATTAGCTGTAGATCGGGTGATATGTAAATATCTGATGGAAGTTCAACCAAGAAATTCACCTTGTATCCTCCAGCAAGAAAAATCACAGAATTAGATGATACTCAATGGATTGATGATGAAAAGAAGATATACAACCTCTCTTCACTATTTTGTAAATTAGTGAAGATAGTCAGATTATGAATACTTTGGAAAATTATGAATCTTCTTCAGAATTAAAACATGAACAATTTCAAGAAGAATCCAACATTGAGTTCTTGTCATCAAGACAAATGTCTCTTTACTCCATGGAAGAATTTGGCAGCTCTACAATTGAAATAATCCCAGGAAAAGCCTTAAAAAAATAGGAGAAGGGGTCTGTTCCTGAGCTCTGGGGGCCTAAACTGAACTTTCAATCCACTGAAATGAAAGAGTAGGATCAGACCTCTTACATGAAACTAACAGACCTTGATTCCAATGGTCGGTTTGTCTGCTATGCTCGCCATAAGATTTAGGGCCTTCTCTCCTCTCTACATTCACCACAGCTCCACATGAAAATGAGTGAATTTGGAGGGAAAATGCCTTATTAAAAGAGAAACCCCTGATTTTTCTTTCGCCTACTGTGGAAAAACTGTAGCTCAGTTTAACAAACTGTCTGTACCATTGGAAAGCTCTCAACAAGCCCTCAAATTGATATATGTTAGTTTTTTGTGATTTGATACTTCACCAACACACATTTAGTCCAAGAAGGGTAACTTCACCACTCCTCAAAATTGAATTTCTTCACTTGCAACAATTGTACTTGGGGCACCACTTTGCCTTCATGCTTATCCATGCTCATGTTTATTTTCGACGTGAGTCACCATCATGTACTCATGTATTTATGGTCCCCATTGGACCTTTTCTGTGTTGCAACATCATCAATTCACCCTTGTTTAGAGCATTCACGTTGAGTCATCATCGCATTCATGGAGTCTATCCAAAGTCCCTTTGTATCCCACTATAGTCCTCCATCCTTCATTGCTTGGTTCCTCTCTCGTGTCACACATTATGGCCTTCAGTCTTATTGTCCCCTATCCCTTATGATATTGTGTCAGTCGTTTCCAGATCATCCATGCCCTTTATGATCTAACAAGGGAATTCATCCGTCAACTACTCAGTATCCCCCATTTCATCATCATCCCTAGTGTCATTCTATCATTCACTCTACTATTTTCTCTCATGCTTTAGTTGAGGATCCCTTATTGCCTCACCTATTGCAGACCTCCTTCTATCGACATCATACCATTCGTTCCAGAAGACAGGTCTCGAGGGCGGTGTACCTTGGTTCCAACTTCCACTCTTGTTTGGCGCCTAGGATCAGGAAAAGGGACTCCTTATTGACCTTTGACTTGATTTTTTCTCAGCTCCAGCTCCTTTCAGCATGATCAAGATCCATATACTTGATGGTTCAGTGATGCAACAAATGATACCGGCGATTCCTGGGTGTATGTGAGATGTTTCAACCCTCATGAGGGGGTGGCCCTAAAGGTAGCCCCCCATATTCTCGGATGACTTCTTCATTGTAGCCTTTGATGCAGCTCCATAGATTTGATGACATCGGCCTCAATCGCTTGCAACACATTTTTGTTTGCATGTTTTAGTCAATTTTTTAGAGCCCTTTCCTATTTACAGGGGCATTGGGGTTGTATTTGTATCTCATGTAATCTTATATTATTGTATAATTCCTAGCTGTTATCCCAAGCACAGTATGTATGTGGGATTCATTATCATATTTTTATCTGGCTCATGTTTATGCCAACATGTACTATATTGTTCAGTCCTTTGTTTAGTAGATGCATTATTATTTATACTTTGTCTCGGAAGGCATAGGTATGCCTCCCCCGCCGCCTATAGCACAGGTACTCACTCATAAAAGGGACTTGTCACACCTGTAAGTCTCGCCTCCTTAGGGTCTAGTCCTTTAGCGCTTTGGTCTACCTTATATTTCTCTCTCTTTGATTTCCCATTCGGTGTCTAGTGATTGAGTTCTTACAACGTATTTCGGTCATACGATCAGCTCCTAACGCTCACACGCTGGGGTGCAATCTGTTACACCATTTTTTGGTCATCTAACCTGTTACTATTATATGGACCTAAGTACACCATGTAAGACCAATTTTACCCTAAGTAAAATTTCTTTCACTATGAAAAATAACTTAGTCAACCACCTTTATTAAGTTGTTTATGGTCTAAACAAGAAACCCCATGAGGAAATATTAAATCAATCCACATTTGTTTGACTTTCCTCAAGGAATAATTAGTTAAACAGTGGTTTAATTAATATTCCTGGTCATATTTAACCCAAAACAGGAGAATTAATTAGATAAATTATTATTTATCTTATTATTTTCTAGGAATAATTATTTAAACCTTATTTAAATATTATTCCTTATTAAATTTGACTAAATCACTCTTAAATAATTACATAAATCATTATTTATTTGATTATTACTCAACCACATCCTTAAAATAATAAATAAATCATTTATATTTATTATTTACAAATAAAGGGATTTGACCCAAGTCAAATTATTTTTCCCTCCAACAAATGTAATAAAATATTCCATAAAATTTGGATCTTGATTTGGTTAATAATATTTTAATTATGCACGAATATCTAGACTAACTCAATATTTTTTTATAAATAGAAGGGTTTTTCCATTCACTCACTAACTTTTTTTGCTTAAAGATCACTCTGGATCTATACTTTTGGTCTGACTTTGATCCACCATCATTGTCATATTTTTCTATCTTTTTGCTTGTGAGCTCTTTTTGAGTTCCATTTTTGTTTGGGTTTTCTACACCATCAAGAGAGAGGAATTTTAGATATGTAGTGCTAAGGACTTACAAGAACGCATCCCATTGAGGAGAACTAGTAACATCCTTCTATGTTTTCCTCCCAGGTGCCATTAATATAAAATTCATTCAAAATATTCTTGTCTTGTCTATTGGATGCATGGAGAAACTCTTGTTTTTATTTACTGCTTAATGTCTTTTAATGCATAGATCTATATTTTTGCATCATTTTTCTTAGTCAAAAAATTGTAGATCTAAATATATTGGCAGCCATCTTTGTTGTTAGGGTTGTTTTTCATGCACAACTAAAGTGGTATTTTTTTGTACATTTGCGATTAAGATTCATACTAACATGTTGATCTCAAAAATTTAAATAAATATTCTTTAAAAGACAACTACCCTCTTCCTAAGCTGGATCACATTCTTCAAAGGGTGGTTGGTTCTTCTAGAATTTCATTTTTAGATGGATTCTCTGGATATAACCAGATTCTAGTCCAACCAGAAGACCAAGCTAAAACTGCTTTTACTACTCCATGGGGCATTTTATGTATGTAAAAATTCCTTTTGGGTTAATGAATGAAGGAGCCAATTTTCAAAGAGCTATGGATATAGCCTTTGCAAAGGAAATTCATGAATTCCTAGTGATTTATTTAGATGACATTATTGTATTTTCAAATATTGATTATGAACATTTGAATCATCTCAGACAAGTCTTTCTTAAATGGAGGAAATTTGGCATCTCTCTAAATCCTAAGAAGACTTTATTTGGATTAGAAGAAGGTAAATTACTAGGAAATATTATATCTAAAGAGGGAATTAGGATAGACCCAGCCAGAATAGAGGTAATTCTAAACATTATTCCTCCTAGGAACATTAAATAATTACAAGCATTTCTAGGTAAAATTAACTAAGAAGATTCATCTCAAATCTAGCTTAAATAATTGAAGAACTTAACAATATGCTGAAAAAATACTCAGTACTTAAATGGAATGTTGAGGCCAAGCAATCATTTGAATCTATTAAACAAACCTTAACAAAAACACCAGTTCTTATAAGTCCTGACTTTACATAGGATTTCATTATTTTCTCTTTTGCTTCAGAACACACTATTGTTGCAGTTTTACTGCAGAAAAATGATGATGGTTATGAGCAGCCCATTTTTTTCTTTAGAAAATCACTTAGAGATGCCACTTTAAAATATAACATAATGGAAAATTAAGCTGTAGCTTTAGTAAAGGCCATCAAATACTTTAGAGCTTACATTCTTTATTCACATATTATTGCTTATGTTCCTAATGAAGTTGTAAAGGACATTCTAACAAAGAATCGGCCTGATGGTAAAAGAGGCAAGTGGATTGCCACAATTTTGGAATATGATATAGAAATCAAACCTACCAAACTCATAAGAAGGTCATGGATTAGCCGAACTGATGTCTGAATCAAATTTTCATGCTTTAGATATTAATTTTATTGCCCAAATAGATGATCAGGAAGAGATGGTGACTCCCAAGATCAGTGAAGCCTTTTCAGACTCACTATGGTATGCAGATATTGTATTTGTATTACTAAATTTACAAGCTCCTCCTGGATTATCAAGAACAAAAGCTAGATTTTTAAAATTGCAAGAAGTAAGGTTTTTTATCATAGACAATGTACTCTTTTGGAAATATGATGGTGGAAATTTATTGAATTGTTTGCTTAGAGAAGAGGATGACAAATTTTTAGAATAATTTCATGCAGGTGACTATGGAGGACATCTCTACTGGAAGACTACTGCAGACAAAATATTGAGAGTTGGTTTTTACTGGCTTACTTTGTTTGCAGATGTAAAAAAGTATGTGACCTCCTGTCATAAGTGCCAAATATTTGAAGGAAAGAAAAAGTTGTTACCCCTGCCCTTAAAACCCATCTCAACAGAAATTCCTTTTCAAAAATTGGGTCTTGAATTCATTGGTGAAATTCACCCTCCATCCTCATCCCAACATAAGTGGATTCTGACAACCGCTGACTATTTCACTAAGTGGATAGAAGCCATACCCTCTAGGCAAGCCATTGACACTGTCATAATCTCCTTTTTAGAAAACAACATACTCTCAAGATTTGGATGCCCCCAAAATATTATCACTGACAATGCAGCTACATTCAAATACAAAAATATTATTGACTTCTGCCATAAATACCACATTACCCTTGGCCATTCTACTACATATTACCCTCAAGGTAATGGCCTTGCTGAATCCTCCAATAAAAGCCTTGTGAACATCATCAAGAAATTACTAGAAGATAACAAGAAAAATTGGAACAAGAGGTTATTTAATGCCCTATGGGCAAATAGACTTACCACTAATAAATCTATTGGTACATCCCCTTACCAACTTGTTAATGGGATGGATGTTATTTTTCCATCTTCATTAGGAGTACCAGTTATGAAGATAATCCAAGAGCTACAAGTTGAGACCAATGATATTCAAAGAATAATTAACCAAACCATTCACTTACAACAAACTAGAGAAGAGGTTTATCTTAAGTCTCAAGTTATTCAAGATAAGGTTAAGAAATTTTTTGACAAGAAAAGTAAAGAAGATGATTTCTATATTGGAGACAAAGTTCTAAAGTGGGATTTAAGGAGATAATAGAAAGGTAAACATGCGAAATTTGATTTCCTATGGAAAGGACCTTATGTTATTTATGGTTACAAAGGTAACAATGTTATATTTTTGAAAGAGATGAATGGATCAGATCTACTAGGAGGACATGTCAATGGCAGAATGTTGAAGCATTACTACTCTTCAGAAATAACCAATAGTTAACTTTGTTTACTTTAATCATTGTACATAACATTGAATATTTTGGATTGGATTGGATGTTTTTCCTAACAAATTTGAAGGCCGGAGAGAAGGCCCTAAGCTTTGAAAGGTAAAATATCATAAATATGAATAATTGCAGAGCTCAAACAACATTTACAAGGCCAACATAGTCAGAATTCAGAAGGCTACTAGTCTCAACTGTTAGGGACCTATAATAATAGGATTCATAATTTTTGAATTGACTTTGATTAGTCTTGTAATATGTACATACATTTCTTTTTGCACATTGTTTTCCCATATTAGAAAATAAAAATTAAAAGAGGGTAAAAGTCCTAAAAGAAAAATCAAAGGACTTGAAAAGAAAAAGATAAAAAAAAAGAAAGAATAGAAAATTGGAGCCCAAACAAAAAGAGATAAGAATAAGACATGAAAGTGATGCAAGTCAAAAAGCCACTACTAGTTACTTTTTTCTGAAAATAAATGATTATGTGCAACTTGTTCAAAATGCCATAATCCATGATAAGTTAAATAGCTTAATCTTAACTTTTTCATGCTTTAAATTTCATGTTTATAGATAGAGAATAATTTTTTTTCCAAACATTATAATCTTGGCATATCAGTAGATAGTTAGAGAATAAAAGAAGAGCTCAACAGTTTAATCTAAGCCCTTGGATGAAATAAGGTTAGAATTAGATAGTTTCATGTTTTAAAAGAAAAATGGATAAGGGTCTGCAAGCTCAAATGCACCCATGAAAATAAAGGAAAAAATGGTAGAATAAATGATGGGTAAGCAGAAATTAGTTTCACAAGGCATGGATAAACATCATCTAGCATATTACTAATTTCCCTCCCCACAGTGTATTCCAGTACTAAATCCTTCAATCATAAAGACTTAGAGCATCTCTCTAACTTCTGGTGGGACCGGACCCACGCCTTAATGATTGATTGGCATCAAAGTATTGGATTCTACCTCATTAAAGCCTTTCCCTTCATAAAAAACCATTTTCCTCAACATCACTCGCTTTTCCTAAGTTAAAATCCCTTTTCCTAAGTTAAAACAACGTTTTTACTTAGGAAAAGTAAAAACCCCTTTAAATAATTTCCATTTCATTAAAAAAACCCACAAAAAAGGGGGCCACCACTTTAAAAATCCTGCCCAAAGACTTGAAAATTACACTTTACTTGGTGTATTTATGCATTCTCGCTCATACACCTCTTCATTAACATCTAACTAGTGTATTAACTCCTTTATTAGCCCTCTATCCTATATTTTCATTAATTCATTTATATTAAATAGCCCAACCCATATTTTATTGTTTATCCTATGGTATAATATACCCATGTGAAAATTTCCCCGCTCCCCATAGGTTTAAACTATATCTTTTATATTAATCCACCCAAGGTTTATATTACACCTGTATGCCATTAACATTAGAACTTTATGTTAAAAACTTCATTTTAACATATAAACATCGAACCCGACGCATAAGGGAAAGCTCAGGCCCCACGCCCATCTACCCCGCAACTCCATCAATTAATATCAACCATTTGCATCCCTCCGCTTGATCCAATAGCCCAAAAGCCACATCGCAAATTTAATGGCGCAATCATTAAACGAAATTGGATTTGTGATATAAGCAATTTTGTCCTATTCTCTCTCCTCCACGCATCATAAATATAATGGATCACATCCTTCTAAGAAATATCATTTACCACCTTTCTTCAATGGGATAACAGCTCAACAGTAAATAATATCCTCGTGCCTAAATCACTCCATTTGAAATGATTGTTATTAAATGCAAACACTATTCAAATCCAATTTTCTATAAAAGCACCAGATTTTATGTGTTTCAACCTTTCTGTTGCGTTTTCTACTCTTAAATTGTTTCCAACTAAGAAAAATACGTTGCCACCCATGTTTGAAAGAAAAAACCAACAAAATTCAGTCAGAATTCAATGTTGCAACTGCTCAAAGGCTCCAAATTGCATCCAAAAGACCTCAACAACCTTTTAAAAGCTTCCAACTCCCAGAACACCCTTTTTCGAGTCAAATTCATAAATTTACAGGTATTTTTCAAGAAAAAGACCTATCCCTTCATCTAAAAAGAAGCATACTGCTAAATTTAAGCCTTTTTGAAGCCTGTTTTCCTAAGGAATAACCTTATTTCCTCCTAAATTCATATTTGCTGCAAACCCTGAGAATTTCACTGTTTCTGAAGACTATAATATATTTTTGAAGCAAATTGAAGAGAATTTAGGTATTTGCAAAGCTTTGAAAACCCTTTGAATGATTCAAAGCCTTTTTATAGTGCTCAGAAGCCCTTTGTGCATAAATTTGGTGGTTTTAGGGTTGTTTCATCAAAGAAGTTTGCAGTAAACCCTTGCTAGCTATTCCTGATTCTGTAAAAAGGTTAAGAAATTGATTTTAAAGAAAAAATGATAATTTGAGGCAGAGAAACACACATTTTACCTGTTGCAGTCCAAGAGAAGCCTCTGTTATACTAAAAAGACATTTTGTAAACAGTTTAATCTTACAGAAGTGTATTAAAAAACCTAAAAATAGAGTTTTTAAGATCAAAGAGGATTAAATTGTTAAAAAAAAATATACCAATGGCCTCTAAAAGCACAATTGTCATCAATCCACTAAAACCTCCTATTGTATATGTTCAACATACCCCTTTAGCTGATGTAGACTATAAAATCACTGATCTACTAACTGAATTTAACCATCTTGAGCTCCACTGCTAGAGCCAAGAGAAACCTTTAGACCAATTAAATGAAGTGCTTATTTGGGAGTCTAATTTTCCCAAGTATGTTGCTCCCCATGCCCATCAATGCCCTGAGGCCATCAGATTGTGTCAAACTCACTATTCCCAAGATCAAAGAGCAATTGTAAATGGTGAGAAATAAGTATTATTTACTATCACTGCTGAATCCATAAACCAAATGCTTAATTTGTAGCCTGAAACCAAGGCAGTCCCTTTTTCCATTGAAGTTTTGACAAAGTCCTATTTAGATTTGGATTTCCCCAAAAGGTTTCAAATCTTCCAAACATTTATGCCCTCCTATGTGGAAATTCCAAAGCTAAATCTTCCCTATTCCTCTTCAAAATTTCCAGAAGGAACAAGACACATTATCTCAATGATGTCTTTTACCCTTCATTACTTTACTGATGAACATACATACCCATCTATACTTGGTTTTTTGTCCAATTTTGTGCCTGGTCAACCTCCTTAAGTCATCTACAATTTTTTTGAGTATATTGTTGATAGTATACATGAACAACTTGTTAAACTACCTACTGAAGGTGTTTTTAGATATACCTCATTTCTCTTCCATATGTTCATCTATTTCCAATCAGATAAGTTTCCAATAAATCTTCAAAAGATGGATGTAGAGGGAAATGAACAGTCTATCATTTTCTGAACTGCCTTCATCAGAAAGGAGTCAAATGAGTTCACATATGTAGACTTTAAAGATTTCTTCATTCATCCATTGGTAAATCTGCTTACAAATAGTGTGCAACCTAGAATAAGTGCTGAAATTAATAAGTTTTTACAGCTATCAGAATAGAGAAGGACAAGTGAATGGTATTTATACCAAAATCACATTGAAGTTAGAGTTTATGGAACTAATCTCCTTCCCTATAAGTTGCCAAAGTATTTACCAATGAGATTGTTTTCCCTAGAATATACAAGACAGATTATGAACTCAGGTTTTTTAAACTTTTTGGCTGCTAAAATGAAAACTCAGTTTAAATTGATAAACCAAGAGGGTCCCTTCATATGCAACAACAGAGAAGCAGGTGAAGAGGCAGCAAAACAATTTTTAGAGTATAATTTCAGTGAAAGTTTCCTTTGGTACTATGATTCATATGGAATAATCAGCATGATGAGGGTGAAATGTAAATTAACCCCATATGTTCATGAACAGAAGCCTGACATTGAAAAATTTTCAAACCAAACAGAATGGTTGGAAAATACATTAATTGAATCTGTCAAGCAAGGTGATAGTAGTTACACTTTGCAAACATCATCTCAGGAAGACAGAGGTATAAAAATGAAAAGCGAAGAAGGCTCATATACTGCTCAAACTACCACAGAAACTAGATTCAAGCTTAGGTACAACAAGAAAACAAAGACAAATATAGCAAATAAAGAAAAGGAAACAATCGAGGTTATAAATACAAAAGTTCCAGATAAAGACATTGTGCCACCCATAGAGATTGAAAATGAGCAGCAACCTACTACTTCCAATACAAAAATGATTAAGAAACAAAAAAGTGTGGAAGTATCTTCATCAAATCAGGAAGAAGATAAAGACATGGATATCAAAGAAAAGTATAAAGAGATTAAAGCGAAAAATGATGAGATCAAGAATGAAATATATTCTCAATATTTGAAGCAGACTCCAGGGATTCCAGATAGGCTTCTTTCAGCCTTTGATTATACAAATAATAAATTTCTGACATCAGTACTTCAACCTATAGTGAAAACCCCTAAAACAATAGTTGATTACAAAAAAAGGATTTTGAAGTACCAGTACAAGACATTCATCCCTTAGACCAGATTGAATTCCACAAGCAAAGCTTAGAAATCCTATATTCTACAATGACGACAAAAGCAGTGAGTGTTCAAAAGCTCCAGAATTCTTTGAAAAATATAAGATATCAGCTTATGTTTGAAAAAGATTCATCATATGCTTAAGACACCATAATCAAATCTTTAGAGAAGTTGGTGATTGAAGTGGGTTATGACCCTTCTGATGTGAAAGTTGTAGAAGAGCTAGTGAAGAAGAAAAATGTTGATATTGCATCAATCAGAAAGAAATTGAAATTACTTCTTACATAGCATCCATAGGCTAAGGATATTGTGCAAGAAGCAAATCAAAAGGACGATATGATGAACCTCATATTACAGATGACAGCAAAAATTAAGGAAATGGAAATTGAGATGACAAGCTAGTCCAAGAAAAATAATTTGCTAAGAAAAAATAAGTCCTTGCAACTATAATTCCTATGGTGAACACAGCATTACCATCAAATCTAGCAGAAGAATGAGCTCCAAAGGTTCCATTGGCCACAGTTGTGCCATTAACTTCCTCTAACACTTCTGCCACTGAGTATTCTACTTCAACAATTCAACATTCATATGGGACCACCAAATTGATAAAGGAAATGGAAGAAATGTCCATACAAACTAATGAAATCAACAGGTTAAGTGAACAACTCAAAAAGCTAGAAACAGAGTTAACCTTGAAAGAGCCCATGACATATATAAAAAATCAACTATGGTCCAAAATCATTGAATCAGTCAATGATACTTGGCCATCAATAAAAGTGATCTATGACATAAATACTTGGTAAATGTATCTAGAGAAGAAATATAGAAGACCAAAGATGTATTGGGCACCAAACCTGAAGAAGCATTGAAAATCATTAAGTTCCTCAATACTAAAAATAAGCAGGAATTGGATGAAATAGGAATAATAGACATGACAAAAACAATTCTTGGGGTAAGAAAAGTAATTTCCAAGAAGAACTTGATGAAACAGTTGGAAGAAAAGTGCCAAAATATGGATGTAGCCATCACAAGATTCATGGTGAAATATGACACTTTGACGCAGAAAGGACTTCCTAATATTCTAGTAATCAATGATAAATTGATAAAAAAATAAGATTATGATAAAAAGATAAGAGAATATTCCAAATAACAGGTAAACAAATTATATTGGCAAGGGATTCCAATAGGTAAAGTTTTACATAAAAGCATTGAAAATCTATTTTATTTACAACATGAGATAAAACACCATTTTGTGGTCAATGCAACTTTTGTAAGATACACAGAAGAAGATGAAAACTTCAGGAAACTTATGAAGATCAAATTACCAGAGGAATAATTTTGGGGGAAGCTAACAAATTTGCTGTAAAATTAGTTTGCAGTAAGAATAATGAAAAACAAAGTACATTGTTTACTACACGATCAGCGATTTTTTAACGATAAAACGGTGAATTCATTTAAGTGTATCGGCGGTCAAGACTAGAAGTGTGGATTAATTGCTGAAGATTTCTATAGTTGTTATATTATGAACTTAAGGGTTTTTGTAATCAAGTTCAAGTGAGAGGACTAGATCTCAAGAAATAAAGCATAATATTATTGGATTCATGTGTTTAGCCACTACAATGAAGTATTTTCTTATGTTATTTGTCAATTTTCTTATGTCTTTCATCCATTCATAAATGTTTTCTAAATTTTAATGTGAAATCAAGAAATTTTATATCAGAATTTGTTAAAAGCACTCTGTTATTGACTGATTTTCATTTACATGTTTTTTGTTGATATCTAGACTAGGGAACCCTTAATTTCTCCCTAATTTTGATTTACCTCTCCCTTTTCACTCCTTATCCGAATCAAATAATTCTTAATTGCTATTTATCCTGATTGAAACCATTTCACCATCAACCTTTGAAGATCTGAAGTGACTCTACTATCTTGCCCAATGAAAAATTTATTTTAGACCTTGATACTGATCTATCTTCTTGATACATTGACTCCATATTCCAAATGGATGACAGATTCCAACTATCCATCTCATTAAGTGATTTTCCCACCAAAAAAAAACAAAACCCCAAAACCAATTTTCCCTATATAACTATTCCTAAAATCAGATATAAAAACAAAGTTAAATATTATAGAGAGAGCCCTCTCTGAGCCTTAGCAAGGCTAGATCCTAAAGCTTAAAAGTAGGTTTGTGGTTACCTTTATATTATTTAAAATATAAATCAAAATCTCATAACTTTGGGAGTTATTAAAGTCATAACACCTCCTACCTGCAATCCTGGACTACTCAACACATATCCTGTTTGGTGTAATTCCCCCTGTCACCATTGGATCTCATGCAAAGTTTTCTCTCACCATTCATCATCTATATGTGTCCACCTTTATCCTCTCAAATATCAATCCCTCTAAAACTCATATGTATCCATCACAACAACATCTTCATCTTCTAAAACTAAGAAAAATTACTCCCCAAAACCCTACCCCGGGTACTTAAACTTGTAAGCTGCCATATTCTATCCTTGAAGCGAACACATATTTTTTTCTACCATCAAAAATTTAATCCAGAGAGGGATTTTCTTCGGAAACCTTCCCCAAAACCTGTATCTGAACACATCTTCAACATTTCAAAAAGATAAATGATCTTCTATAGTAAATTCAACAATATGACTCTCTAGGTTTTCTTGTACCCAAAAATCAACATCTCTAGTCATCTCTATATCTATATTATGCTACTAAACCAAGTTAGAAGTAGTCTAGGTATGAGGATATATAAGTGATTTCCAATTCAGCTTTTATTTTCAATTGACACAACTATTTATGAAGTTCTTCATGTAACTTACACCAAAATACTTCGCATTGGTTGCAGTTATGTTTAGCATAAAAAACCTCTTCCTTCACCTGCTCTATTTTTTTCTGGTGTAACTGTGCTTATTGAATAATAAATCAATCGATATGATCATGCCACCACTTTTGAATATATCCTCTAAGGATCCTTGATACCATGTTCCATGTAGAAATTAATAGAAATTTTCTACTACTGATGAAGTTGAACTAAAAACAAGGGATTACAAATTTCCTCTACTATTCTATGGAATGGAAATCACAATATAGAAACATATGCAATGACATGCAACAATTAAATATAAAATAATAAAATTATTTTTTAGGGGAACCCAACAGGGAAAAAACCCTCTACATATTTTCATTAATCATATGAGAATGAGGAATTATTACGATGTCTTGCTTCAATCCTGAATCACACCATGCACTGTAAACTTGTTCTCTTTTTTATCGTCCTACTATGGCCAACACTTAGCCAATTCAAAGCCCTATCTTCCTCATATTTCATTGTGAAATTTAGGAGAAATTTTTCTCATAAATAATAGGGGAATTCCATATTTCCTTGCACAAATCCCAAGAAATTCATCACCTGCCTCAATGCTAAGAATGTACACTTAACTAGTATACAGTTGATAATTACAATGTGCCTTTTCCTCCACTCCATCTAGGAAATTCAAATTCCATGCATGTTTGGTTAATTTTCAGTTGATTGACTAGTTTAGCTGCGAGATCACTAAGATAACAATATTTATACTACTCAAATAACCTTCAAGTGACTCAACTAATGGCTTGAGCTCAGTTAACTAAGTTCAACTAAAAATGACTGAACTATATTGCTAAATTTTAGCAATCACTACATGCACAACGCTACTCCAATCCTATAACTCGAACTTACCGAGTTAACTAGTACAGAATACCATGCCACTCTAGCTAACTACCATCCAATTCATCCCACTAATGTGGAAAATTGAACTACTCAATTTGAGAAAGGAAAAACTCTAATTGAGCCTTTCTCTCTACAATTTCTAACACTCCTCTTAGAAAGAAAGGGATATTGCAGCACACATATCCTGCACCTATGGAATTCAAATTTTCCTCTTGTAAATTACTTGATCAAGATAGATGCATCATAATCCTCAGTTGGAATGTATTGTAGCATCATAATATATGCACACGGTCCCACAAGTGATGGTACATGATATCAATGTGCTTGTATCTTTCATGAAATACTAGTTTCTTAGATAATTTAATACAACTATTATTATAAAAATAGATCACTATCAGATCCATCTCATGACTAAAAATACCCAAAAGTATATTCCTCATACATATGGCCTCACATTTTTCTTGAATTGTGCCATGTAATCAACCTCTACTAAGATGAGTGCCATAGACCTTTATTTCCTGTTATACCAAGAAATATCTTAAGAACCAACACTAAAGAAAGGACCTAAAGTAATTTTTTTTGTCTCATGGATTCCCTTCCTAATCCGTGTCAATGAAGTCATGGAGCTTCACTCTCTTTGTCCTCCTATACCATAACCATACTTGGTCGTGCTTTTGAGGTATATCAACACAATCTTCGTTTCCTTCCACTAAAGCTTGGTATGCTTAACCATGTCTTGACTCAATTGATTAATTATATAGCATATGTTGGGCCTATTGTTCACTAGATACATCAAGGATCCCAAAAATTTCTTGTAGATGGTAGAATCTACTTCCTCTCCGGAATAAACATCATCCTTCCTCCAGTTTGTAGGTAGATGAGTGTCCATAGGCTTTCATTTCTCCAAGTGAAATCGTTGAAGTATTTCAGAGGAATACTTCCCTTGACTCACAAACAACTCACCATCACTCTATCATACTTCCATCCCAAGGAGGTAAAGCATCAAACCCATGGATTTCATCTCGAATTCTCTTGCAAGGACCTCCTTGCAAGAGTGGATCAACTACTCATCCCCTATAAGTATCAAGTCATCAAAATACAATACCAATATAAGAAACTTTCCATCTACCACAATGTTATAGAGATTGGCATCCGATTCACTTTTGGTGAAGCCCAATCCACTGAGATATGTATCAATCTGAGTGTACCATGCTCAGGATTCCTGATTGATACAATAAAGATATCTCTTGAGTATACACACATATGACTTCTTTTGGCTTGATTGAGCCTAGAGCCAGGCTCAAAGTGACTGTGTAGTCCAAAAAAAACCACTATTACCAGCCCTTTTAACAATTATTTTCTTGCACATACTGAAGTCTCACCTAAGGAAATATAGGGGGATGCTAGAACCAGGTTTTTGCATCCAGAGGGATAGAGGATTATGGCTTTAAGAATTTTCCTTCTTATCAACTCTTTGCAAATAATATCTATCAATATTATAGGTGTTTCTCAACACATCTATTGAACTTACTATAGATTATGCGATATTACTTAGTCACACATTAAACAAAGTAAATAACCATAAACAAGATTGTGCTATTCAATTAAAGATAAAAACCAATATTCATCATAGGCATTCATAAAAAGTAAGAAAAAATAAAACACATCAATGTAACTCAGATCTTCTCAACAATTCTTTCATTAATAGCCAAATCTTTCTCATACATTCAGTTTCACCCTACGCACACAACTTCAAGGTCCGTGCACATAGCTGTGGACTTCCTAAGGCCTCCACGCACATAGTTGCAGGGGTATGTGCACACATCTATAGATTTCCTAAGGTCTCCATGCACACAGCTACAGGAGCCTTTTCTCTAACCTAAAAAACAAACTCTGACTCAAAACAGTATTACATCCAAATGCATTCCATAAACTTCTACTTCACTTCCTATGACTTATATATAGACTCCTTATATATCTTTTTCATTTAAAATACCATGGTCCAAATCCATGGGTGGAGTTCAACGTTCACAAAACATTACATTACATTACATAATAAGGGGCTTTGACCCACCCCAAAGCCCATATGACTCAAAATAGACTCCGTGTTACACTCCTTGATCTGTGGAGTCTTTCCTTGTTGCTTTCTTTGAGGGGATCCCATCTCCAACAGCCCCCTAACACAAAACTATGACTCATCCTAAGTCACAAATATGGTGCGCCATCTATCTTTGCTTTGATGTTGCTTAGGGCATCCTTCAACTGGGGCACTGCTTCATCACACTACTTTTCTTCCACATTTAGAACCTCTCTCACTTGAGCCACACTCTCCTGAAGCCCACTCATTTTATTCACACTCTCTTGTGTTTGAAACCCAGCTAAAGTCTCATGCCCCTTACTAGTTGCGAGGAGCATCAAGACTCTACGTTGGCCATATAGTCATTGTGAACTACCAGGGACATCATCGTCTCTATATAACTTTAAGTGGCTACCATTAATACAACTAGGGAATAATTTTCTATTCAACTTGGAAAGTTGGACTACCCCTCCTTCCGTCGCATCTTGGAAAATATACGGGCCTAGCTTGTGCATTTGCAACTTTCCCAGGAACTTTGCAAACTTGATTTCATACAACAAAACTAGATCCCCATATTTGAACATTTTTTTCTTAATATTTCAATCATGTCAGGCCTTCTCTCTTTCTTCTAAACCTTCCCATTAAATCCAACGATGAACCAATCCTCTTCCAACTCAAGAATTTGCACAAATATCTACTCCATAATGTTGTTGTTTTCCATATTCATTACTACTGCGATGTGAAGACTAGGTATGATATACTCCATCGACATCACTACTTCCTAGCCATATACTAGTCGGAAAGGGGCCTGACTTGCCAGATTCTTACAGGTATTTCTTTAGTCCCATAACACAACAGGAATGCACAGATCCCATTCATTTATGTTAATTCTGCATACTTTTGTTAGTGTGTTCTCCAATATTTTATTGAAAACTTCTACTATGGCATTCAATTGGGGGTGGTATGGCATACTCTTGTGGTGACCGACCTGGAATTATTCAGTCAAGGCCTCGATATTTCTATTCGGGAAATGCGTACCCTGGTCGCTTATCAAAATTTTTGGACAAAAAAATCATGACACAATATTCTCAAAAATGAATTTCGTTGTCATGTCTGTAGAACAATTATTTACTAATTTCACCTCAGCCCACCGAGTGAGGTAATTAGTCGCAGTAATAATGTACCGTGCACTTGTTTTATTTCCTGGAGGATTGATTAGTCCTACAAATTCAATCACCCATTTATCTAAATATTGTGACATGACTTGGGGATGCAACTCAATTTCATCTCTTCACAACGGTCTTCCAGTCCTTTGAAAAAAAATGCATGTGCTACAATAATCCTTTGAATATTTAGGTACCATAGGCCACCATAATCGAGCACGCAAAATATTTTGCACTGTAGCTTTTCCTGTGTAGAGACCTAGAACTACTCTGCCATGTGCTTCAATCAGTATGTTGTGTCATTCATGCTCAGGAAAAAATATTTTTAGAATCTCATCAGCCCCCATTTTATACAGGTATCTTGCAATTAGAGTAAAAATTTTTGCCATTATGACTAGCTCTTTCTTCTTATGCATAGTGTATTCCAGAGGTGTGATTCCCATTGAGAGAAACTGAATGATGTCCAAGAAATTCTCATCTACAACCCTGATATAAAACAATTGCGCATCAGGAAATCCTTCCTCGAGATTTGTTGGTTCCTCCTCTGTCTCAATTCTTGACAGATGGTTTGGTCTGGCATTCAAATGACCTAGATTAACAATTACCTCTAATCATATCCTTGGAACAAAAATAGCCATCAAAATATATTCCCCTCCAACACAGGCTTGTTGATGAGGTACTTCAAAGTAGAATGATCCATGAACATTTTGAAGTGTGTCGCCAATAGATAGTGCATGTATTTTTGTAGCACATATACCATTTCCAACCCTTCGTGCTCTATGGTGGAGTAAATCCTCTCTTCTTTAGAAAATTGCATGCTTTCAAAGGCTACAGGGTGATCAATATCTCCTTCTCTAGGTTGCGCTAACACAAATCCTAGGGCTATGCAGGATGCATCGACATGTACATGAAATACCTTCTTCCAATCTGGGTAGACAAGAATAGGCATAATCACCATTTTCCTTTAGTATATCGAGACTCTGATGACAATAGTCATCCCAATAGAACTTTACATCCTTCTTTAATAACGTCTCCATGGGCATAGTAATCTACATGTATGCCTTAGTTAAATTCTTGTAATAGCTTGTATGTCTGAGCATCGTGCGTAGCTGTTTTACACTTGTTGGGGGTTCTAAATTGGTAATCACAGAAATATTTACAGGGTCTACCATCAATCCTTGTTTCCACACAATGTATCCCAACAAAATGCCATATGGTACATAGAAAATGCACTTATTTAGGTTTAAGGAGATATGATACTTCCTGTAAGTATCCAGCATCAAGAGAAGACTAAAGATATGCTTCTTTAACAGGCCAAATATTTTCCATTCATCGAAATATACTTCCACGAATTTGTGGAGATATTATTTGAAAGCTGCAACAACAACCTTGGAAAATATAGCTGGTGCATTCTTCAACCCAAATGGCATGAAAGTGCACTGAAATGACCCCTACTCTATAGAAAAAGTGCTCTTTCTCATGTCTTTCAGCACAATCCTGATCTAATGATACACTGATAGTCCATCCATAAATTAGTAAGCTTCCTTCCCACCTACATTCTCTAAAACTTCATCGGTGAATGGTGTGGGAAATGGATCATGGAAACATTCATCATTCAACTTGAGAATATCAACATAGATCCTTATCTCTCCTTTAGTCTTCTTCTCCTGGACCACCATAGGGCTAACCCATTCAGACTCCTTGACTAGTTCAATGACGCCAGCGTCAATAATTTTGTCAATTTATTCCCTCACTTTCTCCTTGTACATTGAGTTCAGCCAATATGGGCACTTCTTGATTGGTTTTACATCAGACTTCAATGTGATGTGAATTATTCCTAGATCACCCACAATGCCCTTTAATTCCAATAATTTTATAGGGAATAGGTCATGGTATTCATGCACCAACTCAGTCACCTTGCTGACTGTATCATCATCCCAATAGTCCCCTATCCTGGCAAACTTAGGCTCCACCTCTTAGCCTATTTTGACGTGTTGTGTCTTGACTAGTTGTGCTATATCCCAAATTCCTATCTCGAGCCCTACAACCAGGTTTTTTCCTTCGTACTTAAGGATATGAACATTGCATGGATCCTCCTTGCCTTCCTCAATGGTCAATTTGTAACATTCATGGACTTGTGCCAACTACGCAGCCCAGTTAAGTTGTACCAGAGTTACTAGCTCCTTAGTAATGCGAAATGCTTCTGCCCTAATGCCTTGAAGGGCCTCATGAATACACTCCCAATTATTAGTGAAGTTATAAGTTAACAAGAACCCATCTATCATCTCATCCCAATCGACAGTTCCATGGCACAACTCTGTTTGAAGATACCATTGTAGAGGTATCATATCCAAAGAATGAAAGAACATGTACACCCATTTTGTATGAGGTTTGGTGCCCCAAGCTACCGTCCAGCAAGCCAAGTGCTCACGAGGATCCTTCTGACCATCATACTTCTCCATGATCTTTGTATCAACCTGACCAAATATTAGCTTTATAATCTTGCAAAACTCCTTCAATGCTTTGAAGCTTTCCTTGTGCATGCCCCACCATCGGGATGGAGTAGACCTCAATGCGAAGTCCAAAGCTTCATATCTCTCTTACTCAGGTACCTTTTTCTCAAATTCCTCAAAAAATAAGACAACATTCCCCGTTCCATCATAAAAATGGAGGTCGCGTGCTTCCAATCTGACACAACATATATTTTTAGTAACCTTGTCATACTGATTAGTGGTTACTTCATGCAAACGATTCTTCCAATGCTCGAGCTCTTCATCAGAATCTAAAGCACATGAACTATTGTGCTCCCAAAAAATTCTACCATCCGTGGGGGGATTGATTTAGTCTTAATCCTATGCAGTAAGCTTATATATCTTATCAATCTATTCATCCCCATACTCATTCTGTACAAGCTCTGTATAGCATGCACCTTCAGATGGATCTAATGGCACAACAACTCGGGTACCATTATTTTCAAAGATAATATGCCTCTCTTCAGGTTGATTATAGCATACATGTCATAAGCCCAATCAAATCCTAACAACACAATATATGGATTACTATCATCAAGGATATCAATCACTTTGAAGTCAACCAACATGCTAGTTTCATCAATATCTACACTAATCCCCTGCAATTTCCACACAAGAATGATCTTCTGCTAATTTTCCATCCTTAGCTAAATTTGTGACCATTGCAGCTTAGGAATTCCCATCTGCTCCGATGTCTACTTTGGAAGAACGGTGGCATTTGATATTAGATCCAGAATGTCTTGATCCACCTCATAATCTTTGATCTGTGCAGTCAACTGCATCTCCCACCTGGTTCTCATCTTGTTCTTGTATACTTTGTTTACTAAGCATTATTCTAGTTGCAGCCTTTCCTTCCCAGCGAAGTTATCTATCATCTCCTCCAGCCCTTCTACAACCATATGGTCCCTTAGCAATTTCATACAAGTATGTAATAAGGATTCCAATATAGATTGATCAACTTCCTTTACTTTGGCATTTTGAATAAGCTTGTTCTCCACTGGAAACAATTTTCTTTGTGCGAAAAGTGGCGAAGCTTTAGGAGTCATAAATGTCTTTCTTGCTTCCATGAATGTTTCTTTCTCACACTGCACATTAAATCTATCATTCTTACCTTCATTTTTTCTTACCCAGGTCTTTGTCAAAGTCTTTCTTCCTTCTATGCAGTCTCTTCTAGTATTCACACCACTGTGTATTACTGTGTTAACAATTGGATCTTCCTGGCATGGTTCAACCCTCATCATTTGTATATTATGAGTCATCTATTGGTTGTGCTTCTTCTACATTTTAGCTAAAAAAATGGGACAATATTCGATTTCATGACCAAATTCTGGACAATACTTATAGGAAGCCACAGTGGAATTCTGACAATCCCTAGAAACATTTCCATCATGTCCATAGTTGTAACATGTCATCTAGCCTTGTCCATGACCTACGCCTCCTCCTCGGCCACACCCTTGGCCTAAGAAACCTCCTTGCAGAGTCGACGAACATGAAGCTTCCCGAACTTCTACCTACATTATATATGCACTATGACTATTCTGCATCATCATATCATAAATCATACAATGTTATTCTTAATGTCCCACTTAACTATAGAAATTGAAAAATAGTTTCTTTGGAAATATGATAAACTTTTGCAACATGTGAAAATATTCTATGGAATTTCAGCCTACAACTTCGCATAAGATACACCATACATGGGACCCTACACTTGGTCCTACGCTCGATCCAAGCTTCAATGTACTCAGCATCCCAACATTCAAATATTATCTATAAACAAGGCACTATTCTTTATTGTGACCCTCCACTTTACATTTGATACACCAGACCTTCGTTCTCATTTCTAGGTGAACCTCCTTTCCCTTCTTTAGATCCTGTAGCTCCATATGTATCCTCACCAACTGAGTTTGTATCTATTGCACCCATATGCTTGTATCGATTATCACCGAAGCTTCCAACTTCATCGCTATGTCCAATGCTTCAGCCTGAGTAGAAATATTATGTTGTGATAAAGACAATTTGAGATGACTCAACAATGTAGCAATGAACCATTCTCTTTGTTTTTCATCTAGGATATTAAAAATAATTTGGCTTGACAACGTTTTAAATCATTGATCTACCTCCCATACAATCTCAGTATCCAGCTGCTTAATCTCCTTGATCTCCATGATACACTAAGACTGAGACTTTGGTTTTTTGAATGCAGCATTTAGCGCAGTCTTTGTCTCGGCCAAGGAAGCACTTGCATTCGGTGTAACATATTTCATGTACCAAGACAATGCTCTATATTGCAGCGCAGTAAATAATTGTGTTTTCCTCATGTTTTCATCTATAACATCCTATGAAATCCATATCGCTTCTACCACAAACCAGAACTGTTCAGGATGATCTATTCCCTTGAAAACAAGGATCTTTGGGGGCTAGGCCATGGTGATTAGGGGAGGTGGAGGTGGAGGAACAAAATGGAATGGAGTGATGATGGGGGTGGAAGGCTGGGGGATATCTGCAGTCCTCTACTGACTCTCATATCTCAGACTTCTTGGGGTAGCGGGGTTTCTTTCTCTTTCTCCAGACCCAAACATCGTACTATATTCCCTTTCAACATACATTCCCCAACCCATCCTAAACCTTTTGTCGCTTCACGTAGCACACAGTTCTCTTTCTTCACACATCAATCTGAGTGCATATGTAGTATACCCTTTTCACACAATAGCATTCTAATCTAGAACTTAAGTGGATTTGGGTACTTATCTCTGAGGCCTTTGAAACAATTACGCTCTACTTCACTATAAGACACAAAAGTCCCGATCATGAACTCAGTGATAAAACCTCCAACAATATTGTCTATCCAATAATCAAAAACTCTCATAATCTCTTTATCAGTCCTTTTCAGCTTCTCAAATAGATATGGGGTCCACACAGTTATCTTATTATTGATCCATCCCGTCTAAACATCTTAGTCTTGAGATCCACTAGTACAACTCACTAGAAAACAATGTGAAAACTATCTTCTACTGATCTATACAGATATACTCCCGTAACCAATGTTTAGTAGATATGTTCTGGTTTTTGTTTTCTTGAAAAAAAAACTCACATTCTTTCAGACTTACCAAACCTTGGATCTCTTTCTTAGATGGATTCCACATCTAGCTATCCCTCAGTCAGATCTCAGTCTCGACAACCCAACCATTTGTCGGATTTATGGGGCCTAGACCCAGGTTCAAAGTGACTGTGTAGTCCAACAAAACCTACTATTACTAGCCCTTTCAGTAATGATCTGCTTGAGCAAACCAATGTCTCACCTGAGGCAATATAAGGGGATGATAGAACCAGGTTTCTGCATGTAGAGGGATAGAGGATTGTGTCTTTATGGATTTTCCTTCTTATCATCTCTTTGTAGATCAGATCTATTAATACTATAGGTTTCTTTCAACACATCTGTTGAACTTACTATAGACTGTGCGATCCTACTTAATCATGCATTAAACAAGTAAATAGCCATAAACAAGATTGCATTATTCAATTACAGATCAAAACCCTTATTCATAATAGACATTCATAAATATTAAGTAAAAATAAAACACATCAATGTAACTCAGATCTTCTCACTAATTCTTTCATTAATATCTAGATCTTTCTCATACATTCAGTTTCACCCTTCACACATAGCTGCAGGGGTCTACACACACAACTAGAGACTTTCTAAGGTCTCCACATCCACCCTTTTCAAATCATTCCACAAGCAGTATCAATTCTTCTTAAAAGTCTTGAGGCAAGGGTGAAGGACAAAATGTATGAGGAAAAAAATGTTGACAGTGGCGAGACAAACCGAAGGCCTAAAGAGCAGAAGAGGAAGGGTGGGAAGCCAAATAGGTTTGAACCTATAAGCATTGAAGAAATGATAGCCTCTCCTACTATAATTTCCTGTTTTCAAGAATTAAGATGCTATGAGTTTTGTGATAGAGTACAAAAGATCTAGAGTCACCCTCAGTTGATGAAGCTCTTTACCCTAAACCTTCATAACCACCAAGTACACCTAGCTGGGGTGAAGTTTCAATTGACCACCAATGCCATATATATGGCCACTGGAATACCTTGCATGGGAGAAATGTGGTTCAAAAAAGTGTATATGGACCTAAGCCACTATCATCCATTCTTGAAACCAAGTTGTCCAGTTGGTTGCAAAACCATATTCCCCTTTTCTCATTTATTGGACAGATATGCTCTCCTAATGAAAATCATTATGAAATACTTCACCTGTGAGGGTAGGTTCTCTAGAGTCTATTCCTACCACATAAGACTACTCATGCATTTTACCAAAACCAAGCTGCTACATTTGCCCTACTACCTTTGTAAAAGTATTCAGAAAATGTCTTCCATCATGCAAAATAGGCCTCCATCCCAACAAATGTCAAGCCTTTTTCATCATTCCCTTATCAAAATGATTGTCTCATGCCATCTAGAATAGCAAGGCATCCCATGGGAGGTTTTCATCGCCCATGATGATTTCACAACTCCACAGCCTCTCCCTCTGCAAATTCTACTCTCATCGTCTCAACTTCCTCCTCACACACCTCCATCACCCGCCACTGGCCATGATTCATCCTCTTCACATGAATCATCTCCCCAAACAAACCTCCCTCTTTCACCTTCTCCTAAAAACTTAGAACATGAATAAAGAATTGAAGGAGAGGAAGATGAAAATGAAGAAAGCAGTGAAGGAGAGGACATGAAAATGAGGAAAGAAGTGAAGGAGAGGAAGAAGAAAGTAATAAAGGCAATGACAAAGAATAAAGAAGAGATGAAGGTGAAGAAAGCAGAGATGAAAGCAATGAGCCCAATGATGAGCGAACAGACCAAAACAGTGGGCCAAATGATGAAGAAGATGACTCCAAGGATACAAGGATGAAAGCATCTTATAAAGAGGAAAACAATGAACTATAAAAAGACCAAAAGAGTGAGCCTAATGACATTTAAAAAACAAATGACAATCAAGAAGAAGAAATAAACAATGAAGAATATGACACTGAAAATGCAAACGACAGTGGAGAGGAGGCATATGAAAGCAGTGAACAGGGCAAAGAAGACAATGAAAAAGATGGAAAAAGTAGCCAAGAGACATAATTTGAAAGTAATGACAGTGGGCAAAACAATGAGTACAATGAGCCCAATTATGAGGGTAATGAACCAGACAGTGAAGAAGAATCCAGCTAAGAGGAAAGTATACAAGATTGGGAAGGGACAAGTTCTGATGACAAGGATAGTGAGCCTAGAAAAAATGAAGATGAAGCAAGTTATGAAACAAAGTTTGAGTTTGGAGGTGAAGACCATAGGAAAGACAAAGAAGACAATGGGTAGAGAAGTGAAGAAAACTCACCTAATGAGGAAGAAAGTGACCATCAAAGTACAAGAGGGACTAATGATAGTGCCTATGAAAGTGACCCAATAGAAAGTGAAAACAGTGATACAAAGGCTGAGTCTGAAAGTAAACACAGTGGGTCCAATGATGAAGAAAAGGACAGTAATGGAGATGAAGATGTACCAAGAAATTATGAGGACACCTCTAGCATTGCAAAAATAGAGGATAACATTCCTGAGGGTCTTGGCAGTGATGCTAGCATAAGAGATAGTGAAAGTGCCTCTCTAGAAGGCAGTCAAGAGCAAGGTGAAGAAGATGCACATACAAAGATCATCCATGAGGAGAAAGGCAGTCCTAAGGTCACTAATGATCAAGGTTTTCAAGTGAAACTTGTTGCACCTTTCTCCCTTACCTATCAAAGAGGAGAGAGGCATGTGATTGCTGCCTCCAAAAGGCAAGGGGTCATGCCATCCTCCTCAACTCAAAATATTGATAAAGGTAAGAAAAAGATGAAGGATGAAGAAGAAAATCATGAATAAGAAAGGGATTTTGAACTCATTCACATAAACAGTGATAAGGAAAATGAAAAAAGAATTGCAAAATCCCTTCTACAAGACAGGAATGCACAGATCAGGGACTTGGAAGTTGAATTAGAGAGAGCTAAAGATGTCATTTACTTCCATCAGATGCAAAGCAAACAGATGAGTTGCCAAAAAACCATCTATGAAGCAAGAGAACTCAAGTACCTGAAAGAGGCTCAAAGGTCACAAGTCAAGTTAGATTTCATGGTCACTTATGAGGAGAGTAGTGATGAAGAGGGTCAAACTAGAAGAAGACCGAAGACTATGGGTCTTAGGAAAGCATTGGCAAAGCAGAGAGAAGAAGAATCAACCCAAGCACAACAATTTCCCCTCACTGAACTCCTTGCCATGGAAATTTAGCATGATAGGGTATCATGGCTTGAAAGGGCTAAAATACACCTTGAAGCCAAGCTGGAGAAGGCCAACAAAAACTTAGACTTGCAGAGGAGAATGGCTAAGCACTATGCACGAAGAAACCAAATTGCAAGGAAAAAACTCAAAATTGCCCAAAATGAGGTCCAAGCGCTAAAGGAGGAAAAGGACTAAGCTAGCCTTGATATTTTTTCCCAAGCTTCTCTACAGGTCTCCTAGGACCCATGAGGCACTCATCCACCAATTTTGGAAAAAAATGAACAACGTTTTGTTTTTTACAAAATTTTGAGGCTAGGAGTGCAGCACACCCTATGTTGCGCTTTTTCCCAGGGAATATTCAAGAAGCAAGGTTTACATTTTTGAATTCATCATCATGAGAGGAACATGCTCACCAATTTTCATCTCATTTGGAGTTGTTTTGGTCCCCCAAAAGGGTCACGAACACTCATTTTTCACCATTCTGCCCACTTTTCTGAGCATGTGCTGCGCTCCTGGAAGTCTTGGAATTTTCCCTTTTTGGAAAGGTTTTAGAGGTCATATTTAAGATCCAAAGGTCAATTTGGAAAGTAAACTTCAAGGGCTTTCCAACGATTCATCACGGAGCCTTTTCCGACATCGGGATGGTCTCCAAAAAACTCCTACAAAAAGGCCTACTTTTCCGGTCTCTCTGTTGCGCTCCTGGCATAAATTCAAATTTTGACACAGTGTGCTGTGCTCCTGTGATTGACAAGGAAGAATGTGCGTTTAGCAAGATTTTATATGCTTTTCAGGGTCTAAAAGTCAATTTAATTACTATATATAGCCGAAAAGATATTTGTTTAGATATTTTTGTGCCTTGGGCCTTGCAAGGCCTCAAGGACAAATTAGGATATTTCTTGTTGGCCAATAGGCTTCTAGATACTCTCTTAGATATTTATTCTCCTTTCATGATAAATAGAGCATGGAGACTCATTTTAAATGTTGGCTTTTGATGTGTTTAAGAGAAATACATGGTTTTCAGAAGTTGAAGAACAATCTAGTGTTGTGAAGCTTGTGGATGATTTGCCTTTGTTGATAATGATGAAGGCTTGCTTGAAGGATTCTTGAGTTTAGTTAATGGTGAAGTATCTCTCATTTTTTCATGCTTTTTCTTGTTTTTCATATGTCCATATTTCTATATTGCAATAGCTCAGAAGAGTATAGGATGAGAAATGTTGTTAGAGGCACCTCAGTCTGTTGGAGTTCCCATGTTTTGGCAAGTTTGGAAATACCAAAAGATGAGACAGCATCAAAACCACTTTCAAACCTCAGGATCTATCCCTCTTGGGTCCAAAGAGGGATCTCTCTATAATAAGAAAAGGTATAGGTCTTTCAAGCATGATTGGATGGTATTAGGCTAGTTATAAGGCATGATGGTTTGTATTGTTTGCGTGTTTGGTTGTTGGGAATCGGGAACGAAGGGTTCAATACAAAACAGAGGATGAGAAAAGAGGATTTTAGGCAAAGGAGAGATAATTCAGAGAACACTCAAGACCATTAGGCAATGGAGTCAGGAAAGGGTTTACTTGCTATTCAATATTCAAGGCTTTCAATTGGGCTAGTCATCTAAAACATTGGATCTTAAAGATGATAGTGCGATATGAAATGGTAAGAAGGAAAGTGAAAGGCAAGGAAACCTCCAAGATGACCACTTAAGAATCAGGTCTAGGGATAGGACATGCCATTAGAAACCTGTGATCCAACTCCTAAAAGGTTAACTCTTCAGAAAAATGGAACATTAAAGGTTTAAACAAAAAGGTGAAAACTTGAGATCATAGAAAGACTTTGAACTTTCAATTCTTCGGCGTCCAACTTAAGGGAACTTAGAAAGGTTGAATTAATTGAAAAGGACCCTATTGAGATAGAAACAACGTTCTAAACTCCCAGTATTCCCATTCTTTCAATTAAATCCCAACAAGAACATCTAAGAACAGATTCATTAACTCATACATCAACTAGCAGTAAATATTAGCTACTACACTGGTTAAATTAACTTTGAATCAATACTCAGATAACACATATAGTAGAAAAAATCGAAGGTAGGGAGAGTAGAAACATAGGGTACCATGCGAGGGTATATCCTATGCTATATTTCTGATGCATACTAGAGAAATGAAATGTGATGAATTACAAAGGAAAACAGAGACAACGTAAGAAAAACATCACTGCTGCTTTAAATCAGGATCCAAAGAAATGTGCTTGTCATATTAAAAAGCAACACCAGTCATGCACAACATTGCCAACAACTTGATATTCATTCTGAAAACATCTTCCTCAATCTATCTTACAACTTTACACAGAGAACTATCTCAAGAGAAACAGCTTACAGTTCACAGATATCCGATCAACAACCTTTACAATGAGTTTCTGCATGAGTTTTATAGCTGAAAGAGAGGTAGAGGAGGTAGATGAAACATTAAAATAGAGTAGAAGAAGGGGGTCGAGGCCCATTCTGTTTTAATATATGAGCATTAATCTTCAGTACTCTTCGAAAGAAAGTGTTATTCGACACGCTGAAATTTACTCCAGGTATGTTCTTGATGTACTTTGGCCGTAGTATTCTACAGTACTCTGGTGAATAAAAAAAAAGGTATATAAATTACATTGAGGCCTGCCATACTGCATAAAAAATTCTCTGGTAGCATTGGGACTGCTGTCACGGTGGAAATCTTCTCATGAACACAATGTAGAATAAAAATAGTATGGGTACTGTGTCCTTTCTCGGGAGGAAACTTCTGCTGATGTGAAGCACTGATGATATCGTTTTCTGTGCGTTAGGCCTCTTTAGGCCTCCTGTATTAATCATGGTGTCTTTGATCTGGTACATTTTCCCTTTAAACAATGAATCAGAGCTTAAATTCTTCAATTACAGGCATTAAACTATCTGATTATCCACCGATACTCTTTGCCGCTTCGTTGACTGTCTCTGTCTATGAAATTTTATCTTTAAGGATGTTGGAGAGGTTTTACAGATTTAAACTTTGTACTTTGATGAAAAATTAAGTTTAACACCCTCCCAGGCATTTCTCTGTAATATCTAGCTCTGAAGATGATCTCTTCTGCGCTCTGTGTCACTATAATAGTGACTGTGAGCAATGGCAGTTTCACTGCCTGTAACCCTGCAGAAAAGACACAAACTGTTAAGAAAATCCATGCGGCCGGAGACTGTGAGAATGGCAGTGCAACATGGTGGAAACGGTGGATGTGAATGGAAAACGGTGAAACAATGCAGAATAATGGTGAAAAATGCAACTGATGGAGGTTTTGGTGGAGAAATGCACGTGGACCGTTCGATCATATCTGGTGGTGATGATCGACGGTGGGGATTAATTAATGAAACGACCTTTGAAGGTTGGGCGAAATGACACAACTTTAATTATGAAATATTAAAGTTTTAATGTGGGGCAGAATGATATAAATTTCACTGTAAAACATGAAATTTCAACCTTTGAGCGAAATACAAAGGGAATAGGGAAAATGCAATGGAAACATATGAAATGGACTGATGTGGTCGGACCTGGTCATGGGCAGAGGACGTTTTGATTTGGACCATCAGATCTCGGGAGGAGATCGACGGCTGCGATGATCCGAAGAAGTTTTTTGGTCACACAATGAAAAACAATGAATGGAACGCGATATGAAATGAGGGCCATTGATCGAAACAGATCAACAGTCGGGATATGCAAATGAGACTTCGGGCAAAACGTGGGGAAGTGGTTTTGGGATACAAAAATACTGTTTTCACGTAGCAAAAATGCTTGAAGGTTGTTTTCACCTTTTGAACGCGATATGGGTCTTCACTGACACGTGGCTCTAGAAAATCGCCCATATCGTGTAAATTCTAACTGTTAAATCTCGAAGCCAAAAACAATGCGATATTGTCGTTGGCCATTAGATCTGGGCCCGCAAGATCCGACGGTGATGGAGGAGCGCGATCTGAGGGATTTGCAGGGTCAGTAAAGGTGGGTTCAAATGAATGGCGGTTTCATTATGGGCCGTCTGATCTAAGGATGAACCACTGAGATCTGTGGAGGAGATACACAGGCGCAGAATATGGTTAATGGGCAGGAGCAATCTGAGCCGTTAGATCATAATGGACGGACGGCTGCGATCTAATCAGAGGGGAGCGATGGAAGGGCCAAAACTCCAATGGGCAATGGTGTGATTGTCTCTAAACCATCGGATCTATGGGAGATCGATGGCTGTGATTGGGTCGGAGGGTGACCAATTGGGGAAAGGAAGAGCGGAGATTGGTGCAATGAAGAGCTCCGATGATGCGATGGCTATCGAATTGGAACGAGAATGAACGGTGGAGATTACCATCGGGGGGCTTTAAAAAAGGAATAGGAGGGGCGCGGTGAGACCTGCGATGACCGTTAGATCCAATAAGATCAACGATGGATATTTCTCCCGAGACTCATAGATCAAAGTCTTCCTTACATCAGAGATTTTCTGTTTTACAATGGAAAAGCATGTTCCGCTCCGATTCTCCGATGCTATTAGCGCCTTATGGACTAGCGCTTCGTCTTAGCGCTCGGGCTTATGGAGGGGAAGTGGTTAGGGGCTGGTCAAAAGGGGCTAAGCCTGTCATATGGCAAAACATGGGTTTTTTAGCCCAAAAACAGAGTTTTTAAGGCTGAACAGAGGTTTCAGTGGGGGAATAAAGGGATTTTAAAACTAGCTGAAGGGATTTCACTTGGTTTAAAAGGATGAAAAAGATGGGTTGGAATACTTAAGAGGGTTTTTTGGGGTTGATGGGAAACTTTGCAAAGGGGAAAAAAAGGTCAAAATGGGGAATTTTGCAGAGATACAAGGGGCATATGGAGGCCTTTCTCAGCATAAATTTTTCACAGACAGTGAGGATATTTTCAAAGGTAAAGGGCACACAGGGGCTTCAAGGATGAGATATTTTCATAGGAAATGCATCTCTTGAAGGCTCATGAAAACAATTTAGCCACCTGTTTGCTTGCCAAAAATTCATAGGTGGCTAACAGTGGCTCCACATGGGGATGGCTTCTTCTTGAAGGAGTCAAGAATCCAGAAAATAAATCTTTGGAGTAGGCCAGATGCTTGATTTTAGAACCATATTCCTTCTTGGATTCAGCTGTTAAAAACATGATTAATCAGTAGAAAACATTCCAAAACAATCTAACTACCCATCCTACAATCCTAACATTTTTTCTTCAAGGTGCATTTGAATTTGCAGACCTTCTTCATCATTTTTTTTTTATTGAAAGCAGAAAACAAACTAATCTAATTCTACCCTTATCACTCCATGAGACCAAATTCAATTGTTGGCCTCATAGTTTCTCTACCTAATCTAATATCTGCTAGGATTAAATTGTCTAGTAGATTTCTTCTCTACATTCTACAACAGAAATTTAAAAATAGTCAAACTAGGATTAGATAGTCTAGTTTGTTGTGGATCTAAGGCATAAAGGCAGTTGAAAATGCACTGAAATTGCATAAACTTTAAACAAAATCTGAAGGCTCGAAATTCTAAACTTTGAAGCAATCCTTCTTTTCTTTGTGACTCAAGTTTTGAGCTTGTTAGAGTCACTTTTTCTTCACTTCAGCTTTGGTTTTGGGCTTGTTAGATCTGAACTTTTTTCTTCTTTGCTGATTCAGATTTTGGGAATTTTAGAACCAGTTGTCTTTACTTCCTTTGGCTCAGGTTTTGATCATATTAGAGCCAATATTTGCACTTTCGAGGTTCAAGTTTTGAGCATGTCTGAACCTCTCTTTCTTTGTTTTTCGAAACATTTTCTCTTTTTCTTGAAAATAAAAACACAATAATGGTATTTACAATGGAAATGAAAACTGGAAATCGAAAATCAGCAGTAGTAATGTTTGAGCATCCTGCCATTGACAAGACCCCCAAACATCTTTGTACCATCTAGCTCTTGTAGAAAAAAGGCATTTGGACCCACAGGGGCCTGTATGATGTAAGGACCCTGCCACAAACTATCGAATTTGCCATGCTTTCCTTTGTCTTCTCTCCTACAGTCCCACTTTAAAACTTTATATCCAATTTTGAAGTCAAAGGCTTTTGTTCTTTTATCAAATAACTTCTTTATATTTTCTTGAAATTTCAAGGCTCTGTTATAGACCTCTTCTCTTGTTTTTTGGAGATGAATTGTTTGGTTTATCCTCCTTACCATACTGTCCTCTTCTGTCTGGATCTCTTGTACTAGTTTCATCACTGGTACCCCAAGGCTGGTTGGAAACATGGCCTCTGCTCCATAGACAATATGATATGGTGACATGCCAATGGACTTCTTTGTTGTAAGCCTGTCAGCCCACAAAGCATGCACTAAATTGTTATGCCATGACTTTTTTTTCTCTTCCAGCATATTTTTGATGATGGTTACCAAGCTCTTGTTTTATGATTCAACTAACCCATTACCTTGTGGTTAATAAGCAGTTGAATGACCGAGTGCTATTTGATACCTGTGACAAAAATCAATCATTTTCTTGGATCCAAAAGCAGCAACGTTATCAGTGATTATTTTTCTTAGGCAGCCAAACCTAGAGAGGATGTGGTCTTCTAGGAATTTAATGATAACAGAATTTGTGGCATTCCTAGATGGTATGGCCTCTACCCACTTTATGAAGTAGTCTGTAGCTGTAAGGATCCACTTGTGTTGTGCAGAAGAAGCAGGGTGTATTTCTCCTATGAAATCTAGGCCCCATTGCAGTAAGGGACCCTCAACAGTAATGGGTTGTAATGGTAAAGGAAGGAGCTTTCTTTTGCCCTCGAAAATCTGGCACTTATGGCAGACAATTATCATTTTATGGATGTCATTGAAAAGTGTAGGCCAGTAATAGCTAGCTCTGAGTATTTTGTTAGCAGTGGCTTTCCAGTTTAAGTGGCCTCCACACTCTCTTGCATGGAACTCCTGTTTAATCTTCTCTGCTTCGGTTTCAGGCAAACATTTAAGAAATAGACCATTTTCATTTTTCCAGTATAAACGTTCATTCAGTATGCAATAGTTCATGGCTTTTAGCTTTAGGAATCTGGCCTTATTTTTCGATAGATCAGGAGGGGCAATGAGGTTTGTGAGCACATACAGGATATCAGAATACCAAGGAGAATTTTGAAATTGTTCCTCAACAGTAGGATCGAGCAATCCTTCCTGTTCATCCAAGGCACCTACCATGTTAATGTCAAGGGCTTGTAAATTTGATTCAGCCATTAGTTGAGCTAAGCCCTGACCTTTGATCAGTTTTGTGGGTTTTATTTCCAGGTCATACTCTAATATTACAACAATCCATTTTCCCCTTTTTCCATCAGGATCTTGGGACAAAATGTCTTTAACCACTATGTTTGGCACGTAGGCTATGATGTGAGAATGCAGTATGTACACCCTAAAGTCTTTCAAGGCCTTAACTAAGGCGTAGGCCTGTTTTTCCATTATGTTATATTTCAAGGGTGCATCCCTCAGAGCTTTGCTGAAGAAATCAATAGGCTATTCCATTCCCTATGGTTTTTCTGCAGCAAAACTGCAGCCACTGCATGCTCGGAGGCAAAGGAAAATATTAGGAAATTTTTTGAGAAATATGGGTTGATTAGGACAGGAGTTCGGGTGAGTGCAAGTTTAATTGATTCAAAATATTTGTTAGCCTCTACAATCAACTTGACCCCTACACCCTTTTTCAGCATGTTAGTCATATTTCTGAGGTGCTCAGCTAAGTTGGGAATAAACCTCCTTAGGAAGTTAATTTTCCCAATAAAGGACTGTAACTCTTTAATATTTCTCTCGTGTGTGATCCATAGTATTCCCTCAACTCTCTGCGGGTCTATTTTAATCCCCTTCTCTGATATAATATGGCCAAGAAATTTTCCTTCTTGGAGCCCAAATACAATCTTCTTGGGATTTAATGACAAACCGAACCTTCTACATTTTTCAAAAACTCTTCTCAAATGTCTTAGATGCTCCTCATCAGTCTTGGAATAGACTGTTATGTCATCCAGATAGATGAAAATGAAGTGCCCTATTTCCTCTGAAAGGGCTATGTCCATTGCTTATTGGAAGGTCGCACCAGCGTTCATCAGTCCAAAAGGAATTTTTACGTATATAAAAGTGGCCCATGGAGTGGTGAAAGCGTTCTTGAGTTGGTCTTCTGGGAGTACTAAAACTTGGTTATAGCCTGAAAAACCATCTAACAAGGAGATCCGCTTTGAGCCAACTACCCTCTGTAGGATATGTTCCATCTTCGGTAAGGGGTAATTATCTTTAAGTGAGGCTCTGTTAAGGTTCCTAAAATCTATGCACAGTCTGATCTCACATGTTTTCTTTCTCACAGCTACAAGGTTTGAGACCCAATTAGAGAACCTCACAAGAACTATAATTCCTGCCTCATACGTCTTCTTTATTTCCTTTTCAACTGCAGGCAATTGTTTCGGGTTAATTCTATGAAGTTTCTGTCTGAAGGGTTTTTGGTTTTCTTTTAAAGGTATTTTGTGTTGTATAATGTTTGTGTCGTAGGCCTTTAAGTCCTCATAGCTCCAGGCAAGCACATCAATGAATTATTTAAATAAGTCAATGTATTTCTTTTTCATGTTTGCGGGTAAGGACCTAGCCAGTTTAATCATCTTAGGCTTATCTTCAATGCCTATGTTGTATTCCTCGACATCTAACTCTGGGTGCTCTATAGTGGGTTTTTTCGCTACGCTGTCGAAATCAAAAAGGTCCTATAAAGGTGCCAGTCCTCTGGGTATATTCTTATCTTTTGACTACAACACCTCTATTTCCTCTTTATCTGCATTCTAATATTCTTTAGTTGGTTTTCCAATCTGTTTATTTAACATATATATTTCAATGTTATGGGGTGGTTTTTCTTCATCAAGGGACTCATCACTCAGGCAGCTATCATTGGATTTAGAGTCTGAATCAGAGAATTCAAACTCATTCCTGCCAATCAAGAAATCCTCAATCTTCTTGTTGCCCTCAAATACCTGCCAATATTTCTTATTATCAGGCACTGTAGGTTTGTATTTGGTCTGAATGATGAATTTTCTGTCAATGGGAGTTTTATGATATGAACTAGCTATACAGGCTAATCCATTAGCAATTATGTTCTGACTCCTAGGAACAAACACTAGTTCATACTCCATAAAGGTTTTTAGTAAATCCATAGCATCATTCCTGTACGCTCTCAATCTAGGGTGTTTAGCTATATACTGTCCATTCACTTGTTTTATGATTAACTCAGTGTCTCCATGTACAAAAATCTTACAGGCTCCTAGTTTTTTCAACAGATTCAAGCCTAGGATGAGGGCCTCATATTCTGCGATATTGTTTGTACATTTGAAGTTCAAATTAAAGGCATGACTCTCGGCATAGTCAGTCTTTGTGTTATGTAACCACACTCCTACTCCTGCGGTCTTTCTAGTGCAAGACCCATCGAAATTCATTCTCCATAAGGGGTCATTTTCATGTTTATCATCATTTTCCTCCCTAATGTTGGTTTCATTGTTATGCTATAATATGGGGTCTACAACATGGTGTGGAGGGTTTTGTTCTTCATGATGTGTATGGGTTTCAGAGAGGTGACTATCCATCTGTTTGTATTCTGTTTCTTGTTCGCTCTGAGTTTCAGATTCAGTGCACTGTCTAAAGGATTCTTCCTTGTTTTCTTCTAAGTCCAGAGTGGCCATTATGTTAAAATCTATGGGCTCTATTTCATTTTTTGTATCTCTGTTTTATAGTTCTGGATCTTCTAAGGATTCATTGTTGCAAAGGATAAAGGAGTGTAGATCTGTGTGTACAAAGTACAGAGGTGAATTTTCAGGCTTTTTAGGGCTACTGACCAAGAATTTCATTTGTTCCTCTCTATATAGTCTCCTAACCTGGCTAAAGACAAGGATTGTGGCATATGCCCCATCCATCTACATTGTACCTTGCAGCTTGGCTCCCCATGACCTTGATAATAACATACCATACTTAGGTGGCACATCTGCCACTACAACATCCATAACCATACATTTTATTGGTATCTGGGTCAGGTTCACACACAAATATTTGATTAGGCCCAGGCATTTTACTCTGCTAGAGTCAAATGAATATAAATCTTTATAAGGACGGGTTATCTTTAGGCCTAACCTCTCCATAACTACCTTAGGCATTAAGTTGTGTGATTCCATAGAGTCATGCATTGCGTTGTGAAGGATCTTGTCATGGATATTGAGACTGATATAAAAATGAGGTACTACCCCTTCCTGAAACTTCCCTTCTATCTTTGGACCAAACAGAAGGGCTGGTTGATCATCACTTAGATTGACAGTGTCACTGTTTTCACCTAGATTTAATGCTTTCAAAATTTGGCCTTTATAACATCCTGAGTGACCATCTTAGAGAGTGGGACAGAGATTTTAAATTTTGCAATCTCACTCTCCAAATTGAAGAGATATTGACTCTTTGTAATGCTCAACTCTGTTTTGTTAGCCACTACTTTGGTGGCAGAATCAGTGTGTTGATTTTCACTATGTACAGTGTTCGTAACTGTTTTATCAGGAACACTAGCTACATGGCTAGTGCTGCTAGTTGGTTGACTTTGTTTATCAGTATTTTGGTTTTCTTTCTCTTTGTTCTTCCCAGAACTCTCAGCTGTTGATTTGCTACTTTCAGCAGTATCTCTAGAAGTTTTCTCAGGCCTTTTCTTAATGGTAATCTAAGAAGCTTTTGGTTTGGAATTTTCTAAGCTCTTTTTACTTCTAAGTTCATACTTTTCTCTCACCTGCATGATATAATTTTCAAATTCAAGCCTATAATCCTTAGATTCTAATCTTTCCTCATCCCAATAGGAGGATGAGGGCTGATCTTCTTCTATGGAACAGTTGTGGATTGAGTTGTCTATTTCAAACATATTTATCATGGTTCCCTCAGACTCTTCTATTATCCCCTCATCCTCATTAAGAAAGTTCTCTTGAAATGGGGGTATGACTTGCTGGTCAGAGTCTCTCTGTCTATTGGGAGTGGTATTTTTTCTTCTAAAGTTCTGGTTATGATTTTGGTTTTTGTTCTGATTACTTACTGAGACAACCATTTTTTCCATCATTTGCTGTAGTTTTTCCATGTTCTTGGCTAGATGGTCATACTTGGGATCAGATGTGGAAGCTACAGTATCATCCCTATATGTTACCCTTTTCTTGGCCCTCATTCTGGCTTTCTTCTCAATCAGGTTAGCCTCGACACTCACTGCTCCTTTTTTCATATCTTCCAATGTGTTGTAATCTCTCTCCCGAAGCTGATAGGCCATGTCAGCATCAAAGCCTTCAGGATACTTGACAAAAGCCATACCTTGGGGAGGTTTCATATGTGGAGGAAGAGCGTTATAAACGTTTTTGAACCTAGTAGAGTAGTCATGGACACTCTCTCCTACATTTCTTTTAAGGTTCTTGTATTCTGCTAGGATTTGGAGAGGGTTGGTCTTGACCTCCCATTTATTTATGAAGGACTGATATAAAGAGGGAAGATCAAGGATGATATTAGGAAGTAGGACTTTGAACCATTTCTTCACATCACCTCCTAAAATTTGTGCAAATATTCTCATCTTGACTGTCTCATCATCTATCTCCATATAGTCGAAAGAATCTTCCATCCTATCTACATGGTTTTGAGCCGTGGTAGACACTTTTGCAGTGAAATGTGGGATCTTTGATTAATAATCATTTGATAGAGGCACTAATGGTTGTGGTAACACCAGAGGTGCATACCAGGCTGCCATGATGATGTTATGTGGGGGTACAGGATTAGCTTGAGCAGCTGGTATGTGGATGACATGGATACTAGGTCCAGCAGAAGTCTATTGAGCATATTTAGGGTGACAGAGCCCCAAGTTTTGAATGAAGTGAATATCAGGAGGTGTAGATGGAGGTGTATATCTGTCCCTACTGTGTTGACCACTGTGGGATGGTGAACCAAGAAACTCAAAGTCTGGCTAGTCTGGAGCACTGAATGACCTAGTTCTTGTTAAGTTGCTTAGTAATTCTAGGTCAGAATGAGAGTCTGATAGAGCTGTAAAGCCTTTTGGTGCAGAGTTAGATATATGGATATGTCTGGAAATAGTTGGTCTTCTAGGTGCAGGAGCTTTCTTGAGAATGATCTTGGGGTTGTCAACTATTTCAGGTGGGTCTGGGTTAGGATAAGCTCTTATGTGAATGGTTCTTGAAGCCAGACTGCTCTCTTCAAACACAACAGCTTAATCCTACTTGGTACTTCTGTTATGGATGATGTTGTAATGGAGGCTGGTCTCCCAGTGGAGTCTTATGTAAACCAAGATAACAGCAGGCCTACTAATCACCAGTGGATCTTTTAACCGTTGAAGAACTGTGGAGTCTCCAGGTGGAAGGTTTAGAATGTGTCAAGGGGGTATATTGTCCACCACAGTGATTAACCACCAGTCTCGGGCTACTATGGTCTCCTTTGAGTCCTTGAAGTGCTTAAAGGTGTGTTTCACTCAAAGTCCCCAGCAGAGTCGCCATTATGTTGGAGTTCCCATGTTTTGGCAAGTTTGGCAATACCAAAAGATGAGACAACATCAAAACCACTTTCAAACCTCAGGATCTAGCCCTCCTAGCTCCAAAGAGGGATCTCTCTATAATAGGGAAAGGTATAGGTCTTTGAAGAGTGATTGGATGGTATTAGGCTAGTTATAAGGCATTATGGTTTATTTTGTTTGCTTATTTGGTTGTTGGGAATCGGGACAGAAGGGTTCAATACAAGACAGAGGATGAGAAAAGAGGATTTTAGGCAAAGGATAGATAATTCAGAGAACACTCAAGACCATTGGGAAATGGAGTCAGGAAAGGGTTTACTTGCTATTCAATATTCAAGGCTTTTAATTGGGCTAGTCATCTAAAGCATTGGATCTTAAAGATGATAGTGCGATATGAAATGGTAAGAAGGAAAGTGAAAGGAAAGGAAACCTCCAAGATGACCACTTAGGAATCAGGTCCAGGGACAGGACATGCCATTAGACACCTGTGATCCAACTCCTAAAAGGTTCACTCTTCAAACAAAGGGAACATTAAAGGTTTAAACACAAAGGTGAAAACCTGAGATCATAGAAAGACTTTGAACTTTCAATGCTTCGGCATCCAACTTAACGGAACTTAGAAAGGCTCAATTAATTGAAAAGGACCCTAGTGAGACAGAAAAAGCATTCTAAACTCCCAGTATTCCCATTCTTTCAATTAAATCCCAACAATAACATCTAAGAATAGATTCATTAATTCATACATCAGCTAGTAGTAAATATTAGCTATTACATTAGTTAAATTAACTTTGAATCAGTACTCAGATAACACATATAGCAGAAAAAATCGAAGGTAGGGAGAGTAGAAACATAGGGTACCATGTGAGGGTATATCCTATGCCAGATTTCTGATGCGTACCAGAGAAATGAAATGTGATGAATTGCAAAGGAAAACAGAGACAACGTAAGAAAAACATCACCGATGCTTTAAATCAGGATCCAAAGAAATGTGCTTGTCATATTAAATAGAAACACTAGTCATGTACAATATTTCCAATAGCTTGATATTCAGTCTGAAAACATCTTCCTCAGCCTATCTTACAACTTTACACAGAGAACTATATCTCAAGAGAAACAGCTTACAGTTCACAGATATCTGATCAACAACCTTTACAGTGAGTTTCTGCATGAGTTTTATAGCTGAAAGAGAGGCAGATGAGGTAGATGAAACAATAAATGGAACATTAAAACATAGTAGAAGAAGGGGTTCGAGACCCATTCTATTTTAATATTTGAGCATTAATCTTCAGTACTCTTCGAAAGAAAGAGTGGTCTTCGGCAGGCTGAAATTTACTCCAGGTATGTTCTTGATGTACTTTGGTCATAGTATTATGCAGTTCTCTGGTGAATAAACAAAAAGGTAGATAAATGACTTTGATGCCTACCATACTACATAACAAATTCTCTGGTAGCATTAGGACTGCTGTCAAGGTGGAAATCTTCTCAGGGACACAATGTAGGATAAAAACAGTATGGGTAATATGTCCTTTCTCGGGAAGAAAATTGTGCTGATGTGAAACACTGATGATATAGTTTTTTGTGTGTTAGGCCTCTTTAGGCCTCTTGTATTAATCATGATGTCTTCAATCTGGTACATTTTCCTTTTAAACAATGAATCAAAGCTTAAATTATTCAATTACAGGCATTAAACTCTCTGATTATCCACTAATACTCTTTGTCGCTTCATTGACTGTCTCTATCTGTTAAATTTGAGCTTTAAGGATGATGGAGAGGTTTTATAGAGTTAAACTCTGTACTTTGATGAAAATTTAAGTTTAACACCCTCCCAGGCATTTCTCTGTAATATCTAGCTCTGAAAATGATGTCTTCTACGTTCTATGTCACTATAATAGTGACTGTGATCAATGGCAGTTTTACTGCCTGTAACCCTGCAGAAAAGACACAAACTGTTAAGAAAATCCATGCAGTGGGAGACTGTGAGAATGGTATCACAACATGGTGGAAACGGTGGATGAAAATGGAAAATGGTGGAACAATGCAGAATAGTGGTGAAAAATGCAGCTGATGGAGTTTTTGGTGGAGAAATGCACGTGGACCGTTCGATCATATCTGGTGGTGATGATCGACGGTGGGGATTAATTAATGAAACGACCTTTGAAGGTTGGGCGAAATGACACAACTTTAATTATGAAACATTAAAGTTTTAATGTGGGGCGGAATGATATAACTTTCACTGTAAAACATGAAATTTCGACCTTTGAGCGAAATACAAAGGGAATAGGGAAAATGCAATGGAAACATATGAAATGGACTGATGTGGTGGGACCCGGTCATGGGCGGAGGACATTTTGATTTGGACCATCAGATCTCAGGAGGAAATCGATGGCTGCGATGATTCGAATAATTTTTGTGGTCACGCGATGAAAAACAATGAATGGAACGTGATATGCAATGAGGGCCATTGATCAAAACAGATCAACGGTCGGGATATGCAGATGAGACTTCGGGAAAAAAGTGGGCAAGTGGTTTTTGGATACAAAACCGTTGTTTTCACACAGAAAAAAGACTAGAAGGCTGTTTTCACCTTTTGAACACAATATGGGTCTTCAGCTGACATGTGGCTCGATAAAACCGCCCATATCGCGTAAATTATAACTGTTAAAGCTCGGAGCCAAAAACAACACGACATTGTTGTGGGTCGTTGGATCTGGGCCCACGAGATCCAACGGTGACGGAGGAGCGTGATCTGAGGGACATGCAGGGTTAGTAAAGGTGGGGTCAAATGGACGACAGTCTCATTGTGGGTCGTCCGATCTAAGGATGAACGGCTGAGATCTGCGGACGAGATACACAGGCAGAGAATATGGTTAGTGGGCGGGAGCAATCTGAGCCGTTAGATCATAAGGGATGGACGGTTGCGATCTAATCAGAGGGGACCGATGAAAGGGCCAAAATTCTGATGGGCGATGGTTTGATTTTCTCCAGACCGTCGGATCTATGGGAGATCAACATCTGCGATTGGGTCGGAGGGTGACCAATCGGGGAAAGGAAGAGTGGACATTGGTGCAATGAAGAGCTCTGATGATGCGATGGTCGTCAGATTGGAACGAGAATGAACGGTGGAGATTGCCATCGGGGGGCTTTACAAAAGGAATAGGCGGGGCGCGGTGAGACTTGCGATTACTATTAGATCCAATAAGATCAACAGTGGATATTTCTCCCAAGACTCATAGATCAAAGTCTTCCTCGCATCGGAGATTTTCTGTTTTACAATGGAAAATCATGTTCCGCTCCGATTCTCCGATGTCATTAGTGCCTTATGGACTAGCGCTTGGTCTTAGCGCTCAGGCTTATGGAGGGGAAGTGGTTAGGGGCTGGTTGAAAGGGGCTAAGCCTTTCATATGGAAAAACATGGGGTTTTTAGCCCAAAAACAAATTTTTTAAGGCTAAACAGAGGTTTTGGTGGGGAAATAAAGGGATTTTAAAACTAGCTAAAGGGATTTCACTTGGTTTAAAAGGATGAAAAAGATGGTTTGGAAGACTTAGGAGGGATTTTTGGGGTTAATGGGAAACTTTGAAAAGGGGAAAAAAAGGTCAAAATGGGGAATTTTGTAGAGATACAAGGGGCAGATGGAGGCCTTTCTGAGCATAAATTTTTCACAGACAGTGAGGATATTTTCAAAGGTAAAGGGCACACAGAGGCTTCAAGGATGAGATATTTTCATAAGAAATGTATCTCTTGAAGGCTCATGAAAACAATTTAGCCACCTGTTTTCTTGCCAAAAATTCATAGGTGGCTAACACAGTCCTCCTGTTTGCTATTGTCTTCATGTTTTCTTCTGCTGAGTTAGGTTAAGGAACTCTTAGTTGCTGCTTAGGCCCACCTAAGCCTTTCTATTTCATTATTGGATTAATATGCTAGTTTATAAACATGATTCATGGTAAGCCTTGCTTTTTTTATGCTATCTAAGCTCTATCTTGAAATCTCTCTTTAATGTATTGATTGATTAGGTTAAGCGAAAGAGGTCTTCTTTCGACCTTGCCCTTTGTATATGCTTATCGGCTTGCCTCAAAGTTATTTATAGTTTAATGAATGATGTTTAGGTGTTCCATCTTCATTTATTAATGTTATTTGTTTCTTATATGTTTTCAAATATTGAAATTTGAATCATTGAAGTTAGATAAGTTGTCTTACTTCATTTTCTCCACTGGATTGTATATCTTTAATTTTTATTTGTTTAAAAGTATTGTTATTGAGTAATTGGTGTGCCCTACCTCATGGCTAGTATCTTTTTCTTATCAGTATTCAATATCTCTCTGTTCATAGGTATTTAACAAAGGATTATTAACTGCCCTTTGCCCTACCTTGGTTCCCAAACTTAATGTCCATTTCACCTCATAAATAAACTTTAAAGATCCATTAACTACACTAGATTTGCCTAGTGATGTACCCCGATTGATTATCGAGATATCAATGACTTCATAGACTCCATAGCCCAATTTATTTGAAAACCTTTCACTCCATGTGTCCTACTTGATCGTCTTACCCCAACCAAAACAAATAACAAACCTACACTTAACAACTAGCCTAAAATCAACCATCCAAAGCGAACAAGTTCACATCCTTCGCATAATAGAGAGAGCCCTCTCTGTATCCAAGAAGGCTGGGTCCTAGGACTCCAAAGACTGGTCTGATGTTACCCCGTCATTTGGTTTACCAATCTGCCAAATCACAGGACACTAACACTTAGTTCAACCAAAAGTTCTACCTCGCGTTTGTAGATATTTTTCACTCTAAATCTATTCTGTTTCACTTGCCCAGTAGCTACATGTATCCAAAAGGCTTTCCCTTTACTGAAAAAACATCATATCCTCTATCAAAAAATACAACTACATAGATCAAACTCTTCTTCAACCAAGGTACATATATAACATCTTTCAGATGAAGATGGGAACCTAACTCAATCCTAAAGGTTACAATTCCAATTCCTTTGTTACTGTACCTCCCATCATACCTAAGTTTTATGTGCATCTGGATATCATTCTCCTCCAGGCTACTAAAGAATTATTTGCATCCTGTCATATGGAGTAAGCCATCTGAATCTAGGTACCACACACTCCTCGTTATAGTGTTGGCCATGCATGCAATTAGGGTGAAGTCTAACTTGAATTGTGAGGAACTTTCTTCACCTCCAGCTCCTTCCGAAGGATTATTGTTAGACTTATTGTGCATACACTTTTTTGCATAGTTCCAATATTCATGGTAGTGAATTTTTTTTATCTTTCTTAGGTCTTTATTCTTTCCATTGTTCTAGCTAGAATCTAGCTTGCTTTGGGAATTATTGCCCTTAGCTTTCTTTCCCTTCCCAACAAAGGAAAAATTCTCTTCCTCTGCCAATTTGGATTTTACTCCATCTCTGGTGTTCCTTCTAATTTCTTCTTACACTAAATCATACCAATGTCTCTCGCAATTTGAAAATTTTTCCCTTCCATATATAGAGTCCTGCTCTATATGCCAGGATTTTGGAAGGCCAAGGAGAGATAGGCTCACCAACTCCAAATATGGTATGTTTTCTGGTGAACTACTTTAATATCATCGCAACATTGAGTGAATCTAGAGAGGTAATGTGGAATGGTTTCATTTGTATACTTGTGGATGTTTCTGAGCTTGTCCCTCTATGTCAATTTCACGGCATTACTTCCATTTTTTAATAACTCAGTGAGGGTCTTCCACATGGAAAATGGAGACTCATTTCCATGTAAATTTGAGAGTATGTGGTCTATGCACCCTCTAGAATTATCCTCCTGGATTTTTCAATAACCTTCTTCCACTGGGATAACTGTTGTGCATCAGATACTACTATTTTTGGAATGTTATTTTTGGTGTACTCTAGCACTCCATTATCATCGAGTATAGCTTCCATCATTTCCTTCCAAACTATGAAATTTGAGGTTCCCTCCAGGACATACTCTAATCTCAATCTGTTGAAATTAATTTTACTATATGGAAGAAAATGACTTCACTGAATCTGCAAATCAAAATATCTGAAGGAGAATATCTATTGAATAATTCTTAGTGATATTTCTCCTCTGATACCATGTAGAAATTGTAATAAATTTACTACTACTAATGAATTTGAACTAAAAACAAAATATTACAAGCTTCTTCTACTATTCTACGAAATGGAAATCAAAATTTACAAATAGATGCAATGACATGCAACCATTAAAACCACAAGAACATAATGATTTTACAGGGGAACCCAACTAGGAAAAATGCCTCAGCTACTTTTCATTAATTATATGAGAATGAGAAACTATTAGAATTTATTGCTTCAATCCTAAAGCACACCCCACACTATAAACCTATTATCTTGCTGACTATCTTTCTCTTACCAATGATTTTCCAAGTTAAGTCCCCAACTTCCTCCTATTTCTTTCTGCAATTCAAGAGAAATTAGGATCTTATATAATATGGTAATTCCTATTTCCTTGCGCAAGTTCCAAAGAATTGATCACCAGCCTCAATTCCAAGAATGTACACTCAACTAGTATACAATTGATAATTACAATGTTCCTTTTCATCCGCTCTAGCTAGGAAGTTCGAATTCCATGCATGTATGGGATATTTTTGTCTAATTAACTAGTTTAACTAGGACATCACTGAGTTAACAATATTTCTACTCATCAACTAACCTTAAACTGACTCAAATAATTACTTGAGGTTAGTTAACTAAGTTCAACTAAAACTAACTAAGCTAGATTGCTAAATTTTAGCAATCACTACATGCACAACTCTACTCCAAGCCTATAACTTCAATTTATTGAGTTAACTAGTAGACAAGGACATGTGACTCTAGCTAAATTCCGTCCAAATCATCTTGCTAATCTGGAAAATAAAATTACTCAATTTGACTAAGGGAAAAGTCAAAATGGGAATTTCTTATACAATTTCTAACAGTTCAGATCCCTTCAAAATAATCAGGTGATCAGAAATGGAACCATTTTTTGGATTTAAAATTTTAATAGAGGTATACAATGGGTTTGAGCATAGGATTCCAACAAAATAGTTTGTCATAGTCTAGTAATTCGCCAACATTTCCACCTCCCTTATTAGGAAAGAGAGGTATCTCATGCGAAGTGTGTGGTTATTTAACGATATAAGAGATAACTTAGCCTCTTAATGCTTGATAGGTCCAAGGTTAAGATGGATCTAGGATGGTTATATATATAGCCTTCATGCATTTAAATAGCCTATCTTATATAATAATACCATTGGTAAAACTATGGGTTGTCAAAACCTTGAGCCTAAAAATCACCAACTGTAGATTTTAATTTTAATTTTAATTTTATTTTTATTTTTATTTTTATTTTATGTAGTTTCTTCGAGTCAAAATATTTTCATTAGAGGAGATTACAAAATCTCTTCCATACTATGTTGGAGACCACTTTTGGACACTAGTAAATAAATAAATGAGCTATTAAACCTTTGATAGGCTTGTTGTTATGTGAGATTCATGATTGCGGACAAATGTATCTCCCCTAGATTTGATGTCCAGCCTAATACAACAGAGAAACAAGGAACCCAATGCTTTCCTTAAAGTAAATAGGTGATTGAATGAATCCTACCTAGAATCTGTCACATGCTTCATTCCTTATTCAGCTTGAGTGCTCTGATTCCAGTTCTAATTCCCAAAATTAGAACCTACACACTCTGATAACATAAGCAATGAAAATATGATATCTATGCAATATCATCTAAGTACTCTATTCAATAGATCACATGGTAGTGAAATAAGTGAAATAACGACAATCAAATATAGGAAAATAGATAAATCTTTGTATTAATATAAATGGAAGGCAACTATAACCACAAATAGGTGTTGATGTTGGAGAAGAGCTCGTCCAAGTTGTTAACTTGTCCTTTCCTTGTCACAATATGCACCTCCTATCAGTCTAAATGCATGGAATGTTAACATTTCACCTCAACAACATAAGGGTAGAATCACTCTCCAAAATCCACCCCTTACATATGCAAGGTTGTAAATATATAGATGAGTGGGGTAATTTGGGAGTACTTATCCAATTACCAATCTAAGGTTTTAGATCCATCTTTGATGGGAGGATGGGATCAAAGTATAAGGGATGGAAAATAAAAATAACGATGATATAGGATCTAAAATTTTAATCCAACGTAAATGGTTGTAACAAATTCTGGAAGCTTCCAGAAATTCTCTCTTTTTCTTGAATTTATAGAACCAACATAGGTGCAAAGTGGAGGAACATGTAAGTAATCAAAGATGTCCACATTGATGCAACTTGTAGGTGAATTTTGTCTAGAGGAAGGCCAGGGAGCATTGGTGCTAAAACTGGCTTAGATGAGGTGGTTTCAGGTAGAAATTCTGGTAAATGAAGGAGGTTTAGTTAGGGCTTTGTTTAATGATGTTGAAAAGGGGGAATAGGATGTTGACTAATCCCATTAGGAGGCCTAATGAATCGATGTCACAAAATGACCTATAACATAATTCCCCCTAAAGCATAAATTCAGGAATGATGACTGATGACTAAAGTGATTTACCTTGTAACAAGCTAGGATGAAGAACAATTGACAAGCTACATATGTTACAATACATTTAGATCATAACATCTCTTTTCTGAGGGAGGCATACCCATATTCAACACATAGCAAACATAACATGTATAGTGATCAAAATATATTTCCACAGATGTAACTGGTGGACCCATGACTGGATGACTATCTATATGATAACAACCATTATACATTGTGATATTTTTATAACTCCTGAAATGGAATCCCGGATGGATGAAAATAGATATGAGGTCTTCCATGTCATTCACATAACCAACCAATGTATGAGGCTAACCATGTGAGTCAATGAGCTGAGGTGGAAAATGAGAAAAACCATCTTATTATCAGTCGATGGTGTGAGTCATTAATAAACGCGAGAGAAACCACCAATTATGTTAATGGCCCTCAAGGTACTGTGGTACAGTTCATATGGTGTGAGTAAATGAGTTGATGTCAAACACCACATAGAGTCTTTTGGTCAAATGCCAATGATGTAAAAAAAATTCCAAGAGCGAGGAAAATTTTCATTGATGTATGCAAGCACCAAGGTACAAGAGGGGTGTTTCTAGGTCAACTTCTTGGATGATGTGCTAATGTAGATAGGAAGTAGCCCGTCATAGGAGGGCCTTTATGTATCCCCCATAAATAACACGAAATGGGTATCATGATTGAAACAGAATGATTATGATACGAAACTAGATCAGGAAAAGGAAAACATGGTATGAAGGCTTAATAGTATTGCAACAGAAATCAACTAAAAATACCCCTCTTGAACAAATAACGACATTGAATAGAGTTGGTATCATTGACCCAAAAACAAGATGGAAGCTCTGAAAGGTGTGATGGACCGAATGCCAAGCATATTACCCAACCCAATAACCACAGAGAAAAAGTTGAAGAGTGTCATGTTCAAGAGTGACTCGCTGCCATTAGAAAAATGGACTACCATTTTTTCCCAATTTCCCCAACCATACTGGTCAGTACCTCTTTATATTTTAACAAGCTTGAGGAGGATAAAATATGATTGATATTTAAGTTCATCCTTTGGATGAATCCCTCCGAGTATTTTTAACTAAACCTGAGAAGGAGTGGTTTGGCCTTGTCATGTTCGATAACCCATCACTTTTTGATGTTTTAACGAGTTCAACGAAGGTAAAAATAAATGTATTTTTCATGTTTAGAAATTTTTAAAAAGAGGCAAAAAATAAAATTTCAGATGTCCCTTTCGTATAATGGTTCTGACTACTACGAATAGCACCATCTGCATAACCAAAGTACGATTCAATATATGTTGACATATGCAAACCAAATGTAAATGGCATCAAGACAAACTGTGGGAAACTCTACAAAGATACAGTGAAAACACACTCAAATACACCCATAGAAAGTATGTACACAGTGTACTACGCATCAAATCAAGCATAGTAATTTTTGAGGTACAAACCATTTTTTGGGTTGCACTAGTGGAACTCCATCGAAATATAACAACTCATAGGCCCCTTTTTCAATGTCTCACTTAATAATGTATGGGCCCAACCACATAGGTTGGAAACTTCCTGGACCTAACTTATCAGCCTCATGGTCATATAATAGAGCTAGGTCTCCTGGTCATATTTACCCTTGACACGTGACTGATGAGCTTCGTTGGATAAAGCAAAATCATGGAAGGTTTCATAAAAATGAGTCAATTGTAACAGACACTCCTCCTCTATGGATGTGGTAGGAATAAATTCGACAACTAGTTTCAATGATGGAATTTCACACTCTATGGGGAGGATCACTTCCAAACCATAGACCAATTGAAAGGTTGTGTATCCGGTAGGAGTGGTTACTGAGGTTCATTATACCCACAAAGTTGCGTAAAGAATCAAGTGCTAGTCTAATTTATCTACCCCTACCATACATTGAATCATAGTTTTAAGAACTTTTTTGACAACCTCAACTATTCCATTAGCCTGTGGATAGTAGGGAGTGGAATTTTCATGTCAAATTCCCAACTTGGTAGCTATTTCATTCATCATATGATTCCAAAATTTTTTTCAATGATCCATAACTATATCTTGAGGTACACCAAACCTAGCAATAATGTGGTTGAAGAAAAAGTATGATGCCATCTCCCCATTCTTGTTAAATGTAGGCATCTCCTCGACCCTCTTAGTAAAGTAGTAAACAATGATGATAATATAACCATGTCCCCCGACTGACTAAGGGTTACATGTTGTAAATTCAATGGAACATTTTGCAAAAGGACCAACATCGATGACGGGATGAAAAAGACAAAATCAGAGGAGTAAATCTTGCGATCATAAATCTAGCACACATGAAACTTCTAGACAACGATGATGCAGTTGTCAAATATAGTGGGCCAAAAGTAACCAGTGCATATGACCTCCTGTGCAGTAGCATAAATAGACAGATGTCCACCACATGCCCCTGAATGGAATTCATTAAGAATTTTCTTGGCTTCCTCAACAGTGAGGCACCTTCGTAATATCATATCAATACCTTCACGATAATGAGTGTCACCAATAATGATGTAATTTCAGGATTGGTATCGAATACGTCACTGCTCAAAGCGAGAGGTATTAGGTCGAAAAGCCTAGGTCTGGAGATAAATCAAGGAATCTCCATACCACATGTCATATGAGGAAATCAGAGATAATGAAAACTAGGTATTTCTTTGACTTGAATTTAATAAATTCTAGGTCAAACTCGTGGACAATAACAATCCATTTAGAGTAATTCCCCCCCAGAAATTGAAGTGACAATATATATTTCATAGGATTGCAATCTGAAACAACTGTAGTTTTCCTAAGCAACATGTAATGGTGAAACCTTTAGACATCTTGAACGACTGCCAAAGCCAACTTTTTTACATGAGTATATTTGATTTCTATATCATTGAGGTTCCTTCTCAGATAATAAATGGGATTATCAATCCAAATATTGTCCTCTTGGACCAATACCATTTCTATAGTAGAAATGGTAGCAGCTAGGTACAGGAAATAGTCGCGTTGATAATGATGAGGGTATAGAAGAGATTCCCAAACCAGTACATCTTTCAGGGCATCAAACACTTTCTGAGCAGAATCATCTCAATGGAAGGGTACCCCTTTCTTCAATAAGTGAGTGAATCCATTGGTCATCTCAGTGTAATTTGGGATGAAAATCCATAAGAAGTTGGCTTTCCCTTGGATTATTTATAACTGAACGAGAGAGGAAGGTGCAAGTAGGTCAATGATCGCTTGCAATTTTAGAGGATCAATGTGAATTCCTTATTTTGAATTAAAAATGCCAAAGAGATGACCAAAACCAACATAGAACACACATTTGTGTGGGCTAAGTCAAACTTTGTAGTGTCTTTAATGTATAAAGATAACCCGAAGATGAATCGAGTTATCATCCTGATGTTTGGAATGACAAGCGAGATCGTCCAAATATTATTGTACGATGTGTTTTATATCATGAAAAGCATAATCCATCACATGTTGACATGTGACACACATGTTCTTCAAGTTGAATGGGAGCTTTCGATAAGAAAAATTACCCCAGGGATATATAAATGCAGTATTAGGTTGGTCCACCAGGAGAATGTTGATTTTATTATAGTTGGAGAACCCATTCATGAATGAATAGATATCGCAACCATCATAGTCATCAAAAATTTGGTCTAAGAAATGGGTCGAACAGTTTTCATTGGGACAAGCATGATTCACATCCTGATAATTGACACATACTTAGATCGTGAAATTTTTCTTCATGATAGGGATGACATTTGATACCCAATTAGTTAAAGGAAAGAGGTATATGAAACCAGTCTGAAGAAGCTTTTCAACTTCTGCCTAGATCTCGTCAACCTTCTTGGGATGGATCAAATAGAGGTGCTTCTAGAAAGGTTTGGAATTAGGATATGTCTTAATCTCGTGTATGACTATATTTGGGTCAATGCCTGGTATTTCTTCATAACTCCATCCAAAGACATCTCAAAACTCATGGAAAAGGGCTCTATAAATATTGATCTCAGATGGAGAAAAAAATGCTCCAATTTATATATTTTTGACAATACTTGGTTTGATAGAAATTTAAGAGGCACCATATTTTCGATATTCGAGAGGTTCTTTCCGAAGTTGATCTCATGAATAGAGAAAAAGTTCATAAGAGGTTCGAAAAAATTGGATAAATAGAAAACGCTGAGATTATCCTCAATAGAATATGGTAAGGAGGAGTGATGATGATGCTCACCCCATGATGCATCATCAGGAATCATGATCTCCATGATGCTTACATCAATAGAGAATACACGATAAAAAGGGTCAGAAGGCGTGAAATAATCCAATGACCGATCTACCAAATTGATCGTAGAGAAGGTATAAGATGTGCAAGCCAAATAAATGGCTTTGTAATATAGCTCAACATAGCTCAATGACATATGGTTGTGAAAAAATTGGATGTTGTTTTCATTAAGTATAATCCATAGATTAGTCGGGATAGTATGTGATGATATCATGTTGATATAAGCAACCAAAAAATATTGGTTAGGAATGGAAGGAGGCGGGAGTGAAAATTTGCCAATAAGCGATGAATCCTTCAATAGTCCAACCATGACATGCTAATAGGATTGTAGAGATTCGGCCACAAGAGGTACACTTCCAGTAGCATGATGATTATAGGCAAAAAATGTGAGTTGATCTATGGCTACAATCCCACCTTTATGAGGAAATGAAATCATACGAAAATAGGTTGAAATGACAGAAATCATAGCATAAACCCATGTAGGTCCTAGTAGAATATTGTAGTTAAGAGGCTCTTCAATAACTTCTACTTCTATAAAGACATTTTTTCCCCATAATTATACTTGAAGGGAATTTAAAATCCCACAAGGTTTGTAAGTTCTTGCATCAAAAGCTTCTAATGTGGTGGTCGATTGATTCAGTTGAGGTGAATCTACCGCCTTCCAATAATACATGGACATAGTGCAAGTCGAGGCTCCCTCATCTTAACACAGATGACGACCTCAATTATAAAATCTAATTGATGTGGAAGCTGAGGGGTATAATTTTCATGACAGAAAACCACTAGGTTGGAATCCGATAGATCCACACCTACGATAGCCGACAAGAAAGACTTCTTTTGGTCATCGCAATTTTGCAACACCTCAAGAGTTGACATAACTAATGGAAACTGAGCCAAGTCTTCAAATATGTTATAATTTTTGGCATCCCTTAAATGAGGGTTGTGTTAGGGTCCTATAATTTTTATAGGGTCACTTGATTATAGCTGATGATTATTATATTTTAAATGTTGTAAAATAATATTCATTGTTGTAAATTGTTTCCAAAAAAGGTCAAAACCTCAAGAAAAATAAAAAAATATGCTTGCAAGTTGAAATGCAACATTAGAGGATAACGAAGTATGTTTAAATTAAATTAATCACATAATTTAAGTGTGATTAAATAAATTGTAATAAGGACTTGCTACTACAATTTTAATTTTATTACAGATTTGAGAGCGACAAAAAAGGGAATTTTCAGTATAGTGTTAAGCTATGTGCTTCAATCGACAGCTTGATCATCACCATCTTACATCAACGACTTACAAGGCTTTTCAGCTCCCCCTACCCATTCTAGCTTTATCGGTGGAGGGGGGTTCCGAAAAGGTGGTTTCACTCACCCCAACCCCACCTTAAGTGTCACCTCCGTGTTATTTCACACCCCCCCTCTCAATACCATATACCACTCCTACCCCCCTTTGAAAGCATATTTTTCCGCTTCCATCATAATCCACACTCCTAGTTACGTCACCCTCCTCTTTTGCTCCACCTCCACTCCCATATTGCCATGTATCTCCTCCTGCCTGATCCTTCTCCCGCTTACCATTCCATTCCCTTGCCTTCATTCAAAACTCACACATCAACTATTTTTTCCATCGATGTGCCTCCACATCATCCCCCACCTCCATGTCACCCCCCGCCTCCATGTCATATGTTCGTTTCATGGTCAGTTAAAACTATGTTTTTTCCCTATAAAACATAGTAATTTAAAACATGGTTTATAAACAACTGAGAATGAATTTTCAAAAAATGAAAGAGGTTTTTGTTGATAACATCCTCATATAGAAAAATTTGTCTCATTTTTATAATAGCTATTATGGTTTGGGAGATTCAGAGAAATCTTTGGAGGAAACTTTTCCCAATTTTTCCTCTTTTTATCCAGTATTTTTAAATACGGTTTCTGCGCAGGGGGAAATTAGTTTTCAAAAAATGAAAGAGGTTTTTGTTTTAAAAATACATATTTACAAAAACCTATCTTCGGTTTTACACAGACATTATGGTTTGGTAAATTTTAAATAATATTTCAAAGAGCATTTTCCAAAAATGTCTTGTTTAACCATATTTTTTCCCAAACAGATTGTGTCGAATCAGAGATGAATGTTGAGAAACTAGAGGAGTTTCATGTTCCTAACATTCCAAAATAAAAAATGGTATCTCATGTTTTACACAGGTATTACAGAATGAGAGATATATTCAAATCTTCACAGCTTATTTTGCTCACTCTGCAAACTCCTGTTTTAGACATCGTTTTGCAGAGAATAATGTGAACAACTATAGAATAATTTTGGGAAAGTGAGAGAGGTTTATCTCAAAAAAATCTTCATATACAATAACCTCTTTTAGTTTTTACACATATATCACATATTTAGATATCCAAATGGATAATTGTACCCTATTTTTCATAATTTCATAAGGAAAAAGCTCAAAGACAATTAGTGACTTGGAGGCCACCTCATCAAATAAGAGTTGCTATCAAATTCGAATTTCTATTCTTTGCCACTAGCAATCCACAATGATAGTGCCAAGTAGATTCATTAGCTTTGAATGTCCTATATTTCAGTTCTATTTTTGTAACAGATTCTTAAGATATTTGGTGAATAATTTGTATAAATACTTCATTTGAAGTAATAGATGTTGGGATTTGTAATGAGGAAGACTACCATTCATTTTAAATTTGTTCACTGAGTTCAAGTGACCTTTTGCAGTAATAGAATACAATTTGTTTCAAGATTCATGTGTTGGAAAAATTGGTGATGTGCTTCTCTTCTTTTATGTGTTGTTTCATTGTTTTCATTACTGTTCTTTCTTTAAAGCTTAGTTACATTACAAAAATGGTGACGATCAGGATTTGTTGAAATATACACCTTGTTCTGGCTGTACATTATTTTAATGTTTTCTTCTGAAGTCAAACTAAGGAAATGTTAATTTCTCTTTAGCTTCAACTGAATCTTGTTTTTTCTTCTGTTCCATATCATTTTAAATATAAAAGATCCAACTAGTTCACCTACCTTTCCATGTTTCACTTAAGCTTGATACTTTCGCAAATTGATCACCCCAAACCTCTTTGACTCCATTTCCCAATGTCCTTCCCTAGTTGTTCCAACGAAACCAATTCAAAAAAAAAACTATGAGCCCATTAACTAGCCCAAAATTACCAGCAAACAAAGCTAAATCTTACAGTGAGATCCCTCTCCGAATTTAGAAGGACTAGATTCTAGACTTAAAAGTGGTTTTGATGTTACCTCTATGGTTTTTTCTTCAGCCTTGAAAATACGGAGTGATAAAAGGTTGAAAGTATACTTATGGATAACTCCTTTTGGAGGCTTGATAGTCAATTATATAGGAATCATAGGTCAAGTAGAATCAGATGAAGCTGATGGTGAACTGGTAGGTTGATCATTAGCCTGACCATTCGGTGGATTCACAATACCGTAGTGCTTATTCCTAGTGGGCACCATAACATTGAATCTCATATTCAAAGATGAAAGAATCAAAACCATGTTAGAGGAAGAAGGGTCTTGTGCAACCATATGCATTAGGGTATTTTTGAGGTATAAAATGGGCTTCCAAAGAAAATTATAAAATAATTGTGGAAATAATATAATAATATCATATTACATCATCAAATTTTAGAGGGAAAAATTTAAAAAAAAAATACTTTTTTAACTCGTATTTTCAACTTATCTCCTTATGGATCTACTCAAATTTTGAGCGGGAACACTCATTGGATGCATAATTTGATTCCTCATGAAAGGAGTACCCATGTTGCATAATTGAAATGGACCTTGCTTCACAAAAAAAGAGAAATACCTGAAAAATGTGATTGCAATCACGTTTTTCATTTATTTCTCATTTTTTATGTAACATGGTCTATCGAAAGTATGCAACATGGGTGCTCCTTGGATGAGGAATCAAATTATGCATCCAACACGTGTTGCCACTTGAAATGTTAGTAAAACCTTAGGGAGATAAGTTGAAAATACAAGTTGAAAAGTTAGTTTTATTATATTTTTATTTTTTATTATTTTTTCTTTTTTGCCCAAAAAATGGTGAATCATCCCCCATGGTTGACATCATCATCTTGAATCCTATTGGTTCTTATAAATTTTATTTTGGCTACACATTTTTCATAGGTGACCCATTTTAGATCTCAAAATTTCTCTAATGGGTCTCTTGATTGGGAAACGAGTTGATCAACACAGAAGGAGAAGTGGAAGATTTAAGGAACTCATTCACTTCAGCGTGGTGTGGACATTCACGTGTAAATTTATCCTCATTGAAAATAAATCATGGGTAACGAGGCTTTTGATTCTCATCGGAAGAATGATTTGTTTGTTTATCCTGCGGCGAAGAATATTTCTTCTTGCTTCTACGTTGCTAGTGAGACTTTCCCTTATCAGATGAAATTTCATTTATCTCAGAAGTAGAAGTCGTAGGAGGATGGGACTAAGGGATTTTATCATATGCAGTAATAGAAACATCATATGTTTTAATCGCTGATTGCGAGCCGACATAACCAATCACTTCATTAGTGGCATGATATTCTTTACCAGATGGAGGAGGAACAATATTCTAAGATATCAAAGAATTATGTATCTTATCATATAGTGTCCCTGATTGGGTATAAAAAAGGTCCAAATATTGTGCATGAGAAATAAATTTCTCTTCGGTCATGAATCCACCTTTAGCCACATCTTTTGTTATGGGTGAAAACCGATATTTGGTAAACCATTCCGCTAACAATTGATCGGGAACATAGGTCTTGACCAATCGGAAGTGGCGCCTCCACTCATGAATGTGATCTAAGATGTGAGTGGAATTTGATTGTTTGAAATTGGATAATAGTTTTGTTCTAGTTTCATGTCTTATTGGTAACTGGAAATGTGTGAGGAAGGTGGTGGCTAAAGTGCTGAAATCATGAAATGAAGCTCTAGCGAATTCAATATACCATTTAGTTGCGGTACCTGTAAGCACTCATTGGAAAATATGAAGTCGAATGGAATCATCATTAAGGGATTTCGAAGAACACCATAGTTCATAGGTCATGATGTGTGTTGATGGGTATTCTCCTGGATTCCCATTGAATTTTGGGATATCCAAAGGAAATTTAGTGAGAATAATTGGCCAACATGACAAATGAACGATGGGGTCATTAGTGAGTCGACTTAAGTCTGTAAATTCAAGAGTGGCCACAAAAGGAAACTCTAGTTAAATTCTAGAGGAGGATCACCCGAATATGAAGGAATAGCTAGAGAACCAGGCACTTTCATTCCTAGATAAGGGGTATTTTGATCATAAGGAACCTAGGTGCCAAGATAAGGAGGATTTTGATTACCCGTATACAAGTGACCTTGATGCCCAACACCACGCTAATGATAATGCTAATGGAATGACTGGGTCTAGAATTTTTGGACTTTAAAAGGAACTTAATATGGACCATACTGCTTCCCGATGGGATTTTTCAATGTCCCATGATACAGCGGGTTCGTTTGGGATTGCACCATAATATGAATAATCTATCATATCGAGACTTGAGGAGTACCATGTCCAAGCAGTTGAGAGTATGAGGTAACTTGTACTGGCTATGTCAGTGGAATTTAGGAAATTCAAGATATCATTGGAATATATTGAGATGAAATGAAGAACTATAGAGGTTGGCTCACATGTATTTGAGCTTGTTGGGGTGTTGATGGATGGATAGGAATTTGAGAAGATGGTGTAGGTTGAGGATTTAACAATTTGTCCCAATATAAACTAGGTTGAACAGGAAAAGTAGGTTTCCAAACACTTGAAGCCATTCCAGGATAAGGAGGATCATAATGAGGCAGGTTACCAATTTGATGTATACCAACAACACGTTGCCCCTGCTAAAGGAGGAGGGGGTGATGGAGGCGACTGTGACCGGGATAGAGGATAACCAACATAAGGACCTTTCCCACTGATATAAGGTCCAAAATTCTGCTAAACCATAGGTGTAATTGGAGGAGGAGGAGGAGGAGGCGCAGATTTTTTGGAACTCATAAGAGGAGTACCAGATGATATCCCCGTATTGGATGACATAGGAGAAGTCCAAGGATAGAAAACCGCACTAGAAAAGGTACCGGATAAAGACCAATAACCTGGTGGGATGGATGGCCCACCATGCAGATGTGTTTTGGTGATGTTGCAAACATACATGTGGAGGCAAAATTTGATGTCTTGACAAAGGTGGTGGACACGGGTTGAGAATTTTGATCAATTCCAGTCATGGTTAACAACTCCAATGAATATTGTTGCGAGAAATTTGCGGGTGAGTCCAAAGAATCAGGAAAAGGATTTTGTGGAGGATTTTGAAGAGGAAGAGAGTCAATTTGATGATGCTCTTCTTGCGATATAGCTTTAATACTCAGAAGTCTGGGTGGAAGAGCTACATTATCGAGTCCAAGATATAAAGGTTTTGACTAAGAGAAAGGAAGAGAAGAGGAAGGTCCTAAAGTGACAGGTATATATGGCTGAGGCTCCTCAGATTCAAAAACCTTAGGAATCAAAATGTATGACCCAAGAAATTGATGTTCAAAAACCTCAGGAAACAAGGTTTTAGGGACTTCTGTCTTGATTGTGTGAGTGTCACTGTCAAGAGTATATGTGAAACTAGGCTCCTAACTCAAAGGGACAGATGAATTTGGTAGATCAATATCAAGATGAGGGCCATAAGTGGTTCCCAATGTTCTTGATTAGGTATTTTGCATCTTCTTGTGCTTCTGATGGTGTTCAGGAGTAGCCTCTAGTGGAAGTGGAGGCTTATTTTTCATTCTACACGACCGACAGGGTGGGGGATTTTTTTCTTCCATGTTGTATAATAAAATTTATTAACACAAAAATAAATAAATAAAAAAGAGGTTAATCTAGGCTTAAAGGATTACCAAGCGACCTTGAACTACAATATACACCTTGGAAAACCAATGAATTAACATATGGCAGAAAATATCCTCGAATGTTGTGTTCAGTATATCACAATATAAAAGGCAGTAGACTCAGTTACCTATATATGGATAGCATCCTATGGAAGACTCCCAAAATATACTCGAAGATACGTGGGAGTGTAGTCTGTAGTATTGTTTTATAATGCATAACCGCTCTATGAGAGCATTCCCTTATACTTTACGTGCATGGATTTTTTTCCAATATACCCAAAGGTATGTGGAGAACGATCCTATACACTCACATATGTGGAATGGGATATTACCCCCCAGAATACAATGTTAGTAATCAACGAAAACTCCAAAGTTTAATTACGTTGAAACACATCTCTATCATATACCTGTATGTGTTTGCATTAAGGTTAAAAATGACCCTTAGGTTGATTCAATAAATTTTACTATTTATCTTTGATTAAGTTTCAGTTTTAGGGCTCACCACACATGTCACCTGAATATCCATAAAATGCAAATCTAGCATGAGAAAATGGAAATATTACTCTTTCAATGAAAATATAGCAAAGGAAGGGAGAAAAAAATGAGTATGTAGTATACAACATGTAGCAGACAAGATGAAAGATGCAATTTCTCTTTCAATGTAACTGCTCCTACACTAATGTGCATACAAAACCATAAATGCCAATTGAAAAAAAAATATTTTCACCCCACTAAATTTTTGAAATGAATAAAAATAAGATGAAAATGTTTTATCACTGGTTCAAATGCACTTTTAAGAATGACGAATAGAAAAAAAATCATCCAAGCGATCAATGACTAAGAAAAATCAGTTTGCAACTGACCAAATGATAAAAGCAAAGAAAAATCAAAACCAATTCTTACCAAAGGAAATCAAACTCAAATGAAAACCAAATGGAGGCTTAAGGAATACAACAAGACATTAAAGAATCAAGGAAGGTGAGATGGAAGTACGTCGATCTAAGAGACACTCGAAAATAGAGGCAAATTACGTGCAAAAAAATGCGTCAATGTTGGTGCAGAGGAGGCACGAGTGCTCTGCAATGCTAGGACAAAGTGGGATTGAGTGAGATGAAATTATCTTCAGAGGCATTGAGGGAGCGCTAGTCTTGGGAAAGAGGATTACAACACAAAAATTACAAAAAAGGCTCAATGAAATCACTTCTTGGGTCTATTCTTAACTGATAAAATAATTAAAGGTCTATGAAATATTTTATAAAACACAAAGGACAAGGAAAACCACTGAGAGAATATATCATTCCCAAGTGGATTTTCCAATTTGTTATACAAGATTTGTGATTGCAGATAAAAGTATCTCCCCTAGGTTCGATGGAAAACCTAGAACAATAAAGAAACAACGAACCCGATGCTTTATTAAAGTAAATAGATGATGGAATGAAGCTTAACTAGGAACTATCACACACATTTTCCTTCTTCAGCTTGAATTCTCCAATTCCAGCTCTAATTTCCAAAGTTAGAACATGCACAGTCATATAACACAAGCCAAGAAACTACGAGATCTATGTAGTATCATGTAAGTACTATATTCAGTAAAAAAACTTTGTATTGAAATAAGTGAAATAACGACAATCACATATAGGAAAATAGACAAATATTGGCATTAATATAAATGGAAGGAGATTACAACCACAAATAGGTGTTGATCTTGTAGAGGAGCTCCTCCAAGATATTAAATTTTACTTTTCTTGTCACAATATGCACCTCCAATCACCCTAAATGAATGGAATGTTAACCTTTCACCTCAGCAACACAAGGGTAGAATCACTATCCAAAATCCCACCCCTTGCATATGCAAGGTAGTAAATATATAGATGAGTGGGGTAAGTTGGGAGTTCTTATCCAATTACCAATATAAGGTTTTAGATTAACCTTTGATGCGAGGATGGGATCAAAGGATAAGGGATGAAAACTCCAAAAAAATATGAGATAGGATCCGAAAGTTTAATCCAAGGTAAATGGTTGTAACAAATTCTAGAATCTTCTAGAAAACGAATCTTTTGAAAATTCTCTATTTTTCCCGAATTTCAAGAACCAACGCAGGTTAAAAGGGGAGAAAGTTGTAGGTGATCAACGCTGGCCACAATGATGCAACCTGTAGGTGAATGTTGTCCAGAGGATGTCTATGGAGCATTGATGCTAAAACTGGCTCAAATGAGGTTTTTTCGGGTAGAAATTATAGTAAATGGAGATTCACTTAAGAATCTGTGAAATAATGTTGGCAAGGAGGAATAGTATTTTTATTGATCCCATTAGGATGCCTAATTAATGGATGTGACAAAATGGCCTATAACGCTCATGGCTCTAACCCTCACGCCATGGGTTAATTTAGAGTTTGACATTGAAAAATGCACAAGGACCCAAGACGTGGGACTCACGATCCATGAATAAATAAAATAATAATAATAATAATAAAACAAACAAACTCTCCTCGTCTCCACTTGCTCAATATTTTCATGGCCCTAGCTCCCTTGGCTCAGTATTTTTGCGTTATTTGACTAATTTATATTATTTACAGTGAAAATACCTAGGGACCTGAGGATCGAGATTTTAGTGAACTAAAAATTATGGCTACTGGTTTTTGGCCATGTGTCATGGAAAATTGACATGGCAAAAGTGGTTTCATGGCATCTACATGGGGGTGCAATGTGGCAGGAAGGAAGGAATTTTGGGTTATGATATGGAAAAAATGAAGTGACATGTGGTAGAAATTGGAAGTTTCGTGTGCCAAGTCGGCAATGCTACATCAATATGGCATGTAGGCTACCACCATCAACATGTCACCTCATCAAAACATGGATAAAACAAAAAAATTCTAAGAGCCATAACTTTTGGTCTAAAACTCGAAATGAGAAAAAATGGATATCATTAAAAGGGACTTGGCGAGGAGAATATGATAAAAATATAAAAATTGGAAAACCATGAACATTATGGATACTCAAAATATGAAAATAAATTCAAACCAAGGTGATATTTTCAAAATTTATATGAGGGCCCCTTTATTTTTGAGAAAAATTAAGGGGACTTGTTGCGACCTTAACAAATGGTGAAACATTAGGATGAGGCAGTTATCTCTATTTTTAATGTAATTAGAATTAAAATTATTTAAAAAACAATGATATGTTTCAAAAAATCTAAACATTGTAGCAAGATATATGGGTGCCACATAAGACTAATCAAATTATATAAATTCTAAAGTTTTAAGTATTTAATATCTTCTGAATATCTAAATAGTGAATCCAAAAATAGGGATATTTATTTCATAGTTTCTCATACTATTAAATATAAAAAGTAAAACTATGGAGTTTTATGATTAGTAGACATCTATTAGGTGTATGTTTATGTTTTCTCCTGACATTGCTTCACCTCCTGTGAGCATCCATGGCCTTGACGAAGATGTCTTGGTACCATACAAGCATATCCCTGCTACAAGTGACCATCCATATCCTTCAAAGGTTTACTTGTACTTCCCACACTATACATAGTTTTTTAAACTCTCTTGTATTTAAGTTCCAGTATTTACATTTGATTGGTTGATAATTACAATATGAAATTGGGTGAAGATCAAAGTGGGTTGGTACATGTAACACCCTCCTTCCACACTTACCCAACTTCACCTGTCCACCGGGGTAAAAATGTGACAAGGAGTTATATGATATGACTCAACCTCCTAGGCAGAATTAAGGAAGTGTAATCTTCCAACAGTAAACTTTACTAACATTCCTCAAGAACTATAGGACCTCCAAGAGCTAGAGCATCCTTCCTGGTCCCCAAACCCTAAGTTAAAATTCTTTCTTAGTGTCATGGACTTGTAGAAGTTGGAACAATAGTGAAAAAAATTACTCTAACCCTCCAGTCGCATACATAAGCTTGCAAGGGAGAGAATGCAATATTTTTCACCCAGTTCTATGCCTGTGATCGAGCGATCTACGGAACAATTTCTGGGATAGTCTCCATACCACTGCCCAGATTTTGATGAAAATTTACATAACAACAAATGACACAAAGACAAAGCCTTCCATACAAAAAATAGACAAGAAATTGAACTAACCAAGCATAACCATGACACACATTACTTCAAACACATTATTAATATGTAATCTACACGTCATAATCACATATTTGGAGATAGGGATTTCATACTTATCTAAGAATATTCAAGAATTTGATGCCCTCTCACAATAACTGCATTATCATCTATTAGGTCATACATTCATTAACCATTCATTTACTAATACAAACATGATGAGAGCCATAACTAAAGTCTTTCATAGAGCCATGCTTATAACCAACATATAACCAGAATAATAACAATGATTGAATAACCAACAAATCCACATAATAACAAGTATAAATACTCATGAAATACAAGAGGAAAAGAGATCTTATTAATAGACTTAAAGGCCAAAAAATTCAGGGACTTCCATGTACCACCTCACCATAGATTGGGCTAAACCAAATATTTCTTTCAGCAAATCACTCCTATGCCATATTCCAACCATGAATGTGGGACTCACAACAAAATATCCAGGGCTTCCTCGAGACTTACTGTGTATCCTTCCATTACTAGTCAAGAAATTCCTAGGCCCAAAACCTTCATCTATGTAACCAGCATTTACTGTGTATCATGTCATTAACGGTCAAGGGATTCCTAGGCCCAATAAACAAACATACACTACCATGCATTACCACAATCCCACCAAAATCGGTCAAGGGATCACTAGGCCCTGAACAAGGATGGATGCCTTTGAATATATTCACCAATACCTTGATTAGTTTTCCTGTCTCTACCCTCAGGCCTTACCGTGTATCCCACCATTACTAGTCAAGGGATTCCTAAGCCCTTTGGAATTTTCCTAAGACCACCTCACCCAGTTTCAAAACCATCTGACAATCCAGCTCAATCAAATGAAAGAACCCCATGGCTATCTGAAATGTTAAGGCAGGGATGAAAAACATTTTCACACCTAGCAAAGCCCATGCCAATGACAACAAGAGAACCCAATACACACATGCATATACCTTTCATTCCAAAAATAGCAAGGAAATCATACATATAACTCGATACCTACAAGTATTCCTATTGTAGTTGCATGATCCAACTCTTCCTTGCTTAATTTGTGCTTCCATTTTCTTTCTTGCCCTTGCTCTACCTTCCTTTCTCCAGTTCTAGAGTTATCTAAGAATTCTCTAAGTATGTCAGAGTTCGTGAGAGAGAGAATAAAGGGAGAGCTCAAAAACTTAAATGATAAAAGGTTAGCCAACAAAATATATGAACATATCCTCATAAATATTTTTATCATTGAGGCCATTATTTTCTTCATTTTCCTCTATTTTCCTTCAATTTCCTCCTCACATGAAACATGTGACATTTCACCTTCATTTTCTCCCAATTCCATTTATTTTCATAAATAAAATGCCAATTAATGCATCTCTTCCTTTTTAAATCCTTTGTCAATGCATTTTCCAATTTCCCTTAGCCATAATAACCAAATGAACACCCACTACACTTTTATTCCCAACATTCATCTTGGAATACATGTCCCATGCCCTTGGTATTATTTTTCCTTCATTAATTTATTACATAAATTTTTAACCAGGGCTATTACAACCCCCCCCCCCCCCTTCGGGGAACACCATCCTTGGTGTTCAATGACACTTATAACTAGAAACACAGGTGAAAATCAAAACATACTGCCCATGGAGCTTTATAACTTAGCTTGATGTAGTATTTTATAATGAACCACATGTTGAAAAGAAAACCAACATGACAACCATACCTCTTATTGGATCTATATAACACAACTCAATGCAATTTTTACATCATACATATGCATATATTGACATAGCAAGAATACAACACAAAAAAAATATACCAAATCACATCCTCTCAACCAGTGAATAGAGAAAGATACATAGCTTGCATCTAATCATCCATCTGCTATGTAGCTTCATTGGGCCAAAATTTCTTCCAATTCACTTTAACTTACTCGATTACTCAATTTCAGAGCACAAGTTGTTTCCACTATAAAATTCACTGAGGTTCCAACTATAATTCTCCTTCTAGCTCAACCTGTAATACATACCAGTCAATCCCATGATCATCGTATTTCACATACTACTAAAGTAATGACACATGGAAAACATCATGGAATTTAACTGATGGGGGAAGTGCAAGTTAGTAGGCCACTAGTCCAATCCTCTAAAGGATTTCAAAAGGCCTACAATATCGATGTGCTAGCTTTGCACATGACCCAATCCTCAAGGAGATATCCAACATGTCTTGTGTTTCCTTTATATTATTCTTGATAACATTTATTTCATATTCCATCTCTCCCAACATGTCTAGTCCAATCAATACCTTGGTCGCTAGATCACTTCAGTTGATGGGAATATTACAACTCCACCCATAAAGTTCCTCAAATGAACTCATCCTCAATGAATATTGATACCATTGGTGTATGAAAACTCAACTAGTGGAAGATACTCTTCCCACTTCTCATGTTGATGCATAACATAAATTTTCAACATTTCTTCTAAAATCATGTTGACCCTCTCTGTCTATCCATCTATCTGCAAATGATAAGTTGTACCGAAGGCCAACTCTATAGCCAAACTTGCAAATAAATCTTTTTGGAACCTAGAAGTGAACTTATCATCTCTGTTTGACAAAATATTCTTCATAATACAATGTAACCTCACTATCTACCTAATGAAGACCTATGCTACCTCACTATTTGAATGAGTAGACTTCACTGGAATGAAGTGAGCTACCTTAGTAAACTTGTCCACTACAATCATGATAAAATCATGTTTTCTACATGTCATTAGTAAAAATGTGATGAAATACATATAAATTGCCTCCCATTTCCACTATGGAATTGGAATCACCTGTAGTAACCCACCTGGATGCTTACACAGTGCCTTTACCTATTGACAATCCAAACATCTAGCCACAAAATCTGCCACTTATTTCTTCAGATTCATACAATAGTATAATTTATTCATTGTTTTCAATGTCTTATGATATCATATATAACCTGAATAAGAATTAACATGAAATTACGGCAATATCAGCTTCTTGAGCTCACTGTTGTTTGGAACATAGATCATGTCCCTAAATCTCACCAAAACATCTTCCACGAGATGATATTCCACATCTTGTTCACCTGTACCCTAATGTTGTAACCTATTCCTAACCTCCCTATACATGTCATCCTATTTTCCTTCATATTAGATTTTATCATGTAAATATACCCCATATGAACTCATTTCTTCTATGATATTTACATGTACTCTTTTGCTGAGATAATCTACAACTATGTTCTCCTCTCCCTTAATGTACTGAATCTTGAAGTCAAACTCACTGATCATAGCCAAACACCTAGATTGACTGGAATTTAGATTAGTTTGGTCAAATAAGTATCTCAATCCATCGTAATCATTCATCAAGATGAATCACTTGGTAAGAAGATAGTGCCTCCACATATTCAATGCATGAATAATCATTTCCAACTAAATGTCATTCACCACATAGTTATGCTCATGCTCATTTAGTTTCCTTGACTCATAACATACCACTTGTCTCTCCTGCATCAGGACTCCACCAAGTCCACTGTTGCAAGAATCTATACACACCAAAAACTCTTTATCCATATCTATAATATTTAGAACTGGAGCATTTGTAAGCAACTTCTTCAACTGCTAAAAAATGGTTGCATATTCCTTTTTCCATTCAAATTTATTTCCTTTCCTTTGTAATGATGTAATAGGATATGCAATATGTGATAATTTATTGATGCACCTCCTATAATAACATGCTAACCCCATGAATGATCTGACCTCATCCAATTTCCTAGGAGCTAGCCATTTCATTATAGCTATGATATTTTATCGATCCAGTACTAGGGCCTTCCTTAGATACACCATGCCCCAAGTAATGTACCTTTGTCTAAAATAAATTTCATTTACTAATATTGGCACAAAATTGATGCTCTCTTAGAAATCTCAATATTTTTGATAAGTGTTCGACATGATCTTCATCATTCTTAGAATATATCAATATATCATTAATGAATGCAATCACAAAATTTTCCAGATAAGGATGCAATACACTATTCATCAAGCACATAAGAGTAGCTAGAGAATTATTCAAACCAAAAGGAACCATAACAAACTCATAATTACCATACCTGGTGTTATCATTATGTAATTTATGATATTTTGAGAAAAAAGACAGAGGACAGCATCAAAACCACTTTGGAAGCTAGGATCTAACCCTTCTGGCTTCAGAGATGGATTTCTCTATAGAATTTAACTCTGTTTTTAATAAATTTTAGGCTAATTATGATTGTGCTTGGTTGTTTTTTTTTATTTTGATTGTTTGGGTGATTAAGTGACTATATTCCCATTGGGCTATGGAGTCAAATAATATAACTGGTTTCGCATCAATTTTTAAAAGAGTTATCACAAGAAAATCTAGGTTGCATTAATTGGATCCTTTAAGATTTTAAATGGATTATGGAGGTGGAAGAAAAGATAAATTCAGTAGAGATTTACAAGAAATTAATTATTCTTCAATCCGACTTAAACAGAAAACATATAAATTGTAAAAAAATCCAGAATAAGGTGTTCTCATTAACATGTCCCATTCATCACAATTTTTGTTTTACAATTAAGATTTTTCAGATTTAAAGAGAAACAAAAAACAATAAAAGACACAATTACAGAAGAAGAAACTTCAACAGTGAATAAACCACATGAATCATGTAATAAGTCCTTGTATTATTGATGCTCCAACAAAATTTTAAAACTACAATGCTCAGTGGGAAAAATATACTCAGAAATCAACCTAGAATACTTTGAACAGTGAAGTATTTATACTAATATTTTACAAAACTGATTACATTAATGTTGTCTCAATCGACAGTGTATTATTAGAAAAAATTGAATAATAAACTCTAACTGTGACAAAAAATAGGCTCAGTAGAGATGATCTGGAATATTGGCATTGTTTCAGAGGAAAAAATTGCTGAGTGGACCTATTTGTGAGATGCGTTGGCTATTGTGTTAGATGATGTGCTGCATGTAGTTTACTTTTCTCAATTACTTTTCACTCTTGTAGTTCACATAATTTATCCCATCGATATTCGTCAGGGATGGTTAATTTGATTACCTTTTGGTAAATCTCATTGACCTCAGTATATCTGGAAAAGCTAGGATTTACCACAAAGATGTGATTTACCTCATGCTGAATAAAAAAATTCATTGTTGATTGCTTATAGGATTGCTTTGTTAGTCATATTGCCTTTAATGCTGGAAAGTTTGGTGTTTTCCCTGGAAATTTCTTTCAATTTCTTCACATAATATTCCTGAGCTATTAACTAATCATTAATAACAAATAGAGGAGGCATACCCTTATGTGTTAGAGGCTCAATCCTTTTGAAGAATCTATTCACTTCTATCTCTAAGCCATGACATTTCTCTTGCAACTGAACCACCAAATTCTTGTTGGTAAGAATCCTCTTCATTTCTAAGATGGTCTTTGTTCTATCATCCACTCCCAAGTCATCTAGCTCATATCTGTTCTTGTAGTTTAGGAACTCGATGATTTTATTTTATGTAACATGCATATCCCCAAGCTCTTGTTTGATAGTTGTGATAACATCATTTTCCTTCTGAATTAATTCCTTGTGTTCATAAATAATCTGCATGCAGGGCGATATTTCATTAATGGAATTCATAATATCTGCCCAGATGATTTCCTTGGCTTGGTCCAAGGTCTGTCCAATGGTTAGTTCTCTCTCTGACTTCTGCAATCTCTCTATTAATTTTTGTTCTCTCTGTGTTTCTGCTGAATGTGAGGCTTCAGTCCTTGATCTCTGAAATTGCAATATTTTGATTTGATCCTGAAACTTATTTATTTCCTTTGTCTTGATAGACAGATTCTCCACTACCTTTGTCAACTATTTTGCACCATATGTAGTCTGAGTTGTAGAGGTTGTAGCTATGGGGATAGTTTTAAGAGGTACAACATCCAAAATAACCATGGAGAGTTTTGTAGTCTGCTCCCTCTCTTTGATCATTTTTTTCCATTTCTGTCTCCATTTTTCTCAATTGTGCATTTTGCTCCATGATGAGCTTCATCATATCACTCTTTTGAGACTCTGTTTCTTCAATGTACCTAGTGAGAGGGTCTTCTGTAGCTGACAACTTCAGTTGTTTCCTCAATTTTTCTATGTTAGAATTCTTCTTCTTTATTATCTCTTCTACAACATTCATGTTGGAGGGATCATATCCTATCTTAACTACCAATTCTTCCAAATATTTTATCCTTGCATCATTGGCAAGAGAGGTTATTTTCTCCATTTCTAGCTGTGACTGAATGTTGGCCAAGGAAACCTGCAACTTATAAAAACTCATGGTTGTGTTAGTTAAGGTAGAGGAAATCATTTCACTTGTTTTTTTGTGCACCTCCTTTTGATCAATGGGATGAATGTATTTTATATCAAACTCAGATGAAGTCTTATTGTAATTATTTGATGTCTTAGGCTATGAAATATGTTCCTCAAGAAATTCCATTTGCGTTTTACCTTTCTCAGAGTCAAATCCTGACAACAACCTACTCTAAGAACTAGAAGTCTACTTCTAGAATTGATTGTATGTAATGCTCTTCAAAATATCATTCTTCAATTTTATTTCCCTGAAGGTATCAAACATTTTCTTCTCTTTCTCCCCTGGGACAACCTTAGTTGTCTAAATATATTTTTACTGGTCCTGTGAAGCTATAGAAGTAGTAGGAGAAGGGGTGGATTGGCCACCAACTTGAGAGGATGTAGGTGTCTCCTTAGTGATTATGAAAACCTCCTGTTCTAAATCTTTATTTGTATTGACTTTAGGATTAAGTTTGGTTATTTTCCTATACATTATCTTGAACTCCTTGCTTGTAGTGTTAGTCACTGAAGGTGAATCTTCTTCTCTCAGCATTTTTCCTGCTTTCTCCTATGGGACAGGAGTTTGTGATGTTGATATAGAGAATAGCTTCTCCTCGGCTTCCTGCAAAGTGTTTTCAACCCACTCCATTTGGTTCATGTACTTCTCTATCTCTGGCCTTTGGTATGTATATGAGTAGTCTTGTTTTCTACCCTTAACCTTGAAATTGTTTCCAAGGGATTATTGGACCAGGTAAAGCTGAGACTGAAATTCATTTCCTTCATGATCTCATCTCCTTCCTCCCCTGCTGACCTATTGTTGAAAATGAATGGCCCAATCTGTGTTTTAATCCTGAACTGTGATTTCTTCTTTACTGATACAAAGTGGATTTCATCAAAATTCAACATCTGCCTAATGTACTCTAAAGAAAAAATCCTCGTTGGGATGAATTTTGGAATCTTGTAAGAAGCAAGCTCACAGCCATAAACTCTCAACTCTATGTAGTTCTAGTATAAATACCAGTCCCCTGTATTTGCCTGATCTGATAAATGTAGAATCCTTTTGATGTCTTCACTAATTCTTTTCTCAATTGTACTACTCAAAAGGCTCATTGTTGGATGTACAAATATTTCAATGAATTGTTTCTATGAATACTCCTTCTTCTCTTCCATTACTAATGTGGTCCAGAAGATTACTGGCTGTTTATTTCCATATTCATCCAATTCCTGCATAGAAAATTTAAATTTATCTACTTGGAATTATAGAAACATGTAAACTATAATAGAGGAATATTTAAACACCCCTTCTGTCTGAAATTTTACAAATTCGTCATGAATACTATCTACCAGGAATTGGATTAAATTGAAAATGATAACTAGTTTAGAATCCGTGGAAAATATGGAGAGGAAACCTATGATGGACTCATATATCCATTGGTCGGAATAGTAACCGAGGTATGAAATAAATGTGATAATTTTCTTGGCTCTGTCAAGGAATATAGAGGAAGAGTATGGAGGGTTCTTCTTAGGCAACTAAGTATCTTCTCCTAGAAAAATTTCAAAGATTTTATCCCTTTTGGAAAAATCTAGTTTGTGATACAATTCATTAAGGGATTCTAGGAAGAAAGGGGTGCCATTTTCTACAGAAGGGGCCTACATCATTTGATTGATGGATTGTGTAGTGATGGTGAAGAGAATTTCACATGTGGGGGAAATTATGGCTCTCTGGCTGGGTATATAACAAGCTTGAAATTTTCGGATGAATTCGGGGGCACTGTGAGTATGGGGGAAAATATAGTAAGGTAAGTTTGACTCCCACAGTCCAATGTCATCTGATTTATCTATGGATTTGTCCTCTAACCAAAAATACATCTTGAATATTTCAAATTCACAGAGAGTTTGAGGGATCTTATAGTCTCTGCTAGCTAGGGGGACATGGTCTAGATCAACAGGAGAATGGATCAAAGGGTTAAATGGTTCCTCCTGGATTTTCTTCTTAGGAGGCATTATGAATTGTTTTAAAAGGAATTGAAAGGATTTAATAAGGAACAAGTTTACTGGGATTGTGTAAAGCTCTGGAAATGGTTGAAGAAGGTGTAGTGAATGCAGTGGCTATGGTTGGCGATGAATTGATAAATCAAAATGGAGGTTTGTGAACCTATCAAAAACAATGAAAATTGCAGAGAAATGAGCACAGTAAAGGCTTACAATTTTTACACTGCATGGTTTATGCACAATTTGGGTTTTTCCATTGATTATGGCATGGCTCTGTTACATTAACGGTCATTTTTTTGATTAAATTCATTAACAGATTGATTTCAGTGGGAAGAGATGTGATTGGAAACAGGCATATGAGTTGGCGCGACGGGACTGGCGGGTGCAACAAATAGGTAGGTGGTTTTGGAATGGTGGAGAATGGAAATTTTCGAGGGGGTATGAAGTGGTAAGTGGTATGAGTGGAGGAGGGTGCGAAATGTGAAGAAGTCGCCATGTCGTCATGGGCTTGAAAGCTAAAACAACCTTTTTCGGACCCCACCTCGGCGATAAAGCTCGTATGGAGGGGGGGGTGAAATTCAATGTAAACTATTAGATTAGGAGTAGAGGAAATAGATGATATATAGATAGGGGTGGCGTTTAATGTGATATGATTTGACAGGTTTTCGGTAGCGGTAGGTTAATGAAAGTAAAAACTTTGGATAGTATGGTAAAATATCCAATATTTCCATTTATGTGCCCAATGATTTTAGAGTTTGGATAAAGTGTTTTTATTACTTTGTCCTCTTATGTACATAAATAAATTTGAAAAAAAAAATTAGGATAACCAATTTAATTCTTTTCTAGGCTCCAAAAACACTTCTACATACCCATTGAGTTTTATTTATTTTTCTAAACTAATATTTTTTCTTATATCTTGTTAGAGTGCATTCAAGCTAGCAAACCCACATCACTTTTGTTATAAAAAAATATAATCTACTCTATCACTTATTTCTCCTATTGATTCATATTAAGAAATTGAATAAATTTCATTTTCTACCTAGCTACTGATTTACTAAGATTAAATTGTTTGGAAAATATTTATTCACTAACCTAATTAACAAAAATTCACAATTGTTCACTCATGATTAAGCTGCATGATTTTAACAAAAATCTTGTCATTGTGGAATTTTTAAACAAGCTTCACACAATCTTATTCGATGATTACATAAAGAAAACTAATCTATCAGTAGTGGAATTTGAATTTGTAGCATTTCCACTGTTATTTTTTTCTATTTTTTCTTTTGTGGGGTTCCTATTTTCTTTTTAGTGGAATTTGAATTTGTAGCATTTCCACTGTTATTTTTTTCTATTTTTTCTTTCGTGGGGTTCCTATTTTCCTTTTATTCTTTTCAAAAAAAAAATTGTCTTTTTCTCTGTATTCATTTTTTATATATACCCTCTTTTCATTTTATTTCATAATATTTTTTTTGGAAATCATTTTCATATTGAAAATTATTTACAATGTAATATTATTAAGACAAAATACTCCATCAGCTTGGGGTCCTATAATTTACAGGACCCTCGCACCTGGTCTCGAAAGCAGTCTTGTAAATTTCCTCTTCTTTGATGCATACATGGTGATATCTTGATCTAATATCAATATTTGAGAACATTTTTTCTCCCTTCAACTGTTCAAATAAGTCATCAATCCTTGGAAACAAATACATATTCTTGATTGTTACGTGTTTCAAATGCATGTAATCAATGCACAACCTAAGATTACTATCCTTATTCTTCACAAATAATACCAGTGCACCCCAAGGTGACACACTTGGCCTTATGTATCCATTGTCAAGCATTTCCTTCAACTAAAAATTCAATTCCATTAACTTTGGTGTGCTAATCCTCAGAGGCTCCTTTGATGTCAGTGTTTTCCTTAGTACCAACTCAATAGAAAATTCCACTTCCCTATGAGGTGACAACTCTGAAATATCTGTGGGGAATACATCCTAGAACTATTGTAAAATTGGAAATTTGCTCAATACCTTTGCATCCTCAAAACCCTTACCTTTTTCACTAGAAATGTGCACTGAAAATAAAAAACACCCTTTCTTGCAACTATGCTTCACCTACATAGATGTAATAATTTTGATTGTTGTACCTTTCTTCTTATCCTACAATATTCTATGTTCTTCATTTTCATCTAAGAACTCAATAACCTTATCATAAAAATATGCCTTATTCATGTGAAGATAAATCCAATACATACCCAAAAGCATATTGTATGATCCCAATGGAAGTACATTCAAATGTGTTGATGTAGGCATACCATTGAGCTCAAATGCACAACATCTTACCCAGTCATGAAAATTTTTCTTTGTAACTATATCCAACTACACTAACCAATATTTTGCATGTACTTCTTTATTCATACCACACTTATCCACCAGTTCAGGGTTAACATAACTATAATTAGATCCAGGGTCAATCAAAATGGAAACAAATTGATTACAAACCTTACCATCTATTAGGGTCCTATTAGGTCCCTGTAATTTGTCAGATTTGCAAGGGAAAATGCACAAGGGTAACATCAAACCAAATTTGGAGTCCAAGGACTTAGCCTTCCTAGACTCAGAGAGGGCTCTCTCTATGCTTATGTAAAGGATGTAACTTGATAGCATTTAGGGTTTTATTTTAGGCTATTTATTAGGTTTAAGGTTTGTTTGTTTGTTTTGATTAGTTGGGTAGGTTGTCAAGGAAAATAGATAGAGTAGGAGAGGTTTAGACCATTGGGCTATGGAGTCTATAATAGGTTTAGAAAGGTACAACAATAAGTCAAGGATACTTCAGAGGGCAAGTTAACAGGGTTTAATGGATCTTCAAGGCATAGGTGACTGGAGTGAACAATAAATTATGAACAAAGTAGGTGCAAAGGGTAGTTAAGAATCCTTTTTCAAATACCACACCAAGAAAGGCCTTTAGAATAACATGCATGAAGACAAGACCAAAGATAGGGCATACCATACTCCTTTGACCAAAACCCTTGTTACACCATTTTTTGGTCATCTAACCTATTATCATTAGATGGACCCAAGTACACCATGTAAGACCAATTTTACCCTACAATCCGGCAAACCCTAGAGAGCTATAAACTTGTATAGTCTCCAACGATTTCACCTTCAAGGTAAGAAAAAATTTAGGATAAACAATAGCATAGATCAAAGAAGAGGGAACTCCTAACTTGATTAATCAAACTATAGATAAAATTCAAGGCAACTATTTAAGATGAGCAAAAGGGCATGGAAAATCATAAACCTCTTTAGCTAAACCTAAGCAGCAATACTTTGAAGTAAAGACCTCAAAAACAATGTTTAAAGTGATGGAAAAGGGCAAGGCTAACCATAAACCTCTTTAACACTGACTCCATTGAATCAATCATGACATAAACAAGTAGAGTGGGTTTAGAGAGCAGCTAAGAATTCTCTAAACTGACCTAGCAGATGAAAACATGAAAGCAAGAGAAACATGCAGACTTAATGAACTTTTGACAACATTCCTTAAGCTAAAACTTATGTTATAATGCAAGAGAAGGATGAAACAATATGTAATAAATGAAGACAAAACAAGAAATACATCACCATTTTCCATGTTCATGAATCCTACAAAGTGCTTGGCTCCATTTCCATTCAGTCCAAAAGATTACAAGGTTCCAAGGCCAAAAACTCTTTACAACTCAGAGCCCATGCTCATTTCAACAAGTGAAAACCAACCAATAGCCAAAATTAACAATGAGGCCCTCATCCAATATTTATCATGAAAAGGAGAGTCAAAACCCTAACTATGGATTTGGAGGCCATTAATTGCTCATAAATATCAATTTTTTCCTTTGAGACCATGCAAGGCCCAAGGCACAAATATCCTATTCTAATAAATGAAAAATATCTCCTAACACCTAACTTAGCAAAAAAAAGTCTGACTTTGAGGCTCTCAGTAACTTCCAAAAATATCTCAGTTTGTTTTGTTGATTTTTTTGCAAGGACGCGGCTTTGAGGTCCAAGGGTGCAGTGCCTGCATAGGAAAAGTAGGTCAACTTGCAGCTAGGTTTTGAAGGCATTCCCGATGTCGGAAGGAGCTCCATGATGGCTCGCTGGAAAGATATAAAGTATAATTTCCAAAACTTCCATTGGTTTTTCATTTGATTTCCATTTTCCTGTTCAAAATCCAAAACTCCCAAGGCTGGTAAAGGCGCAACGCCAACCCTGAAAACAAGGCATAAAGGTGAAATTTAACATATTTTTGGCCCTTTGGGAGGACCAGTACTGCTCCAAATGAGCTGAAACTTTGCGTGCATGATTCCCTTGGCCTAAGGAATCCAAACATGTAAATTTTTCCTCCAATGGATACCTCAATAAAAATCGCAGCGCCTGCACTGGGAAAAATTGCATGTTTTGTCGTTGAGATTTGGAGGCCTTCCCGATGTCCAAATGAGCTCCATGATAGCTCATTGAAAAGCTTGTACGGTTTAGTTTCCAAAAATACATTTAGCTTTCATAATGGACTTCATTTACCTACCCAAAAATACATTCTCCCGAGACTACTGCAGGCAAGGGCGCAGTAGTGAGGTCCAAGGGCACAGCACCTGCACTGGAAAAAGGGGTCATCTTGCAGCTAAGTTTTGAAGGCCTTCCCGGTGTCGGAATGAGCTCTGTGATAGCTCATTTGAAATCTTGTCGCGTCTAATTTTTAAAAATTCCCTTGGTTTTCTGATTGGACTTTAGGTACCTATAAAAAAACCAAATCTCCCAAAGCTATTAAGGGCGCAACGCTAGCCCTGAAAACAAGGCAGAAAGGTGAAAATTTGCATTTTTTTGCCCTTTTAGAGGACCAGTTTTGCTCCAAATGAGCTGAAACTTGGTGAGTGTGATTTCCTTGGCCTAAGGAACACAAAAATGTAATTTTTTCCTTAAATGGATGACCCAATAAAAAGCGCAACGCCAAGGGCGTTGCACCCTTGGCCCTCAAAAACAGTAAAAAATCAAAACACTTCAAAAACTTGCCAAACTTTGGATTTGTGCTACTGATTGGGTTTGGGATGTTTTTAGGGGATGGTTTAACCAGTTTTTTAAGTTTTTATTTTTTTTTAGCCTCCTTTTCCCCATCATACCTCTCATAGGCCTCATTTCCCTCACTGCACTTTCTTCACTGACGATTCTTCAACTTTTCCCTCATCTAATCCACTAACTTGTGTGTTGCCATTATCAGTGTCATCAAGGCTCTTTGAGCCACTATCAATCATCCTTACTTTCATTTCCCTCTATGCTATATTTAAAACTGATGTGCCTCACTAACCTCTTCTTCATTTACATTTTCTTTACAGCCTTCAATGCTCCTTCTTTACTACCCAATTCCTTATTTGCATCACCCCCCTTCACTACCACTTCTTCATTGCTTGTTTTGTCATTGTTGCATCTCCCTTAGTGACATTTGAAAAACATTTTCTTGAGAGACCTTAGGATCTCAAAATGAAAATAAGATAAAGGGATAATGGAATGGCGACCTTTGTAGTGTAGGGAATGAATGAATGAATTTTATGACCTGTTTTAGATAAATGACAACCTTTAAACTTAATGTAAGCACCCTTTTCAATTATTGATCTTCTTGATAGGCAGATGGAATGAGGTTCAATAGTGATTGCAAGTTCAAGGCATAGGGTAGCTTTTTAGGGTTCAATTCCTTTAAATTAAATCATCCAAAATGCTTGAGAATGAGTTGATGACTTGTACTTACCCTCACCAGCGTTTGGAGAACCTTGAAGATGATTTGAAGTAGCTTTGAGGTGATTTGAAAATTTTGTAGGGCTTAGAAGTCCTCTCTATCCAAGGGTGCAACGCTACTGACAATTTTTAAGGGCACATCACCTTTTGGCAGAGGGCATTTGGAGGTCTTCTCGGTGTCCAAATTGAGCCCATGATAGCTAGTTGGAAATATTATCATATAAATGTTCCAAATATACCTTTTATTTTGTAATTGGAATTGATTTTACCTATCAAAAGTGGATTCTCACAATATTGTTCAAAAGGTGTTGAATGATGGTGCAGAAATGTTGAGTGCTAGTGCAGGAAACATTTAGAGGCCTTCCTCAATTCCAAATTGAGCTCATTATAGCTAATTGGAAATCTAGTCTAGTATAGTTGTCATTTGACTCATCAAGAAAGTCATTTAGAGGCTCCAGCTATGAGAAAACATGATTTTCCCAATGTCACTCTAGAAGTGCATCAATTCTCCCGTGACAGCTGTAGTTTTGAAATTTCTCTAAAACCATAACACATGTGTAAAATCTGAAGGAGTTTTTTCTTCTTGGACCTATGATCGACATAAAACTCTCTCACTTTTGTCAAATTCAGCTCTGTTATGTCAGAAACATATTTTGAAGCAAAACGGGCCCTATGAGTGAAAAATGGCTTGGCTCTTGGAATGAATTCCTGGAAAATGATGGAGGCATGATGTTTATGAGTTGGTATGGCTTCATGATTTCTGATATGACCTTCCATATGGATCTTCTGCTCCTATGCCTCCTTTCCATAGCAAACCCTAGCCTAGTGGAAGAGGAAATTAGTGTTTAGTGCTTCCTCCATGTCATTTTCTGCAAGGGGTCAATGTGTTGGCACTCAACTGGACTATCAAGTTCAAAACCCTAGTTCTACTCAAGACCAAGTTTTCCTCCTCTAATATAAGTTCTATTCCTTTAGGAACATACCATTTACCTTATCAATTTCTTCTGTTTATTGACCTCTTAACACTCCTGCAGAAGTGCCAAGTTACATTTACCTTTTGCAGAACTTGAATTTGACAAGTTAGTCTTCTTTGGATACTTTTAGATATTTTATTGAAAAACCATCTCTCAAAATTTCAAGACATCTAAACCGTATTCTAACAAAGAAAAACAGTTTCTGAAACACCAATGATTGACCTTGGACCATATGAAACCCTAATTGACCTACTGGGGGGTTCTTTGACCTAGTCCTTGACTGAAAATGGGTTTGGAGGCTTTAAGTGTAAAAACAGTGTATGGACTAAGTGATATATTGAATATCCAAAATCCAATGTACTTGATTTATCTAAAGAGCCTATAGAGATAGTTTTGAGACAATCAATGCTTGAGGAATTTGGGAATCATGGGCATGAGTTAGGCTATAGGTAAACCCTAGATGAAAGTGGTGTTATGGGCAATGGAAAAATAGAGAAATGAGGTTATATATGGGAAAATAGGCTAGATATGAGAGGCACAAGCCCATAAGGATTTTTTAGGAGTGGGAGGGTGACCATGAAAATGGAAAAATGGTAGAATAGTGAAATTTTTTTGATAAGGATAATGAAGGCAGTGAGATTTTTAAAACACAATATTCAGGGAATTTTGTTTTTAGAAATATTGAACCAATATTTATTCATCTATAGATAGTAAAAATTACTAATGACTAATAGTGGCTCCACTTGTGAGGGCAGCTCCTTTTCAGGAGGTGTCCATTACCGCAGAGCTCAAATCTCTGAGTTTCGAAGACCAATGCCTTACTTGCACTTTGTAGATTTCTTTCCTTCATTTGTTGATGTTCTCTTGAAGGTATGATCTCAAAAAATCTAAAAACATGATTGATTTAATCTCAGTTATACCTAGCTATCCTACTTTGCCTAACATTTTTTCTTCTTTTGGGTGAACTTGGACTGGAAAACCCTCAACGTTCTTTTCTTTTGAAAGAATAAGAAACTATCTACTTGTACCCTTATCACTTCCAAGAGTTCAGATTAGGCTAATGGAATCTCTTATTCTCTACCTTGTCTACTCATTTTCAGTATCAAGCTGTTTGACAAAATTTATTCTCTAACTTAATAACATGAAATTTAAAACATGACTAAACTAGGATTAAACTATCTGATTTTTCATAGGCTATGGCATTTGAGAAAGCTGCAAACAGACATTATTTTTGTACAATAAAAAACTAGGAAACATGAGGGATGTGATTCAAATTTTTTTATGTATCCCTCTCATTTCCTTTGGTTTAGGTTTATTCTTTGGGAACCAGCAATATTTTCCTAATCTAATCTACTGACAGGCCAATTTTACATTTTTTGGAGAAATCTTCTTTCACTAACCTATCAGCAGAAATTTAAAACATGTTTACTCATTATTAGGCTAGAACACTGAACAAGATTCTTCCTTTTCAACTAGTAGTGGCATTTAGGCTTGCACACTTTTAGCAGTACTCTTTTTTGGGTATGGGGTTGTACCTCTTCTTTAAATCTGCCCTCTTTTTCTTCCTTTCTCTGTTTTTGTGTTTTTGTTTTTCAAAATAATCTAAAACTAAAAAAGTGTTGGGCTTATTTGCACCTATCTGTCCTAATCTAACTTTACATATGATGTTCATTCATTTTGTGAACTCTCTCTTCCAGTATAACCAATCAAGTAGATGATTCTATGAGTGATCTTGGTGTAGCTCTTTGAGAGTGCTAAAAAATCAAAAAGCCACTCCCACCTCACTTGTGTTTGAAAAGTGGTGCCTAAAAGTTTCTTTAAACCTTGCATCAAACTGCTTCTGACATACTTTACTCTTTCTCCACATGTCTCTAAGAAAGTAATAAAAGGATCTTGGAATAATACCTGACTTAGAGGATTTGAGAAATGGAATTCATTCAGGACTACTCCTTCTTTCACTTGGCTATTCTTGGGATTCTTTTGAACAAGAAACTCCACCTCTTCCTCATGATCATTTGTACTAGCAACCTCTTCATATATTGCAATATTATCCTCCAAAAAACTTGATGTATTCTGATTGAGTGGGCTAAAATCTATGTGAAGGTCATCATGTTGATGAGAAGTATCACTCTTTTCCAGAAAATCTTCTTGAGAAGGTAGTTCAACAACTCTTATGTGATTATCAATTTTCAAGCCTTCATCTGCAATTTGAAATTCAATGGGACTTGGTGGCTGAAAATATGGAGTTGAGGAGAATTCTATGTCATAAATGATTTCCTCATCCTCTTCAGGAAAAGGCTCCTCATTGACAACTTGCTCAGGAAGTTCATTATATTCCCCAACCTCAACATCAAAACTCAAATACTGCTAATTTCCAATTATATGAAATTTATTTCTGATGGACTGAAATGAAGCAGAAAAAGGAGTCAAGATTCTTCACTTACTTCCAAATTTTCTTAACTTTCCCCATCAGTGTCATATCTGGCATGTATTGGCTGATCACTATTTTGATCAAACTGAACTTCCTCCCACAAAACAACTATTGATTTCTCTACAAGATTAGCTTCTATTTGGAGAACATGACTATCATCTTACTGATCAAAATTTGGAAAATCATCATAATAATTAATGTCACCAATCAAACATATTTGATTATCAGATTTTTTTTCTTCAAATTGATCTACACATCCATTTTCTGATCTTTTGTAGCTATAATTAGCATCAGAATCAATAGAAATGTTATGTTCATAAGAAGGTTTAGAGGCTGGTTGCATGCTTAGAATCTGATTTATTTCCTCTTTAGTTAAGAGAGGAGGCACTTTTCTCTTTATTTGGATAGCATTACAACAGTTCTCTTTCTCTTGTGAAAGCTGATTCTAAGGCTGAATGTCTTCTTGAGCCTCAACTAGAAGAGATGGTGAGTCACTACTCTTTCCTTCAGAGATATCCTGTAGATTTTCTTCCATTTCTTGATTGATTTCATGCTTAACCAACTCCTCTTGGTTTTCATGATACATTATTTGAGAATGAAATTCATGAACTGCTTATAATAGGCTTTCAAGATGCCAATTTCCCAAGTCTTCATCAATGTTTAGAAGGTACTATATGAGATCTTTAGATTTATCACAAAAAATTTTAGTTAATGATAAAGATGAAAATTTTTCTTTATAGTGTTCATAAAATACCTTATGGAAATCCTTCAAAGAAAACAAGGTGCCAGGGTCTAGGCCTTCATACCATTCTCTTACCTTTCCTTTTGACGTTCCCATGAATATTTTCATGAGGCAGTCTTCATGCCATTCAAATTTTAACCTCCATACATGTATATGAAATTTGATGAGGTGTAACAAGGGGTCATCAAGTTTTTTATATTGAAACATAGGCAGATTTGAAACCCAGTCTATCTAAGGCATTTTGTGTGTGAACCTAGGGATGTGATCTCTGTTCATTGGAGCATATATCCTTTGTATCCTTGGATCCATGTTTGTAAATCAGAAAGGGTCGCTGCATCTTTTCAACCAATCTAGAGTTCTCTACCAGTGGAGTCTTTAGTTCTATTGAGAGTTGTGGAGTCGCCAGGTGGAAGGTTTCAACTTTGTTGTCCACCATCAACATGATTAATGCATTCACAAGGGAATCTATTAGAACTAGTGGGGTCAACAGGGATACTGTGGACTAGTGGAGTCACCAGGTGGATGTTTTTTACTGCTTTGAGGATATATACTTGTTGTCCACCACCAACAATTGACAAAAACAAATATAGAGATTTTTGTGGGGTTTTATGAGTTTCCTTATACAACACTAAGACTTTAATGAGTTTTATCTAGTTGAGACATCATGTTGCTAGTATGGTGAATCAATTACATAGTAATCTTGGCTAACACTTGATTTTTAAAGTTTGAAAGAGGTTTTCTAAGTTCTTTAAGGATGTCTAAGTTTGTTTCTTACTCAGGGTCCCACCATGATCACCATTATGTTAGTTCCCCGTAATCTGTCAGATTGGCAAGGGAAAATGTACAAGGGTAACATCAACCCATTCTTGGAGTCCTAGGACCTAGCCTTCTTGGACTTAGATAGGGCTCTCTCTATGCTTATGTAAAGGATGTAACTTGATAGCATTTAGGGTTTTCATTTTAGGCTAGTTATTAGGTTTAGGTTTTGTTTGTTTGTTTTGATTGGTTGGGTAGGTTGTCAAGGAAAACATATAGAGTAGGATATTTTTAGACCATTGGGCTATGGAGTCTATAATAGGTTTAGAAAGGTACAACAATAGGTCAAGGATTCTTTGGAGTGCAAGTTAAGAGGGCTGAATGGATCGTCAAGGCTTAGGTGAGTGGAGTGAACAATAAATTGTGAACAAAGTAGGTGTAAAGGGCAGTTAATAATCCTTTGTCAAATACCACAACAAGAAGGGCCTTTAGAATACCATGCATGAAGAAAAGACCAAAGACAGGGCATACCATACTTCTTTGACCAAAACCCTAGCAAGCAAACATCAAGGCAAAAATTTGGAAAACCCTAGAGAGCAATAAACTTGTATAGTCTCCAGTGATTTCACCTTCAAGGTAAGAAAACATTTAGGATAAACAATAGCATAGATCAAATAAGAAGGAACTCCTAACTTGATTAATAAAACTATAAAGAAACTTCAAGGCAACTATTTAAGATGAGCAAAAGGGCATGGCAAATCATAAACCTCTTTAGCTAAACCTAAGCAGCAATACATTGAAGTAAAGATCTCAAAAACAATGTTTAAAGTGATGGCAAAGGGTAGGACTAACCATAAACCTCTTTGACAGTAACTCCATTGAATCATTCATGAGATAAAAAAGCAAAGCGGGTTTAAAGAGTAGTTAAGAATTCTCTAAACTGACCTAGCAGAGGAAAACATGAAAGCGAGAGAAACACACAGACTAAATGAACTTTTGACAACATACCTTAAGCTGAAAATTATGTTCTAATGCAAGAGAAGGATGAAACAATATGTTATAAATGAAGACAAAACAAGAAAGACATCACCATTTTCCATGTTCATGAATCCCACAAAGTTATTGGCTCCATTGTCATTCAATCCAAAAGATTACAAGGCTCCAAGGCCAAAAACTCTTTAAAAATCAGAGCCCATGCTTAGTTCAACAAGTAAAAACCAACCAATAGCCAACATGAGTAATGAGTCCCTCATCCAATATTTATCATGCAGAGAGTCAAAACCCTAACTAGGGTTTTGGAGGCCATTAATTTCTCATAAATATCAATTTTGTCCTTTGAGACCATGCAAGGCCCAAGGCACAAATATCCTATTCTAATAAATGAAAAATATCTCCTAACACCTAACTTAGCGAAAAAAATCTGGCTTTGAGGCTGTCAATAACTTTCAAAAATATCTCAGTGTGTTTTTTTTACCTTTTTTCAGGGCAAATTTGAGGTCCAAGGGCGCAACGCCTGCACAAGAAAAATAGGTCAACTTGCAGCTAGGTTTTGAAGGCCTTCCCGATGTCGGAATGAACTCCGTGATGGCTCAATGGAAATCCTATCAAGTCTAATTTCAACAATTTTCCTTTTATTTTCATTTGGTGTCCATTTTCCTATTCAAAAACAAAAACTCCCAAGGCTTCTAAAGGCGCAGTGCTAGCCCTGAAAACAACGCAGAAAGGTGAAATTTAACATGTTTTTGACCCTTTTGGAGGACCAGTATTGCTCCAAATGAGCTGAAAATTTGTGTGAATCATGTCCTTGGCATAAGGAATAAGAAAATGTAAAGTTTTCCTCCAATGGATGCCTCAAGAAAAAGCGTAGTGCTTGCACTAGGGAAAATTTCATGTTTTGTAGCTAAGATTTGGAGGCCTTCCCTGTGTCCAAATGAGCTCCATGATAGCTCATTTGAAAGCTTGTCTAGTCTATTTTCCAAAAATAACTTTATTTTTCAGAATGGACTTCATTTACCTGTCCAAAAATGCATTCTCCCAATACTGCTACAGGCAAGGGCGTACCAGTGAGGTCTAAGGGTGCAACACCTGCACTCGAAAAATGGGTGATCTTGTAGCTAAGTTTTGAAGGCATTCTCGATGTCGGAATGAGCTCCATGATAGCTCATTGAAAATATTATTGAGTCTAATTTCCAAAAATTCCCTTGGTTTTCTGATTGTACTTTAGTTACATATAAAAAAATCCAAATCCCCGAAGGCTTCTAAGGGCGCAGTGCCAGCCCTGAAAACAAGGCAGAAAGGTGAAATTTTTCATGTTGTTTGCCCTTTTGGAGGTCCATTTTTGCTCCAAATGAGCTAAAACGTGGTGAGTGTGATTTCGTTGGCCTAAGGAACCAAAAAAGGTAAATTTTTCCTTCAATGGATGCCCCAAGTAAAAGTGCAGCGCCAAGGGCACTGCGCCCTTGGCCCTAAAAAACAGTTAGAAATCCAAACACTTCAAAAACTTTCCAAACTTTGGATTTGTGTTGCTGATTGGGTTTGGGATGTTTGTAGGGGGTGGGTCATTGATTTTGTTAAGGTTTTATTTATTTTTAGCCTCCTTGGCCCCATTATACCTCTCATAGGCTTGATTTCCCTCACTGCACTTTCTTCACTGATGATTCTTCAACTTTGCCCTCATCTGATCCACTGACTTGTGTGTTGTCATTATCAATGTCATCAAGGCTCTTTGAGCCACTGTCAATCATCATTACTTTCATTTACCTCTCTGCTATATTTATCACTAATGTGCCTCACTAACCTCTTCTTCATTTACATTTTCCTTACCACCTTCAATGCTCCTTCTTTACTACCTGATTCCTTATTTGCATCACCCCCCTTCACTGCCACTTCTTCATTGCTTTTTTTTTCATTGTTGCCTCCCCCTTAGTGACATTTGAAAAACACTGCCTTGAGAGACCTTAGGACCTCAAAATGAAAATAAGATAAAGGGATAATGGAATGGCATCCTTTGTAGTGTAGGGAATGAATGAATGAATGTTATGACCTATTTTAGACAAATGAAAACCTTTAAAATTAATGCAAGAACCCTTGTCAATTATTGATCTTCTTGATAGGCAGATGGAATGAGGTTCAACAGTGATTGCAAGTTCAAGCATTAGGGTAGCTTTTTAGGGTTTCAATTCCTTTCAATTAAATCATCCAAAATTCTTTAGAATGAGTTGATGACCTATACTTACCCTCAAAAACATTTGGAGAACCTTGGAGATGATTTGAAGCAGCCTTGATGTGATCTGAAAATTTTGTAGGGCTTAGAAGTCCTCTCTGTCCAAGGGCACAACGTTAGTGCCAAATTCTAAGGGCATATTGCCTTTTTGCAGAGGGAATTTGGAGGTCTTCCTGGTGTCCAAATTGGGCCCATGATAGCTTGTTGGAAATCTTATCCTGTTTAATTTCCAAATATACCTTTTATTTTCTGATTTGTGTTGATTTTACATATCAAAACTGGATTCTCCCAAGATTGGTCAAAATGTGGTTAATGATGGTGCAAAAATGCTGAGTGCTGGTGCAGGCAACATTTGAAGGCCTTACGCAACTCCAAATTGAGCTCATGATAGCTAAATGAAAATATATTCCAGCCTAGTTGTCATTTCACTCATCAGGAAAGTCATTTGGACACTCTAGCTATGAGAGAACTTGATTTTCCCACTATCACTCCAGAAGTGCAACAATTCTCCCGTGACACCTGTATTTTTGAAATTTCTCTAAAACCATGACACCTGTGTAAAATATGAAGGAATTTTCTCTTATTATACCTAAAATGGACAAAAACCTCTCTCACTTTTGTCAAATTCATCTCCATTAGGTTAGAAACATAGTTTCAAGAAAAATTGGCACTATGAGTGACAAATGGCTTGGCTCTTGGAATAAATTCCTGGAAAATGATGGAGGCATGATGTTTATGAGTTGGTATGGCTTCATGCTTTCTGATATGACCTACCATATGGATATTCTTCTCCTATGCCTCTTTTCCATAGCAAACCCTATCCTATTGTAAGAGGAAATTAGGGTTTAGTGCTTCCTCCATGTCATTTTCTGCAAGGGGTCACTGTTTTGGCACTCAACTAGACTATCAAGTTCAAAACCCTAGTTCTCCTCAAGACCAAGTTTTACTCCTTTGCTATAATTTGTCTCCCTTTAGGAACATACCATTTACCTTATCAATTTCTTATGTTGATTGACCTCTTAACACTCCTGCAGAAGTGCCAAGTTACATTTACCTTTTGTAGAACCTGAATTTGACAAGGTAGTCTTATTTGGAGACTTTCATATATTTTCTTTAATAACCATGTCTCAACATTTCAAGACCTCTAAACCATATTATAAAAAATAAAAACAGTGTCTGAAACACCAATGATTGACCTTGGACCATATGAAACCCTAATTGACCTATTGGGGGGTTCTTTGACCTAGTCCTTGACTGAAAATGGGTTTGGAGGCTTTAAGTGTAAAAATAGAGTATTTACTAAGTGATGTATTGAAGATCCAAAATCCAATCTACTTGATTTATCTAAACAGCCTACAAATATAGTTTTGAGACCATCAATGCTTGAGGGACTTGGGAATCATGAGCATGAGTTACACTATAGGTAAACCCTAGATGAAAGTGGTGTTATGGGCAAGGGAAAAATAGAGAAATGAGGTTATAGATGGGAAAAAAGGCTAGAGATGAGTGGCACAAGCCCATAAGGAGTTTTTAAGACTGGTAGGGTGACCATGAAAATGGAAAAATGGTAGAATAGTCAAACATTTTCCATAAGGATAATGAAGGAAGTGAGATTTCTAAAACTCACAATATTCAAGGAATTTTGTTTTTAGAAATCTTGAATCAATATTTAGTCATATACAGATAGTAAAAATTCATAATGACTAACAGGTCCTATAATAATAGGATTCATAGTTTTAAATTGACTATGATTAGTCCTGTAATATGTACATACTTTTCTTTCTGCAAATTGTTTTCCCATATTAAAAAATATAAAGAGGGTAAAAGTCATAAAATAAAAATCAAAGGACTGAAAGAAAAGGATCAAAAAGAATATAAAAATTGAAACCCAACAAGAAAGAGATAAAAATAGATACTGAAAGTGTTGCAAATTCAAATTCCACTACTTTTTACTTTACTTTGCAAAATAAGATTATGTGCAGCTTGTCAAAAATGCCACAATCCATGATGGTCAAACAGCTTAATCTTGATTATTCATGCTTTAAATTTTCATGTTGATAGTTAGAGAATAAAGATCTAGCCAAACTGTTTAATCTTAGCAGATTAGTAGTTAGGTAGAGAATAAAAATGAGCTCAACAGTTTAATTTGATTCATTGGAAGTAATAAGGCTAGAATTAGATAGTTTTCTTTTAAAAGAGAAATAAAAAGGGTCTACATGCTCAAATGCACCCAAATAAATGATGAAAATATCTTATAGTAGATGATGGGTAGGCAGAAGCAGTTATCACAAGGCATGGATAGAAAAAAATGGTTATTTCATATTTCCAACTTCATTCTAAACTCATTTCCCTTGTAAAAATACCCTTTTCCCTTCATATTAACCTTTCCCTTTACTACATTCATTTTTTCCTACAAAAGCCCCTTTTTCTTAGTTAAAAAAACATATTTAGCTTCAGAGAAGTAAAAATACTTTTAAATTCAAAATACCCCCTAAAATACACTTCTACTAAGTATTTTTTTTAAATAATGTCAAGCCCCACTATGAAAAATCCCACCACGATGTTATTCATTCTTAGTGTATTTTATTTCCCACACATATTAACATTCCACTGTATATTACTAACCCCCGATTAATATATATATATAGTTAAACCCGTAATATATTAGCTCCCTCATATAATACACATTTACCCCATATGTATTAATTCCCACATAACATATGTTACTTCCGATTCCATATAATATATAGTTTTATCACCACAAATATATATATATATTTCTGGACCCACTTATTATCACCCCGCCTATTATAAAGTCTTGACCCTGTATATAAAACCCTTTTTATATACATAAAACCTCATCTTATTAACTTAAAACCTAGGCCCCACTACTATCAGACCACCTATGGATTCATCCAATTCACCCAGCCGTTAGATCAAGACCCATCAGATCCTATGGCCAATGAGGACTTTTGCATCCCCAAATGCCCAATCATTAACATCATGTAAACCTTGTGAAATGAGTTGTTTTCATGTTCGTGGTCCCTGCTACGTGGCATCCCCTGATTCCATCCCATCCTCCAAAACAATACCGCCCACCCACTTTTCACAATGCGAAAACCACTGAGTTGTTTATTCCGCCCATTATGAAAACCACCCTATATTTTGAAATTTGACCCTTCGCCTAAATTTTAACCACCAATTGGTTAAAAAGACATAATCCGCTCTTTCAAGACTTTTACAACTTGTTTTTTCAGATTTTCGCGAAGAAATAGCTCTCCCGACGTATTCTCAAGCCACAAAGCTCTGTTGACCTATTTCAAAGATATTTTGACTAGAATTCAACCCTGTTACTACTGAAGTCACTAAAGAACCATTTTGAATCTCTAGAAAGACCAGTAGAGCCCTTGTTGCCTCCATATCTTCTCTGAAAACTAAAAGCTTCATTTTTTCCAAGTATTCCTGAAATACTAAAGCCTTTACTTACAACAAGAAAGTAACAAGTTAATTGAACTAGTTTAGGAGCTTTGCAGACCAAAAGAAAGCACATGTTTCTTCCAAAACCTTTTTCTACAGACCCTAGTCATCTTTTCTTAGAATTCCAAAGGCCTGATACTATTCTTGATCACAGAGACTAATTATTTGATAAATTGAAGCATTGTAGACCAAAGGAAAAGCCATTGTTTCATCCCAAGCCCTTCTGCAGACTGTAATAATATTTTCACGGTGATCCTAAAGGCCTGAAACTATTTTCTAAACCCAGAGAGTAATCAATTGATTAAAATTAACAAAACAAATGGCTTCCCAAGGTATTGTAATAGTTAATCCCATACAACCCCCAGTCATCGATGTGGAGCACACCCCCTTAGCGGACAGAGAGTTTAAAATTAGTGACCTTGTCACTGAGTTTTACCTTCTTGAGATCCGCTGTTGGAGCCATGATAAGTCAATTGAACAAGTTGGTGATTTTTTCCTTTGGGAGTCCAATTTTCCCAAGTACATTGTCCCATAGAAGTTCCAATGTCTAGAGGTCATCAGACTCTGTCAAACCAATTATTTTCCTAACCAAAGAGCCCTAATAACCCCTGGTAAAGTGATTTTATTCACTATCACAACTGAATCAATAAACCAAATGTTGCAAATTCAATCTAGGCCTGATGAAATCCCTTTTTATATTGAGACCCTTACTCAGTTATATCTAAATATGGATTTCTCCAAGAGGTTCCAGATATTTCAAACATTCATCCCCTCATCAATAGAAACTTCCAAGACTAATCCTCTGTATCCAGCAGTTATATTTTCTGAGAGAACCAGGAATATTATTACCATGCTATCCTTTTTTCTAGGTTATTTCACTGATGAGCATGTTTATGCTTCAGTCTTAGGTTTCCTGTCTATTTTCTCCCTTGGTCAGCCTCCTGCTACCATATTCAATTTTTCCCAGTATCTCTCTAATAAAATTCATGAACAGCTTGTTAAAATATCTAAAGAAGGTGTTTTCAAGTATTCATTTGTTCTATTTCACATGTTTTTATACTTCTAATCTAAAATATTTTCTATCAACCTTCAAAATTTGGATGTTGAAGGTAACCCTCAGCTAGTAATCTTTTGGACTCTGTTATGTTAGTCATCAGTATTTTTGCATGTTTTGATGACTAGATTCCTTGGCTAATTTTTCTAAAAGCTAATCTCAAATCTATCAATTTGTCATCTAGAAAACACCTCAAACAAATTTTTGTCTTCCTACCCCTCCCTTTCAGCCTATGATGAGAATAGTCTTCAGTTTCCCTACCTATCACAATTTAGCAAAGCCTCCCTGTCTATAGCTGTCATAAGTTTGTCTCTCTACCACCAAAATCCCTTTTTTTTCATACAAACCATTGTCCAACATTTGAAAAAGTGTCTACCCCTCTATCCCTGATCATCTTTTCATGTGATAACCTACTCATGCCTAAGAAGCCATTCAAGAGCTGTGACAAAGTCTGTAGGTCTAGGTGGTGGTGTTTTAGGGAAAACTCCTTGGCAAGACTGTTTTAAGCCAAAAACCCTGTTTGTCATCATCATGTTAGCCATCAATCTCTTATGATACTACAAACAACACCATGGTCTATCCTTAGGTCACACACCACTAAATGGTTGCTTTGTCTCTTTTCAGCAGAGCTTAAAAATGTTAAAATCAGGAAAAGAGAAAGAGTTTCCTTGTCTGAAGAAAGATGATCAGATTAGGCATGATCTCCATGAAACACCAAAGAAGCTCTCCAAGGTTCAGAAGCATCTATTTTTGCTTTTTTACATCTCTGCAGTGGTGTATTGAGTGATGATAGTGTGAAAATGGCAGTAAAACAGAAAACTCAACAAGGTTACCATTCTGTGACATTTTTCCATCATGAATCAGATGAAGTGTAGTAAGTGAAAGAAATAAAACATACAGGTTTCAAATCCAAAGGGTGCCTAAAGACAAAGGTCATTCATCAAATAAAAATGAACACAAAGGATTAGGTGATGTCTCTGTTCAGCACCCCATCCTAACTCGAAAGGCATCTTTGCATGAGCTCTCAGAAAGGTGACCTAGCCCTGCAAATCACTCTATTTCAAGGAAGAGGATAGTCTTTGAAAAAAATAGCTTTAAAGCAAATTAGGCATCATAGTGAAGGTGTAAGAAGGAAAACTAGTTCTTATATCTTAACATGAACCTGGACTTTGAAAATCAATCAAAGACAAACTCACTGTACCTTATGAGAGCACAGTCGGGAAAAAGGAGTTACTTTAGGAATACATACAGTGAGCATTTACCATTTACAAATCACATTGTTTTCTCCCAAGTTTCACAGTGATGCTATGCAAAAGAGATATACATTACAGACAGGTCCTCATAAAGAAAGAAGACAGTATGTTCAAATGATTTCATCAATGATAAATTCCAAAGATTCACTTTTGTCTTTTATTTGTATTTTTCAAACAAACAGACAGAGGGCACAGTGTTGAGATGAATGAAATTTCATATTTTGAAGGCCTCCTTCATCATAAGCAGAGGGCTCATTAGTAGCTTTGAGTGACCTAAATGGTTAAAGTTTCATAACCCCCTTCATAACAAGCAGAGGGTTAAAAAATCATCAAGTGTTAATGCAGTGATTGGGAAAAGTTGTCAGTAATAGACAGATTTGAGAGATAGTGCGTTTGAAAGAGTTCACTCAATGATAAACCAAGGCTAAAAATAGTTTTATGACATGTTCCCATAAATATCTAATAAAAATACATAGCAAATGCAGACAACTTGTTCAAAATAAAATCTCTAAATGATGTGTCAGAGATGATAGAAAACTTTGGTTTATAGTGCCTCCTCCAATCAAAAAGAAGAAGGAAAAAAAGCACTAGCTATCAAGAAGCCTCCTTCAAATCATTACACAGGGGGAAAAAATTACAGTTTATCAAAAGTGCCCCCTTCATTCATGAGCAGATGGTAGAAAGCACACATGAAAATAACCTCTTTCACAAATAAGCAGAGGGTGTATACAGGAAGTTTTGAAAAGCTTTGGTAATAGTGTTTGTATAGCCTCCTTCAAATAATAAGCCCAAGGCTAAAGTGTTGATAAAGAGGCTTCATTTGATTGGTAAACTAAGATAGACTAAGCTCTATCTGAAGGAACTTCTGCAACTGATAAGAAATGGAAATAACACAGTGTTAAAGATGCCTCCTCCAAGCTTATCTGAGAAAGATAAGTATAGGGAATTATTTTTCTGTAAGTCACTCATTCAAGAAGACAGTTGAGATGAGGATAACATTTCATTATTGGCAAAGAGTTTCTTATCAAAACAGAGTGAATGTGAAAACATATGGCAGAGGGCATGGTATTTGGTGAAAAGTAGCCTCCTTCAAAGATTAACACAGTTTGTCAAAATTGCCTCCTTCAGCTTGTGTTGAGGAAACACAAGTAGAGGGTGAAGACATAGTTTTAAAAAGGCTTCTTCAAATAATGAATAGAGATAGGGCATAGCCCAAACACTTTTTTCGAAGACATCCTTCATTTGATAAACAGAGAATGAGTTAAAACTTTGATAAAGGGCTGAGAATTTCAATGATAAGTAGATCTCAGCATAGTTTGTTTGACAAGCCTCATTTAATCATAGACATAGCACAACAAGGATTGTTTCGATAAGCTTCCCTAAATCAATTTACAGGACCCATTTTTTGGCAAAAAATAGCCTCCTTCAAAGATCAACACAATCATTTAAAAAGTCCTCCTTCCAAAGAGAAAAAGGATGTCCACTTTTGTTTTTCAAAGCTATTGCGCAAATTTTTTAAGACGTGACGTGCCTGTAGTCACTCTCCAAAGGAAAATTGAAGGGGTGTGATGCGCCTGTGGGATAGCGCGACGCACCTGGAAGAGCGCCCGGGCGCCCACAGCAGTGTGCCCAAAGGTGCCCAAAATCCATTTTTTGCATAGTTTGGGTTTTTTCAACACAGGAAGGAGTTTTTTGAGAGGTATTAATCACTCCCTTCATCTCATTCTTTTGGTCATAAAAATATTTTGAAATCAAAACTTAAAGGAATAAACAATTTTTTTAAGGAGAAACACAGTTTTATAAGAAAGAAAAAACAATTGTTGGGCTAAAGGGAAAAGAAACTTGTTTTGAAAGTCAAATAATTTGTTTGCTAACTCTAAGAGAAATACAGTTTTGCAAGGAAGGAAAACAATGATTTCAAGGAGAGTGTTAGACTTTGTTTTGTAAATATCCAGTTTACTAAATGAAAGAGAGAAACAATGTTTTGAAGAAGGTATCTACTTTCAGTTCATTCAAAAGTATCTTCTAATAAGCCAGTGAAGGAAACCTAAAGCAAACATGCCTCCAAGGAAAGCCAACAAAGGTGGATATCACAATAGGTTTGAGCCTACTACAACTCAAGAGATAAATAAATCCCCTTCAGTTCTTTCCAATTTTCATGACGTAGGGTGCCTTTATTTTTGCCAAAGAATCCAAGAGGTCACCAATTACCCTCCCTTGACACAGTTATTTGCCCTTAGGCTGCAAGAAGAACAAGTTCACATTGCAGGTATATTCTTTGTGCTTACTCCTAAAGTAGTGTCAAAGGCAACTAAGATCCGCTATATTGAATAAAAATGGTTAAAACAAGCATCACCCATAGTTGATAGTTAAAAGGAAGAGTGCAGTGAAAGCAAAGAAGGAGGTAGTGATGGTAACAAGGAGCAAGACAACTGTCACTCAATTGAATATTATGAAATATTTTACAACCTAGAACAAAAGCAACACAGTGATCATGAAGACAGTCCTAAAGACAGTCATGAAAAAATCAGAGGTAGTGAACAAGGCAGCCCTAACAAAGAAGACAAAAACAGTGATAAGGGTGAATTTGGAAAACTACATGAAGAAGACAAAGACAGAGAGCATGAAGAGAGTTCTCAAAAGCATGTGCTATCTGCCTCTCCTAAGCAAGGGGCCGTGACTCTTTCTCCAAAAGTGGTGAAGCCTAAGACCCCTAAATCTACAAAGAAGAAGACTATTCAAGCTGTAACTACTAATGTCACTAGAGCGCTCAGGAGTAGAGGCGAATTGCCCAAGTCAAGCTCAAAACAGCCCAAAGGAGGCACCCAGTGGAAAAAAGAGGAAAAATAATATCTCCACTCAGAATCTTGGGTCAGGCTTCCTTGTGTGTTTCTAGAAACCCTTAAGGGGTTCACTCACCAAAATTGGGCAATTTTGGACATAATCTTGTTTTTTGTGATTTTTAGGCCTAATTGCACATATTCATGGGAGCTACCATTTTTTCTTGGAGAATCCTTAGCTGATGAAAGTTAGATTTTTGGATGCATTAAATTTGAGGGAGTATATTCAAAAATTTTCAGATCAGGAGAATATGTTTTGGTCCCTAAAAAAGGAAAAAAACAGTCATTTTTTTACCTTTCTGCCTCAAATATCAACAGGTGCTACGCTCCTGGGTTTTTTCACTCATTCCAATTTTTGATAGACTTCCTGGCATCATTTTAGAAAAACTAAATTAGTTCCATAAAGTAACATCCAAGGATTTCCAACGAGCCATCACAGGCCTCGTTTTGACATCACAAAGTCCCTCAAATATCCTTTGGAAAACAGACTTTTTTTGGTGCTACGCTCTTGTAGGATTTTGCTGAAAAGGTAGTGTTCTAAAGGTGGCCATCCAAATGTGAGTTAAGCTATTTTTAACTCTATGTCAGATATTAAAAGTCAATTTTCTTACTATTTTTAACTTAAATAGATATTTTTTGAAGATATTTTGTGCCTTGGGCCTTGTGAGGCCTCAAGGACAAAATTATATATTTTTATTAGGCCAATGAGCTTCTAGATACTCTTGTGAGCTTATCTACTCATTTCCTATATAACTTATGAAGACTCATTGTAAATGGTTTGGGGGGGAGTTGATTAGCAAGTTGGATTTTTGAAGAGCTTAAGAACTTGACTGAGCTTAGAGCAATATATGCTATGAGTTTTGATGATCATACATGTTTTATGGAGTGGATAGCTTGACTTGCTTGCCTAAATGATGGAGAGGATCTATGTGAAGGATTCCATGGCTTGGTAAATGGTATTGTACTTATTTTCAGTTATTTTCTCTTAGTTTTTCACATATGTATCCATGCTTCTTGCTTGTTGTAGGTCAGTAAAGAATAGATTTGAGATATGCCAATGGAGTCACCTCAAGTTTCCTAATTCATTGCAGCTTCTATGTTTTTATCCTTCTTGGTCATTTCAAAGGATTCTTAACTGCCCTTTGGTCCACTAAGAACTTGTTATTTATTTCCTTAATGATTATTATGACATGCTATCTTATTTGATTCATGGTATGCCCTACTTACTTATAGTTGTTTAAACCTCATTAATGAAATCTCCTTTGAAGTATTGACTATCTAGTTTAAATTAGAGAGGTATTTTTTTGATCTTGCCCTATGCCTACACTTGCAAAATTATTTCAAAGTTCTCATAAGTTTGAATGTGTTTTTTAGGAGTTTCCTTTCCACATTTTGAGCTGTTGGTTTGTCTTACATGTGTTCTCAACCACTGAAGCTGATTTTCCCAAAGTTAGAGGGTCTTATACTTCTCTGCATCACCTAATTGTTTATTTTCTGCATCTATCAGCTTGAGTTTCATTCATAGTGATTAATGGTTAGCCCTACCACATGAATTCTTTACTTTAAAACTATTTATGCTTAAAACCTCTTTTTCTTGCACAACTTGATGTTCATTTCACTTCATAAACCACCTGAGATATCCATTCACTATACTAAATCAACCCTGCAGTACACCCTACCCATTGTCTTGACATCCTTGGCTTGCTTTTGACCCCATAGCCCAGTTGATCTCATTTTCTTGTTCTATTTTGATCCACTTGATCAGTTTTAGCTCCAAAAAACTGAAAAACAAACAAAAAAGCATACTTAACAACTAGCCTGAAATAAAATATATAGAAGCAAACAAGTTTACATCCTTTTTTAATAGAGAGATCCCTCTCTTAGTCTAGGAAGGATAGGTCCTAGGGCTCCAAAGCTTGGTCTGATGTTACCCTGTCATTTGTTTTACCAATATTCAAAATTATGGGACTCTAACAAGTTAAACAGGAAATATTCCACACAGGCCACATACAAATACTTCATTGACTCATTCATCCATCCAATTGTCAACATGTTGAAGAGTAGCAATCAACCAAGAATCAGTTATGATATTAAAAAAGGTCCTGAAATTATCATAACATAGTAGGATGGGAGATTGGTGCCTTAAACAGAACCACACAGAGATTAGGGTATATGGACCTAATCTCTCTCCATATAAGCTACCCATATACCTCCCAATGAGGTTATTTTCACTTGAATATATCAGGCAGATCCTTAACTCTGATGAAGTAAAATTCTTTAGAGCCAAAAAGAAGACATAGTTTAAGATAAAGAATCAAATTGGTCCTTTTATTCGGAACAGTAGAAGTGCAGGTCAACAAGCAGAAAAATATTCGCAGGAGTTAAATTTCAGTCAAAGTTTCCAATGTTATTATGATCCTTTATGAGTTATAAGCAAGTTAAGAGTCAAATTTAAGTTAACTCCTTACATACATAAATCGAAGCTAGACATTGAAAAATAGTCCAATTAGTCTGAATGGTTGGAGAACACTTTGAAAGAGGCAGAGAAGAAAGGTGATACTAGTTCCATCTTGCAGACTCCAACCCCATAGGATAGGAACTCTAAAAGAGTTAGAGAAGAAAGATCATACTTAGCTAAAAGTAAAACTGACACAAAATTCAAACTGATGTATAGGAATAAGCCCAAATTAAATCCTATAACTGAACAAGTGAAAACTATTGAGATCATTGATGTAGATACAGTGGTAAAAGACAATTCTCCTCCAGTAGTTTCAGACGAAACTCACCAGCCTTCAACATATAACACTCATATTATTCAGAAGCAACATAGTGTTGAAGTGTCTTCTTCAAGTAAACCAGTATAAAAATAGTAGGATATTATGCAGAAGTATAAAGAAATCAATCTTAGAAATGAGGCATTAAAGGCAGATACTTATGCCCAATACTGGAAACAAACACCAAGTGACTAAAGAAGGTTACTTTTAGCATTTCACTACAAGACCATAAAGATGCATATGACTTTCTTACAACCCACAGTGAAACATCTTAATTCATCAACAGATTATAGAAATACATCATATGAATTTCAAGTCAAAGATCTTCATCCTATAGACCAGATAGAATTTCACAAGCAAGCTTGTAAAATATTATATTATACCATGACAAACAAAGCCATGAGTGTACAAAAGTTGCAAAATACTCTTGAAAACATCAGAGGTCATCTAAAGTTAGAAAATGCATCCGCACAGGCTAAAGATAATAGAATTAAATCACTGGAAGGTTTGGTTATTGAAGTAGGATATGATCCCAAGAATGTCAAAGCTGCAGAAGAACTCATAAAGAAAAAGAATGAAAACATTGTTGCATTAAAGAAGCAGCTCAAATTTCCTCCTATTGAAGATTCATAGGTCAAAGAAGTATTACAAGATGCAAGCCAAAAATATGAGATGATGAAACTCATTCTTTAGTTAAATAACCAATTAAAATAAATGGAAAATGAGATGGATAAGCTAGTGCGGGAGAAAAAGGCCAACTCGGAAGAAATTCCTGTCACTATTATTCTTGTAGTCACTACAATTTTTCCTTCTACTCTAGAAGATTCACTGGCCCTATCAGTTCCATTAGCTACAAAACTTCTTGTTACATCATCAACTACTTCAGCTACATAGTCATCTACAACAACAGCACAATCTACTGATGAAGCAGGTAAAATAATTAAAGAAATGCAAGAAATGTCCATCCAGACTAATGAAATCAATAGACTTAAAGAATATTTAAAAGTCTAGAGGATGAGAAGAAATTAGTTCAGATCATGCACAAGAATGAAATACAGAAGACAAAAAAAATGCAGAAGTTAGAGAAGGAGTTGACATTGAAGGAACCACTTGCTCAAGCCAAGTAGCAGCTGTGGGCCAATATCATTAAATCTGTCAATGATATTTGGCCATCCATTTAGATTATTTATGAGCAAAAGGATCTAATCAAAGCAGCAAGTGAAGCCATTCAGAAAATCAAGGAAGAACTTGGTAAGAAGCCAAAAGAGGCTAATGAAATCATTAAGTTTCTTAATTCCAAGAATAAGCAAGAATTAGAGGAAATTGGAATTAGTGACAGGACACAAACAATCCTAGAAGTTAGGAAGGAAATTTATAAGAGAAACTTAATGGTTCAACTTGAAGAAAAATTTCAGAACATGGAGCTTGTCATAACCAAATTCATGATTAAATTTGACATTTTGAGGCAGAAATGCCTTCCAGATCCTTTAGTTATCATTGACATGTTGATGAAATAAGAAGATTATGATAAGAAAATCAGAGAAATGGCAAAGGAGTAAGCTAAAAATTTATCCATGCAAGGAATTCCAACAGGAAAGGTACTTTATAAGAGTTTTGAGAACCTCTTTTACCTACAACATGAGGTAAAACATTTATTCATTGACAAGCCTACTTTTGCAAAATATACAAAGGTTGATGAGATATTCAAAAGGATGGTGAAAATCAAGTTACCAGATGTAGAATATTGGGAGAAGTTGACTGATTTACTGTGAGAGTAAAAGGTAAAATAGATCAACCAAGTTAATGTAAAACAGAGACAGTTAAAGTGTATCAGATGAAATTCAAATGGTTAAAGTCAAAACAGAGATGACAAAGCATAGTGAAATACAAATTGTTAGGGTCCCGTGATTTGGCATATTGGTAGACCAATGCACAGGGTAACATGAAACTAGTCTTTGGAGTCCTAGGACCTAGCCTTCCTGGACTCAAAGAGGGATCTCTTTATTGTATGTAAAGGATTTGAGCTTTTTTCTATTTAGGGTTTGATTTTAGGCTAGTTGTTAAGTTTAGGGTTTGTTGTTTGTTTTGGTTGGGTAAGATGAACAGGTAGAATAGGTGGAGTGAGAGATCTTAAATAATTGGGCTATGGAGTCAATGAAAGTCACAGGTATCTCAATAATGAATCAGAGTGCAGTACAAGGCCAATAAAGCAAGGCTAATGGATCCTTATGGTTATGTGTGAATTGGGATGCACATCACGTTGGTGAATAAGGTAGGGCAAAAGGAAATCAAGAATCCTTTGTCAAATACCTATAAAAAGGAGGTATTAAACACTGATAATAAAAATATATAACTCATGAGGTAGGGCAAACCGTTAACCTCAATGAAAATACTTAAAGCAATAACCATTCAAGACAAACAATTTCAATGAAATATAGAAGGCGAGAAACTCATTTAACTTCTATTGATTTCACATTCAAGCTTTGGAAAACATTTAAGATCACAAATACGTTTAATTCATGAAGAGGGAACTCCTAAACATCATAAATCAAGCTATAAGAACTTTGAGGCAAACTGATAGGCATGGAAAAAGGGCAAGATCAAAACAAGACCTTTTTTACTTAACCTAGCAAGCAGTACTTCAAAGAGAGGTTTCAAGATAGAGTTTGGATAACATCAAATAAGTAGGGCTTACCATGAAACATATTTGTAAACTAGCATACTAATCCATTAATAAAACAAACGAGTTTAGGTGGGCCTAAGGAGCAGTTAAGAATTCCTTAAGCTAACCCAATGGAGGAAAACATCAAGGCAATAGAAGGTAGGAGGACTAAGGTGCTTCAAAGAGAATTTCTCAACCTATACTTTTCTATTCTACTGCAACAAATAAGGATGAAACATAATGATAACAATAAAACATGAACAAATTAAGAATACATCACCATTAACCAAGCTTAGGGATCCTGCTAGCAAGCTTCTCCATCATCAATCCAAGCAAGCCATTCATAAACTCCACAACACCAATTTCTTCTCTAACCTCATAAAAACCACGTATTTCTCTCAAAGCTCATCAAATTCCAACATTTACAATGAAGCCTTCATGCCCTATTTAACTCAGCAAAGGAGGAAAAAAACACTAGATAAGGTTGAAAAATGTCAAAATCACTCATAAATGCCATTTATGCCTAGGAGACCATGCAAGGCCCAAGGCACAAAATATCTCATGAAATAAATCCCAAAATAACTTCTTGCACCTAATTCTAGTGTGATTTTCCTCAAAAAACACTAAAATATGATTTTGCAATAAATGAGTGTGTTTTGTTGACTTTTGGTCCAAAACACACTAAACAGACCATTTGCGCAGTGCCAAAAATAGGTACTTTTGCAACCAAGTTTTGAACCCCTTCCTGATGTTGGATTATGCTCTGTGATGGCTCGTTGGAAATCGTACCGAGTCCTCTTTCGAGATATGCCTTTTTTTTCTGATTGGGCCCCTATAACCTATTCAAAAAGTTAATTTCCCAAGACTACTATTAGCGCAGCACCACCTCCAGCAAAAAATAGGCTCTGTTGTAGCCAAGTTTTGGACCACTTCCTGATGTCAAATTTTGCTCAGTGATGGATCGTTGGAAAGTGTGATGAGTATAATTTCCAAAAATTCTTATATTTTTCTAATCCATCTCCTTTAGCATATCCAAAAGGCCAAAATCCCAACACTACACTACATATTCCATTTGCGCAGCGCCAAAAATAGGTACTTTTGCAACCAAGTTTTGGACCCCTTCCCGATGTCGGAGTTTGCTCTGTGATGCCCACTGGAAAGCTTGATGAGTATAATTTCCAAAAATACTCTTTATTTTCTATTCCAGCATCTGTAACCTTTCCAAAATTTCAAAATCCCAACACTGCTTATTAGCACAGCGCCAGGCCTGAAAAGGAAGCAAAATGGTGAAAATATAGGTGTTGTTTGACCTTTTGAGGCGTCAAAACCGCTCCAATTTCTTTGAAATTTTGTGAGAATATTGTAATAGTGATGATAAATCCAAAAATACTGAGTTTTAATTTTTATAATGCTCTAGGGATTAGCGTAGAACCAAAGGCGCTGTGCTAATAGGCCTCCAAAATCACAAAAAACAAAAATTTGTCCGAATTTCCTCAAATTTTGTGGATGCCTCCATCATGGAGTTTGGGAGACCTGTTGAGAAGCTTCTGCCAAAACCCCAATTTTTTCATGACCTTTTTCTTATTTTAGGGTTTGGATTTTAATGAGGGCCTCTTTGAGTTTTTCCCTTACAGTTTGATTTCTTTGGGCATAATGCTTAGTCATTCTTTCTTTGTAGATCAAGGTCCTTATTTTATTTTGTCTAACTCTAGAGCTAAGATGGAGGGCATGGTCCCTTGCCTTCTTTAGGCAACAAAACAAGATGAAAAAAGAGTTATTTTGTTCATATTGGTGTCTTTATCATGGCTCTGATTCTTGTTGTTGTCATTAAGCTTTTCATTTTCATCATTAGCATCATTAGTCATCACATTCTCTATTTCATCACTTCCCTCTTGGTCTTCATTTGGGATACTTGCCTCTTCACTACTATGATCCTCATTTAATCATTACCCTCATTATTTTGCTTACTTGCTTCACCTGTATACATGTTTCCTTGTGCTTCATCATCCTTTGTCTCCAGGTGACCTGCCTCATCATGGTCCTATTGGTCTTCAACATCATCACCATCTTCATCTTTACTATGGACTGATTTACTATCACCTTCACCCTTATTTTAATTTGAATCTTCATTGTCTCTTAGCTCCTTTGCAGGCCTCGGAGGAAAATTTAGAAGGTAACCTTTAAGCCTCAGAGAAAATTTTTGTTTGTTTGAGTTTTTCTACATTAGCGCAGTGGCGGCAGTTGTGCCCATCAATTAGCACAGTGCCGGCCAGTCCTTCCCGTGGATTAGCACAACGCCAGGTAGTCCCACCCATGGATTATCACAACGACACTTATTTGCGTAGTGTCAAAAAGGGTACACTTGTAGACAGGTTTTGATGACCTTTCCGAAGTTGGATTTGGGCCCATGATATCTCATTCGATATATTAACCTATCTACTTTCCACATATACCATGTTTTCCCTGATTGGAGTTTATTTTCCCTGCCAAAAGTGTTCGGTATGCGTTATAGTCTTTCCATGACTAAGCACGCGCGGGGGGGTAAGAGGGGGGCCGATAGCCCCCCCTTTGCGTTGGGCACAATAGGGGGGTCACAGGGGGGGCGGTAGCCCCCCCTGTTAAGGTCCGGGACAATGCCCCAGTGAAAATTTTTGGTCCTTAATTTCTGGTGGGTAGTCTGCACCCATGGTTTTGTGCATGGTTATGCACATGTTTTTGGGGTACAATGGTTTTCGGCCCCAGGTATTTTTGTATATATGTTCAAGGGAACTACAATTATGTTCTAATCCAAGGTTCATGTATACTTCAGCATGTATATATATGTGCTGTAAAACTAAAAGGAATATAATGAAAAATCAAGTTGGTCGTCCCGATTTGGGATCCAGGGGAAAATCTCTGTGTTTATCTATTTTATGTTTTATGCTCTCACTATTGTTTATTTTTTGTTATAAGATTCATGTGTAGATCATTTTTGTTTAGGGTTAAAACCTACATTTGGTATCATAGCAATTTCGGCTTCAAGGGGATGCCTTTTTTGCTGAGGGTTTTTTGCTCGGGCCTGTGGTAGACCTTGTTCAGTGGGAGATCTGCGGGATCAATTCTTGCAGTGAAAGAAGATGGAGAGCAGCGGAAAGATAGAGATCAAGAAATTTAATGGTCAGATTTTTGAGTTGTGGAAGCTCAAGATGGAGGATCTGCTGGTGGATATAGATCAGTGGATCGTGGTAGATCTGGGTATTAAACCAACGACAATGTCAGATGAAGACTAGAAGAAGCTAGATCGGAAGGAAAAGAGCACAATATGATTGTGTGTCTCAGATCCAGTATTTTTGAATGTATCTGGGGAAGCTACGGCAAAGACCTTGTGGGACAAGCTAGGGACTTTGTACCAATCTAAGTCTCTAGTGAATAAATTGTTCCTCAGGAAAAAGCTGTATAACTTGAGGATGAAGGATGGAGACTCAGTGACAGAGCATCTGAACAACTTCACTACTGTGGTAAGTCAACTGTCATCTGTTGATATTAAAATCTTAGATGAAGATAAGTGCATCAGTTTGTTGTGTTCTCTACCAGACTCGTGGGATAGTCTGGTTATTGCAATAGGTAGCAATACAACTACCTTGAATTTTGATGACATTGTCTCAGCCTTGCTGTCGGAGGAAATGAGACAGAGAAATATGGAGTGTTAGAATGATGCTACCTTATCTGTACGAGGAAGGTCCCAGAACAGAAACAAGAATAACGTTTCGAGTGGGAGATCTAAATCTAGAGGGAGATCTAAAACTCCTGGAAACTTTGTAAAGGTGTGCTGGAAATGCGGAAAGGAAGGGCACTACAAAAAGGACTACAGATCTAAAGCTCCTGAGAAAGGAAAGGGATCTGATCATGCTCCTTCTGCAGAGTAAAAAACCACCTCGGATGAAGTTGGGGATGTGTATTTAGCTTCTTCTTCAAATACACATGTAGATCATGAGTCATGGTTGATTGACTTAGGTGCATTCTTTCACTTCACTCCTCATCGGGAGTGGTTCTACGAGTATGAGAAATATGATGGTGGTGATGTCTTCCTAGGGGATGATAGGAAGGCTAGAATCATTGGACATGGGAAGGTCAAGCTGAAGCTGCAAGGTAGAAGGATTAGAACACTTCCTGGTGTTCTGCATATTCATGCATTGGCTAGAAATCTGATTTCTGTAAGCAAGATGGATGATGCAGGTGTAAAAACAGTGTTCGAGAAATATTCCTGGAAGATGGTTCGAGGAGCACTGGTATTAATGCGAGGAGTTAGGACTGGAACTCTGTACAAGCTACAAGGTAGCACTGTTATTGATGGGTGTAATAGTTTTGTGGTTCCTGAAATAGGAGCGGAAAGCCTAGCTGTCTCTGGAGAAAATACCATGCTATGGCATCAAAGGCTTGGATATATTGGAGAGAAGGGCCTTCAGATACTACATAGCAATGGTATGGTAGAAGGTATGTCTAATTTCTCTCTAGATTTCGATTTCTGTGAAAATTGTGTTTATGGGAAACAAAATCGGGTGATTTTTCCTTTTGGTGCTAAGAGGGTGAACAAGATATTAGAACGTGTGCACAGTGATGTGTTTGGACCTGTGTCAGTTCCATCACTGGGAAAGTATGTGTACTATGTTTCATTCATAGATGACTTCTCAAGGAATACATGGATATATTTCTTGAGGAAGAAATCTGAAGTCTTTGACAAATTTAAAGAATTTAAGGCTCTGGTGGAAAACCAGACAGAGAAGAAGATAAATGCGTTGAGGACAGATAATGGTGGGGAGTTCTGCAAGAAGGAATTTGAAGAGTTTTGTAAGAAGTGTGGTATAGCACGGCAGAAGACTACTCCATACACACCTCAGCAAAATGGAGTTGCAGAAAGAATGAATATAACACTGATGGAAAAGGCAAGAAGCATGCTCAGTGGTACCGGGTTAGGACAAGAATTCTGGGCAGAGGTAGTGGAGACTGCATGTTACTTAGTTAACAGATCACCTTCATCAGCGTTGGAGGATAAGACTCTACATGAGGTATGGACTGGTAAGAAACCCTCTCTTTCACATCTAAGGGTATTTGGATGTGATGCATATGTACATGTTCCAAAGGAGAAAAGGACCAAGTTGGATAATAAATCCGAAAGGTGCATCTTTATTGGCTATAAGGATGGTTTAAAGGGTTACAAGCTTTGGAACCCAGAAACAAGGAAGGTTGTGTACAGCCGAGATGTGGTGTTTAGAGAAGTGAAAGATGTTGTTAAACATGAATTCCTACCAAAGGAACCTGAGAAGATAGAGTTTGAGCTAAAGGAGGATGAATCAGAATCTACAACAGAAGAAGACTCAGAAGATGAAGAGCCACAAACTCCAGCTTTGAGAAGATCAGTTCGGGAAAGAAGGAAACCAGAAAGGTATAGTCCATCTGCTTTCTGTTCAGGTTTTTCCTTAACTATAACTGATGATGAACCCAGAACTTTCAGGGAGGCAGTAGATTCAGAGGATGGAAAACTCTGGAAGGAGGCCATGATTGATGAAATGGCATCCTTGCACAAAAACGATGCATGGGATCTGGTGGAGTTGCCGGCTGGAAGGAAGCCCATTGGGAGCAAATGGGTGTTTAAGAAGAAGATGAATGTAGAAGGCAAGGTGAAGAAATACAAAGCTCGGTTGGTAGCGAAAGGTTATTCCCAGGTGCCGGGAATTGATTTTGGTGATATTTTTTCTCCTGTTGCCAAGGTTACTTCTATTAGATTACTTTTATCTGTTGCTGCTGCATTTGATTTTGAGATAGAACAGATGGATGTGAAGACAACTTTTCTTCACGGGGATATAGAAGAGGAGATCTACATGAAGCAACCTGAAGGCTTTATGGTGAAGGGTAAGAAAGAACTGGTATGCAGGTTGAAGAAGTCTCTGTATGGGTTAAAACAGTCACCAAGGATGTGGTATCAGAAAATTGATACCTATATACGGGGACTTGGCTTCACCAGAAGCAAGGAGGATCACTGTGTTTATTTTAAATTAATTGGTGACCGTGTTATTTATTTGGTCTTGTATGTGGATGATATGTTGTTGATTGGAAATGACAAAGAAATTATCCAAGATTTGAAGACCCAACTGCTCTCCAAATTCGACATGAAGGATCTTGGTGCTGCAAACTATATTTTGGGCATGGAAATTAAGAGAGATCGGGCAAAGAGGAAGCTCTGGTTAAACCAGAGGAAGTATGTTGAGACTATATTGTAGAGGTTCAATATGTAGGATAGTAAATTGGTGAATGTTCTTATTCCTGTAGGTGTAAATTTATCTGTTGAACAGTGTCCCAAGACACAAGAAGAAGAGGAGGATATGTCCAGTGTTCCATATGCAAGTGCAATGGGTAACCTGATGTATGCAATGATCTATACTAGAATAGACATTGCACATGCAGTGGGAGTATTGAGTAGGTTTATGTCAAACCCAGGGAAGGAGCATTGAACAGCAGTGAAGTGGTTTTTTAGATATTTATGTGGCACTAGTGATTATGGCTTGTGCTACCAAGGAAGTTTGGGATTGGAAAGAATGTTGGACATTCGTGGTTTTGTTGATGTAGACTGGGCTGCAGATCTGGACCAAAGAAGATCTACAAGTGGGTATGTGTTTAGCCTATTTGGAGGTGCAATCAGTTGGATGAGTAAAAGACAGTCTGTAGTGGCTCTTTGAACTACAGAGGCAGAATACATGGCAGCCACTCATGCAAGCAAGGAAGCAGTTTGGTTGCAGAGATTGTGTTTAAGTATGGGGTTGGTATAGCAAGCTATAAGGATAAACTGTGATAGCCAAAGTGCAATTTTCTTGGCTAAGAACCTTGCTTATCATTCAAAGACAAAGCACATTGATGTTCAATATCACTTTGTAAGAGATATGGTTGAGGCTAAAAGGGTGTTGCTGGTAAAGATGGACACTTTGAAGAATGTTGCAGATGCATTGACGAAGTCTGTGAGCACTCATAATTTCTCTTGGTGTAGAGAAACAATGAGTGTTGAAGAATTGGGCCAATGACTAAGCTCTCCTGTGGGCCCCTATGGAAATAAAACAACAAGTGGGAGAATGTTGGGTATGTGTTATATTATTTCCATGACTAAGCACACGCAGGGCGATAAGAGGGGGGGCGATAGCCCCCCCTTTGAACTGAGTGGAATTGGGGGGTCACAGGGGGGGTGGTAGCCCCCCCTGTCAGGGTCCAGGGCAGTGCCCCAATGAAAATTTTTGGTCCTTAATTTCCGGTGGGTAGTATGCGCCCATGGTTTTGTGCATGGTTTTGCACATGGTTTTGGGGTACGATAGTTTTCGGCCTCTGGTATTTTTGTATATCCGGTCAAGGGAACTATAGTTACGTTCTAATCTAGGGTTAATGGATTAGGGTTCATGTATTCTTTGGCATGTATATATATGTGTTGTAACACTAAAAGGAATATAATGAAAAATCAAGCTGGTCGTCCCAATTTGGGATCCAGGGGAAAATCTCTGTGTTTATCTTTTTTATGTTTTATTTCTCTCATCTTTTTTTTATTTTTTTATAATATTAATTGTGTGAATAATTTTTAGGGCTAAAACTAAAAAATTTGATTTTAGAAAAGTGAGTCAAAAAATGTTGAATGATAAATACGGTGATGTCTGGACAACTTTTGGATGCCACTTCCTGACTTCCTAAATTTAAAACAAATACTGTCTCATTGGAAAGATCATCTAGTCTAGTTTTCTTTTGACCCATCAAGAAAGTCATTTGGACACTCAAGCTATTAGAGAACTTGATTTTCCCAAGGTCACTCCAGCAGTGCAGAAATTCTCCCGTGACACCTGTATTTTTGGCATTGCTCCCAAACCATGATACCTGTGTAAAATCCAAAGGAGGTTTTTCTTCTTGGTTATATTATGGACAAAAATCACTCTCACGTTTTCCAAATTCATCTCTATTTGGTTAGAAACATATTTTTAAACAAAACTGGCCCTAGGTGTGGCAAATGACTTGGCCCTTGGAATGAATTTTTGGAAAATGATGGAGGCATGATGTTTATGAGTTGGTATGGACTTATGATTGCTGATATTATCTATCAAATGGATCATTTTCTCTTATTCCTCCTCTCCATAGCAAAACATAGCTTAGTGGGAAGAGGAAATTAGGGTTTGTGTAGGGGATTTAGGACTACCTTGTAGAGGGAGGGGAATGAAGGGGTTAAGGGTTGTCTAAATTCTCGGGGAAATTTTGGGGATAGGGATAGATGTTAAAGAGTAGGGGAAATTGTAATTTCAAGAATTGAGTGAGGGGAAATGGTCCAAAAGGGAAAAACACGGGCCTAGTCTCGAAAAGTGTCAAATTGTGGCAACAGGCTAGGTTTTGTAGAAAAATGATGATTTTGAGGGATAAGAGTGATGGGAAGTGTTTATGAAGATATATTAAGGATAGGAGGAGGTGTAAGAGCATAACAATATAGGCCTTGTTGATTTTTTAACCATGGAGGTCATGAAACCAAGAAAAATGCCCTCAAAAACCCTAGTTGGATAATGGAGTCATAGGCAAAGGACAAATAGAGTAATGATATTATGGGTGTGAAAATGGGATAGAGATGAGAGGCATGAGTCCATGAGGGATCTTCCATGAGTGATAGACTGACTATTACATGATAGAGTAAGGAGATATTGAAAATTTATCTTAAGGATAATGAAGGCGGTGAGATTTCTAGAACTCACAATATTCATGAATTTTGTTTCTATAAATCTGGGATAATCATTTAGTCATATGTGAAAATAAAAAAGTTACTGATGACTAACGCAACCAACGTAAAGGACACTCAACTACCTAAAAGAAAGTCTTTGTTGAGAAAACATTTAGAGACAAATCAGTAAAAGATCAACAACAAACAACAAATCAATAAAAGAAGGGACAACTTGATAGTTAGATAGATGTCTCTATCTTTTGCATGAAGATATTTTGTATTCCTTGAATAATTGCTAAGTCAGTTTAGAATATTTTATACTGCATTTTTATATAAATACTTCACAATTCGAAGTATTTTGTGTGGATTGTGGATTGCTAAACATTTCTATAGATGTATTGATCTAAATCAGAGGGTTCTTTGTAACATTTTCAAGTCAGCAGACTGGATTGAGAAATAAAGGCATTATATTACATGATTCATGTGTTGGACCACCTTAGTGAAGTATTCTCAATTGTTCTTTTTTATTATCTAAATTTTTCACATACTTTCATGTTTTCTAAATCTAAATGTATAACAAGAATATTATTTCAGAACATGTTTAAAAACACTCTCTCTTGAACTATTATGTCATTTATATGTTTTCTTCTGATATCCAGATTAGGGAATTCTTAATTTCTCCCTAGTTCCGATTGACCTCTGTCATTTCCCTCATTATTTGGATCTGAGAATCCTTAATTTCTCTCTCATCCCGATTGAAACCATTTCATCATCCACCTTAAAGATCTAAATCATCTCATATATCTTGCCCTGTGAATACTTCCATTTAGAACCTTAATTCTACTGTGTTGCTTGATACATTGACTCCATTAGCCTAATGGAATACAAACCTGCAACTATCCATCTGAACTAGTGATTCCACCACCAAACCAAATCAAAATAAAAAACACAATCAATCTTAAATAACTAGCCTAAAATCAACAATGTTAAATCATAAAGAGAGAGCCCTCTCTAAGCATTAGGAAGGCTAGATCCTAAATATTAAAAGTAGCTTTGTGGTTACCTCTAATATTCTTTAAACCAAAAATATTAACAACCCTGGGAATTATTGGAGTGATAACATACTCGCGACCATATTAGGGAAATCAGTCCTCAGTGTTTAAAATAAGCCTTAAAAGAAACATTTTTATTCATCTTTTCACCTTAAGGTTGTTTTAAGGGTTGTTAGGAAAATTTTCATTAAAAATTAAAATTCTGGCTTCAAGAAGAATCTATTATACCAGGTCTCATCCTGATCCAGAACCTATTGTAATAGTAGATAATCCTGACAGAATTTCAAATAAAAACAAAAAATTAGAAATTTTAGGAAGTACAAGTCAATTAATCAAAGCAAATTCTCTTCCTAAACAATTATCAAGTTTACAAGACATTGAATTTGATTTACCTTTTGAGGAATCTTTGTTTAGAACTAAATCAGAAATTTCCATCTATGATAGTGTAATAGATCCTGATTTCCTTTCATTTATTGAAACCAAGAAGGAGATTGTTTCACTTAATTCAGATCAACAAGCTCTAGAACCTTTTGATAAACTTGATTCTTTGGCTACAACTTTGATTAATGAAATTGATGAAGCATATTTCCAACATTCTGTTGAATTGACTTCTTTATCTGTTTATACCCATAAGCCTTCTACCATTCATTCAGAGTCTGTAAATTCAAATTTATTTAGTACCACCTCATTCCACAGAATCCTTCATCCCTAAGCCTCCTCTTCAACCTAGAGTTTTATTTCCATCTCCAAATACTTCAAGTTCACCTTCTAGTAATGCTACTACATTTTCAATTACTTCAACATAATTTCCAAGTAGATCTTCTAGTATCCCAAGCTCATATGCAAGTACTTCAACCTCATCACCAAGCACCACTAACTTACCTCCCAGCCAAGCTATAATCTTAACCATGGCTGCCATATATGCCCCATTGGTCCTACCAGCTCAATTACATGCCATGCCCCAAGATCACCAAAGTAAAATCCCTCAATTTAATGGAACTAGTCAATACACTGCACAACAACATGTTAAAAAAATGACCGATTACTTTGAATTGCATGAAATTGATGAATCTAATGTTCAAATGACACTATTTTCCCAAACTTTAGCTAGAGAAGTAAAGAAATGGTTTAAAGCTTTACCTGCCAATCATATTGCTGCTTTAGAAGCTTTCCATAGATTTTTTATCAATAGATGGGAGAAAAATAAGAATCCCTTACAAATTTTGTTTGAATATGAACACATTAAAAGAGCTCCTAATGAGTCAGTTCAGGACTATTGTACTAGATTCAACAGTATCTATAATACTATTCCAGCAAACATCAAACCCCCACCAGATTTAGCTTTAATCAAATTCCCTGATGGTTTTGATATGGATATGTCATACCAATTGAGAAAAAGAAACCCAAAAACAGAAGAAAAAATGCAAAGCAAGGTAGTTAGTGTAGAAGAAAATTTGTTAGTTAAGAGAGCCAGACTGAAAAATTAAAGAAGAGTAACAATAAAACAGGAAACATCCACATCAGATAGTAAAATAGATAGTTTAAAAAAATATATGGAAAAATTATGGATAGATTAGAAAGTATGGAAAGGAAACCAAGTGGGATAATCAACAACAAGGTCTTTGAATAAGAAATCCCAACTTTATAAAGAATACCAACACTGGTAAATCTAGAGAATCAACACCTGATCAACAAATAAGACCACCTTTCCAAGAGAACTATGATGAAAGTTATCACCAAAAAGAAGAAGATAAAGACACTCAGATTAACTTAATGAGAATCAATGATGATATTACTATTTTTCTTACATAAGAAGAAAAGGAATTATATGAGCTACAAAAATAACGATTGGAATCTGGAGAGTCTTTTGATTATAAGCAAGGTTATGAATTTTCCATTAATGAAGTTCATAAGTAATATAACCTTAGGAGTAAGAAAAATGTAGAAGCCCCTACTAAGAAAATTGCCCGAACTCAAACCAAGAAAACAGTAGAAGCTCCTACAACCAAAGTACTACAAATTATCCCTAGGGAAACCCAACAAAACTCTAGTTCAAATCAGAAAAATTCAAGTCCTAATAACAAAATTCCTAGTCCAAAAATTGCACCCAATCCTAAAATTGTAGACATTATAGATATTGATTTTCAAACATCAGTTGGTCCTCAAAAATCTGTTGGTGCTAAAACTACAACTTCTTCTAAAACTTTAGATGATCCTAAAACATCTGTTGCTAATAAAAAATTAGCTAATCCTAAAAAAACTATTGCCAAAATAGCTGCTAAAACTTCAAAAGTTACCAAATCTACCACTGCTACTTAAACTATTCCACAAAAGAAGATTGAAAACAAAAAAATAGTGGAAACACAAAATGAAAAACCAACTCTAGAGAAAGAAGAGAAACACACTCAAACTGCAATTAGTAAAGAAGAAATCATTCAGTTAGGAAAACAAAAAGCACCATTTAACATCCAAACTTAAATTTCCAAGCTGAAAATACCAATTCCTTTAACAGAGTTGGTAAAACATGATTTATACAAATCACAGATCACTAAAACATTGAACATCAATGAAGGAGAAGACTCTGTAAATCTAAATGATGATAAACCAAAACTACTTTTTGGCCCTGAGGTAAATGGAAAACATCAAGAAGGTGGTGTTCCTCCTTTCTACATTAGCTTGAGTATTCATGATCAAATCTTACACAATGTTATGCTAGATTCAAGAGAATCCACAATTTAATGCCAAAAGATATTATGAAAACTTTGAATCTAGATATCACTAGACCATATAAAAATCTTTTCTCTTTTGATTCTAGCAAAGTAAAATGTCTTGGCCTAATAAAATATTTGTGTCACTTTAGTCCAATATGCAAGAAAATTATAGTCATGGATATTGTAGCATTTGATATCCCTCCAAAGTATGGAATGCTATTATCTCGCTCATGGGGAGAAATACTACAGGGATCTCTACAAGTAGACATGTATTATGCCACAATTTCATTGTTTGATCAACCCAAAAAGCTTTATAGAGAAACTCTAATGAAATACATGGTCAGTAGTACAGAAAAACCACATAACTATCCCATTTACTCTGTACACTCTGTTATCGATTCTTTCATTTTATGTAATTCAGACTCTGGCATAGATAAAAACACATCTTTAAAACATAAACATAAGGAAGTGGAAAGTGATAATATATGTCATGAATCAATGTGGCACTTAGAATTTTATGGTTCAGTAAACAAACTAGGAGTAGGAGTAGGAGTTTGGATTCATAACATGGAAAATAATCATTTAGAAGGTCATGCCTTTAGATTAAAATTTAAATGTACAAAAAACATGGCAGAGTATGAAGCTTTAATCTTAGGAATGCAAATTGTTAGAAATCTAGGAGGCAAAAGAGTTTCTATCATGGGAGACTCTCACTTAATCGTAAAACAAATCAAAGGAGAATATTTAGTGTATAATCCTAGATTAAGCCAATACATGGAAACAATTTTAGATCTGATTAAAGAATTTCCTGAAATTGACTTTCCTGTAATTCCTAGAAAACAGAACATGCAGGTACACAGTCTGGGTACTTTTTCTAGCACCTGCAATCTGAGTTTTTAGCAAAATCACCAATATACAGCAGAGGTAAGACATAGGCCTACTAGATTAGAAAACTTGAAATAGTGGCAGATTTTTACACAGGATACTCAAATATTATTACCACTTTATGAATGCTGAGGGAGAATTCCAAAATTGTAACATAGATACATGTTTTACATTAGATGATAAAATAGACAGTGAGATAGATGTAAATAATTTAGATTTGACTAAACCCACTAAATTCACTCAAGTAGAAATAGATAAATTAGAAACTGTAGAAACAAAAGAAATAGCAAATGATGATTTTGAGATTTTAAACCTTAAGAATAAATTTTTACCTAAGACATTAGCCCCATTAGAAGATATTTTGGATTCAAATGATGTTGCAAGAAAACCAAAAAATGGAACCATTAAGATCAGAGATAGAAGAGTGTAATATATGAACAGAACAGAAGCCTAAGGTCATTAAATTATCCAAAGCATTACCTCAAGATGAAAAACTAAAATAATTATCTTTTTTAAATAATTTCAAGATGTGTTTGCATGGAGTTATGAAGACCTTAAATATTATGACACCAGCATAATACAACATAAAATACCCATAAAACAAGATCATAAACCATTTAAAAATAAGCTTAGGAGAATCAACCCAGTTCTTATGCCTTTGACCGAAAAAGAGGTAAAAAGTATGTATGAAGCACAGGTAATTGCACCTATCAGATATTCTGATTGGGTTTCAAACTTAGTTCCCACTAGGAAGAAAATACGGGAAATAAGAATTTGTGTTGATTTCCGGAACTTAAACAAGGTGTCCCTAAAATATAACTATCCTCTCCCCAAAATGGATCATATTTTACAGAGGGTGGTAGGATCATCTAGTATTGCATTGTTTGATGGATTCTCTAGGTATAATCAAATATTAGTTCAACCAGAAGACCAACCAAAGACAACATCTACTACCCCTTGGGGTATTTTCATGTATTTGAAAATGCCTTTTCGATTAATGAATGCAGGAGTTACATTCCAGAGAGATATGGATATAGCTTTTTCCAACTAAATTCATGATTTTCTTGTCATTTATCTAGATGATATAATTGTATTTTAAAAAATAGATAATGAACATTTATATCATCTGAGACAAGTGTTTATTAAATGCAGAAAATTTGGTATTTCTTTGAATCCCAAAAACACTCTCTTTGGACTTGTAGAAGGTAAACTATTAGGACATAGAATCTCAAAAGAGGGAATTAGGATAGACCCAACTATAATAGAGGAAATTTTGAACATAAGTCATCCTAGAAATATTAAGGAATTACAGGCAATCTTAGGTAAAATAAATTTCCTTAGAATATTTATTTGTAATCTAGCAGAATTAATTAGAGAACTGAATAAAATGTTAAAGAAAGATTCAACACTTAAATGGAAACTAGAGGCCAAAAAATACGTTGAATCAATCAAACAAGCCCTTACAAGAACACTAGTCCTAATAAGTCCTGATTTCAAAAACGATTTTACTATTTTTTCTTTTTCTTCAGAACATACAATTGTTGCAGTCTTACTGCAAAAGAATGATCAGGGTTATGAAAAGCCCATTTTTTTTTTCAGCAAATCCCTAAGATATAAATTAAAGACTTTAGAGTGTACATCTTGTATTATCACATCATTTCATATGTCCCAAATTCAGTAGTTAAAGACATTCTGACTCAGAATGGACATGACGGTAAGAGAGGCAAATGAATTGCCACAATTTTGGAATATGACATTGAAATTAAGCCCACCAAACTCATTAAAGGCCAAGGTTTAGCCAAAATCATGGCTGAATCGAACTTTCAGGCCTTAGATATAAATTAATTTCTTAATTAGATGATCAGGAAGAGATGGTGACTCAACAGATCAGTGAAGCTTTGCTAGATTCACCTTGGTATGCAGATATCATATTTTTTTTACTAAACTTACAAGCTCCTCCTAGATTGTCAAGAACTATAGTTATATTCCTAAAGTTAAAAGAAATGAAATATTGTATCATAGATAATGCTCTGTTTTAGAAATATCATGGTGGAATTTTATTAAACTGTTTACTTAAAGATGAAGCTGATAAAGTTATGAAAGAGTTTCATGCAGGTGACTGTGGAGGACACCTTTACTGGAAATCAACTGCTGATAAAACCTTGAGGGTAGGTTTTTACTGGCCCACTCTTTTTGCAGATGTAAGAAATTATGTGACCTCCTGTCACAAATGCCAAATATTTGAAGGGAAGAAAAAACTATTACCTTTACCCCTCAAACCCATCTCCACAGAAATGTTATTTCAACAATGGGGTCTAGACTTCATTGATGAAATTCACCCGCCCCCCTCAGCCCAGCATAAATGGATTTGGATAGCCACAGACTATTTACCAAGTGGATAGAAGCCATTCCTTCTATACAAGCCACTGATTCTATCATAATCCCATTTCTTGAAAACAATATACTTTCTAGATTTGGATGCCCCCAAAATCTACTGATAATGTAGTTTCTTTCAACTCTAAGAAAATGATTGAATTATGTAACAAATACCACATTAACCTTGGCCATTCCACTGCCTATTACCCTCAAGGTAATGGTCCTGCAGAATCCTCCAACAAAATCTTGGTTAATATCATCAAGAAACTGTTAGAAGACAAAAAAAAGACCTCGAAAAAAAGGTTAGTTAATGCCTTATGCGCATAGAAGCTCACCTCCAAGAAGTCCATTGGTACATCTCCTTATCAACTAGTATATTGAATGGATGTTGTTTTTCAATCCTCTTTAGAAGTACCAGTGATGAATATGTTACAAGAACTGCAAGTAGAACCCAATGATATACAGAGAAGGATAAATCAGGCTATAAAATTGTAGCAAACCAGGGAAGAAGTCTATTTCAAATCACAAGTTATCCAAGATAAAATCAGAAATATATTTGATAAGAAAACAAAGGAAGATGGTTTTTACATAGGTGATAAATTTCTTAAATGGGATTCAAGAAGAGAAGAAAAAGGTAAAGATGGTAAATTTGATCTCCTATGGAAAGGTCCCTATATCATCTATGGTTACAAAGGTAACAATGCATTATTTTTCAAGGAGTTAGATGGATCAGATCTACCAGGTGGACCTGCCAATGGTAGGATGTTGAAGCATTACTATTCTCAAAATTAACAAAAATTCAATTTGTTTACTTTGCTCAATGTACATAAAGTTGCAAAATCTAGATTGGATTGGATGTTTTTCTTGAAATGTTGAAGCCCGAAGAGAAGGCCCTAAGATTTGAAAGGAAAAATATCGTAAGTATGAATAAAGCAAAGCTTAGAAACCAGTTTCAAGGCCAACACAATCCAAGTTCCAAGGCTACTAATCTTAAAGTTCATGGCATTTCCCCAGGAAATTCCATCCCCATGTGGAGCCACTGTTAGGGTCCTATAATAATAGGATTCATAATTTTGAATTGACTATCATTACTCTTGTAATATGTACATAATTTTCTTTATTCAAATTGTTTTTCCATATTAAAAAATGTAGAGAGGGTAAAATTCCTAAAAGAAAAATCAAAGTACTGAAAGAAAAAGATCAAAAAAGAATATAAAAATGAACCCCAAAAAAAAAGAGATAAAAATAGATATTGAAAGTGATGCAAATTCAAATACCACTAATTTTTACTTTACTTTGCAAATAAGATTGTGTGCATCTTGTCAAAAATGCCACAATCCATGATGGCCAAATAGGTTAATCTTAATTATTCATGTTTTAAATTTTCATGCTCATAGTTAGAGAATAAAGATCTAGCCAAAATTTTTAATCTTGGCAGATTAGTAGTTAGGTAAAGAATAAAAATGAGCTCAATAGTTTAATCTGAGCCATCGGAAGTAATAAGGTTAGAATTAGATAGTTTACATTTAAGAGAAAAATAAAAAGGGTCTGCAAGCTTAAATGCACCCAAATAAATGAAGAAAATATGTTAGGGTAGATGATGGGTAGGCAAAAGAAGTTTTCACAAGGCATGGATAGCAGAAAATGGTTATTTCATATTGCCAACTTCATTATAAACACATTTCACTTGTAAAAATACCCATTCCCCTTCATATTAACCTTTCCCTTTACTACATTCGTTTTTTCCTACAAAAGCCCCTTAGTTAAAAAAAACATATTTACCTTCAAAAAAGTAAAAATCCCTTTAAATTCAAAATACCCCCTAAATTACACTTATCCTAAGTATTTTTTTAAAATAATGTTGGGCCCCACTATGAAAAATCCCACCATGATGTTATTCATTCTTAGTGTATTTTATTTCCCGCACATATTAACATTCCACTGTATATTACTAACCCCCAATTAATATATATATATATATATATATAGTTAAACCCATATTATATTAGCTCCCACATATAATACACATTTACCCCATATGTATTAATTCCCACACAACATATGTTACTCTCGACTCCATATAATACATAGTTTTATCACCCCGCCTATATATATTTCTGGACCCACTTATTATCTCCCTTCCTATTATAAAGTCTCGAACCCATATATATGACCCTTTGTATATACATAAAACCTCATTGCCTTGACTTAAAACCCAAGCCACACTCCTATCAGACCCCTAAGTGATTCATCCAATTCGCTCAGCCATCATATCATGACCCATCAAATCCTACGGCCAATGAGGACTTTCACATCCCTAAAATCCCAATCATTAACATCATGTAGACCTTTCGAAATGCGTTGTTTTCACATCCCCGGTACATGCTACATGGAATCCCCTGATTCCATCGCATCCTCCAAAATAATACAGCCCACCCGCTTTTCACAATGCGAAAACCACTCAGTTTTTTATTCCGTCCGTTATGAAAACCACCCTGTCTTTTGAAATTTGACCCCGCGCCTAAATTTTAACCACCAATTGGTTAAAAAACCATAAGCTTCCCTTTCAAGCCTTTTACTACTTGTTTGTTTAGATTTGCGCGAAGAAAGAGCTTTGCCGACCTATTCTCAAGCCATAAAGCTCTGTCGACCTGTTTCAAAGATATTTTGACTAGAACTCAACCCTGTTACTACTGAAGCTGCTAAAGAACCAGTCTGAAACTCTATAAAGACCAACAAATCCTTTGCTGCCTCCAAACCTTCTCTGAAAGTTAAAAGCTTAATTTTTTCTAGGTATTCCTGAAATAGTAAGGCCTTTACTTAGAACAAGAAAGTAACAAGTTAATTGAACCAGTCTAGGAGCTTTGCAGACCAAAATAAATCACTTGTTTCTTCCCAAACCTTTTTCTACAGAGCCTAGTCATCTTTTCACAGAATTCCCAAGGCCTAGGACAATTCTTGATCACAAAGACTAATTATTTGATAAATTGAAGCATTGTGACCAGAGGAAACGCCATTGTTTCATATGAAACCCTTCTACATACTATAATAATCTTTTAATGGTACTCCTAAAGGCCTGAGACTGTTTTATAAACCCAGAGAGTAATCAATTGATTAAAATTAACAAAACAAATGACTTTCCAATGTATTGTAACAGTTAATCCCCTACAACCCCCAGTTGTCTATGTGGAGCACACTCCCTTAGCAGACAGAGACTTTAAAATTAGTGACCCTGTGAGTTTAACATTCTTGAGCTCCACTGCTAGAGCAATGATAAGTCAATTGACCAAGCTGATGACGTTTTCCTTTGGGAGTCCAATTTTCCCAACTACATTGTCCCACAAACCTTCCAATGTCCAGAGGTCATCAGACTCTGTCAAACTAGTTATTTGCATGACCAAAGAGCCCTAATAACCCCTGCTAAAGAGATTTTATTCACTATCATAGATGAATCAATAAACCAAATGTTGCAAATTCAACCTAGGCTTGATGGAATCCCTCTTTCTATTAAGACCCTTAATCAATTATATCTGAATCTAGACTTCTCAAAGAGGTTCCAGATATTTCAAACATTCATCCCCTCATCAATGTAAACTCCCAAGACTAATCCTCCTTATCTAACAGTTATATTTTCTAAGAGAATTAGGCATATTATTACCATGCTGATTGTATTTTGGGTTATTCCACTGATGAGAATATTGATGCTTTAGTCTTAGGTTTCCTATATATTTTTTCCCCTGGTCAACCTCCTGCTACCATATTCAATTTTTCCTAGTATCTCTTTGATACAATTTATGAGCATCTTGTTAAAATACATGAAGAAGGTGTTTTCAAGTATTCATCTGTTTTATTTCACATGTTTTTATACTTTCAATCTGAAATATTTGCTATCAACCTTCAAAAGTTGGATGTTGAAGGTAACCCTCAGTCAGTAATATTTTGGACTCCATTAATCAGGAAATATTCCGCACAGTCTACATAAAAATACATCATTGACTCATTCATCCATCCAATTTTCAACATGTTGGACAACAGCAGTCAACCAAGAATCAGTGATGATATAAAAAAGGTCCTACAGTTATCAGAACACAGTAGGATAGGAGATTGGTAACTTTATCAGAACCACACAGAGATTAGGGTATATGGATCTAATCTCTTTCCATATAAGATGCCCAAATACCTCCCAATGAGGTTATTTTCACTTGAATATATCAAGCAGATCATTAACTCTGATGAAATAAATTTCTCGTCGGCCAAAAATAAGATATAGTTTAAGATAAAGAATCAGATTGGTCCTTTTATTTGCAACAGTATGATTCCAGGTCAACAACTAGAAAAATATTTGCAAGAATTTAAGTTCAGTCAAAGTTTCCAATGGTATTATGATCCTCTAATAGTTATAAGCAAGTTAAGAGTTAAATTTAAGTTAAATCCGTATGTACATGAATCCAAGCCAGACATTGAGAAATACTCCAATAATTCTAAATGGTTGGAGAACACTTTGAAAGAGGCAGAGAAGAAAGGTGATACTAGTTCCATATTGAAGACTCTAGCCCCACAGGATAGAAACTCTAAAAGAGTCAGAGAATAAGGATCATACTCAGCTGAAACTACCACCAAAAAAAAATTCAAACTGATGTAAAGGAAGAAGCCCAAATTAAATCTTGTAACTGAACAAGTGGAAACTATTGAGATCATCGATATAGATATTGTGGTAAAAGACAATGCTCCTCCAGCAGTTTCAAAGGAAACTCACCAGCTTTCAACATCTGACTGTTATGAACCTAGCTCCAAAAATAGAAGAAAAGAGAGATTAACGCCTTATAAATCAACCACTTCGAGGGGGAAACCTCCAATACATTACATAAATGAACAATTCTTGGATGATACATATGAAAAAACCTAATTTCTATATATATGAGTCCATGGGGCCAAAATATAATCCTATCCGACCTAACAATAATAATGTAAGGGCATAATAATAACAAGATGGGGGTTACAGGGGTACAACAATAACAATAATGGGGCTACACTAACAACAATAATGGGGTACACTAGTATTACAGGGACCTAACATGCCCCTCTCCTTCAAACAAGTGTTGCCCTCAATGCTTGATTATTTCTAGATGCTTCTATATAAAATTCTCATCCTCCCATGTGGAATATTCAACGATTAAGTTCTTCCACTTGCTGAGATACTCTGAAATTGATCGATTTGGTTGTTGTCGAGTTCTTGTTTCTGTGACTGCTTCAAAACTTATTTTTTTGTGATGTTGATATTCTTGTTGTTTCATTCGATTCTGCACCAAATTTAGGTTATCCTTTGAGAGTTGGAGAACTTGTTGTTGATTCTATATCCATTCATGCATTCAAATATGTATTTTAAACAACAAAAAATCACAATCTTGGTTGAATTTAAAAAAAAAAATTTAACAATATAAGTTTTGAATTTTTTTGTTGTTGTTTAAAATCAGTTTTTGAATGCATATATGGATTTTCCACACATAAAAGCCCTTGGGGGGCTTTTATTGTGGATAGCTCACAACTAAAACTTGTGATTCTCACAAATCCTTATTAGAAAACCCTCCAAAAAATTACCTCATAATCCTTTTTATCATTGAGGCCTCTATTTTCTACATTTTCCTCTAGTTTCCTTCAATTTACTCATATGCAACCCGTGACCTTTCACATTCCTTTTCTCCTAATTTCCTTTATTTTCATTAATAAAATTCCAATTAATACCTCTTCGCCTTTTCAGATCCTTTTCCAATGCCTTTGCCAATTTCGTTTATCCATAATAACCAAATTAACACTCACTAAGATGTTTTTCCCAAAATTTAGCTTGGAGTACATGTCCCATGACCTTGGTCTTATTTTTCCTTTATTAATTTTATTACATGGATTTTTAATCAGGGTTATTACACTACAAATCATGCTCTTATATATCTTAAATTAAATGGATGCAATACTTTGTATTTTGACTCCAAAATATTTCCCTTAATCTATAAATGCATAGGATTTAAATGTAGTGGGACAAAGGATAAGATTTAAGGAGAAATATCAAGGAAGTTTCTTTCCTTTATCTGGAGGAGAACCATAATTTTTGAAATATGACTTAGTGTTCCTCCATAGAAACTAATCAATGTAGGGGAATGAAAACTCAATAAATATTTTTTTTAAATAAAAAATCATTTTTAATGATAGAGTACTAATTCCATTTCTCCTTCCTTAAAGAAATTTTCCATATAAAATTGAAAATACCAAAAAAAATAAAATTGGAAATCAAAATTAGAGCAAAGAAACTGTTCTAAAACTACATAAATTTGAAGGAATATGAAAACCAAAGCCATGGAAAATCTTGTATATTCCCAATCTATGATGGAAGCAATTACAATAATGCCAACAAAGATTTAAGTTACAAAAAGGGGAAAATGAATATATAGAAAAAACCTATAAGCCTATTAAAAACTAGTGCATTAAGATAGACCGGAATATAATAAAATCTCAACAATCACATATCTCAGTGTATCATAGTTTTAAAATGGAAAATAATAGTTAGATCAGAAGCTGTATATTGAATTTTAAATTGGGATTCCCAACCCTATCAAATATAATTAAAATTAAAATTGTAAATACATCTTTTCATTTAGAGTGTGATATATTTATTTTAATAATAGAAGTCACTATTTGGGTTTCTTTTTTAAAGAAAATATCATAAAAGAATATCAATTAAAGAAGAGACATTGTAAACCATATGTACAATTGTGACATCAATTTCAAAACAAGGGAGTCATACATCAAAAGATTAAAGTAATGGAAGTGATTTGTAACCAAAAATTGAATCCTTTCCCATTGATCTAAGAGGATCTTTGTAACCCTTCATAATTAATAGTCTCAAAATATGATGAAGGTATACTCATTGCATAAAGCTTAGAGAGAGATATCTAACGTTGCTTAAATAGCCTCAAATGAACTTTGGATGCAAAAATTATCATGATATGAAGTTTATGTTGATCAACCAAAAGGAATTTTATAGGGCTTCCACATGGTAGCACAAGGAGGTGCCATGTGGAACTATATGTATGTTTACATGGTATAAAATTTGATGATGTGGTTTTGACATGACATTTGAGCAAGTAGTAACATGATAGTGTAAAAATATAATGTGGTAGGCTAGCATAAGACATGTTGAATAACAATAAGTGATGTTGGTGACAGGTGGACCAGTCATTGGTTGACATCTGGTAGTTTGACCATATGGATGATGATTCGATGGGTGACATGGAACTAACATGATAGTTGAATTTATTTTTTACTAGGATATTGATTATGCAAAAGTGGCCAAATGAAAAGGTGCTTCATGGAACCCAAAAGGCTTATAAATATCTGAAAGGGAAATATAGAATGGGAAATGAGGAGGTTCATGCATGTGATAACGATATACCATTAGATGTTGACATGGCTTGTTATGGAGGATCACATTAATTTATTTAAAGTTGTATTGTTGTAGTTAGTGAAAAAATACAGAAGTCAATGGGTTGACCCTATGACCTCCCACAAACAAATTTCCAACAAACAACATGTCAACCATAAGCCTAATGATTATTCCATGTTTGGGATGGCATGCCAAATCCTTTTGTTATGTAAATATTATGTTGCAAAGAAAATATTGAAGCCTCCAAATTGAACAAACTAACTATAATATGCTAAGTTTTTATATTTTCTTGTATATTTATCATGCCACAAGTCCAAGATTTTAGAAAATAATGGTGCAATAATGGTAATATGTAGAGTTTGAGTTCCATTGGGAATTTTTGAAAACCATAAGGTGTATATATTTCAAATTTGTGGTTTTTCAAGGCATATTTGATCGTGATGACTACACCTTAATTTTTTTGATGTAGAATAGAGGACCAATAAATTGAAGTGCTTGTGGATAGAGTGTGCATGTTATGGTAGTTTTTTTAGAAATAGGATAGCCGTGGAAAAAAATCTAAGGAAGTTGTAGACACTCTTCAAGTAGTTTGAGAGAGGTAAGAGCATGATTAGTGCTATAGTCTTCCTAGATATTGTTAGAAGACTACATGCTCGAATAAAGTTCCACATTGATGTAATAAATCTTGTGGAATTCTTGGAATTATAATGGAATGGATGTTTAATTAACCATGCTTAGAGACATAGCCCATTGGGCGAACTCTCTTATCACGTCTTGCTTCTACTTCTCTTCTTAATATGCATTTTCTTATATTCATTTTAAAATTCTCCTTAAAGTTTTTTAATTAATTTATGGCACTTAATAATTTATTTCAACATACATCTGTCACTTTCAATTTGAGTCCATAGCAAGTGGTATCAGTTCAGGTCTCACAGGGATTGTAGGCCTTGAATGCTAGACTGGAAAAGTAGTGAAGCGTGAGTAACTTTAAGAACTTAATGAGATCAACTTGATTATTTAGGCAGATACGTTTGAGTTAAGAAGGTTGTTGTAAGTAGTGGAATATAAGAACTGAAAGTTGCAACTTCAGTTAGAAGCCACATAAGAGGGTCTAGAAAAGTTGTAGAGTGTTTAAATATTAAAGAAACCATCCTACACCCTGGATATAGAAACTATCTCTGAGGTATGGAGTAGAAGTAGTTCTTAAATTTCGCATTGTTCCAATCAAGTGATTATTTTGGTGCAATTGAAAATCACACTAAATGTGTTAGGTTGTTAATGAAAATTGGATAGAAGGAAAAGGTCTTGGAGTAATGGCCAAGAGATATTTAATCCCATAAAGGTGGTAGAATGACCTTGTTATGTGATATTTGGTTATGGTCAAGATAATATTGGAGAATTCTCCAAAGAAGTGGCAGAAATAAGTTCTTCATGTGACGAGTCTATGTTAGTGTATAAAGGTCCCTCCCAAGTTGATGGTGCATCACACCATAATGGTGATAGTGTTTGCAAATAATATTCAAAGAAAGATGAGAATTTTGAAGGACTAGCCAAGTCTAGTTATCCTTTTCAAACTTGTACTAAATATATTCACGAAGGGTATAATATGCAATATTTATCTGAATGTATGAAGGATAATAATGCAATTAAAAAATTGTGGAATATGTACCTTTGTACTTTTTTTTATCGCCAAACCATTATGTGGCCAAGTGTTGAAATAGGAGATACTTGTACTAATAAGTCATGTCAACTAGAAATGAGGCAAGACATAAGGAACACCTTCAAATTCCACATGGAAAGGACTTACTATTGAGGAAAAAAAATAAGAGATACTATACTAATTAGAATATGAGTGGTCACAAGATTGAGAATTTTTGGAAACTCCATCCACAACTTTGTTGAAAACTTGATAAGAAAATTATGCAAGCACAAATGAGAAAGTGGGACACATGATACTAATACAAGAGAAAGTAAATGAAGAAGCTTGTTGCAAATACTGAGAGCGGGGGCGGGGAGTTGAATCAATATTCCTTTCAATTAGAGCATTATTTAATCTTCAATTATTATCAGTGTTTGTACAATGATAATAGTGAACAAAAGGAACACAAATGCACATATTTTTTAAGGTGGAAACTCACTCTAGGAAAAAACCACCAAATGCTTTTCTAATAATTCTTTAATATTCAACTCCAATTGAAAATAAAGCTCCAACATCCTAGAATCTAGAAAAGCATTCTTCTCTAGCTCCCACTGGATGGACGCTTGTTACACATCATTTTGTCACTATCCCTGCAATCCCCAACTCACACATTGGAGGGTCATTTATGTGACCAATACACATTTTCATGCTTTACAAATACCATCCTTGCATCCCTTTTGATGAAAAAAACATTCTTCTTGTTGACATTTCCCTAAACAGAGCTGTGAAAATCCCTATTTTTGCATTGGCGCAGGTAGCCCGTTACATCCTCACGCCGACCAGGAAATTTAGCACTGAGAATGCACCAATTGGCACTCTGTGCTAGTTATACACCTGTGCCAAGCTGTTTATGGAATGTTTTTTAAAAATAGAGGCAGAGGTTCCATTCCAACCACCTCAGGAATGAGTCATTGGGAGTGGTTGAACTGAAACAACCACGGACTCCTTCCTTTAGTTAGTATTTTCCACCTCCCTTGGAAGTCTCCTAAAGGATAGGACTCCCTCCCACCTTTGTAGGGATCCCAACCTCCTCCTTACCCTCTATATAAGAAACTACCTCCTTTAGTAGAAGCTAGCTGAACTAAGAGAATTATACTATAGCTAAGCTGCCAGAGGATGTTAGGTCTCTGTAATAAGCAAGATTGGCAAAAGTCCGATCACAGAGTTAACATCATTTCAACCAACTTTGGGATTCTAGGATCTAGCCCTCCTGAATACGGAGAAGGATCTCTCCAATATGTACAAAGATGGATTTGTCTTTGAAGTTTGGGGTAATAATATTAGGCTAGTTATGAAGTCCAAGGGTTTGTTTGGTTTTTTGGATGGTTGAACATAGTTGCTGTCTAAGGCGGAAAGATCTATATGAAAATAGGTTCAAAAGTGAGAAGTTGCAAGAAAAAAGAGTAAGCTTTAGCTGAGATGAAGGACGATGGCAAGTTTTCATGGCAAGTTTTTGATCCATTGGGCTATGGAGTCATAAGGGGATTTAATTGAAACAATCAGGTGCAAGAGTGGTCTATGGTGCAAGTCATCTATTCCTAAGGATCTCTTTAAGGTTTGATTTGTGGAATGGAGTGATACATCAAGAAGGGGGAAAAATAAACAGATGCAGAACAAAGAGAAACCTAGGATCTGGTAAATACTTTGAAACTATCCAGCCTTTGACCAGGCACTTAAGAAAGACATGAAAGCAAACTAGGATCTGGTAAGTACTTTTAAACTAGCCAGCCTTTGATACACTTCCAATAGAAAACACATAAAAAACAAAGGGAAACTTGAAGGAAACCTTTGGAGTGGAAGCTAGCGGGCCGGGCTCACCACAAATCCTCTCCTGGCTCTTCTTTACTTGGTTTCTTTCAGGACAATCACAAAGATAACACAGAATGGCCTAAGATATGATAAGTACTTTGAAACCAGTCAGCTTTTAACACATCCTAAGGGAAACAATCAAATAATTGAGCAAATAAGAAAGGGACTCAGGGCTAACCTTAATTTCCTCAGTTCATCTTCACACAACATATATTGAAAGTAACATTAAAAATAACATTCAGTCAAGGCAATAAGATGAGGGAACGCCAACATGCATATGCCTAAAATGAATTAATCATTTCCAAATAACACAGATAGAAGAAAACATCTAAATAAAGATTTCTCAGCCAGAGAAGGTTACTGGTATACAATAGGTCCTAACTCTATTTAAACTGTTCTTTACAGCAGAAAATGAAACAAAATGGAAACAGAAATAAAACACAAGTTACAGTGAGAATAACATCACCATCAGCATAGACCAGGATCCCATAAATCAGCTTGTATTGATGCTTCAAACCAGTTACAATATTCAAATCTAGTGTTTTAATCCATCTCTCTTCATAACCTAACCTATCTGTTACAAGCAGAGCTCCAAGAGCCAGTGAAATCCTATCTACAATCAAGAGTCTTCAGCTCAGTTACAATTACAATGCTTCAGCAATTACATTAACAACCAACCCCTCACTCATCTTCTACTGAAGTATTTATAGAAATATGAGGAGGTGAGATCTGATGAAAAGATCTCAAAAACTAATTAATACAGATATTAATGTCTTCTTAGCCTTTGAGGGGCTCAAAGAAGAACTATATAGGTGTTCCACTGTATTAAATGATTTACACTCATGAATTTAGCTAGGTGAGAGCTTCATTGGACTTTTGAGGCTCTGTGTATCACTAGGGTTGCTCTGCCGACATTCTGTCATTAATTTCCTGGCAAAAATAACTCCTTTGGCTGTGTCGAGGCAAAATACCTGAATTTTATCAATAAATTCAGTTCTTGATTGAATACTTTGAGGCAATAGGTGGTGTTGTGGTGGTTGAGGAATCAATTTTCCTCAGATATGGCGGTGGAGGCATCCTGTCTGATGAACGCTTTTTAGGTTTCCCTTTCAAAATGTGTTTTTAGATCGGGGATTAGGCGTTTGATAATTGTCTTAGCCTTAATCCCCATAAATCTGTCCACCTATGCTCTATTCTAGTTCACTTTTAGTCTTCAACATCTGATACTCTTTCTCTGCATTGATCTTCATGGTTTTTTCTGTTGTGGAGGGCTGCGCAGGGCATATAAGGCATCAATGCCTAATAAAACATCTATGAAACATGATATTTATCTCTGCAGATGATCTTCCTCGGAGGAAACGAACAAAGGAGGGTCGTCACCCTCTATCGCCGAACCTTCTTTGGAAATGACGGAAAATACATTCAAACCTGCAAAAACACGAAAAAATGTTATATAATCTTGCGTATTTGGTTTACTGCATCGGAGGATGTGCGGAGGAAGGAGGGTCATTGGATGGCATCATCAAATAGTTGGGATTTAATCTCAGAATGGTCGAAAAAGCATGGGGGGAGGAGGATTAAATCAGAGCCGTCAATTCGCGCTGAGATCGACGGTCGGGGACGACTACGGGGGGTTCGGATGTACGGAGGAAAAATCTTGGGGGCATACCCCCGTAGTGAAACTGCGTCGTTGATCTGGATCAGTTTGGACGGTCAATATGGAATCAAGGGGCGTTGAAAGTCAAACGGAGAGAATCTAGAGGATGAGCAATGGAATCAAGCATTTGAATGTGGATCGTCGATCTACAAATATCGACGGCGGAGATTGATTCTCGAATGCACTGGGGCCCAGCTAAAACACGCACAGCTTCGTTAAAGAGCAGGTGTTTTGAATGGATGAGAGCCGTCGGATGTGCGAGGTCAGATCGGACGGTAATCGTTGATTCCGCTGGGCGGTTATGGCCTGACGGATAATGCGCGGGGGACTGACTTTATGCGGCGGTTTTGAAACAGGGCGGAGGACACGCGTCGCGCAACGTATGGAATTGCTGGCCGACGGGAGAAAACAGCCTTTGGCCCGAAGGCAGTGTGGAAAATACTGTAGGTATTTAGAAATCAGTGCGAGAAATGGGGGGGGGTCCACCGGGAGAGCGCTCCGCTCCGTCTGATCTGCGGAGAAGATCGACGGCTGTGGTTAAAAACTAATTTCACATGAAGATAAATCAAAACATTATAAAACCCGATTTTTGATGTTTTTGGGTGGAAAAATTAAAAATGAAATGATAAGCGCCCTTTGGTTTTGCGCGCGGTTCTAGTGCTTCGGGCTTATGGACGAAAAGGGTGAAGGGCTTAGCCTGCGGGGGCTAAAAACCTTAATACACAAAAATATGTATTTTCTATGGTTTTTCAATGATTTTTCAAGGGATTTAAGGTTCCAACAAGGTTAAAAAGTGGGTTTTTAACCTTAGGAAATGAAATTTATGAAGGGATAGGGGAAAACATATGGTTTTGAGGGGTTTTCATGGGAAAAAAGAAAATGGAAAATGGGGTTAGCTTGTAAGAAAGGGAGGGGGGGGAAAAGGGCAATGCAGCAGTTTTTTGACTTGGATTTTTGCAGGATATCAGAGGTTTTGAAGAGGGAAACAGTTGTGAAGATTAACCAGTAGTTACGGATTCATCAAAAAGACTTCAAGCACCAACAATTTCAGTGCTGAATTTTTTTCTTGAAGGCTGCAAGAATCATTTAGCCACCAGCTGATATGACAGAAAAATATGGGTGGCTAACAGTGGCTCCACTTGGGGATGGTGCCTTCTTGAAGGCATCAAGAATTCAGACTTGATTTCTCTGGAATGTTGACCATGTGCCTCATCCTTTGAATTGCTCTTTCTTTTCTCTGAAAAATAATACCAGTTATGAAAGAACAAATGGACTTCATCAATACAACTTCTACCTACCCAATCCTTCGGATTTAACATTTTTTCTTCATCATTAGAGTGCACTTGGATTGGAAAACTCTATTCGCAACATTTTATTCTTTTGAAAGAATAAAAACTAATCTAATGCTACTCCTTATTTCTCCCTGAACTCAGATTAAACAGTTGAGCTCAGATATTTCTCTACCTAATCTACTGTCTGTTGGGATTAAACTGTCCAACAGACTTTCATTCCCTAAATTATACAACAGAAATTTAAAAAAAGTCAAGTCAAGATTAAGTTGTTTGACTTGCTGTGATCTATGGCATAAAAAAAGGTTGCACATAGATTATTATTTGCAGAAAAATAAAAACAAAATGGAAGGCTTAAGATCTGAAAGTCTCTTATCATGGCCTTCTCTTTTTTTCATAGTTTGTTTTTGCTTTGCTTTTGAGTTGTCTTTGCTTTTCTTCTGGTTCAGATTTTAAACTGATTAGAAGCAGATCTTTACTTTCTTTGACTCAGAATTTAACATAGATTTGAGTCATCTCCCTTTGGAAACTTTGTTTCAGATTTTGAGCTTGCTTGAACCTTCAATTTCTAACCTAATCTATCTACTGATAAGCCAAGATTGAACAGTTTGGCAAATCAAATTCATTATCCTATCAGCAGAAAAATTTAAAGCTAATTAGTCAAGATTAAAATGTTTGACTAACTAGAAGGGTGTTTTTGAGGAGTGGTATTTGAGCTTACACACTTTCAGATTTATTTCTCTTTTTGGCATGGGGCTTTGCCATTCTTGTTTTCAATTCTGCCCTCTTTTCTTTCTTTTCTTTGTTTTTGTATTTTTTGATTTTTCATAACTTTGACTGCAATGGTGGATGGACTCTTCATAATGGAAAAAGATAAAAAGGCTTCAAAACATAAAATGGATCAAGAGAAGTGATGCTTAAGCATCCTGCCATTGACATGACCCCTAAACAATTCTGTTCCATCCAGTTCCTGCAAGAAAAATGCATTATTACCAGCAACTGAATGAATAGAGTAAAGGCCAAGCCATAGGTTGTCAAATTTTCGATGCTTGCCCTTTTCTTCCCTTCTTGAGTCCCACTTCAAAACTTTATCCCCAATCTTGAAATTGCTAGCCTTTGTTCTTCTATCAAATATCTTCTTGATACTGTCTTGCTTCTGCAATGCTTTGTTATACACTTCCTTTCTGGTTTGCTGAAGATGAATGGTTTGATTTATTCTTCTGATTATGTCATTTTATTCAGTTTGCAACTCTTTAATTAACTTCATAACTGGTACACCAAGGCTGTTATGAAAAATTGCATCTGTACCATACACAAGCTGGAAGGGTGACATACCAATAGATTTCTTCAAAGTTAATCTGTCAGCCCAAAGTGCATGGATCAACTTTGTGTGCCAAGAATTTTTATTGTCCTCCAACAGTTTATTGATTATGTTCACTAAGCTTTTGTTGGAAGATTCTGCAAGTCCATTACCTTGAGGGTAATAGGCTGTGGAGTGTCCCAATGTTATCTGATACTTGTGACAGAATTCAACCATTTTATTTGATCCAAATGTTGTTGCATTATCTGTGATGATCTTGGTAGGACAGCCAAATCTGGAGAAGATGTTAGTCTCCATAAATTTTATGATAACTGAATCATTGGCTTGCCTACAAGGAATGGCTTCTATCCACTTAGTGAAGTAGTTTTTGGCAGTAAGAATACACCTATGCTGGGCAGAAGATGGTGGATGGATTTCTCCTATGAAGTCAAGTCCCCATTATTGAAAATGGGCTTCAACAGTGATTGGATGCAGAGGAAGGGGTAGCAGTTTTCTCTTGCCTTCAAACAATTGGCATTTATGGCAAGTAGTGGTCATCTTGTGGACATCATGAAATAGAGTAGGCCAATAGAAACCAACCCTCAAAATTTTGTAGGCTGTCAACTTTCAGTACAAACGACCTCCACACTCTCCTTCATGGAATTCCTGCTTAATCTTCTCTGCATCAAACTCAGGCAAACATTTAAGCAATATACCACTTGCACTTTTCCAATAAAGAAATTTATCAATAATGCAATATTTTACAGCCTTTAAATTTAGGAATCTTGCCTTTGTTTTTGATAAACCAGGAGGTGTATTCATATTAAGCAAAACATAAACAATATCAGTATACCAAGGAGAATTAACAAAATGGTCTTCAATAATGGGAGCTGAGAATTCTTCTTGGTCATCCAAAGCATTAATCATATTAATATCAAGAACTTCACAATTTGATTCGGCCATTAATATAGCTAGACCTTGGCCTTTGATGAGTTTAGTGGGTTTTATCTCTAAATCATATTCAAGGATAATGGCGATCCACTTACCTCTCTTACCATCTGGGTCCTGTGTTAGAATATCTTTAACAACTGAATTTGGGACAAAGGTAATAATGTGTGAGTGAAGGATGTATACTCTGAAGTCTTTCAAAGCCTTCACCAAAGCAAAAGCCTGCTTCTCCATAATGTTATACTTCAAAGGGGAATCCCTTAATGCCTTGCTAAAGAATGCAATAGGCTTCTCTTGTCCTTGTGGATTTTTCTGTAAAAGGACAGCAGCTATGGTATGTTCTGATGCAAATGAGAAGATATAAAAGTCTTTTAAAAAATCAGGACTTATGAGGACTGTTGTTTTGGTTAATGCTTGTTTCACCAGCTCAAAGGATGTCTTTGCTTCTAAGGTCCATTTTACCCCTTGCTCTTTCTTCAACATATTCGTGATATTCCTAAGGAGCTCAACCAAGTTAGGGATGAACCTTCTCAAAAAGTTAATCTTTCCAATGAAAGACTGCAACTCTTTTATGTTTCGAGGATGAGAGATTTGCAATATAGCCTCAATCCTCTTTGCATCTATCTTTATACCCTCCTCAGAAATGATGTGCCCAATAAGTTTACCTTCTTGGAGACCAAATAAAGTATTCTTATGGTTTAAAGATATACCAAACTTTCTGCAATTCTCGAAAAATTTTCTTAAATGTTCTAAGTGCTCTTCATCCGTTTTTTAAAACACAGTGACATCATCAAGATAGATAATGATGAAGAAGCCTAGTTCTTCCGAGAATGCTATGTCCATGGCTCTCTGAAAGGTTGCTCCGGCATTCATTAGACCAAAAGGCATTTTCACATACATGAAAGTGCCCCATGGTGTAGTAAAAGCTATCTTTAATTGATCATCAGGGTGGACTAAGACTTGATTATACCCTGAATAGCCATCTAGCAAAGAAATTCTTTTAGACCCCACCACCCTTTGTAAAATATGATCCATTTTGGGTAAAGGGTAGTTGTCTTTTAATGAAGCTTTGTTTAAATTTCTAAATTCTATACAAAGCCTGATTTCTCCAGTTTTCTTCCTAACACACACCAGATTAGATACCCACTCAGAATATCTAATAGGGACAATAATACCAGCGTCATACATCTTCATGATTTCCCTCTTAACCAAAGGCAGATGGATAGGGTTTATTCTGCGCAGCTTCTGTTTGAATGGTTTTTGGTTTTCTTTAAAAGGGATTTTGTGTTGTATTATTTCGGTGTCATAGGACTTAAGATCTTCATAACTCCATGCAAAAACATCAGAAAATTCTTTGAACAACTCTATGTATTTGAGTTTAATGTGAGATGGCAAAGTTTTGGACGGTTTGACCATCTTTGGTTTTTCCTCACTGCCTATGTTGCACTCTTCTGCTTCAGTGTCTACAGGTTCCAGTTTTGGTTTGTTTGCCACATCGTTAAAATCGAACAACTCTTCCAAAGGTGCTAGACCACTTGGAAAACCTTCATCTTTAGAATGCGGAGTTTCCATTTCTTCTGTTTCTGATTCTGCACTCAATTCTGTTTTGTTTCTGCGTTTGCTAGTCTGAAGGTTAATGTTGACAAGCTCAGGAGAAAGCTCTTCCTCACCAAGAAAATTTTCTTCACTGCAGTCTGTATCATAGTCTGAATCTGAACTATGCAGTTCAAATTCATTTCTGAATTGCATGAAGTCTTCTATTTGTTTATCTCCATCAAACACCTGCCAGTATTTTTTATTATCAGGCACAGCTGGTCTAAATTTTATTTGAGGTGAACAATCATTGATCTGATATGGCGTTAAACACGTCCTAGCTACAAAGGCTAAATTGTGGGCTATAATATTTCTTTTCCTTCGGACAAAAATTAGCTTGGACTCCTCAAACGTTTTCAAAAGATCCATGACGTCATTCCTATAGGCCCTAAGTCTGGGATGATTTGCATTATACTCCCCATTGAATTGCCTAATAATTAACTCAGAATCCCCATATACGTTAATTCTTTTGGCTCCTAATTTCTTCAATAGATGCAAGCCTAAGAGAAGGGATTCGTATTCTGCTATTTTGTTGGAACACTGGAAGTTTAATTTGCAAGAAATACATTCTGTGTGCTTGCTATCAGTGTTAGTGATCCAGACACCTGCACCAGCATTTGTTCTAGTGCATGACCCATCAAAATACATAGTCCAGAGAGGATCATTTTTAGTTTTATCAGTTTGGTGCATGTCCTTTGTATGATTTGACTCCTCAAGTTTTTCATTGGGTTGAGGATTGTTCTCTTGACTATCAAGATTTAAGTTTGATGGATTGATGATTTGTAGTTCAAGGCCTGTGCTTGGTTTGCTAAGGTTTTCAAGTACAACAAACTGCTTCGACACTTTACTGTTGCATTCTTCTTCCTTCGTTTCAGCCATTGATCCTGTCAAATTGATTTGTCCTGTGAGGGTTTTATCATTAAGCATGATGAATGAATCGAGGCCTGTACTCATGGAATACAGAGGGGAGTTTTGAGGTCTGTCTTGACTTGTAACTGTGTATTGCATATGAGACTCCCTTTAAAGTCTTCTAGTCTGATTGAAAACAGGGATAGTCGCATAGGTCATGTCCATCTACATAGTCCCCTATAACTTAGCCCCCCAAGATCTTGATAAAAGCATTCTGTACTTTGGGGGTACATCAGCCACAACAACATCCATAACTAAGCATTTGGCTGGAATCTGGGCTAAGTGAACACAAAGGTCTTTGATGAATCCTAGACATTTCACTCTACTGGAATCAAAGGAGTATAGGTCCTTATAAGGTCTGGTGATTTCCAGACCTAGGCTCTCCATTACAGCTTTTGGCGTTAAATTATGAGAAGTGCCTGAGTCCTGCATAGCGTTGTGCAAAATCTTGTCATGGATATTTAAACTTACATAGAAGGGAGGGACAGGTCCCTCTTGAAACTTACCTTCAATCTTTGGACCAAAAATGAGCTCTGGTTGGTCATCATTAAGATTGAAAGTATCCTCATTTTCTTCTATGTTCAAAGCCTTCAAAATTTTGGACCTATATACATGTTGGGCAGCTAACTCAGTCAAAGGAACAGAAATTTTGATCTTTGAGATTTCCTGTTCCAGACTGAAAGGAATTTGATTCTTTAAGGCGCTGGTTTCAGCCCTATTAGCTGTCATTTTATCAGCAACATCAATTTGTTGCTTTGCTTTATTTACATTTGATACAGTTGTTTTAACATGAGTACTAGCCGAGGTGTTAGTACTGCTAATGTCTGCACTCTGTTTTTCAATATTTTGAGTGTCTTTCTCTTTACCATTACCATAATTATCAACCACTATTTTGTATTTTTGTTTGACTGTCTTAGGCTTGGTTGTAGTGCTGTTTTGAGAAGATTTGTCAAAGGTTTGGTTGTTGGGGGTTTGTTGACTCGATCTACTTCTAAGTTCATATTATTTTGAAGGTTCTGTCATGGCATTCTCCATGTCTTGACAACAATTTTCATTATCATCCCTTTTGTCATCATAAGGTGTGTAAATACCCCCTTTTCTATCATAATGAACCTTGAAGTCATCATCATCTACCCTAAATAGGTTCATATCATTATCCTCTGTTATTTCATCCGTTTCCTCAACCTCACTTACATAGTTTTGATGAAAGGGAGGAGTGATCTGCTAATCATCTTCCCTAGGTATATTTGGAGGTTGGTTTCTTCTAACATTCTGATTCTAGTTTTGGTTTCTGTTTTGAGGAGCGTTTTGATTTAGACTTGCTTGCGCTCTCTCTAGAATGCTCATTTTCTTCATCATTTCTTCCATCATTCTTTCCATTTTTGAGCTTGAGGTAGTAGGGGTGGATTCTTCTCTAAAATATACTCTCTTTTCAGCTTTCATCCTTGCTCTCTTCTCCATTAAGTTTACTTCCACAGAGAGAGCACCTCTTTGCATATCTTCAAGGGTTGAAAAATCTCTTTCTCTGAGTGAATAGGTCATGTCAGCATCAAACCCTTCAGGAAACTTGTTTAAATCTGAGCCCTGTGGAGGTTTTAGTTCAAGAGAAAGTGCATTATACACACTGTTAAATCTGGTACAATAGGCTTGTACACTTTCCCCGGGGTTCCTATGGAGATTTTTATAGTGAGCAAGAACTTGGAGAGGATTCTTCCTCACTTCCCATTTGTTTAAGAATGTTTGATGGAAGCCTTGGAGATTGTTGATACTACGGGGGGCTAAGGCTTTAAACCATTTTCTTACTTCTCCCCTCAGACTTTGAGCAAACAATCTGAGCTTGACAGAATCGTCATCAATTTCATTTCTATCAAAGTAGTCATTCATCTTGTCCACATGTTGCGATGCAGTTATAGTATTGCTAGCATCATACAATGGGATTTTGGACTGATAATCCTGTGGAAGATTGACTAATGGTACAGAAAGGACTAAGGGAGCATACCATGCTGCCATGATATGTGGTGGGGGTGGGTTGACAAGAGGAGGTGTGGGCTGAAGTGGAGTGGTTTGAACAGTGGATGAAGGATGAACAGAAGTGGGTGGAACAGCAGTAGATTGTTGAGCTAATCTTGGATGAGAGACACCTAAGTTAAGAAGAAAGTGTAAATCAGGAGGTGTTGATTCTCTATTCCCAATGTGTTCACTTGTTTCAGGAGATGAAAGTGAAGACTCAGAATCTAGCTGATCTAAATCACCAAATGACCTAGTCCTAAATGGGTTCAATAAGTCAGTTTTTGATTTCTGTAGAGCTGCAAGATTTTCAGGGACTGAATTAGCTCTGATGTGAGATCTGAAAATAGTTGAGGATTCTATCTTAGGAGACTTCCTAAGGATACTTTCTGGGTTGTCAACTATCTCAGGTGGATCAGGGTCAGGATGGGCTCTAGTGTGAATCTTTCTAGGAGCCACTATGCTATGTTTTTAGACCTAAATAAATAGGAAAAGTCCAACCAAGTATAACAGTCTTCGAGAGGTTGACTAATCTGTTTTCACAATTTAAATCCTACATACTTCTAACTGATTTTGAAGGATATTATAATGATAAGGGTTCTTCCCAGTGGATTCTTAAGGTCTGTTCAGGATTGTGGAGTCGCCAAGTGGAAATTTCAGAGTGTTTTCAAAGAGATACACTATCCACCACAGTGCTTGTGAAACATCCTTTTTCAAGGGTTTCCCAAAACACAACAGACTCTAACCAGAGATTGACTGGGAGGGCATTCACCAGATATGTCACCTCTAAAAGAGGATGAAATACGGAGGCTACCTGGCCCTTTCCAGACTCTGTCTAAGAGTATGAGGTAAACACATCCAATGGTAAATGGAATTAAAGAGCAAGCGTTTTACTACCAATCTGAAATGTTTTTGGTATTTTCTGAGTTATTTTTCATTTGTGGTTTCTAAGAATAAGCTACCTTTTCTTCAAAACTTAGCTACGGTTGTGAGACAAAGACAGTCTACTCTTATGGCTAAGCTAGCTGATTTTCCAAGGTTAGATAAAGTCTTAAGAGAATCCTAGGGTTCTCCTAGCTTGTCACTGATTCAAACAAGTTTCATCATGATTACCATTTCTGTGGTAGTGCTTGAAAAGGCTACTTTTTACTCACAAATTTTTCTTAAATCAAGGGTTTTCTGAGGTCTCTAAGGTCTTATACAAACACTCAGTCCCCAACGGAGTCGCCAGAAATGTTAGGTCTCTGTAATAAGCAAGATTGGAAAAAGTCCGATCACAGAGTTAACATCATTTCAACCAATCAGACTGCAGGATCTAGTTTTCCGAATCCGGAGAGATTCTTCCATTGCTGTGTACAAAGATGACTTGCCCGAAGTTTAAAATATTAGCTAGCGCAGAAGTCCAAGGGTTTGTTTGGTTTTTTGGATGGTTGAACATAGTTGCTGTCTGAGGCAGAAAGATATATATGCAAATAGGTTCAAAAGTGAGAATTTGCAAGAAAAAAGAGTAAGCTTTAGCTAAGATGAAGGATGATGGCAGGTTTTTAGTCCATTGGGCTATGGAGTCATAAGGGGATTTAATTGAAACAATCAGGTTCAAGATTGGTCTATGGGGCAAGTCATCTATGCTTCAGGATCTCTTTAAGGTTTGATTTATGGAATGGAGTGATACATTAAGAAGGGGAAAATAAACAAATGCAGAACAAAGAGCAGCCCAGGATCTGGTAAGTACTTTGAAACTATCCAGCCTTTGACCAGGCACTTAATAAAGACATGAAAGAAAACTAGGATCTGGTAAGTACTTTGAAACTAGCCAGCCTTTGATGCACTTCCAATAGAAAACACATAAAGAACAAAGGGAAACTTGAAGGCAACCTTTGGAGTAGAAGCTAGCGGGCCGGGCTCACCACAAATCCTCTCCTAGCTCTTCTTTACTTGGTTGCTTTCAGGAAAATCACAAAGATAACACAGAATGGCCTAAGATCTGATAAGTACTTTGAAACTAGTCAGCTTTTAACACATCCTAAGGGAAACAATCAAATAGTTGAGCAAATAAGAAAGGGACTCAGGGCTAACCTTAATTTCCTCGGTTCATCTTCACACAACATATATTGAAAGTAACATTTAAAAATAACTTTCAGTCAAGGCAATAAGATGAGGGAACGCCAACATGCCTATGCCTAAACTGAATTAATCATTTCCAAATAACACAGATAGAAGAAAACATCTAAATAAAGATTTCTCAGCCATAGAAGGTTACTGGTATACAATAGATCCTAACTCTGTTTAAACTGTTCTTTACAGCAGAAAGTGAAACAAAATGGAAACAGAAATAAAACACAAATTACAGTAAGAACAACATCACTGTCAGCATAGACTAGGATCCCATAAATCATCTTGTATTGATGCTTCAAACCAGTTACAATCTTCAAATCCAGTGTTTTAATCCATCTCTCTTCATAACCTAACCTATCTGTCACAAGCAAAGCTCCAAGAGCTAGTGAAATCCTATCTACAATCAAGAGTCTTCAGCTCAGTTACAATTACAATGCTTCAGCAATTACATTAACAACCAACCCCTCACTCATCTTCTACTGAAGTATTTATTGAAAGATGAGGAGGTGAGATCTGATGAAAAGATCTCAAAAATGAATTAATACAGATATTAATGTCTTCTTAGCCTTCGAGGGGCTCAACGAAGAACTATACAGGTGTTCCAATGTATTAAATGATTTACACTCATGAATTTAGCTCGGTGAGAGCTTCATTTGACTTTTGAGGCTCTCTGTATCACTAGGGTTGCTCTGCCGACATTCTATCATTAATTTCCTGGCAGAAATAACTCCTTTGGCTGTGTCAAGGCAGAATACCTGACTTTGATCAATAAATTCAGTTCTTGATTGAATACTTTGAGGAAATAGGTGGCGCTGTGGTGGTTGAGGAATCAATTTGCCTCAAATATGGCGGTGGAGGCATCCTGTATGATGAACGCTTTTTAGGTTTCCCTTTCAAAATGTGTTTTTAGATCAGGGATTACGCATTTGATAACCGTCTTAGCCTTAATCCCCATAAATCTGTCCACCTATGCTCTGTTCTGGTTCAATTTTAGTCTTCAACATCTGATACTCTCTCTGCATTGATCTTCATGGTTTTTTCTATTGTGGAAGGCTGCGCAGGGCATATAAGGCATCAATGCCTAATAAAACATCAATGAAACGTGGTATTTACCTCTGCAGATGATATTCCTTGGTGGAAACGAACAAAGGAGGGTCGTCACCCTCTATCGCTGAACCTTCTTTGGAAATGACGGAAAATACATTCAAACCTGCAAAAACACGAAAAAACGTTATATAATCCTGCGTATTTGGTTTACTGCATCGGAGGATGCGCGGAGGAAGGAGGGCCGTTGGATGGCATCATCCAACGGCTGGGATTTAATCTCAGAATGCTCAAAAAAGCATGGGGGGAGGAGGATTAAATCAGAGCCGTCGATTCGCATCGAGATCGACGGTCGGGGACGAATACGGGGGGTTCAGATGTACGGAGGAAAAATCTTGGGGGCATACCCCCGTAGTGAAACTGCGTCGTTGATCTGGATTAGTTTGGATAGTCAAGATGGAATTAGGGGGCGTTGAAAGTCAAACGGAGAGAATCTGGAGGATGAGCAATGGAATCAAGCATTTGAATGTGGACGGAGGTCGAGATTGATTCTTGGCTGTGCTGGGGCCTGGCTAAAATGTGCACAGCTTCGTTAAAGAGCGGGTGTTTTAAATGGATGAGAGCCGTCAGATGCGCGAGGTCATATCGAACGGTAATCGTTGATTCCGCTAGGCGGTTATGGTCTGACAGATAACGCGCGAGGGACTGAATTTATGCGGCGGTTTTGAAACGGGGCGGAGGACACGCGTCGCGCAACATATGGAATCGCTGGTCGACGAGAGAAAAAAGCCTTTGGCCCGAAGGCACTGCGGAAAATATTGCCGATATTTAGAAATCAGCGCGGGAAATGGGGGGGAGTCCATCGGGAGAGCGCTCTGCTCCGTCCGATTTGCGGAGCAGATCGACGACTGTGTTTTAAAACTAATTTGCACATGCGGATAAATCAAAACATTATAAAACCCGATTTTTGATGTTTCTGGGCAGAAAACTTAAAAATGAAATGATAAGTGCCCTTTGGTTTCGTGCGCGGTTCTAGCGCTTCGGGCTTATGGACAAAAAGGGTGAAGGGCTTAGCCCGCGGGGGCTAAAAACCTTAATACACAAAAATATGTATTTTCTATGGTTTTTCAATGATTTTTCAAAGGATTTAAGGTTCCGACAAGGATAAAAAGTGGGTTTTTAACCTTAGGAAATGAAATTTATGAAGGGATAGGGGAAAACATATGGTTTTGAGAAGTTTTCATGGGAAAAAGGAAAAAGGAAAATGTTGTTAGCTTGTAAGAAAGGGGGGGGGGAAAGGGCAATGCAGCAGTTTTTTGACTTGGATTTTTGCAGGATATCGGAGGTTTTGAAGAGGGAAACAACTGTGAAGATTAACTAGCAGTTATGGATTCATAAAAAAGACTTCAAGCACCAACAATTTCAGGGCTGAATTTGTTTCTTGAAGGCTGCAAGCATCATTTAGCCACCAGCTGATATGACAGAAAAATATGGGTGGCTAGCAGAGGAGATAGAGTAAGAAATATTGTGTTGAGAGAAATCAAGTCAATGACTTATAAGAGAGCCTGAGTCCAAATTCCCTGACCAACAGTTGAGACACATTTTGTCTAAACCCCGTTGGAGGAGATTGCGACGTCAAAGAATCAGTTGTACTCTTTCTTCTACTCATTAATATACATGACTATTATTTGGTTCCACTATTGTGTTATGATGTTTATTTGATGCGATATGTTTAGCCCTCTTTGACTGGCTAATTGTTGTGAGTGAAACTATTCTATCATATGTTTTTCTTGTTCTTTGTCCTATGTGCAGGTATTTGAGCGTGACAGTGAACAGATCGTGTCTTGTCAAGGCAGGAATGAGAGACCACTACTCTTTCTGCAACATCTACAACATTGGATTCAAGGTAGGTCAATCTACCATTTCTTTTGTTCATTAATTTACTAGGAAGCAACACTTTAGCATGTCTTTTTGTTACTAGACCCACCCTAGGGCTAGAGGGATTGTCTCTATCCACAGAGACGATTTACCTTCATAACAAATCGGGAACTCCACTGGTGATCAGTGCGAGTTTTTCATGTTATCCTCTTGGGTCGGTTTCAATTTTTGGTTTAGTTATCTATCCTTTTCTATTTTTTTTGTTGAGTTTCCATTCTCTGTTCAGCTCCAGAGAGTCAAGGTTGACTTATGCTCATTAGGTTAGGGTTTTTCCTCTTTTTCCCATAGGTATCCAGCTTGGTGCGTTTTTTTCTGGACAGTCGCACCGATTGGCGTAGGTTGCTCTTTTTGCACTCGCGCCAACCTCTGTATGGCGTGGATTACAACCTTATAGTCGCGCCAATCCTTGTAGGTTTTGGTTTGACCTCCCTAATGCATTTTTTGGTCATTTGTTCCTGTTTTTGGGTTATTTTTTAGTGTCTTTAAGCCTTTGCAGACTGTGTTGACTACTATAGACTTGTTTCCCTCAGTCTTTTTTCCGTTGTCTTGTCAGTGTCAATTAAGACCTTAGGGTTTATAGGTGTTCTTTCACACCGAGCCTTCTGTTCAGGAACAAATCTCTTTGATTATTATTAGTCTCATTCTGGGTTTTTAGACTGATTTTTCTTGATCCTTTCGTTTTGCTGATTGAATGGTATTTTAATTTTTTGATTATTCCTTGTTCTTCAATACTTTGAGCACTAATTACTTTTCTTGTTTGGGTTGTTTTGAGAGCTCTCTTTCTTGATTGAAAGTTTGCTCCATTAGCTTGCATGTTTTGTGTCGGTTTCACTTTGGTTGAGTCATTCAATTTCAAAACCTTACGTTCACAAAAATAAAACTAGTGTTTATTTTGTTTTCCATTGAATTAGTACAAGGTGTGCTTCATTTCATTGAAAATTCAACAAAAAATCAATAACTATCTTTGCATTCTTTTGTTGCATCGAAAAGTGAAACGTTCCTTTACATAACTAGCATTTCTCAATCTAGGAAGGAATTTCATTTTCGATTGATCACATTAAAGGCATTAGAAGTTTGTTTTCATGTTTTCTTTGTTGGCTTGTTTGAAAGATTTCTATCCTTCTTATAACTAGTATTCATCAAATTGAAATGGTATTCATTTACATATAGTTTGCATCTAGGAATTTGAGCCTACACATTCTATAGGGCCTGAAAATTGAAACATACTTCAAGATTAACTTTAAAATTTACTCAATGAACCTAAGGAAATATTGGAACCTAACGAAACATTTCTAGTGGTCTAGGCTAGAGACATGTTTCGGCATCTTAAAACCGAGAAGTTGTCGCTTGCGTTTTGGCTTAAGACAGCACTAGTACAGACTTGTGCTCCCCGTACCATCGCGTATATAAAGGGAGACCCCTCTAGGTTGCAATCATTTTATCCATAGGAAGCTGAGTCTACCACCTTGTAACCATGATACACCGAACACAGCATTCGGGATACTACCTGCACATACGTTAAGTCCTTGAACATTTCTATTTCATTTGATCACCAAGGTGCATATGGTAGTTCACGGAAACCTGGTACACCCTCTTGCTTAGAATTCCTGAGAAGTCATTTCAATATTTTCATGACTCTTTAAACAAGAAAAGAGATCATGGAGCACTTGTCCTTTCATGCTCATTTCAAATTGAAAGAGACTAGAGTCATCTTTTGTCTGTTTCTTGACTCTTAAAACATGAAATTGTAGATTTTGGTTTCAGTGTTATAAAATTAATCACCTACGATTACACGCCTATTAAAAGTTTGTTACTTGGTCTGATTGATTTCCTTGGTTTTTTATTTTGGTACTTTCAATTGGCTATCTCTTTTCCTTCCTATTCTGATTTACGGTCAAAGTGGTGGAACCTCCAGTTTCGTCGTCTTCACTACCTCCTAGTGGTGGTTTGTTTCCAGATGTTTCTTTCAAAACCCATCAATTGATTAGTCTGCCAAGTTTTCACAGCGTACTCTAACGTCTATCCAACGCCTTGCTACTCGATCTCCACTTGTCGAGTTAGCTGAATTAAATTGGCCTCCTTCAAGTGCTTGGTCTGGTTTTGGGGACAAATGAGAATTTCCTCCTCTTACGTCTGGATCACCTTTTGTTGCTGCTGCGGTACCTCCTAATCCCCGTAGTATTTTCGAAGATCTTACGGAAGACTCATATATGGATTCCTCCAATTCTATTGGCAGTGAAGGAATGCCTGTATCCATAGGATAATATCAACTCTTTCATGAAGATATTTCTCATGCCTCTATCCAATCTTCTTCACCTTCGGTGTCACTTCCGGCTGGCTATAGGTATCCAAGTCAGATTATGTCTGGTGTTGCATCCATTACACAATCCAGTGATTCCTAGCGGTTTCACTTTTGAAGAATATATGTTAGTTGTTCAACAAAGTTCTTACGGTTCTCAACATCCCCCACCTACTAGAAATCCTCGTTTTCATCACTATGATGTTGTTGGTAATCCCATATATGTATATCCGCACCATTATGATGAGCGTGGGAATCCAGTTTATTTTCCTCCTATAGATCCTTATTAGGCCATTTATGATCCTTATCATTCTGTTACTCATTTGGGACCTACTTTGCCTGTGCAACCCTCTGGCTTACAAGGACAACCCTCTCAGGGAAAACCTTCAGCTTAGCGAGGCCCTGCTTTTGGTCCACAGGGACAACTGTACAATCTACAAGGAAAATCGTTGGTCCAACATGGACAACCCTCTGGTCTCTCGGGTCAACCTCTCGTTCAACCCATATCATCTTTTGGTCCTGGGGGGCAAGTTTATCTGTCATAAGGACAACCTGTTGCACCTCAATCACAGCCACACGTGCAGTATGGCCCAAATGTTGTGCAACCAGGACAATCCTATGGTCCTTCTCCAGGTCAACCTGGTCATCAGGAACATCCTGGACCGTCTCAACCATCAGGCCAACATTTACCACAAAGTCCACCTAGTGGCCCTCAAAAACCAGTTCAACAAACTCAGCAACCGTCGCAACCTGCCCACCAGCAGATTCCTTCGTTTCTGCAGCTAGTTTTACCTATTTATCCTGCTCAACGGCCTGCTCAACCTACTCCACAAGGTCAACCTGTGCAACCGCAGGGTGCTTATTACCCTCAAGTTTCCTATCAACCGGTATATAATGCACCCCAAATTTCGTACCCTCAAAATCAACCAGTATATAGTGCACCTCAGATTCCATACCCTCAAAATAAACCTATGTATCAGCAACCTCAAAGTCATACCTACATTTTGCAGGAAAATATTTATCCTACTCAGCAAGGACCTCAGTGGTCTGCTTCGACTTAATATCCTGGTCCTCAATCCCAGTATCAACCGAATTATCCTATTTTTAATCCCTATGATCCGAATTCTTCGGGACAGAATCCCGTTCGGACTGGGTGGAATGTACATACAGGTCCTTATCAAATACCTCCAATGATTTTCAATACTTAGTTATCATTTCTTGCTACGTTGGAATTACCCGATGTGTCGAAGTTGACAAATGATCCTATTCTTCATAATTCATATTGGCCTCCGATTCCGACTAATATTCCTGGTGATTATCCTAAATTTGAGGGTAAACCTGGTGAAGACCCCCAAACGCATTTGATGACTTACCATTTGTGGTGTTCTTCTAATTCTTGGGTTGATGATTCTATTTGTCTTTGTCTTTTCCAGAGAACTCTTACTGGTGCCGCTGCAAAGTGGTACATTGAGCTGTCTCGTGGAGTTTTCCAAGACTTCAATTCTTTGGTCATGGCGTTCCTTACACATTTTCAATTATCGATCCGCTATGAGACTAGGATGCACCTCCTAACCTCATTGAAACAGGACTGAGCTACTCATATCTTAGATCATATTCATGAGTGGCTGCATTGTCGTTGCATGATCAAATTTGAGATTCCTGATTAGCTTCTGACTCATTGGTTCACTACCTCCTTTATCAATCAAATTTCCAAAGACATAGCTATGGGGGCATGTGTAACCAAGGAAAAAGCCATTGCTTACGTCCAGTACCTTGATCTCGTGTATTCTCAGTCTAGTGCATTGTACGATATCTTTCCTGATGCTCCTCGACCTGGAACTTCTAAACTGTCAACGACTCCATCCGTTTATGGTATTATTGGTTCTGTATCGTAGACTTCTCAAAAATCTCCTTCATCTAACTCTGGGAAGTAGAAGTCTACTTCTCTCAATAATGTAGCTTCTCAGTCAAATTCTAATTCTAGCACACCAATAGAAGTGAATGTTTTTCAGGCCAATCCTACAGATAACACTTCCAAAGGTGAGAAGAAGTGTAAAGGTAAGGCCAAAGCCGATACCCCGAAACAAGATTCTCCAAAACCTCGTTCTGCTAATAGTTCTCAACGTAAAACGAAGTATCCTTGTTTGATTTGAGATGAAGAGCACTTCACCAAGGAATGTCCTTGACGGTCTGAAGTGAGTCGATTGAGCAAAGGCACCTAAGGATCTCCGACCATTCTTAAGGAACCCTTCCCTCAGCAGACTCAGATGGTAGAGCACCCTCAGTCCTCTACTCCATATGGTTCGCAAGTGTTCATGATGAATGGTTTTGCACCCATTTCTATTGCTACTCGATCAAAAGATTATTCTGGTTCATGACAGGCAACGAGGAAAGAGATCGTTGATGGTTCTCCTCCCCATCCTATTTCTGGTCCTCTTGAGATTGAACGGCCTAATGTCGAATCCATTGTAACCACCTTCCAAATGTGTGCTCTGTAAGTCTTCATACAATCCCAATGCTCGTGCCACTCAGCATTACAGTATTGTTGAAGATTTGGCTTAGGCATCGTCCGCAATGTCTGCATTAGAAGTACTTCAGAGTTGTCCTTCACGACGAAAATATTTTCTATCTGTGATAGGTGGGATTGATACTGCCGATTCTAGTTTTCTCGCTTTCGATTTAGATAATTTCATCCCGCGACTCCTACACCAAATTCCGCTCATCATTCAAGTTGGTATTAATGGTTTGAATATTCACCGAGCTATCATGGACGAGGGTGCATCTACCTGTGTTATGTCATCTACTTGTTGGAAAGCCATTATTTCTCCAACTTTTACCTCATCGCCTAATGCCCTTGAAGCATTTGATGGAATAGAATCTAAACCTCTTGGTGTTCTCACTAGTTTACCAATCACATTAGAAGGGAAGACAGTCAATGTCGAGGTCGAAGTCATTGATGTAAAACTCAATTATAATCTCCTTCTCAGATGCAGTTGGACTCACACCATGTTGTGCATTCCATCCACTCTCTTTTGTGTTTTGAGGTTTCTGCACGAAGGAAAGATTATTATTGTTGATCAATTTTATTTTTTCACTTCTTCTTCTGAGAACAACATTATGTATGTGGACAAGATTCCTACTCCTTACGAGAGTGTAGGGCTAGGTCTTTTCAAGGATTCTGCCCTCATGGGTGTTTTCCCTCTTCCACCACCAAATACTGTTCAGGTCAACATGATTTCTTGAACTAGTGACCCCTAGGTTATCCCTTCTCCTGAACAAATTGATTCATTCGACAATTCGATGCCTTTGAGTCCGATTGAAATTGATTATTGTGAACTCATTGCTGCATCAGATTCTAATTCTGATTCTTCCCCTATAAGTGTGACTCTTGAAATCTACTCTCAATCCCCTTGGCTTGGTGATTTTGATTCACTGGATCCTTTGAAAGAATTTTTTCCTTTTGATGAGGCTATCACGAAAACTCTGCCTCTCGCCAATCTACCGTGGGATGATGGTCATCATCGTTTCTCGTTTCTACCAAGCCTCGAAGCCATGTCTACTTATCTTGAGCGTTTTTCCTCTCAGGTTCCTTCTCCTCTGCTTCAAACACCTATTCAGGTCCATGAGGTTTTTTCAGAAGGTAACTTGAGTAACATCACTCAAACGATGCCTATCAACATTTCCATTAAACTAGGAATCGTCGAGAACATCCATATTGGGGTTACTTGTTCTTCGAATGAAGTGCAAGTCTATACTAGCCTTTTTCGTGAATTCCATGATGTCTTTGCTTTGTCCTATGAATAAATGTCCGGTATTGATCTTAGCATCATGGTACATGAGATTCCTACTTACCCTGGTTCAAAACATGTTCATCAGCATCTTCATCCAGTGCATCCTAGGAAATTTTCTGCCATTAAAGCCAAAGTGGAAATCTTCTTAAAGCTGGTTTCATTTATCCAATTCCATTGACAGAATGGATCTCTAATATTGTTCCTATAGATAAGAAACAGGGCACTATTCATGTCTTCGTTGACTATTTTGATATCAATCAAGCTTGTCCTAAGGATAATTATCCTAATCCTTTCATCGATCAAATCATTGACGACTGTGTCGGGAGTGAGATTTTTTCCCTTATGGACAATTTTTTGGGTTATAATCAAATCAATATTCTCCCTATTAATCAACACAAGATTTCCATTATCTTTCCTTGGGATACCTTTGCATATAAGAAGCTCCCCTTTGGTTTGAATAATTCCAGGGCCACATTTCAGCGCGCGATGTCTTACGCCTTTCATGATATTTGTCACATCGTTCAGCCTTATATGGATGACCTTCCGGCTCATTCAACTAACCATAGGGATCATCCTGGCCATCTTTGTCAGATTTTCCTTTGTTATAGACACTATAACATTTGGCTTAATCCACACAAGTGTGTCTTCTGCGTTGATTCCGGTAGACTCTTAGGGTTTATCGTTTCTAAAGACGGAATTCGCCAGGATCCTCTCAAGGTTGAGGCTATTATCAATCTCCCCTCTCCTTCCTCATTACATCAGTTGCAGAGTTTACAAGGGAAAGCTAATTTTCTTCTCTGGTTTATACCTAACTATGCCGAAGTAGCTAAAGGATTCACACAATTGTTAAAGCAAGGTGTTCCTTTTTATTGGGATGAGATCGATCAGAAATATTTCGATGCATTGAAAATATTTTGGGTCAATGCTCCTCTCCTCCCCCCTCCATATTATCATCATTATTTTTCCCTTTATTTGGCTATCGCTTTCAACACGATTGCCATGGTTTTGGTAGAGGACGATGATGACGTTCATTAGCATGTTATTTATTACTTGTCTCATAATCTTCTAGACACTTAAATGCATTATGCTCACATCGAGAAGTTAGTGTTGGCCGTTGTTCAAGCTCCTCAAATTTTTCATCATTATATTCTTTTGCGTACAGTGACGGTGATTTCTGAATGCAACCCTATGACCTACATATTGTCTCGAAAATTGCTGGGGGGGGAATACTCAAAGTGGATTTTCATCCTCCAAGAGTTTGATTTGGAATTTACTGCTACCAAATCTAAGAAGTCATTGGTCTTTGCTGATTTACTTTGTTCTCTCCCTTCCGACTTCGCTCCTTCTCATTCTGAGGACTTCATCCCAGATGATTCGCTTTTCTTGAATAACACCCTCGATACATGGTACGGTGATATCATTTTTTATCTCCAAACTTCATATTTTAGGTCTGGGTTGACAAAATATGCCTGTCGATGCAGCCGCCATCAGTCATAACCTTATCGTATAGTTGGAGATGCCCTCTATCATATTGGAGTTGATTCCATACTCCAACGATGTTTGACTCTCAAGGAAGCTGAGAAAGCTCTAAATTATTGTCACAGTGGTGCCTGTGGAAGTCACATGTCTGGCTGTGCCACTGCACAGAAGATTCTTCGTGCTAGTTATTTTTGGCCTTCTATTTTCAAAGACTGTATTGTCGCAATTCATAAATGCCATGATTTCCAAATTTACCAATGCAAGTTGCATGCGCCACCCTTTCCTCTTCATCCTGTCATTACCGTTGGTCCCTTTGCGAAATGGGAGATCGATTTTATGACGTGTAACCCTCACTCGGCCGGGGGGCATGCTTATATTATCGTTGTCGTGGACTACTTCACCAAATGGGCTGAAGCAATGCCTACACTTTCCGCCGACAGTAAGATATCTGCTCAGTTCATATTCAATCATATTATTGCTAGGTTTGGTGTCCCTCAAGCCATCGTTACCAATCATGGTTCCCATTTTCGGCATTATATGTTGGCGGAGTTGACTTCTAAGTTGGGTCTGCGTCATGACAGCTCAACACCGTACTACCCTCAAGCCAATGGTGAGGTTGAAGCTGTGAACAAAGTTCTTGTCACAATGCTTAAATGTACGATTGGGATCCACAAATAAAATTGGCATCTCATGTTATTTTTGGCTCTTTGGGCATACCAAACCTTAGTAAAAAACGCAACCAGGTTCACTCCCTTCCTGTTGGTTTATGTCCTGGAAGCTACTCTTTTGATTGAATGTGAAATACCTTCGCTCAAGTTGGAAGTTGAATTATTGCCAAATACTTTGCCAGAAGAAGAGCATCTCCATTATTTAGAAATGCTGGATGAAACCCGCCGCTTTGATGCTCTCGTTATTGAAGCACAGAAAAAGCAGGTCAAAGCTCATTTTGATCAATCAGTTTCCCCTCGTTATTTCATTGAAGGAGATCTCATCCTCTTGTATGACCAAGCTCGTGATAAGCTGTGGGCATGAAAATTTCAACCTATGTGGCATGGACCCTACATCGTTAAACGTGTGTTACAGAATGGGGCCTATGAGCTAATTGACTACGAAGGTCATCCTCTTGAACAACCCAGAAATGGGTTGTATCTCCAAAAATATTATGCGTGAGTCATTCATGTGTAATAAGTGTACATAGGTGTTGTTTTCATTTTTGTGCGTGTTTTCTAGTTTGATGTGCTTTGTCAGCATTTTTCTGATTATTGGGTCTTTCTTATTGTGCAGATGTGTGTTACCCCTTATGTCGGTTTCGCAGATGGTGCTTCCCGCAGAACCAGGAATTTGTCTTCGGCAACCTGGGTAATTTATGATCCTGTAGGTGAGTTGATAGATCTGCAAGGTATTTGTCTAGGAAGAACTACAAACAATGTCGTTGAATATAGCGCTATCACTGATCTATTAATCGATGCAATCAACCTTGGAATACGTGCATTTCTTGTAAATCTAGATTCACAGCTTGTTTTTCTGCAACTCAATAATCATTAATCAGTTAGAAATCCACACATTCTAAGATTGTATTTACGTATTCGCTTATTGGAAAGAAATTTTGATTTTATTACCTATCAACATATTCCTAGATGAATGAACACATTAACTAATATAGTGGCTAACATTGTATTAGATAGACATTTGCATCATTTGTAAAAGAATCATCATATGTAAAAGATCCATATAGAGAAATAGATGTATGTATGTATATATATATATATATATATATATATATATATATATATATATCGCATGTTTGCAACTGTGTGCATCATAACTTCAAAAAATACATGTGTGTTTTCTGTTACATCTTGAGACATCATGTCTCGCAAATTATGAAAATAAAATAAAACCTAGGTGTCTAATCAACATGGTGCTCGTGAAAACATGTCATGGACCATACTAGCCACCTCAGCAAGCGGTGAATTCGGCTGGGCACCCCTACGGTATGTCTCTAGTATGTGCGAGGAACATCATCAAAACGTGCATAATCCAGGACTCCTCATGTGATCCCCTCTACGTTGCGCACTATCTCGTCTTCCTCGCTGCCCTTTCCTTGGGGGTCAAAATCGCGAGGGATTCGCCTCGCTATCGATGACATACCGGCAGATCTCTCTGGGCCAACATTTTCATCACATGGATTTAATGTCAGAACATACATAAATAAATAAAATCATAATACTCATAAAACTTAAAAATGAGTCTCACCCAGATCTTCATCCCAATCTTCTCCCTCTGAGAGTGGGAGGTCTGGATCATCAGTGAAATCTGTGCTAGAGTAGGGCCAGTCCTCCACGACAATTAGTTGTCGACGGAGCCAATAAAATAATTCTGATCTCCAGGACATCTATTGACCGCCCCCTGCCCTTGCATCAAAGCTGCCCATCGAGCTGTTCTCTCGCTGGTGGTGTCGGAACTATAACCTCCTGTCACTGAAAAATGGGTAGTCGTTCTAAAAAGAACGATAACAGAATACACCCATAACCAAATTATTTCAGTTTGGTCTTCTTGCATTTGGTTAGTTTGCGCTTAATGTTTATGGTCACGACCTATGCCCAGTTATAGATGGTCGGTGCCATGTAATCTACATCAAGAAGCAACTATGTCTTTGTTGCTTCGTGCAGTGCTTGTGATCCTGTAGCCCGGGTGATGGTATGCAATACCATGCGTAGTGTCAAATATGGGATAGTTTGTATATCAAATTTCCCACTACCTGATCCCTTCCGTGCTCCTGGACATACCCTATCTATCACCATGGTCATGTTTCCCATGCAGGACCAGGTGCCGGTTAGGATTGGTGTTGCACCCCTCCGTGATAATCCTGTGATGAAGTACATGTCAGAGACATCAATCTCAAGATCTTGATCCCGAAGGATGAACTTCCCTTGATTTTCATCCCATATACTGATCAAATACTGTAGTAATTCTAGTTGGGCTCGGAGACATGGTGTTAGGAAGAATTTTTTCAGACCACAATTTCTGAGAGCTTCCATGACTCCCTCATTTTCCATGGCTAGTTCATCTTCTTTGCTATGTTCCCGTTCTTTCCATTCGATGACCATTTTTCCTCTTTCTACCTGCAAACACACACACATGAGTGGTATTAGTCGATTTTGAACCTTAAATCTGTAAACAATTAGGGTATTTGATGAAAATTTTTAGCTAAAATGGTTTGTGCCATTGGCGCACCCTAGTGTTAAAAATCGGGCGGTTGGCATGACTCTGTGCCCGAAACCCGCGCCAACTGCGCAGCCCTAATTTTTACATTTCCTCCCCCAAGATTTGAAATTGACAATTGCAGGGAGAAAGAAATGATTTAAAATGACAAGAGACATATCAGCTCTTACCTGGAGTTGACGGATTTGTGATTGATCTGCTAGATTGGCCGCTATCGTCGCCGCAAGATTGCACAGTAAAATGGGTAACTATTGCTCCACAAGAGGTAAAAAGTGAAAAGTAATTATTTTTATCATTTTTGGCATTTTATAACTTTTTTCACAACCCTAATTAGGTTTTAAGGCATGTTTTTGATCATTTTATTATATTATTTTTGAAAAATGCATTTTACACATGTATCTTGTGCAGCAATAGGTTTTTCATGCGACAATGATGAAGTAATAAGTTATATTTTATGCTTTTTTGGACTCGGTAAAAACACAAAAAATTCACTACTGGAGTCATCTTTCAGTTATTTTCTAACTCTCTAAAATTTAAAATATTACTGATATTTTTGTCATTTTGAACACGTTAAATGGTTGCAAAACAATATCTACCCAGTATACGTTTAACCCTTTTTCAATATGGGATAGATTATTCATGAAAAAGGAATACCTTAGCCTATCACTACTAAGAGGTTCTCGCAGACACAGTTTTCTACTTTTTCGGATCTGTGAGACTACCTACGAAAAGGGACTGCTGGAGTTTTCTTTTCTGCCTTATTTTCAAACTCTCTAAAAATGAAAAGATGCCAAGTTCTCCCTTTGTCAGAATCATTAAACCCTGATGACATCGGACTTCGCCATCATGACGTTATTTCGAGTAAATCCTTCCTATGCTCGTAAAATGTACTAGGTTGGATTTGTCCGAAGGAAAAACTTACAGTACAAGCATATGCTATCCCCTTCAAGCTTGTTTCAAAAAATAATTGGGGTACTCACCATAAATGGTGGGGGAAAATGGAACTAAGTTTTAGTCATGTTGGCAGTATGTTGCTCTTGAACATGGCACTTTTCTACATTCGTGTCGGGTTGGGGACATCTCATTTCGTCATTTTTGCCTCCATGGGTTTGGGTAATATATTTTAACCTCTCATCTAATCTTCGCCACGTCATCATGACCTCAAATCCTTTGATGTCAAATACTTCCAAATCCAGTGTCATGCTATTGATATGTTCAAGAGAAGTTTGCCTCTGTAGTTGTCAAGCTTCCTCTGATCTCCTATTGGTCATGATCCACTTTCATTGTGTTCCTCTGTCTCGTGTCGATGATGTGGGAAAAATTATGGCCCTCCTTCGACTAGGTCACTTCCTATCGACTTCAACTCATTACCCAGGAATTTTATCTAGAGACTCCCTTTTGGTACCTTGGAGCCTGCATGCCTCAATGGCAGGTTTTTCGCATTTGACGCAAGGCTCACATCATTGGCCTTCGATCAAGTGATTCTAAAGATGTTCAACGTCAGATCACTTTTCAAATTCTATAGATTGTACCTGTTGGGGTCCTGTGATTTGGTAGATTGGCCTACAAAATGGCAAGGCAACATCAGAACCACTTTGGAATCCTAGGATCTAGCCCTCCTGGATTCAGAGAGGGATATCTCTATATGTGTTTTAAAATGATATAATTTAAGGCTTAGGATATGATTTTAGGCTAGCTATGAAGTACAAAGGAGTTTCTTTGTTCTTGGTTGGGAATCATTAAAAGAGAAGGTCATGTGAATTGAAGAAGGAAATAAGTGGAAGGATGTTTCAGCATGGGAAGATAGGTCAAAAAACAGTGCTAAATCATTGGGCTATGGAGTCATAAAAGGGATTACTTGCACAAAAACTATTCAATGGTTTTCAAAGGGCAAGTCATCTATATCAGAAGATCTTTTAAGTTGAGTTGATGGTATGGAACATTAAGGAGTGAGGTGAAAGAAGTAACATGTAAGAGAACAAAGGGCAGCCTAAGATCAGGTAATGACTTTTAACCTATCCTTCTTTTGAAATACTCTTAAGAATAAATATTTAAGATAAACATAAAAATTCACCTAATATCAGGTAAGTACTTTAAACCTATCCTGCTTTTGGCACACTTTTAAGGGAAATCTTAAAAACAATTGTTTAAGACTAAACAAGGGACAGGGCTAACCATAAAATTCCTTCATTAGGACTCTACTTAGCATGCAGTGAAAATATCATTCAGAAACAACATCTCAAGTTCTACTCAGAAATACATGGCTTCACCAACACTCCTTGCCTAGTTATACTCTATTGAAATCATTCCCAAACACACATTTAGCAGATAACATAAAGATAAAGATTTTCAGTGAGAGCTAGGGTACTTTGCAGTATATCCTACTCTATATTTTCTATTCTTTATCAGAGAATACGAACACAGTGGAAACATAAGGAAAATAACAGTTATAGTGAGGATAAAATCACCAATGATTTAGACCAGGATCCAGTGAATTTTCTTGTCTATTGATGTGCAAAACTAGTTACATACTTTGAGTCCAATATCTTTTTACAGTCCAATGCTTTTCTTCCCAGCCGACTATATTAAAAACTACTTTGAAACTCTTACTCAATAACAGTTCAAACAATTAACAATTTTTCCGACCATTCCAATGAATATTCTGTGAATACTTATAGGTGAAAAGAGGAGAGTGCTACAGAAATGGTAATAAATATGAATTAAGATAGAGTGGGAGAATTGTTCGAATGCCCATTCTGCTTAATGACTGTTGCATTAACTGATTGTACCATTTTGGTAGTTTTTCCTATTTTATGCATATTTGGTAGGCATGGTAATAACTCTGAGGACTGTCCTTTGAAACATGACTTGGTCTGAAGTACTCTGTTTGACCTCTCTGAGAAGTAAACTGTAATTTTTTGGGTTTTTTAGCCCCATGACTATGTAATAACTATTCTGACAGTTTTAATGAGGTTCTTCCATTAGGATGGTTGTCACGGTGGCTTTGATGGGAAAAGTAGACTGCAGGTGTCCTTTTATTCCTCTAGAGAAATAAATACTTATGTACATGTGGCATCTGAGACTTTCTTCTACTTATTTGTCTTGTTTTAGCCCCTTTAAACACTGATATTTTTCTTTAAACATGTTTTAAGGCCATATTAGGCCTTTTCAGATCATTTTTTTTCTTCGTCTGACTACTATGTATAGGTGGCTACACTGGAGGGTTTGATTGAAATCCGATATCATGATTTATCGACTCAATCATGGAAATCATCTCCTCTTATCCCTTTTCTACATTATTTAGGCCACAAAGGATTGTCACCCTCGGCCTTTGTCAAAATTCTTTGACTGTGGGATGGCTTTACGAACAACCTCCATTAAACCTCCACAAAACAATAAACCATTATAAAATCTTGTGTTTCTTGGGTTTAACTACGAATAGAGGGCTCAATGAGTGTTACGGAGCAGTGAGGAGGTAAGGTGAATGCAACGGGGAATGATTTCATGGCGCAAACAATGAAACTGGGGTCAAAACTGAGTTCGGCACAAAGAATAGGAAGAGCGGTTTTGGGGAATACTAGAGGTGGTATTCCTGCAGGGTAAAGGCAGTAAGTGGTTTGGGACTGATCGAACACGATACGGTCCAATGGCTGACACGTATGCTCCTGAAAACCACCCATTTTCGCGTGCAAATATCTCAGTCAGTTTTATTTATGAAATGAACGTGAAAATGTTTTAATACCATCCGATCTAGGGGGGCTAGATTTATGGCTGTAAGCGAGAGCGAAAATAGAAGAGATGTGCGGGAGAATCATATGGTGGGGCTAGGGTGACGTAAGCCACTTTGTCATGTAGCGAGGAGGCTTTGAAGTCAGGTAAACAATATGCGCCATGGGTTTATAGTGTTAAAGTGTAATAATCTGGGTAGGCACGAATATATAAAGGGAAATAAGGTGGAAGTGGGAGGGAGTGAAGGCGCCTTTGGGCCATTGGATTTGGGAAGGTGAAACAGATCAACGGTGGAGAGTACAGGAAAACACAGTGAGAGGACCCAGCATGGTCGGGTGGGACCAGTGGGAATACATGGGAAAAATGAAAGGAAATGTGTATTACAGGGGCACTTGAGGTACGAACAGATTTGTGGACCAGGTGCCTCCATAGTGGATCTTAGCCGTTGGATGAAGATTTCACATATCACAAGGAGTCACTGCGAGGGTACTCAAATGTTTGACTTTTGTGTGGAAAGTGCCCACGGGTGGAGAAAAAGGGAAAATAGTGCAGGCCGTCGGATCTATAAGATGGACGGTGGAGAACGCATCGCAGGATCAACAATCGACGGAGAAAATTTCTAGGAGGCATGAGTTTGAAAGTTGCGATATGCTGAAGATATGATGGTGTGATGAAGCTATGGAGCGATGGAAAAAAGGCCAGTGCGATGGAATATGGACTGTTGGATTGGGAAAGATCAACGATGGAGATTTAATCAGAGGATTGGCACATCAGCAGGGGGGATTCATCGGAGGGGAAAAAGGGCGATGCGTGATGCGATGCGAAGTCTGAGGATGAAGCGATAGCCATCGGATCTTTGTGGAACGAACGGCTTAGATCCAATCGGGGTTTCGGCCATCGGTGGGGCAGGGGGTCTGGGGACAGGTAAAAGGAGATCGCCGATGGAGCGAGGGCCGTTAGATCGGAATGAGATCAATAGCTCAGATTTAAAGTGGTAGATCGCATCGATATTTCACAAATAAGCGAAGAAAAAGGAAAAGCACGAAGATTTGGAAAATGTCGAATTGCGATTGTGATGGAGGCTTAAGACCCTTAGCCGATGGTCTCGAGCCTTGGTCTTATGGGAGGAAAGGGGCTGAGGACTTAATCAAAGAGTGCTTAAGGCCTTATGTTTGAAAAAGGCCGGAATAGGCTAAAAAATGGGTTTTTTAAGCCTTTTTGAGGTTCCGGTAGGATGAAAAATGCGTTTTTAAACCAGGTAAAGGGGATTCACATGGTTTGAAAGGGGATTTTTGAGGAAGTAAAGGGTAAAATGAGGAAAGTGGGGGATTTTTGTAGACAGATTCATCCAAAGGAAAAATGATGAAAAATGGGTCTGAAGAAACAGTTTCTTTTCTAATAGCAGGGTTTCTTTGAAAGATTTTGAGTGAAGGGATCAAATAGGTGGATTCCTTGAAGGATAAGTGACACAGTAGAGGCTTCAAGAAGTCACAGATTTCGCGTGAAATTTTTTTCTTGAAGACTAAAGACCTTTTTTAGCCATCTTTGCATATGCCAAAATTATGGATGGCTAACATTACCTTTTGTACCTTGAGGGCCATCGTCATCATTAGTGGTTTCTCTCATGTCTGTTAACAACTTTCATCATTGGATGGTAATCAGATGATTTTCCTGCATGTTCGACTTCAGCGCATACATTCACATGCTCGAAATTGTACTTGTTTGGGTTGAGATGGAGCACAAGACCGTGGATTTTCTCTGATAAACTGCAAGATGTGGATTTTTGTGGATTATGATGACTTATTGCATGACTCTATTGATTGGATGGCTGCGACCATATTTGAGTCTATTTATTGATCCTTCCTACTGGATGGCTATGTCCATACCTCAGATCTCAGTTTTTTATATATTCTATTATGGATCGTTGCGCCCATGCCACATGATTCATGTATCATAGATATCAGTTGTATTTTTAATTGCAGGTCTTCCGACAGCAATGTTTGGTTAGAACGCGTTCTCATAAAGAATTTCACTCCTCCCTCTCTCTCGGACTTCATACTTTAGGGGGCATCTGTTACACAACATTTTTTCACTATCCCTGCAATCCCCAACTCGCACATTGGAGTGTCGTTTCTGTGACCAATACGCAGTGTCATGCTTTGCAAATAACATCCTTGCATCCCTTATGATGAAAACAACATTATTCTTGTTGACATTTCCCTAAATAAAGCTGTGAAAATCCCTATTTTTGCCTTGGCATGGGTAGCACGTTACATCCTTGCACCAGCCAGTAAATTTAGCACTGAACCCGTGCCACTTGGCGCTCTGTGCCAGTTGGACACCCGCGCCAAATATTTTATGGAATGTTTTTTAAAAATAGAGGTAGAGGTTCCATTCCAACCACCTCACGGATGAGTCATTGGGAGTGGTTGAACTGAAACAACCACGGACTCCTTCCTTTAGTTAGTAGTTTCCACCTCCCTTGGAAGTCTCTTAAAGGATAGGACTCCCTCCCACCTTTGTAGGGATCCCAAACTCCTCTTTTCCCTATATATAAGAAGCTATCTCCTTTAGTAGAAGTTATCTGAACGGCTGAATAGCTAAACTAAGAGAATTATACTATAGCTAAGCTGCTAGAGGAGATAGAGTAAGAAATATTGTGTTGATAAAGCTCGAGTCGATGACTTCTAAGAGAACCTAAGTCTGAATTCCCTGACCGACAATTGATATGTGTTTCGTTTGAACCCCGCTGGAGGATATTGCGACATCAAATCATCGGTTGTACTCCTCCTTCTACTCATTAATATACATGAATACTGTTTGGTTCCACTATTGTCTTATGATGTTTATTTGATGTGATATGCTTAGCCCTCTTTGACTGGCTAATAATTGTGAGTGAAACTATTCTGTCATATGTTTTTATTGTTCTTTGTCCTATGTGCAAGTATCTAAGCGTGACAGTGAACGTATCGTGACTTTCCAAGGTAGGAACGAGAGACCACTACTCTTTCTGCAACATCAACAACATTGGATTCAAGGTAGGTCAATCTACCATGTCTTTTGTTCATTCATTTACTAGGAAGCAACACTTTAGCATGTCCTTTTGTTACTAGACCCACCCTAGGTCTAAAGGGATCGTCTCTGTCTGCAAAGAGGATTTACCTTCATAAAAATGCTCCAACCCCTAAGATTTTTTAGTAGTCAACTGAACTTATGCCCCAACACTCAATGAGCTACAACTCACCCTACCACCACCCTACCACCCTGTAGAAGAATAAAAGAAGAATGGACTCTTGTACCGGGGAAAATGGTCCACTTTAAAATGATATAGAATGATGTAGAATAAGAAGAAACACTAAACCATAACCCCAACTATGACACAACCATCTAATGATGATCCTAGACCTCCTGACACTGCATTCTCAACTCTTGGAAGATAGACACTAGTACATTTTTTACAATAATGTATTTACAATGACTTAGAACAGTGATACCTTTACAGTGACTTTATGCAGTACTGCCCACTTGAAGACTTCATGTGATGAACTTCTTGCTATTTTTGTGCACCTTGGTTTCTGCTCTTGTCATGCTACCCTTTGCTACACCTTGCTTTTCTTTGCTGCCCTAGAAAGCCTGGTCCTTTGCATCCCTTGACAACACATGATCTAGCTTTTTCTTGCCTTCTAGGAGCCCGATATTGAATATGGTGTATCTTTGTTACTCTAAATCCCCAATATGTGATTTTCAGTCCTGTAGTATTCCTCTGAGTCTTCTTTCCAATGCCACAGTTCTGACCCAACTTGGATTCTTCAAGAGAGAGTTATGCCCAATTTCTCACAATGCCATAATTATGGACTGTTTCAATATATCGAATTGTATGGCATGCCACGTGTCACTGTTTCTTCATTCGGCTCTAAAATTGATAGATAGAAAATCAAATTTCATGCAATATCTACCAGTTTTTATAGAATTCCAATTTTATACTCAGAGAGAGATTTATTACAATTTTCCCAAGGTCACTTCTTTGAGATGAATTTCAGGAGCCTGTAAAAACACTGACTTCCACATATCATATCTCAAAAAATATTGTGCACCTTGATCTGAAATTTTTACAGGAGATTCCTCAAGATTTCAGCTTCACCTCATAAAAATTTCATCTTCTTAACATTCGTATAAAAAAATTTAGAGCGCAAATTCCACAATGACCTGTTTCAGATGTTGAAATCCCTTACATAAGGAGGATATGAGGGTCACAATTTATATAAATGCTTAGGTTGAGAGGCGATTCAACAAGTCAACATGGGAGGGATTTTAGGAGCTTAAAAAATATTAATTATGACTTTTCAATGACTTATACCACAACCCCATGGGGTTTTAGCTCACTAACTAGGGCACAAACTTCAAACATGAATATCTCTTAAACCGTGAAGAATTATGTGACGTGCCATATATCAACGGAAACATCTCGAGAAATAGAAACCATCAAAAGAATTATTTACCCAGAATATATTATTTTGGTGGGACAAAATTCCCATGCAATATTGGGGTAGCCCCTGGTGCTGCTTGGGTTGATATCAATGACAACCGATGATCAAAAATCTCCCCCTTTGGCATTGATGGCAACACAAGTACTCCCCCTGTGATCATGAAACCTCTTCCTACAACATTATCTCCCCCTTTAACATCAATGGCAAAGGGTAACTCACCTAACACACAACCATCCTACAGACCTACACATACTTCCACTACCCCTTTATATTCTGAATAAGAAAAATCTAATGAGAACTTGGGAGAATCTGAGGCTTCTAGGGAAGATATTCAAATGCTTCACGAGGTAAAGGTTTAGTGAAGATATCAGCGATTTTTTCTTTTGTACCAACATACTCAAGTTTGATATTCTTTTCAGTGATTTGTTCTTTTGTACCAACATACTCAAGTTTGATATTCTTTTCAACTACTTGTTCTCTAAGAAAATTCTATTTGATCGGAAAGTGTAATATTCCCAATTAGCCCAAGCTAATGCGAATATACAATTTTGTTTCAATTTCATGTTGCATGAATAAATGTGTAAAGGAGGAAAATAAAAACTCCTAAAATAATGAATAAATATATGCCCCATGTGAACAAAGATAACTCTGGGCCATCTTAATAAAACACCCTTATGTTTGAAAGGGATTGAGACATTTGACTGGGTCAACCATGACTAGATCAACATCGATGTCTAGAGGGGATGAAACTCATTGATGCATAGTGCAGTCTGAGTTGGAGGTGGCACATGTGAAATAAGCTAAATCATTGAGATCGTTTAGGGTTTGGAAAGATTCCTATATTATAAAAGAAAGAGGAGGGTAGCAGGGGAAGGTTGTTGAATATAGTATATTTCTGAATATATTGTCTGTTTAGACATATATCATTCTCTTGGTTGTTTATGAGAGAATAGTGTTATTTAGCAGTGGGTGTTCCTGATCAATAATCCCACCTCTTTCCTTGAGAGGCCTCTTGGAAGATTCTTGTTGATCTTTTCCACTATCAGGAATTTGGCCAAGCTTCATCTTCCAACTACAACGTAGATCTTGTTGAAGGTTTGGTTTTCCTTGTAAGATGCAACAACTGGAGGCTAGATCTACTAAGATCTAGGCCTTTCTAGTGCCTCTTTTTAGTGGTAAAACCTTATATCCCATTGGCAAGAGTGTATTGGATCATTGGAGCTTCAGATCCACATCTTCGCATCAGGCCAAACAGATCTTTAACCCTATAGCGTGGTCCATCTTCCAGATCTACATTTTTCTATAGTTGTTGTTGTGAGGGCTTTTGGCATAACCTTGGAGGAGATATCTCTAGTGTTGGGAATCTTCCCTTCACTGTGGTGATCCATGGATTTCAGATCTATTCCATGTTATATTCAGATCTGATCTGGATACTCCTTTATTTACTGCAGAATTTTCTGAAGATTTCTACATATCTGCAGCTTTAGATCTCAAATCTACTCCATGTGCTTCATGTATTGCTGAAAACCCTAAGGGGTATGTAAAGTATAGACTCTATATTGTATGGATCTATCACAGATCTGACTATTCATGCATTATTTTTCTCTAGATATATATTGTAATCAACAGCTATTGCAGTCTAATGAAAATAACGTTGTCAAGCCTTTGCAGTGATTATATGTGATTGCAACACCTCCTTTTGAGGGTTTATTCCTATTTAAGTCTTCTATTTCCTGTTATACATTGTATGAGCCTTATTGTAAATCTAATTTACTGATGTATATGTAAATTTTGAGCCTCCATATTGACCTCTTGCTCTTGTTTTGTTGAACTGCATTATTTCTAAGCAGTATTGTTTAATATTGTTGCTTGTTCCCATTTTGGGATATTACAGTGGTATCAAAGTAATCATCTTGGCACAACCTGTAAGAAGACAATATGTCTTCAAAAGAAGATGAGCCTCTTACTGACAGGGAGAAGAGGTATCTAAAGAGAAGACAAAAGAAATTTGATTACACAAATGATGATCAAGACAAGCGTAAAGCCCCTGAATCTGGAAGCGATGTGGAAGGAAAGGACTTTGCAAAGATCCTTTTGAAAGCCATGCAAGATCTTGAAAGAGATATCAAAGAGATGATATCAGACAGAACCAAGGAATCTCCTAAGAGAGTCTATCTTGGAGAAAGCTCTGGCATGTCTCATCACTGGAATGATCAACCAGTGAACCAGCCACAAGTTCCACAACTCTCTACCATGCCAACCTTTTTGGCCATGGAAAATGAAGGGCCTCAAGAGAAAACATCCCTTGAAGACTACTTTGAAGAATATGAGTCTCAGAATCAGAGATTCAAGGATCACTTGATTTTTCAAGATTTTTGTCACCTCAAGGACAAAAGAAGACCAAGGAATCAACATAGAGATGGTGGATTCACTCAGAATCATGATCGACATCACTCTATGGGTAGATTCATTTTACCCAAGTTTGATGGGTCATCCACTTGTTTTGCCAAAGCATGGGTAGAAAAACTAGACATCTACTTTCAGTTGAACAAGGTCCCAGAGATGGAGGCTATCAAGATTTAAATGCTGCACTTTGATGGTGAAGCACACAATTGGTGGTTCCATGGATTTTCTACATTGGGTCATGCCAATGTGACTGCCTATTATAAGTTCACTAGAATTATAGTGGAAATGTTTGAAAGAAAATATCCAGAGGCACCTTTCATGAGCCTTGCAAAGTTGAAGCAATTAGGTAATACAGAGTCTTATATTTATGAATTTTTGAGATTATCTGTTATGGAAACTGATTTGTCTACAGCAAGAAGGGTGTACATGTTCAAATATGGTCTAGATGAGCCTCTTCATGGGTTGGTAAATTCTACCAAGCCCACTACCTTACATGATTCCATTGAGAGGGTTAAAGACCTTCAAGATACCTTGCCAAAATGAAAGGCAAACTTTCAGCACAAGCCCTCTTTCCTGTCCAAGGGAAAGGAAGAAAAATATTCTCCCTCAAAGGAGAGCACATTCAGGAAGCCTCTTGATATTGAAGTCCAGAGAGATATAAGGAAGAAGAATCTATGCTTCACTTGCCAAGAACCATGGGTACCGGGACATAGATGTGCTACTAGTAAACCACATTACATAGAGGTCTTCTCAGATCTTGATGAAGATGAATTGATGAACCAATAAGAGGTCACAACGTTGACAATGTAGAAGGAGATCCAATGCCCTCAAGAGATGGAAAGGGAGCCTTTGCTCCTATTGGAGGAACTTTTGCATCTTTGAGAGGAGTACCTAAGTACTTGACCTTAAGAGTTCAAGGTTCAATCATGAAACAGAGGGTTTCTGTATTGGTTGATAGTGGGGCTACCCACAACTTCATTGATGCCCAACTTCTGCAAAGGAGGGAAATACCCACTGATACTTTTGAGGGATTCTCTTTTTTTGTCCCAGGAGATAGAAAAATGCAATGCATGCATTATTTCCCCTCACATTCAGTCACCATGGGATCCTACACTTTGGTGGATCACTTCTTTGTGGTTGGAATACCAGACACCAATGTTATTTTTGGTGTCTAATGGTTAATTAAATTGGGGAAAGTCACCACTGATTGGGAGGCTTTGCAGATGGAATGGGTGGACAAGAAGAGTGGTGAACCTCAAATGATCAAAGGCATGCATAGTTACCCCTCACATAACACATCCACACAGAAAACAGAGATGGATTTGCGCAGTGGAAGCAAGGACCTCACAGTCCCATGTATTATGTTCATGAGATTTTTGCATGGGACACTCTTATCTAGTGGAAAACCACCTGGGAGGCCACCTGATTCAGATTTTGTGGGGAAGACCTCGCAACTTGTTGCTCCTAACTTAGATCCAAGAGGGATGGGAGCACTTGAAGACAAATCTACAGTGCTAGGAGACTTGAGTAAGCTTAAGAAGGAGGGAAATATTTCTCCCTTATTATTACCACCCACTCTCAATTCTAGATCTACGATGTGGGAGCAGAAGAATGGAAGAAACAGCCTTCCATCTCACACCTTTTACATAGGATATGTCAAGGAGAATATCATCAACATGACAGGCATTTCTTTTGATGCATCATGAGTGTTGTCATTGTTGAGCAGTGTAGATCTGTATTGGAAATCCCAACTGCTAGTGGATTATTGCAAAGATCTTCACACTTGTATGATACTTGATGGCCAGTTGAATGAAGAAGGCTACCTATTCCAAGGAGGGGTCATCCATCATCATGGTAGGATCTTCTTGTCTAGAGCTTCTAAGCTCTAGCAGAAGTTACTACAAGGAGCATACAAAGAGTTATTTTTTAGCCATATGTATTCCATGAGGATCTACAAGATCATCATGAGGAGATTTGATTGAGAAGACTTGAAAGAAGAACTACATCAAAATTTTCAAGAATGCATGAACTATGTGGATATGGGGAAACTATGTGACTCTATGCAAGAGTTATTTCAGCCATCTCTTCATTCTTTGGCAAGAGGAGGAAGAGCCATGCACAACTCCCTGTGTATGAGAGGAATTGTTGGTGAAGAATCTGATCATGTAAAGAAAGTTTCATTTTATGATCTTTCATATTCTTTCACCATGTTTATGTGGGCCATGACTCCAAGGAGGAGTGATGTATCATGTAAATCTCATGGCAAACATTGGGCCACTAACATTTTTGAATTTGGCCACTCCCTTGTTGCGCCAAGGGAGATTTTCTTTCATGATGGGTGCTTCCCAAAGGCACCAAATCTCACACTTTCAGCCATGGTGAGATGACATGTGCAACAAGTAAGTGGTGGGGAAACCACTTACCACACCTTGATCTGATGCAGGCAGGAGATGCCCTGTGCTGGTACCATATGTGGGACTATGACCCACCTCCTCATGCTCAAATTTCTATTTGTATATATGTAGTTTTGCTACCATACTTAGATGATATAGTTGTAATTTTTATGGGTATGTATGCAGGGAGGATGGGAATCTTGCATGGATGGAGACTCTCTATGTACCTTATGCTACATGTTTCAGGTGTTAGCCACCTATGAATTTTTTGACAAGTAAACAGGTGGCTAAAATGTTTTTGAGCCTTCAAGAAATACATTTCCTCTGAAAACATATCATTCTTGAAGCCTCCATGTGTCTTTTTCCCTTTTAACAATCTTCACTACTGTTCCCATTGAAAACCTGTTGTTCTGCTGTGGAGAAGCTGCTTTAAGAGGCCTCCATTTTTCCCTTTTTATTCCCTCCAAAACCTCATTTTTCATCCCTGTTCCCCTTGCAAAGTTCCTCTAAAAATCCTTTCATCAACCCTCATTTCATCCTAAAACCCTTTTTAAACCTCATAATATCCTTTGTCTAGTTTAAAAACCCCTTATTCCCTCTGCCGTAACCCCCATTTGGCCTTGAAAAGCACTAAATTTAGGGAAAAAATTCCCTTTTGCATTATAGGCTTAAGCCCCTTTCGGCCTAGCCCCCAACCACTTCCCCACATATGACCCGCACCCAAGACCAGGCGCTAAAGCCCCAAGCACTGATCGCAATCGGAGCATTCCATGTGAGCCTTTTCCTTTGTTAATTGAATTTTCCATCAACCTCTGCTTCGAATCCCCACCGTTGATCTTTCAATATCTAACGGCTAGCGCTAACAGCAAACCCCGCCGATCGCATTTCTAACATTACCCTCTAAATACATATGAGCCGTTGATGTCCCAGCTAGATCCGATAGCCTTGGTGCAATCGCACATCACAAAGGGCCCAATCCCGTACTATTGACCCTCCTGATTTGCGAGCACCGATTGGATCTCAACCGTCCATCCCTTTATATCTAACGGCCCTCATTCTTTCCGCTCGTTTACATACCCTTTTTTCTTCTCACTCCTTCTTTCAATCTTGACCATCCATACCTCAAATCCAATGGTCGAGATCTAATTCACCGTTGACCGTTCCCCACCTTACCAATCGTGCACTTTCCCATATCGTGCAATCACCCACACCGTCAGATCTCTTTGTCCCACATCCAACGGTCAGGAAGTATCTCGCATTTTTCTGGCATCCGGACGTTAATGGTTCAAAATCACGCGATGAAAGCAATTTTGTTTTTCCATGTGTCATGTAGCGACATGTATCGCGTTTTTTGGGCAAAAGTTTAAAACCATTCTATATTTGCGCGACACCAACGGTTTTCCAACTAAAACCACTTTTCCCCTTTGGCCCCAAAAAGCTTCATCATTTAATCCCCACCATTGGTCTCCTCCTGAGATCCAACGGTCCACGTTTTATCGCCGTCTGCCCACCGGGTCCAACCATCTAATGCCCAGATTTCATTCATTTTCATCGTTTCCCTTTGTATTCACCCAAAAGGTAAACTTTTGTGTTTTACACTAAAGGATTTGACTCTCCACCTAACACAGTATTAACAATTCCATCAACGAATCCTGGATGTTGATCACCATTGCCTTATCTAATCGGACGGCCCAGAATCTTTCTTGCCCCAAACCTTCATCAACTCCGTTTTCACTATTCCGCATGGTTTTTCACCCATTTTCACCTGCATCCACCATTTCCGCCACCGTTCCATAGGCCTTCGCAGCAATCTTCCACCACTCCCCTGGATTTCATAAGGAGTTTATTGTATTTTGTAGGGATTAAAAAGCGATGGCTCCACTCTGTCTCTGCAGTCACAACCACTATGACTCAGAGCGTAGAAATACCATCGCTGAAGCGGAAAAGTGTATCAACAGAGACATATCAAAGGATTAATGCCTAATGTTGAATAATTAAACTCATAATCTGGAATTTAAAATACAACGACACAGTATGAAGGCCATAAAGAAGACGAAGGACTGATTTAGCCTAAAACACAGACTTGAAAGTAAATTAAAAGTGTTTTAGGAAAAGACAAAGACATCTGTCAACCCGAGAAAGCCTCCACTACCATAGCAGAGGCCAATTGAACCCTCTCCAGCACCAAAAGCCAACCTCTCCAGCTACCAAAAGACACCTGCAGCCTCACAAAAATCAAAGAAGGCCTATTTATTGACAGAGTAGAGGATATTTGCCTAAAGACAGCTGAACAGTTATTTTTGACCATCAGCAGAGTTATGTTAAAGATAAAAAGCAACCCAGAAGTCAATCTCTTCGCCCACTAAGCCTCAAAGGGCAGAAGCAACAATTATGAAGTATATGCAACCTACATACTTTCTTGTTGGGAAAAATACTGAGAGGGGGGGGTGAATCAGTATTTAGTGTAGACTGAAAATTTTTTACTTTTTCTTTCTCTAAAACCCATACGCTACTTTAATGAACCCAAGTCGTGTATACACGCGGATATCCTCAATGAAACTCGCATATTACCAAAGATCTCATTATGCAGATAATTGTTTACTTAGATCATTGCATCATTCATTCATTAGATGTTTAGTAAGCAGTAAACATGTGCAGTAAGAACAGAATAAATCATCACACATAAGTAACACACATGAACACCAGGATTTAAGGTGGAAACCCAATTCGGGAGAAAACCACCGTTGTCGTCATCTCAGTCTTAAATATATTTATTATAAAGAAAACATCTTACAACCATGTACTGGCGCAGACTCATACCAGCAAGCAGGCACCCACCTGGAGAAGGCTACAACATTCTCTCATTTACCAGCCTCTCCTGGAAGGGAGCTACAACCCCCTGCTCTATTTTACCAGCCTCTCCTGGAAGGGAGCTACAACCCCCTGTTTCTCGTTTACCAGCCTCTCCTGGAAGGGAGCTACTACCCCCTGCTCTCATTTACTAGCTACCACTGGAAGGGAGCTACAACCACCTCACTGAAGGCTTCGACCCTCAGCACCATTGCGGACCACGTTTCGTCAATTTTCAAACTAGATCCAATAGCTTCCATACAACATACCTTGTAGGCCACTTTTCATCAGATTTTTAGACTGGACCCACACCATAAATTTAAGCTCAACATTCATCAAATTGAAACTTATAATCCCATCAATTCATTCATTGAATCATCAACCAATCAACCAACAACTTGATCTTCAATCAACTTAATCAACAGGATAATCAACATTCAAACAACCCAGATGTGTATGAATACATCATTGACAGATAGCAGTAAAATAGTAGAACAGATCAGACATTTCATACCACATACTTCAGCTAAACCCTAGATTCCATACGCGCTTTTACTACACTGAACCTGCGTATATACGCGCTTTCTCAGAAACCAACTTGCGTATACTTCTGTGCATTCTTTAGAAAACCTTAACTGCCCATAAGCGCTTTCCTTAAGCAGACCCATGTATACACACGCTTTTACTAAAGAGAACCTGCGTATACATCTGTAACTTTTCAGGACTATGCAGCTCTTCAGATCAGATAAACAACTCAGATTTCATCCTTCACTTCAGAAAGTATTTCGCCTCATCTCAGATCTAAACATTCCATGAACAGATCTAGGAAATACATATACATTTCAAATCTAGAGATCCCTCTTCATCGTTTTCTTCATAGGTGCATCACTAATTCAGGTCTATCAATAAAGAACAGAGTTCATCCATGCAGATATACTTTAGAGTGAAGTATTCATTAAAACCCAGACACTTGCCTTCTTGCACTATTATTCTCTTCTCCTTTTATAGGTTTAGCCTTTATCAATACCATGAGTCAAAACCACTCAACATCCGATGGTATTCCTAGATGGGATCAAATAGATAATCTAGCGCTCAATACAATGGGTCAATACAATGGTCAAGTCCCCTGGTTTTATAAATTTAGAGCGCAATAGGGCATACGCAACTTGGCATGTACTTTTCCGTGTACATACACTACTTCTCCTCATCAAACCTGCATATGCATTGTGACATACTTTGTTCGACATTATTTTGGCACTTTCTGAATTCCTTTCTTCTACTATTCTGAACTGATCTGTAGATACATCAGAGTTACATCATTAACAACTCATCAAGTCAGTTTCCATCAAGGACAACTTCATCAAGCAGGTTCCATCAAAGTCAACACATTGTATCACATTTCCAACAATCTCCCCCTTAATTCATCAAGTAGGTTTCCATCAAGGACAACTTCATCAAATAGGTTGCCATCAAGGACAACACATTGCATCATATCGCCAACAGTCTTATTTCATCAAGTAGGTTGCCATCAAGGACAACACATGCCAACAATCTCCCCTTTTGGACTTGATGGCAACCATGATGGTGTTTGATCACCAAAACATATAGATACATTGATTATAACCATGATATTCTCCCCTTATTCAAACACCATGCTACTCTCCCCCTTTGACATCAAGGGAAAAGGGTGGATCAAAACCAAAACAAGGTTTTTCTTCTCATGTAGAGAGAAGAACTCTGCAGATCTGATGTGCATTGACGTTACCATGCTCCCCCTGAGTTCATGTTGAATCTTCAAACATATGTTTTAATGAAGTACATGACTCTATGACCTTTCCTATCAGCAAGGACTCATACTTACATCAATGATCCAACCAAGTGGATTTACATATGTGACTCAAGTACCCAACCAAGTGGGTTTACACATTTTGACTCAACTACCCAACAAAGTGGGTTTACAAATTTGACTCAAGTACTTACATGACTGAATATTACAATTTTACATCATAGGTCTCAACATGACCTTTTCATCAAATTAAAAATATGACTTTTTATAATCGAGATCAAGGAATCTCAATCATGACATCAGATCATAGCAAATCAAGAGAATGCCAACAATGCATCCTTTCCACATGACCAATGCTCCCCCATAGCTTGTGCATCCTGAACACTTTCAACAGCAAATCATCAAGGCATCTTCATCAACAATATCAGAGAATGAAACAGAATTATGAAAACTAGAACACCACTAGAGATACCAATAGTACAACAACTGTGTTGAAAGAATGCTGACCCAGAAGAATTTTGTTATAAAATACTCATACGCGATTTTCTGTGTATGAACTCGCGTATATACGCGACTGTCTTTCAGGAAATCCGTGTATCCAACTTAATCTTCTAAAATTTAATCAGATCTGATCCTCTGCATGGCAGAGACTACTCTCAACTTCTGTCTGAGATATTCGAACGCTTCCCTGGAATATATGAGAGAATAAATATAGGACAATTTAGTTGTGTTTTCAAGTGTCATCCAACAGTTTTAGCATGAGCACATTAGTAACCAAGCCTTCAGACTCTTTGCAGCATCATATTCTTCCCAAGAGGAATTATCAACTTCTTCAATAGACAATATGTATTAAGAAATCATCCATGTGATCTGATATCACCAAGATCTTCACGATTCATAATCATGATGTAACATGTGTAGGAATTATGTATAAAAGGTCTCAATAGTGAAAAAATTCATCAGCAACAAACTCTGCATGATCTATCCTTATCTCTGAATCATAAGACTTCCAACTCATCCATGTGTGAAAACAAAAGATGCTTTTCAGCAAAAAGCAAACAGGGCTCATCCATAATCTTATCATAAGAAACCATGTATCATGTCATCATCATTTTGAGCAAGAGCTAAGGAATAATCAGATACAATGCCAACAATGCAAACATTAGTTGTTAGATTGATACTCCCCCTGAACATGTGTTCCTGATCTTTAGCTGTCTCACTGATTTCCTTAACAGAAAGGCATACGCTTCTGTCTTCAGCGTAACTCGCGTGTATACGCGGATTTTTTTTAGTCAACCCGCGTATGGAAAGTGAAATACTGAAAATTTCACACTTTCATCTCCCCCTGAATTTGTACTACCTGTACCTATCTTCTTCACATCAGATGCACTGTCGGAAATAAACATTGCCAGAATTACCAAGCCAACCATGGGAATCATTATACATTTCTCTCCCTGTGATGATACATTACTTATCCCTATAATGTATTTCACATCACTCCTGCAGTCATTAAGAGAAGTAAGCTTTAGAAGTGGATGACTGCAGTAGGGTCAATATTCCCTACGTTTCTGACCGGTCCTCCTTCTTTTTCCAGCTTTTCTTGAAATTTCTTTTAGTGTGCTAAAAATTCTCCAATTTCTCAGATCTGTTCATCCTGCATTGTTTTTCTACATTTCCATACTTGTTACAAGCATAACATCTTGCATGACCAGAAAAATAAGCATAGGGATCATAATGTGTTTTTCTATTCTTTCTTCTATTGCAATCAGCTGCTTTATGACCATACTTGCTGCATGAAAAACAATATCCCTTAAAGAAACTTGAGTACCTTTCTGTGTAGTATCTATTTTTTTGTGACTTAAACAATCTGCTTCTGCAATTGGCTGCAACATGCCCATAATTATGATATTTAAAGCATTCAACATTATTGATCAAAGGAGGGAATGATTTCTTTTGAGAGTTCATTATTGTCCGTTGACCTTTTGTTTCTTTCAACACATCAGGTTTTGCATTGATATCCTTTGAATCCTTAGCACTTCCTTGTGAACTAGATTCTCCTTTAACAGTTTCATGAAAACCAAGACCAAATTTAAGAGAAGGAGACCTTTGACTACTAAGAATATTATCCAGAATCTTATTACTATCTTGAAACCTCAAGAGTTTATCCTTTTCTTCTAATTTACCTTTTAGAATGTTTACCTCAACCTCCAATTTTTGTCATTGCTTCTTCATACTTTCTTCGACCCTTCTTCCTTCTTCTACTTGATCATTCAATTTTAAAATCTCTTCTTTCAACCCATTTTATTGTTCTTCAAAAATTTGTAGAATTTTTTCATTCTTCTTATTTGATGCTTCAAGATATTCTTTCAGAGAGATGATTTCTGCTTCAAGTCCTTCACTTCGATTGGTTACATTATCGAACAACCTTTGATACTTGTCTATTTGTCCATTCAGTCTAGAGATCATATCCTTGTAGATAGATTCTCTCTTATTAAATAATCTTTGTTGATCTTCAACTTTGATCTTGAGAAATGTTTCTTGATCCACAATATTACTTTCACTATCTTCACCGTTGCATGAAAAAGAAAATAAATCCCAAGAATAACAATCACTACCTGTTTCATCTTCTTCATTTTCTGCTGCACATGTTTTCTGAGATATCTCCTTTCTTTGAGTAGCCTTCTTCTTTTGCTTCCTTGCCATGAGCACTTGCACATCTTGGTCAGAATATTCTTCATCCTCTTTTGATATTTCATCATTATCTTCATTTGTATAATAACTCTTTCCCTTTTCAAATTGTTTCCCTTTATCATGATTTTCTTCATAAGGACATTTAGCAGCATAATGACCAACTCTTCCACAAGTAAAACACTTGAAGGGAAGCTTACCTCTGAATCTTCCAGTACCTGGTTGGAGTCTTCTCACAAAATTTTCTTCTTCTTCTTCTGATATATAACTTGATTCCTTGACAACTTCCTTTTCTTTTCCTTTTGCACATGCCTTAAAGGAAACTTCTCTGATTTGAGAGGGACCTTATTTTCTCACCTCAAAAGCAGTTAGAATACCATGTAGTTGAATAATAGTAAGAGTTTGCAGATCTTGCCTTTCTTCAATATCCGATACTTTTGACTCAAATTTTGAAGTCAAATATCTTAAGACTTTTTCCACCAGAGTAGTATCGATTATGGTTTCACCCAAAATTCTCATACGATTTACAATATTATCTAGATGTAAAAAGAAGCTGGCAATACTCTCATCACTATGCATCCTTAAATTTTCATATTCAATTCTGAGAGTTTGGATTTTTGCACTTTTTACCTTTGCATCTCCTTCATAACTTAGAATGATTTTGTCCCATATTTCTTTTGGTGAATTTAGCTGCATCACTTTAACAAATTCTGATTCAGACATGCTTCCTAATAAAACATTGACTGCTTTCGCATTGATTTCATATTTCTTCCTTTCTGGTGCATCAGTAGGAATAGTTGCCGGATACTGATAACCTTCTTCCACGATTGCCCATACTTCTGCACCAAGACTTTGCAAATATGATTTTGTTCGTATCTTCCAGAATAATAGATTACTTCCATTGAATAGAGGTGGCTTTAGAGACAATACTCCTTCATGACTTCCCATTGTGATGGATCTCATTCAAGTGATCAAGCTTCTACAGAAGAACCTGCTCTGATACCAATTGTTGGGAAAAATACTGAGAGGGGGGGGTGAATTAGTATTTAGTGCAGACTGAAATTTTTTTACTTTTTCTTTCTCTAAAACCCATAGGCTACTTTAATGAACCCAAGTCGTGTATACACATGGATATCCTCAATGAAACTCGCGTATTACCAGAGATCTCATTATTCAGATAATTATTTACTTAGATCATTGCATCATTCATTCATTAGATGTTTAGTAAGCAGTAAACATGTGCAGTAAGAATAGAATAAACCATCACACATAAGAAATACACATGAACACTAGGATTTAAGGTGGAAACCCAATTCGAGAGAAAACCACCGCTGCTGTCGTCTCAGTCTTCAATATATTTATTATAAAGAAAACATCTTACAACCATGTACTGGCGCAGACTCATACTAGCACGCAGGCACCCACCTGCAGAAGGCTACAACCTTCTCTCGTTTACCAGCCTCTCCCAGAAGGGAGCTACAACCCCCTGCTCTCATTTACCAGCCTCTCCTAGAAGGGAGCTACAACCCCCTGCTTCTCGTTTACCAGCCTCTCCTGGAAGGGAGCTACTACCCCCTGCTCTCGTTTACCAGCTACCACTGGAAGGGAGCTACAACCCCCTCATTGAAGGCTTTGACCCTCAGCACCATTGCGGACCACGTTTCATCAATTTTCAAACTGGATCCAACAACTTCCATACAACATACCTTGTAGGCCACTTTTCATCAGATTTTTAGACTGGACCCACACCATACATTTAAGCTCAACATTCATCAAACTAAAACTTATAATCCCATCAATTCATTCATTGAATCATCAACCAATCAACCAACAACTTGATCTTCAATCAACTTAATCAACAGCATAATCAACATTCAAACAACCCAGATGTGTATGAATACATCATTGACAGATAGCAGTAAAACAGTAGAACAGATCAGACATTTCATACCACATACTTCAGCTAAACCCTAGATTCCATACGCGCTTTTACTACACTGAACCTGCATATATACGCGCTTTCTCAGAAACCAACTTGCGTATACTTCTGTGCATTATTTAGAAAACCTTAACTGCCCATACATGCTTTTCCTTAAGCAGACCCGCGTATACACATGCTTTTACTGAAGAGAACCTGCGTATACATCTGTAACTTTTCAGGACTATGCAGCTCTTCAGATCAGATAAACAACTCAGATTTCATCCCTCACTTCAGAAAATATTTCACCTCATCTCAGATCTAAACATTCCATGAACAGATCTAGGAAATACATATAGATTTCAAATCTAGAGATCCCTCTTCATCGTTTTCTTCATAGGTGCATCACTAATTCAGATCTATCAATAAAGAATAGAGTTCATCCATGCAGATATACTTCAGAGTGAAGTATTCATTAAAACCCAGACACTTTCCTTCTTGCACTATTATTCTCTTCTCCTTTTATAGGTTTAGTCTTTATCAATACCATGAGTCAAAACCACTCAACATCCGATGGTATTCCTAGACGGGATCAAATATATAATCCAGCGCTCAATACAATGGGTCAATACCATGGTCAAGTCCGCTAGTTTTATAAATTTAGAGTGCAATAGGGCATACGCGACTTGGCACATACTTTTCCGCGTGCATACGCTACTTCTCATCAAACCCGCATATGCATTGTGACATACTTTGTTCAACATTATTCTGGCACTTTCTGAATTCCTTTCTTCTACTACTTCTGAACTGATCTGTAGATATATCAGCGTTACATCATTAACAACTCATCAAGTCAGTTTCCATCAAGGACAACTTCATCAAGCAAGTTCCATCAAAGTCAACACATTGTATCACATTGCCAACAATCTCCCCCTTAATTCATCAAGTAGGTTTCCATCAAGGACAACTTCATCAAATAGGTTGCCATCAAGGACAACACACTGCATCATATCGCCAATAGTCTTATTTCATCAAGTAGGTTGCCATCAAGGACAACACATGCCAACATTTCTATCCCCTGTACTTATTTCAAAGTTCAAAAACAGACAGTCAGAGTACAAATACAAGCAAAGGACAATTAAATGAAGCATGGAGCATGTTATTTCTTATCCATCAAGCCTCTTAGAGGCCGAGAAACATTAATTTCTTCATTTAATTGGGCCAACTATCTCACCTACTCCTTCTATCACTCATTCTCCTATAAGAAACCCTGAAGAATACATTGTTGTTGTTGTTGTTGGTTGTAGGGATTCATTCGACTGTTAGAACTATTATTGAGGGGAAGTAGTTGAGTAGTCTATAATATAGTAGGCTGGGAAGAGAAGTATGTATTGTAAAGGGCCACTGAGCTGAAAGTATCTGACTGGTTTTTCACATCAATTAATCAAGAATATTCATAGGATCCTATTCTATATTATTGGTGATGTATTCTCACTGTAATTGTTTCCTTTCATGTTTTTACATATTTTCCATATTTCTCTGATAAATAACAACAAGCATAGATTAGGATATACTATTGTAAGTACCCTAAATCTCATTGCAATCTTTATTTTTGATGTTTTCTGTTGAGTTGTGTATATAGGAGCTAATTCATTATAGTTTAACCAGTATAGTAGTCGTTTGATCCATGCTTAATGATGTCTGAATTTGGAGTTAGTTTCCTAGATCCCTTTGAGTGAGTGTCAAAAGCATTGAAGGTTAAAATTCCTCCTCTGATCTTAGGCCTTACTCTCTATTTCATCTTATATGTTTTCTACTACTCTGAAAGTGGTTATGAGGACTGTTGGATTGTCTTTCTTTAGAGTATGTTGAAGTAGGTAAATGACCTCTGATCTGATCTTAGGCTATCTTTGTGCCTTTATGGGAGTTTCCTTTGAAGTATGTCAAAATCAGGCCTGGAGTTAAATGACCTCTGACCTGATCTTATACTGCCCTTTGGTCTCTCTCTTTCACCAATTATTAATGTTCCATTCCACCATATATCTAAAGAGATCCTCTAGTATAGATGACTTTCCCTATGGAAAACCTTGGTTCATTTTTATGCTAGTAATCCCATTTCATGAATCCATAGCCCAATGGATCGACACTTTCTTGGCCTATCTTCTTTTGCCAAAACATCCTGCTACTTTGTTCCTTTTCATTCCACGTAACCTTCTCAATTAATGATCTCCAACCCAACAAAGAAATCATTTAAAAACCCCTTGTGCTTCATACCTAACATAATATCTCATTTTGAGCTTCCAAATATATCTTTTATTATTTTAATTTGTAGAGAGATCCCTCTCTGGGTCTAGGAGGGCTAGATCCTAGGGTCCCAAAGTGGTTTTGATGTTGTCTAGTTTTTTGGTCTTGCTAATCTGGCCAAAACATAGGAACCCCAACACAATGGTGACTCCGCTGGGGGAGATTCTGAGTGTCCTTAACTGTTAATATCTAATCAGGTGTCCCATTGTCATCACTAACATAATGGCGACTCCACTGGGGAGAATCTGAGTGAATTTAATCTTAGATATTCTTAAGACCTCAGAAGACCCAAAATCTCTGGTTAGATTGGTATTTAATTGTTGATGGTGGATAGAAGCCTGCTTCAAATAGTCAAATTCACCCACCTGGCGACTCCACACTCCATAACTCTCAAAGACTCCACTAGAGGAAGAACATGAAATATGGCCAGACCTCATAGAAGGATAGAACATTTGGGTTGGATTTGGTTTAAAGAATTCATTGTTTTTGTCTACCATTATGTTATGTCCTATTTTAAGCCTAATCAGGTGTACAAAGATGAGAATAAATTTGAGTATGGGAAAGATCTCAAGCCTCAGTCTTCATACCATGAGTAGACCTATACTCCTGTGAAAGACTTGGTGGAATAAGAGCCTCATGGTGTACCCCTCACTCCTAAAGAAACTTCAAGCATCCATGAACCTATTGTTTCACCACCTACACCCACAAAGTTCATAGAAAGATATAAGCTTCTGTTTTTTCCTCTTGTCTTCCAACCCCTTCCTGCGGGACTTACAAATAAGCTGCCTCTTTTTTACAGAGAAAATTCAAAGATCACTGCTGGGCAGGATGTCCAAAAGCTTGAGGATTTACTTGACTTATATGAAATAGAAGAAGATGATGTGCATATTAGAATGTTTTCCTTTTCATTACAAGGAAATGTTAAGAGTTGGTTTAAAAACCTTCCAACTGCAAGCATCATCAATTTTCAGTCGTTTGCTCAAGTTTTCCTTGATAGATGGGTAGTCCCAGTAAATGTCTTCCTCATCCTAGAATAATATCAAAATTTGAGAAGACAACCAGGAGAGACAGTACAAAAAAATTTAGCCATGTTTAATAAGGTATACAATGCAATACCTTCTAACATAAAACCACCCTTGGTTTGGGCCCTATTGCACTATCCAAGCTCTTTTTATCCTGAGGTGGAATTCCATATAAGATAAAGAGAGCCTTCGAGCCTAGAGGAAATGCAGAACATAGCAATTACTGTCGAATACAACCTACGGTGCAGGGAGGAAAGATTAAAAGCAGTAAAGAAGGACCAAGCAGAGCAAAAAAAGGCAGATCTATTTAGAAAACAAGCTAGAAAGATTGATAGATACTACCAACACCTTGCTAAACAGGAAAGAGGAATAATATGAGTTTGAAACCAGAAATGATGATTGGAAAATATCTACACCTTGTCCTCAGTAAAAACAAACCAGATCACTGCAAGACACAAGCAACATGCAAAGCATGTATGATGAACAAGATTTTAGATCAGAAAATGAACTTGCATATTATTTTGAAGAAAGACTTGCTGAGAATCCAATTGGTTTGATGGGTAACATTGCTTATAATTACGATTTCTCTAATGTTGATATGTCTGATGATGATTTTTTCCAAAGGGAAGCTGAGCTTGTAGGGCCATCATCATTAGATTCAGGGGAGGAAGATCATGACCATCAATTGCAAGAAAGTGATGAGCCAATGCAGGCCATCTATGATACTGATGAAGAAAGTGTTGAAAGCATGATAGCAAAAGAAGATTCATTGGATCTTCACTCTGTTATATATCAGATCATCAGTAATAATTTCCATGAGGATGAGGAAGAAAGAAATGAAGAAAATATTGAGCCGGATGAATATCCTGAGCCTTCTCCTAAAAGGGTTGAGGTAATCAAAGAAACCCTTACTCAATAATATGTTAATATTTTCACAAATTTCAGTTCACTCCAGCAGGACCTGCCAGGGTTACATGAGGACAGCACTGCCATATATGATGAGTCCTCCAGTTTAGATTATGATGAAGACAAGGAAGAGGTTTTTTCTCAAAGAAATCTTTGTCTTGATCCAGTGGAAGAAGAGGTATGCTTGGTTGACACTTACCTTCCAAATACTCCCAACCAGGAAAAGGATGATTGTGATTTCAGGGGCCACACTGTGGATGCAGTGATTAAAACTGCCAAGGATGAAGACAGCCTACCAGACATGGAAGGCCTTAAAGAAGAAATTTTATATCATGTTCTGGTTGATCACGTGGTAGAATATATGGAGGCCCTGATTAGCTCAAGTTCTCAAGCATTGATCCTTTGCAAGAGACAGATACATCAGAAGTGGTCACCACTGGTGGTGGCCTTGATTTTGGAGACCCAAATGCAAATTACCCTATGGTTGTCTCTGATAAGAAGTCATTTTTTCTATCCTTTTTTTTATTTATTGACTGACTGCACTGGAATTATTGTATCACCTAGAGCATCAGATATTTCCAAGTAGAGTAGGGTAGGTAGGAATCCATATAAATCTCAGCTTGTGAGCATTTAGTTAGTTGTTTTTAATTTCTGTAAAGTCCAGCAAACCAGACAGTCTAATCCTAGTTTGGTTGTGTTTCAATTTCTGTTTTAGAATGTAGAGAAAGAAATCTGCTAGACAGTTTAATCCTATCAGATATTAGTGTAGGTAGAGAAGCTATGAGGCCAATTGTTTAATCTGGTCTCATGGAGAAATAAGGGTAGTAGTAGAATAGGTTTATTTTCCTGTTTGTAAAAATTGATGATGTAAAGGGTCTGCAAGTCCAAATGCACCCAGAAGAAAAAATGTTAGGCCATTAGTATGGGTAGGTAGTTGTTTGGGGGAATATTACTACCGATATTATGTCTTCATGATTTGTGGCAGCTGATCCAAGAAAAGAAAAATATGTGTCAAGTACCATGCATCTGGCCTACTCCAAAGATCATTTTCTGAGATTCTTGACACCTTCAAGAAGATGTCATCCCCATGTGGAGCCACTATTAGCCACCTATGAAATTTTTGACAAGAAAACAGGTGGCTAAAATGTTTTTGAGCCTTCAAGAAATACATTTCCTCTGAAAAAATATCATTCTTGAAGCCTCCATGTGTCTTTTTCCCTTTTAACAATCTTCACTACTGTTCCCATTGAAAACCTATTGTTCTACTGTGGAGAAGCTGCTTTAAGAGGCCTCCATTTTTCCCTTTTTATTCCCTCCAAAACCTCATTTTTCATCCCTATTCCCCTTGCAAAGTTCCTCTAAAAATCCCAAATCCCTTCATCAACCCTTATTTCATTCTAAAACCCTTTTTAAACCTCATAATATCTTTTTTATGGTTTAAAAACCCCTTATTCCCTTTGTCGAAACCCCCATTTTGGCCTTGAAAAGCACTAAATTTAGGCCAAAAATTCCCTTTTGCATTATAGGCTTAAGCCCCTTTCAGCCTAGCCCCCAATCACTTCCCCACATATGACCCGTGCCCAAGACTAGGCGCTAAATCCCTGGGCGCTAATCATAATCGGAGCATTCCATGTGAACCTTTTCCTTTGTTAATTACATTTTCTCAATGCAATGAGCTTTGGTATATCTACCTCCACTTCGAATCCCCACCGTTGATCATTGAGGATCTAACGGCCAGCGCTGACAGCAAAGCCCATCGATCGAATCTCTAACATTACCCTCTAATTACATACAGGTCGTTGATGTCCCTGCTAGATCAACATCGCAAAGCGCCCAATCCCGTGCTGTTGACCCTCCCAATTTGTGAGCCCCGATTGGATCTCAACCATCCATCCCTTTAGATCCAATAGCCCTCATTCTTTCCACTCGTTCACATAACCCTTTGCCTTCTCGCTCCTTATTTTAATCTTGACTGTCCATACCTCAGATCTGACGGTCGGGATCTAACCTGCCTTTGACCGTTCTCCACCTTACCGACTGTGCACTTTCCCATATCGCGCAATCACCCACACCATCCGATCTCTTGTCCCACATCCAACGGTCAGGAGGCATATCGCGTTTTTCTGGTGTTCGGACGTTAATGGTTCAAAATCACACGATGAAAGCGGTTTTGTTTTGCCACGTGTCATGCAGCGACATGTATCATGTTTTTTGGGAAAAATTTAAAAACCATTCTGTAGTTGTGCGACACCAGCGGTTTTCCCACTAAAACCACTTTTCCCCTTTGGCCGCCAAAATCTTCATCATTTAATCCCCATCGTTGGTCTCCTCCTGAGATCCAACAGTCCACGTTTTATCGCCCTCCGCCCGCCGGGTCCCACCATCTAATGCCTCGATTCCATTCATTTTCATCGTTTCCCTTTGTATTCGCCAAAAATTTAAACCTTTGTGTTTTACACTAAAGGCTTTTATTCTCCACCTAACACAGTATTAACAATTCCATCAACGAATCTTGGCCGTTGTTCACCATTGCCTTATCTAATCGGATGGTCGAGAATCTTTCTTGCCCCAAACCTTCATCAGCTCCGTTTTCACTATTTTGCATGGGTTTTCACCTGTTTTCACCTGCATCCACCATTTCCGCCACCGTTCCATAGGCCTCCGCAGCAATCTTCCACCACTCCCGTGGATTTCATAACAATTTTATTGTATTGCGCAGGGATTACAGAGTGATGAATCCACTTTGTCTCTGTAGTTACAGTCACTATGACTCAGAGCGCAGAAAGACCATCGCTAAAGTGGAAAAGTGTATCAGCAGAGACATATCAAAGGATTAAGGCCTAATGTTGAATATTTAAACTCATAATTTGGCGTTTAAAGGACAAAGACACAATATGAAGGCCATAAAGAAGATGGAGGCCCGATTCAGCCTAAAACACAGACCTGAAAGTGAATTAAAAGTGTTTTAGGAAAAGACAAAGACATCTGTCAATCCGAGAAAGCCTCCACTGCCATAGCAGAGGCCAATTCAACCCTCTCCATCACCAAAATCCAACCTCTCCAGCTACCAAAAGACACCTGCAGCCTCACAGAAATCAAAGAAGGCCTATTTATTGACAGAGCAGAGGATATTTGCCTAAATATAGTTGAACAGTTATTTCTGACTGTTAGCAGAGTTATGTTAAAGATAAGAAGCAACCCATAAGTCAATCTCTTCACCCACTAAGCCTCAAAGGGCATAAGCAACAATTATGCAGTATGGGAAACCTACAGACTTTCTATCCCCTGTACCTATTTCAAAGGTCAAAAACAGACAGTCAAAGTACAAATAAAAGCAAAGGACCATTAAATGAAGCATGGAACATGTCATTTCTTATCCATCAAGCCTCTCAGAGGCCGAGAAATATTAAGTTCTTCATTTAATTGGGCCAACTATCTCACCTACTCCTTCTATCACTCATTCTCCTATAAGAACCCTTGAAGAATACATTGTTGTTGTTGTTGGTTGTAGGGATTCATTCGACTATTAGAACTGTTATTGAGAGGAAGTAGTTGAGTAGTCTATAATATAGTAGGCTAGGAAGAGAAGTTTGTATTGTAAAGGGCCACTGAGCTCAAAGTATGTGACTGGTTTTGCACTTCAATTAATCAAGCAGATTCACGGGATCCTGGTCTATATTATTGGCGATGTATTCTCACTGTAATTGTTTCCTTTCATGTTTTTACATACTGTCCATATTTCTTTGATAAATAAAAACAAGCATAGATTAGGATATACTGCTAGAAGTACCCTAAATCTCACTGTAATCTTTATTTTTGATGTTTTCTGTTGAGTTGTGTATCTAGGAGCTAATTCGTCATAGTTTAACTAGTATAATAGTCGGCTGGTCCATGCTTACTGATGTATGAATTTGGAGTTATTTTCCTAGATCCCTTTGAGTGAGTGTCAAAATCATTGAGTTAAAAGTCCTCCTCTGATCTTAGGCCTTACTCTTAGTTTCATCTTATATGTTTTCTACTACTCTGAAAGTGGTTATGAGGACTGCTGGATTGTCTTTCTTTAGAGTATGCTGAAGCATGTCTAGAGTTAAATGACCTCTGATCTTATATTAAGCTATCTTTGTGCCTTTATGGGAGTTTCCTTTGAAGTATGTCAAAATCAAGCCTGGAGTTAAATGACCTCTAACCTGATCTTAGACTGCCCTTTGGTCTCTCTCTTTCACCCATTCTTAATGTTCCATTCCACCATCTATCTAAAGAGATCCTCTAGTATAGATGACTTGCCCTATGGAAAACCTTGGTTCATTGTTATGCAAGTAATCCCCTTTCACAAATCCATAGCCCAATGGATTGACACTTTCTAGGCCTATCTTCTTTTGTTGAAACATCCTACTACTTTGTTCATTTTCAATACTCGTAACCTTCTCAGTTAATGATCTCCAACCCAACAAACAAATCATTTAAAAACCCCTTGTGCTTCATACCTAGCCTAATATCTCATTTTGAGCTTCCAAAGATATCTATTATTCTTTGCATTTGTAGAGAGATCCCTCTCTGGGTCCAGGAGGGCTAGATCCTAGGGCCCCAAAGTGGTTTTGATGTTGTCTAGTCTTTTGGTCTTACCAATCTGGCCAAAACATAGGAACCCCAACATCAGGGAGAGTATTGGTTCAGCCATGTTTGTTTCATTTGAGTACTTAAATCCTTGTGGGATGGATTATGCACATCTCATAATGACTTTGGAGGAAAAATTCATGGAGGGTTGGATTGGTGGACACTTAGCTTATGCAGAAAGCTTAACTCATGATGGTGTCACCAATGGAGGATGAGAAGTGTTGCAACACTCAATTTATCAGTTGCTTGAGGACAAGCAACATTTTGGAGGGGAGGACTATAATATTCCCAATTAGCCCAAGCTAATGGTAATATAAAATTTTGTTTCATTTTCCTGTTGCATGAATAAATGTGTAAAGGAGAACAATCAAATTTCCTAAAACAGTGAATAAATCCATGCCCCATGTGAAAAAAGATAAATCTGGGCCATCTTAATAAAACACCCTTATGTGTGAAAGGTATTGAGACATTTGACTAGGTCAACAATGACCATATCAACAACGTTGTCTAGAGGGGATGAAACTCATTGATGCGTAATGCAGTCTTAGTTGGAGGTGGAACATGTGAAAGAAGCTAAATCATTGAGATGGTTTAGGGTTTTGCAAGATTCCTATCTTATAAAAGGAAGAGGAGGGCAGCAGGGGAAGGTTGTTGAATATAGTATATTTCTAAATATATTTTCTATTTAGACATATATCATTCTCTTGGCTATTTAGCAGAGAATAGTGCTCTTTAGCACTGGGTGTTCCTGATAGGGAATCCCACCTCTTTCCTTAAGAGGCCTCTTGGAAGATTCTTGTCGATCTTGTCCACTATCAGGCATTTGGCCAAGCGTCATCTTCCAACTACAACGCAGATCCTGTTAAGGGTTTGGTTGTCCTTGTAAGCTCTAGAAAGTGGAGGCTAGATATACTCAGATCTAGGCCATTCTAGTGCCCCTTTTTAGTGGTAAAGCCTTCTATCCCATTAGCAAGAGTGTATTGGATCATTGGAGCTTCAGATCCACATCTTGGTATCAGGCTAAACAGATCTTGAACCCTACAACACAGTCCATCTTCTAGATTTGTGTTTTTCTGTAGGTGTTGTTGTGAGGGCTTTTAGCATAACCTTGGAGGAAATATCTCTAGTGTTGGGAATCTTCCCTTCACTGTGGTGATCCATGGATTTTAGATCTATTCCATGTTATATTCAGATATGATCTGGATACTCCTGTATTTACTGTAGAATTTTTTGAAGATTTCTACAGATCTGCAGCTTTAGATCTCAAATCTACTTCATGTGCTTCATGTATTGCTGAAAACCCCAAGGGGTATGTAACGTAGAGACTCTATAGTGTATGGATATGTCACAGATTTGACTTTTCATGCATTATTTTTCTCTAGATCTAAGTTGTAATCAACAACTGTTGCAGCCTAATGAAAATAATGTTGTCAAGCCTTTGCAATGATTATATGTGATTGTAGCACCTCCTTTTGTGGGTTTCTTCCTTTTTAAGTCTTATATTTCCTATTATAAATTGTATGAGCCTTATTTTAAATCTGATTTGCTAATGTATATGTAAATTTTGAGCCTCCATATTGGCCTCCTACTCTTGTTTTGCTGAACTGCGTTATTTCTGAGCAGTATTATTTAATATTGCTGCTTGTTCCCATTTTGGGATATTACAGAATGTGTTTTGTTTTTTAATGCATGCCAAGATTCTTGGAGATGCTGATGGCACTAGTGTTGTCACAAAATATGGGAATAGGCTCACTGAATTGTACTTGAAGATCTTGCAAAGTTTGTTTCATCCAAAGGACTTGAGTACAACATGTTGCCGCTGCAATGTATTCTGCTTCTGCTGTAAATAATGATATTGAGGTTTTCTTTTTGCTCAACCATGATACGAGACAACCACCTAGATAGAATTCTGCTCCACTAGTACTCTTACGATCATCAACGCTTCCTACCCAATCTACATTTTTAAATGCTTGAATAATCAGATTGTTACCCTTGGGATACCCCAAGCCATATTCTTTTGTTCCCTTTAGATATCGAAAAATTCTTTTGACAACAATAATATGTGATTCTTTTGGTGCTACTTGGAATCTTTCTACGTGTCCAACTGCATTCATAACATCTGGCTGGGAGGCTATTACATATAGAAGAATACCAATCATAGATCTGTACAACCTCTCATCCACATCCTTAGATGAATATTCTATGCTCAATTTGCAACCTGTTACCATCGGAGTAAGGACGGGTTTGCAATATTCCATTTTGAATTTCTTAAGCATTTCCTTGATGTACTTGACTTGACACATAAATATTCCTTTTTCTTGCTAAGATATTTGAATCCCTAAGAAGTATGTTAGCTCACCAAGTAAAGACATCTCGAACTCACTTGGCATCTTTTTAGAAACGTTCTTACATAGTCGATCATCATTGCTACCAAATATTATATCATCCACACATACCTCAACGATTGTTAAATTATCTTTATCAATTTGTACATAAATATTTCTATACACAGTACCTTTCTTGAACCCTTGTTGACATAGATATCCATCAAGATGAGCATACCCTGCTCTCGGAGCTTGCTTGAGACCATATATAGCCTTCTTTAACATACAAACATAGTCTTCTTTTTCTGATAGTAGAAAACCTTCAGGTTGTTCGATGTAAACTTCTTCTTCTAATTCTCCATTCAGAAATGCTAACTTAACATCCATTTGGTAGACTTTGATTTTTCTTGAACATGCATAGGCGAGAAACATTTGGATGGCTTCCATTCTGGAAACTGGTGCAAATGTTTCGTTGAAATCAATTCCTTCCACTTATGCATAGCCTTTGCAAACCAATCTTGCTTTGTTTCTAGAAACCTATCCATCTTCATTCAATTTGTTCCTGAGCACACATTTAGTCCCAATGACATTTTTATATTTTGATCATGTAACTAATTCCCAAGTGTTATTATTCTCGATTTGATCCAATTCTTCATTCATAGCTGCTACCCAATGTTCATTCTGGATGGCTTCCTCAAAACTACTAGGCTCAAAGGTTGCTAGAAAAGCAATGTGAGCTTGTTGTGACGAACGAAGCTGTCGACCTTCATTTATATCACCAATGATTTGAATTCATGGATGGTTCTTTTGAATCCATTCTTTTGTTCTCTTTGGAGGAGCTTCTTGTTGTTGTTCTGGTATATCTTTATGATCATTATTTACTTCTTCCTGGTTGATAGTTTCTTCTTGTTCTATAAGTTTATCTGTGTATTTTTCAGCCTTTGTCTCAAGTTTCAAAGATTCTAGATCCTCATCATTATTCGTTAGAACACCATCTTTGTCAAATGTAACATTTATGCTCTCCACTATATTTTTTCATCTTAGATTATAACATTTATAGGCCTTTATTTTGGGTAAGTAACCAAAAAATATACCTTCATCAACACGTGATTCAAACTTACCCAAATTTTGGTCTTCTCTTTTGATATAACATTTTCTTCCGAAGATTCTGAAATATTTTACATTAGCTAGTTTTCCTTTCCATAATTCATATGGGATCTTGTTGCAATTATTTCTAAGAAGACTTCGGTTGATAATGAAAATTTCTGTATCAATTGCTTGAACCCAGAATTTTTCATCCAATTTTGAGTCCTTCAACATTTTTCTACCCATTTCCTGTACGGTTCTATTCTTTATTTCAACAAATCCATTTTGCTGAGGTGTTCGTGCTATTGAAAATTGTCTTTTTATTCTATTTTCGTCACAGTTTTGCTAAAATAATTTGGAAGTGAATTCTCTGCAACTATCTGATTTTAGACACTTTATTTTCAAATCAGTTTCATTTTCAACCAACTCCTTATAGATCGTAAAGCACTGAAATGCTTCAGATTTTTTCTTTATGAAACTGACAGCTGTCATCCTGGTATAGTCATCTATCATTAACATGAAATATAATTCTCCATCTAAGCCTTTTGATCTCACAGGACCACATAGATCAGTATGTATCAATTCCAATGGATGTGAAGCAAAGTTTTCTTTTGTTTTAAATTGGACTTTTGTCTGCTTTCCATGCTTGTTAGCCACCTATAAATTTTTGTCAAGCAAACAGGTGGCTAAATATTTTCTGAGCCTTCAAGAGATACCTTTCCCCTGAAAATTTGTCATTCTTGAAGCCTCTATGTGCCTTTTTCCCTTGAAAAGTCTTCACTTCTGTTTCCATTGAAAATGCCTTTCTGTTTGTGAAATAAGCTGTTGTCAAGAAAGCCCCCATTTGCTCCCTTTTATCCCTGCAAATTCCCCATTTTCACCCCTTTTCTACCTCCTTTTCCCCCTTTCAAAATCCCTTCATTAACCATCCAAAGCATCAAAATCCCCTTTTAATCCTCATAGATCCCTTTATTTGGATTAAAGACCTCCTTTTCTGCCTACCGGAACCCCTTTTTAAGCCTTAAAAATCTTCCTTTTGGCTTAAAAATACCCTGTTTTCACTATAGGCCTAAGCCCCTTTTGGCCTAGCCCCTAACCACTTCCCCACATATGACCCACACCTAATACCAAGTGCTAAAGGCCCAGGTGCTAATCGTAATCGAAGTTTCCCATTGGAGCCTTTCCTTTTTTATTCCTATTTTTCCTGATGTGATGAGCTTTGGCCTATCGACCTCCACTTAAAATCCCCACCATTGATCTTTCAAGATCTAACGACCAGCGTTGACAATAAACCCCGCCCATCGTTTCTCTCCATTTTTCCCTCCGATTACATATGGATCATTGATCTGGTTCTCGATCGGATGGCTAGCACGTAATCGCACAATCGCAAATGCCTAATCCCGTGCAGTCGACTGCTCCCAATTTGTGCGCCCTGATTGGATCTCAACCGTTCATCATATAGATCCGATGGTCGGGATCTAACCCGCCTTTGACCATTCCCCACCTTACCGATCGTGCACTCTCCCATATCTCGCAGTCGTCTACACCGTCAGATCTCTTTGTCCCACATCCAATGGTCAAGACCCATATCGCGTAAATATTTCGTCCAGGCTTTAACATTTTAAAATCATGCGATAAAAGAAGTTTTGGGGAGGACACATGTCATGCAATGACCTATATCGCATTTTTTTTGGGGAAGTTTTAAAACCACTCTGAAGCCACGTGACACCTACGGTTTTCCCACTAAAACCACTTCCCCTCCTCTGCCTCTGAAATTTCTTCCATTTAGTCTCGAATGTTGATATAATATGGATCAAAGACCCAAATTTCATCATTTCTCCACCATATTTATTTCATCGGACCTCCAATGATTTGACCAGATGATCCCCACCATTGATCTCCTCCTGAGATCCAACGATCCACAGTCAAATCGCCCTTCGTCGTCCCGGTCCCACCATCCAATTACCCCGCTTTCATTCATTTTTGTCATTTTTCCTTTGTAATCACCAAAACATTAAAACTTTGGTGTTTTACATGAAAATTTAATTTCTCCACCTAAATCATGTAAAGACTCCACCAATGAATCTCCACCATCGATCATCATCCTACAATCTTATCCAACGGTCCAGAACATTTTTTTCACCAGACCTCCATCAGACCAATTCCTCCTCCATTCTTTCACAATTTCCACTATTTTCATTGTTGCACCTCCATCTTCCACAACAAACTTCCACCACTCCCTTGGATTTTGTAATGATTTTATTGTATTTTGCAGGGATTATAGATGATGAAACACACTCTGTCTCCACTGTCATAGTCACTGTGACTGAGAGCACAGAGAGACCACCACAGCTGCGGCAAAGTGTATCACTGAAGGAAATTAAAGGATTAAGAACCTTTATTGAAGCTTAATGATGTAATTCAGTGATTAAAGGATGGAAATATAGTTGAAGACCATAAAGAAGACCAAGGCTTAATTCAGCCTAAAACATAGACCTGAAACTGAATTAAAAGTGTTTTAGGAAAAGACAAAGAAATCTGTCAATCAGAGAAAGCCTCCACCGCCACAGCAGAGGCCAATTGAACCCTCTCCCGCACCAAAATCAAACCTCTCCAACTACCAAAAGACACTTGCAGCCTCAGAGAAATCAAAGAAGGCCTATTTATTAACAGAGCAGAGGATATCTGCCTAAAGACAACCAAACAGTTATTTCTGATTGTCAGCAGAGTTATGTTAAAGATAAGAAGCAACCCAGAAGTCAATCTCTTAATCCATTAAGCCTCAAAGGGAGGAAGCAAAAATTATGAAGTATGGGCAACCTGTAGACTTTCTATCCCCTTTACTTATTTCAAAGGTCAAAAACAGACAATCAGAGTACAAATACAAGCAAACGACCATTTAATGAAGCATGTAGGATGTCATTTCTTATCCATCAAGCCTCTCAAAGGCCGAGAAACATTAAGTTATTCATTTAATTGGGCCAATTATCTCATCTACTCCTTCTATCACTCATTCTCCTATAAGAACCCCTGAAGAATACATTGTAGTGGTTGTTGGTTGATAGGGATTTTATCGACTGTTAGAACTATTATTGAGGGGAAGTAGTTAAGTGTTCTGTAATATAGTAGGCTGGGAAGAGAATTTTGTATTGTAAAAGGCCACTGAGCTCACAGTATGTGATTGGTTTTGCACATCAATTAATTAAGCAGATTCACAGGATCTCGGTCTATATTATTGGTGATGTATTCTCACTCTAATTTTTTCCTTTAATGTTTTTACATACTGCCCATATTTCTCTGATAAATAATAGCAAGTGTAGATTAGGATATACTACTGGAAGTACCCTAAATCTCACTGTAAATATTTATCTTTGATGTTTTCTGCTAAGTTGTGTATCTAAGAGATAATTCATCATAGTTTAACCAGTATAGTAATTGGCTAGTCCACGCTTACTTATGTCTAAATTTTGAGTTAGTTTCTTAGATTCCTTTGAGTGAGTGTCAAAAGAATTGACGGTTAAAATTCCTCCTCTGATCTTAGGCCTTACTCTCTATTTCATCTTATATGTTTTCTACTACTCTGAAAACGGTTATGAGGACTGCTAGATTGTCTTTCTTTAGAGTATGTTGAAGCAGGTCTGGAGTTAAATGACCCGTGATCTGATCTTAAGCTATCTTTGTGCCTTTATGGGAGTTTCCTTTGAAGTATGTCAAAAGCAGGCCTGGAGTTAAATGACCTCTGACCTGATCTTAGACTGCCCCTTGGTCTCTTTCTTTCACCCATTCTTAATGTTCCATTCCACCATCTATCTTGAAGATCCTTTAGAATAGAAGACTCTCCCTATGAAAGCCTTGGTTATTTGTTATGCAAGTAATCTCCTTTCGTGACTCCATAGCCCAATGGAATGGCACTTTCTTGACCTATCTTCTTTTGCCGAAACATCCTGCTACTTTTTTCCTTTCATTCTGTTAATGTCAGTCTAGTCATACTACCATCAGTGATCAAAACTTCTCTTTTTCATTTACATATTAGGAGTCTCATACCGAATAAATTTCAACATTCCGCTAGGTCATGGATTCATTGATGGTAGAAATTTTTCATCAGTTTTCCCTCATGAGGTACTTGTTGATTCTCCTTTCTATGGTCTTTGGTCATGAGTCACTTTCACTTTCAAAAATCATGTCATTAGGTCATAGGAGGTGTCTCATTAGTTTCTAGGGTCTCACCATGGTCTAATTAATGAGTCAAATGTCAATAAATATCAGCAAGGTCATGAGGAAATCAATAAACTAAAAGTCACAGCACCAAGAAGATCAAAGAGATATTTTATTCAGCTTGATGTAATTTTCACCTCAAGACCATGTTTTGAGGTGATATTTTGCCTTTATTATCATTCATTATGTAATTTTATGTCGTAATATGTAATAAGTCACAATTCAGAAGCTGCCATATTCACAAATTCATCATCATGCCTTCAGAGAAGTTTTCCATAGCATGTTCAGCACCAAATCATCTTCCAAGTAGATCCATCAGAAAGATCCCGGAAAGAGCTTTCCAATGGTATATTACACTCTTGAAACTGACTTCTGGATTGAAATTTATGCTTAAGTGAAGTAAAATCCCCTATATCCTCAAACTTCCCCTATTTCCCATGTTTCCCTTAAACTTTATGTTTAAAGTTTTATATTTTCCTTATAAAACCCTTTTTTCCTCCCTCTGATTATAAAAACACATTATAAAATTATTTAAAACAAAATATGCGATTTTTTCCTTAACCACTTCCCCACCATGCTTGAAAACATTATAATATAAATCAAAGGGTTATATCATATAAACCCCGCCGTTCCAAAACACTTCCCCTTACATAAATCCTTAAACTTTATAACAAAGTTTAAGTTTCGTATTGTAAATCCCGCCAATCGCACCCCCAATTCAATCGCTCCGATTAAATCGCATCGCAACATTTAACAAGTCCCTTCTGACTACCCCACACCAAAAGCTACAATGCGATTATGCTTTGATCAGGCCCCGCCCAATGATATGTTGGCTGTCGATCTAGAAAACGATTAGACGGCCCATATCCAATCGGCGCTTTTCATTCCTCTCCTCCGATTGACCCCTCCCGATGGCCAACCCCCAATTAATCCTGCGCCGTCGATCTACCCCCGCCAATCCAACGGCTCACAGTCCATTGCTAAATCGGCATCGACGTTTCACATATGTTGCACTCCACTCCCCTTTTACCTCTGATTTCGATTGACCCCGGGCCCACCATATAATACTTCCGCCCATTTGTGTCATCAGAGGCCTTTACCCTTTGTTAATCAAAATTTCTTTTAATTTAATTTACAAAGGTTTTCCCCTCAGCTGATCCCAATCGCATCGACGATCTTGGTTATGTAATATGTCCACCCCAAATCCTCCGATCCCGATCGCAAATTGCACTGTCGGGACATGCCAAATCGCATCGGCAAAGTTGTGTCATGTTCTGCCCCACCCCCCGATCCCCGATTTTGATCACTGTGTATCCATCGCAGATATGTATTTCAAGGGTTTGGTTATATGAATTTCAAAGGTTTTGTTACATATTATGTTCCCTCCTCAACTTCCGATTGTGATTACAACATCGGACCTCCCCCAATCGCATCAGAAGTTCTTCGCTCCATGGTATAAATTATTCCCTCCGCTCCGTCCATTCTGATTGCGATTATAATGCAGGTCCCGCCTCCATCCCTTCCCTTTTCCCATTCAAAAAAAATTAATTTCCCTTCACTAAAAGTATAATTTCATTTCAGTTTTATTTCAAACAATATCTTATTGAAAAATTCAATTTATTAAAATTAATAATGGAAAGAAAAGCAAACAGTTAGTTGGCTGAGAGCTAAATAAAACAAATATTTCTACAGTAGCGTAAGGATAGATATTTTCTCCTCAAATCGCCTATTTATCTTTCAACAGCGAAAATAGTAAATCTGCCCAAGTAAAGCAAATGTAATATTGTTCCTTCTTTAGGGTAGATTGTTAGATTCATTTTCTATGATTAGTTTTCGGTTCTTCAGCTATTAGAATAGCTCCATTTTTCTGTGGATCTATGTTCCCACATTTCAGTGTATTTAATGTAATTGTAAACCATTTGTAAGCGGTCGGAGAATCTGTAACTGAGAAGTAGGGGAATAGTGTGGAAGAACATTTTGCGCTCCATTGTACAGTTGACAGGGAATTAATAAGAGATGTAGCTCCGATTAGTGGGATCCATGTGGTATGAGATTTAGCATTTGTTTTTCTCCTTTGTTTCATATGTAAATCATTATGTTTCACCTTTCATCCATAAACATTTCCATTTGAATGCTTTCAAGATAGAAAGGTAGGATCCATTCTCATGCCCTGCCTTGGGAAATCATTCATTATCTGTGTTTTTCTTCTATTTGAAAAGGATCCATTTATTGTGCCCTTTTCAGCTTCTCACCAGTCTTTCCATCCCATATTTATTAAACTTTAATTTCTAAATTTCTTGCCTACCTTGCCCCATGAAATACCCTGTGTCCTTATTTAATCCCCAATCTAAACTATCCCTTTATATCCCACACATCCCCGGAAATTCATTTTATTTAAACCTTTTCCCATCATTTTACCTAGCCTAATATTAGTCCACTATTTTGTTTTATTGGATATCTATCTTTATGGAGAGATCCCTCTCCTGTCCTTGTAGGGCTAGCTACAAGGCTGAGCATGGTTTAGTTGTTGCCCTATTTTTCCCTTTTCAGACTAGGGTCCAATTCGGGTGCTAACATCTCTGGCGACCATATTGGGGAACGCTGTTTCGATCTGACTATCTGTGAACTTGTATTCTCGGCACTGAAGTGTGTTTATTCTACTTTGAAGAAATTTCGAACGTAGGCCTGTAGAAGAGCAATCATATTTAGGCTCTGTGTTATAAAGAGTATTGAGAAACCCTGCCTAAGGTTAAAAACCTTGGCTACATTGAACGCGGCACTTTTAAAGAAATCTCTGTAATTGAAATTAAAGTTTGGTTTATTTTCTGATGGAGAAATAATATAGTAGGACCCAACAATAAGTTAACGCGTGGAGTTAAAGCGCGTAACCGCAGTCAAAACTTGAAGTCAAAGCTCGGTTTGATTTACCACTGGCGGGTTTTGGAAACCAAAACCACCCACTTCACGTCGCTTTTGCCCAGGAGAAAAACTACTTCATAAAAATGCGATCCAGTTATATTCAGGCAGGTCATCACTCTAAAACCTCCCATTTCACGCGGCTTTCAGCTGTTAAGTTTCGACTTCTGAAAAAACACGAAATCAACAAGAACCGTTCGATCTGAAGCACCTTTGATCTAACAGCGATCGCGCAGTAAAGTGCACAAAGTGATAACTCAAGGTATGATTCAGTGGTTTGATATTATTTAAAGTTATTTTATTCATAAAAGGTGCAAAGTGGACGTGTGGGCCCCTGTTGAATAAAATATATGTCGCATTGATTAAAAAGCACATAAGTTCCACAGATTTAAAAGGATCGCGCCATTATTATAAAGTTTTAAATATTTCGACCGGAGTGATAAGGTTTGCTCAGTATTTTTAATGTGTCCCCTAATATCACATTAAATTACAAAGATTTGTTCAAAGGTCAGGATATTATTTCACCGCGGCCATTGTTAAAGCACTGTTGGAAAATAACATAATTATAGCCACTTATTCCAGTCACATATTTCTGATAAAAGAGCATAAAATTGTAAAATCTCTTTCGGTAATAATCACATATAATGGAACGTTGTCGACGCGTTTTGAACCAACTAGTGTGGTTCATCATCAAGACTAGGTGAGAGATTAGATCAAATCAATAAGCTTAAATATATGTAGAGATGTTTAAACTAGCCATTTTCTAAATGGCTAGTTTGACTTTTTAATAATTTAAAATGTTTTTAATTAGTAACAGCTAGTTCCCTCCTACTATTAAACCAATTAATAAATTTATTCGTTTAGTTAATAAATTAGTAAACTTATTAGTTATAATTATTATTTATATATCAATTTTATTAATTAATTAAAGTGAGAGGTTAAAAAATATTAAAAAAATAAATAAATAAATAAATATAGATATAAATATAAATATAAATATAAATAAAATAAAAATAAAAAATAAATATAGCAAAATAAAAATAATAAAATAATAATAGAATAAAATAAAAAGAAAAAGAAAAATAAATAAATAAAAATAATAAATAAAATATCAAACTTTCAAAAAAATAAATAAATAAAATAAAACAAAATAAAAAATAAATAAAAATAAATAAAGAAATCAAATCAAATCAAATAAAAATCAAATACAAATCAAATCAAATCAAATCAAATAAATCAAATATAAATATAAATATAAAAGAATATATATATATATATATATAATAAAAATAAAAATAAAAAATTTATGGAAGACTTTGAATCCAAATCTCTTTCATCGGCTCTTCTCCAACCAAAGCTTTGGAAGAGGTTTGTAGATGATACTTGTGTCGTGTGGCCGCATGGCGAAGATAAGTTAGATATTTTCTTTCGTCACCTTAATGATCAATCGCGCTCCATAAAATTCACCATGGAGCATGAAATAGATGGAATCATTCCCTTCCTTGACGTTCTTATTTCTAAAAAAGATGATGACTCTTTCTCCCATCAAGTTTTTCGAAAGAAAACTCATACTGAGCAGTACCTTCAATCTAGTTCACACCATTTCCCTGCTCAAAAATTGGGTGTCCTAAACACCTTGGCCACAAGGGCATTGAGGATCTCTGATAAGTCTCACTTTGAAGGGGAAAAGTCTCATCTGTTAAGTGTCTTTTGTAAAAATGGTTATAGTAGATCGCAAGGCCTTCAAGCTTTTCTTAAAGCAACAAAAGGTCCTCTATCTAAAAAGAATAAAGACCCTAGTCAATGGTCCCACAGTGTACGTCTTCCGTTCATTCAAGGAACCACTGATAAAATTGCGAGGGTCCTGAGGAAGCATAGGGTGTCTTCGTTTTTCAAGCCCCTTAACATGATTCGCAGCTCTCTCAAATCGGTTAAAGACCCGATTGACCCTAGGGATGGGAAAGGTGTCTACATCATTCCTTGTTCCTATGGGATGCCTTACATTGGTGAAACTGGTCGATCTATAAATCAAAGAATTTCTGAACATGCTGTTGATATTAAGCATGGAAGATCTCGCTCGTCTGCCCTAGCTGAACATGCAGAAAAGACTAACCATCATATTTGCATTGAAGAGGCGAAGGTCATTGCTAGGATTGACCATTTCCATCATCGTAAGTTAAGAGAGGCCTTAGAAATCGAAAAAAGACCCCTTAATCTCAACAGAGATGATGGTTGGAACATTAGCAGGTGTTGGATTCCTGCCTTATGCCCTTGATTTTATTTATTTATTTATTTTTATTTTTATTTTTATTTATTTATTTATTTATTTTTGTATTATTATTTTTATTTTATTTATTTATTTTTTTATATTTTTTTTAAATTATTTGCATTTGTTTATTTATTTATTTTATTTTTATTTTTTCTTTTATTAGATATTAGATATTTTTATTTTTATTTTATTTATTTTATTTTAGTTTATTTTATTTTTATTTGATTTGATTTTGTTTTGATTTGATTTATTTATTTATCTAGTTATTTTTAGTTATTTTTTATTTTATTTTATTTTTATTTATTTAGTTTATTTTTTGAAAGTTTGATATTTTATTTTTTTTTCTCTTTTTATTTTTATTTTATTCTATTATTATTTTTATTTTTCTATATTCATTTTTCGATTTATATTTTATTTACATTTACATTTTATTATTTTTATTTTATATTTTATATTTTATATTTATATATATTTATTTATTTATTTTTATTTTTATTTTTATTTTTATTTTTATTTTTATTTATTTATTTATTTTTTCTTTTTCTTTTCTTATTTTTTAACCTCTCACTTTAATTTAAAAAATTTATAACTAATATGTTTACTAAATAATTAAAACCAATAAGTTTAATAATTTATTAACTAAATGAATAAATTTATTAATTGGTTTAAAAGTAGGAGGAACTAGCCGTTACTTATTAAAAACATTTTAAATTATTAAAAGGTCAAACTAGCCGTTAAAAAAAACGGCTAGTTTAAACATCTCTACATCTATTTAAGCTTATTGATTTGATCTGATCTATCACCTAGTCCTGATGATGAACCACACTGGTTGGTTCGAAACGCGTCGACAACGTTCCATTATATGTGATTATTACCGAAAGAGATTTTACAATTTTATATGGATCACAGAAGCATAGATTCTAAAAATATAAAAAAGAGCATAAAGGTCAGATCACCCCAGTAAATGTTTTCTTGTAAATGATTTTCAGAGTTTGTTAGGCTGAACATAATTTTTTTACAGTAGAAGATTTACACACACTGGCTTCAAGAAGATATACCAGGGCTAATCCAGATCCAAATCCTCCCCCTGTGTTTGAAAATCCGAATCTTATCCCAAGAATTGTCAGAAGACAAGAAGGATCATTAAGTCCCAGAACTGTCTTTAGATCTTATACTTGGCCCAGTGAGTGGTTTTTTGTAGAATATTTTTCTTTGGATGAGAATTTTGAGCTTTATTTATTTAGAAATAAATCTGAAACTGACATTGATGATACAGTTTTAGATCCTGAGTTCCTTTTAGATATTGAAGTCCAAAGAGCAAATTCCTCCATTAACAATTACATTTCGAATTCTCCTCAGTCTATCACTGCAAATAATATTCTTGAGCCTTCAGAATCTTCAAGAACAACATTCCCTCCTCCCACTTCATCACCATCCCCTTCAGTCAATTCCCAATTATCATCTCCTACAACAACACCTCCATTAAATCCCAGAAATACAAACACTGTGGTAAATCCACCCAGAGTTATGGCTGCTTGGTATGCACCCCTGGTTTTAGCTCAGGTTCTCAATGATATGCCTGCTGACTATCAAAGAAAAATTCCCATATTTGATGCCATCCAGAGCATTACAACCCAGCAGCATGTCGATAAAATGAATGACTTTTTTGATCTACATGAGGTGGAAGCAGAGAATGTAACTAACAGATTGTTTGTTCAAAGCTTCGGAGGTGAAGTTAGGAAATGGTTTAGAGCCTTACCAGTAGGCTCAATTCACACTTTGCAAGAGTTGCACACACATTTTTTAGACCGGTGGGAGCTAAAAAAGAGCCCACTCCAAATTTTGTCTGAATATGAGAATACTAAGAGAAATGTGGGTGAAACTGTGCAATAATATTGTTTAAGATTCAATGTTGTATATAACGCTATTCCAGCTAACCTAAAACCTCTTTTGGGATTAGCATTACTAAAATTTCCAGATGGTTTTGATGCCGATATGGCCTACGAGTTGCGTGAAAGAGATCCTTCTTCACTTGAAGACATGCAAAAGATAGCAGTAAGCGTTGAAGCTAATATTCTGGCTAAAAGAGCACGAGCCAGAGCTGAGAAAAGAGTCACAGTAAAAGAGGAGGCCTCTCCTTCACACAGCAAAATGGACACTCTGATCAAAACAGTGGAAAAAATGGTTGATAGGTTAACCATTGCAAATAGACTTGAGCCTCAAATAAGAAATCCAAATTTTAGAGGGCAGCAGCCCCAATTTAGAATTAAATAGAGAGAGCAAAGAGCGCAGGACCAAGCAGCGCCACCACAGCAGCAGGTTAAAACACCATTGCAGCAGAACTAAGTGCAAGGGATAGAATCAGATGACGATGATCTTGTGATTGAGGCTAATCACTTTTTCACAGCTGATGGTGCACCAATTTTCCTCGCAGAAGATGAAGAATACACAGTGGCAACTCCAGACATTCAAAAAGACCAAAATTTCATTTTCACCAATGACACAGTACTGGAAGAACAATCCGATGATTACCAGAGAGGATATATGAATGCTATGTCGGCTCAGCAAAGGTAGTACTCTTTAAGGAACATAGATGTTACAATCAGTCGCATTCAGAAAAGATAATAACTTCAAATGAAGAATGATGCACAGAAGAAAGGAAAAGAGCCGGCCGATCCATCCTCCAGCAAAGCACTTGCAACTACTAATACAAAAAATGAAAAGAATCAACAGAGCGCATTAAAGAAACAAACAGAGAAGAAAGACCCTCCCATTAAGGAGGTAGAAAAAGCTCCCTCCTTTAATTTAGAAAATGAAATTTCTAAACTGAAAGTGTCTATGCCCCTCACAGAGTTGGTGAAGAATAGTGCATATAAAGGTCAAGTGTCTAAAGTCTTGCAAATAGACTCTATTTCTGATATGGTTAATGTAGAAGATGACTAACCTGAACTTATTTTTGGTCTAGCCACTGAAGAATCTGAAGAAAATCAAGTCCCTCCCTTTTACCTGAGTCTTAGAGTACATGAGTTCATCTTGCATAATGCTATGTTGGACTCTGGAGCCTCACATAATTTTATGCCCAAATCCGTCATGGAGAAGCTAGGTCTTGACATTACTTGAAAATACCATGATTTGTATTCTTTTGACTCAAGTAGGGTCCATTGTATTGGTCTTATCAAAGACCTGGTAGTGTCTTTAGATCAGATTCCAACAAAGAATGTCTTGATGGATGTAGTTGTTGCTGATGTCCCACCAAGGTTTGGAATGCTTCTATCTAGGTCTTGGGGTGCGAATCTCAAGGGAAATATGCAACTTGACTTCTCCTATGCCACTATCCCTGTATTTGGCTAGTTGAGAAAGTTATATAGGGAAAATAAAATGAAATATATGATTACTAGCAAAGAGAAGCCAGTGAACCATCCCATTAATGGTATCCACACATATTTAGAGTCCTTTGTCTTGTATTCTGATGATGGTTTAAATGATGAGAATGTTTAGTTGGTACAAGTAGATGAAATACCTGAAATCTCAGAGAATTTCAGAGAAGTCCTCAAACAGGAAAAAGACAAAGCAGTAAGCACTTCTGAGTCTCCTGCCTGCTAGTAGCAAAAAGACAGTAAACAGCCAGAAATAATCCATGGTAAAGAGGAAAAAGAAACAAAATTCCAGCATATACAAGAAGAGGAAGAAGGCGTGTGGAGCATGGATTTTGATAGAGTTGTTGGTAAGGATGGAGCTGGTATTGGAATATGGATTAGGAGCCATTTTTTCCAGCCTGAAAGGGTTCCCAACAGTGTTGGAGTTTGTGCTTATAAGTTGGCTTTTGATTTCTCTAAAAATGAAGCGGAGTATGAGGCTTTGATTGCAGGTCTCAAAATTTTGAAGAAGCTGAATGCAAAGAGGATTTCTGTCTATGGAGACTTCGAGCTGATAATTAAACAGGTGAAAGGAGAATACCAAGCTAAACATCCAAGATTGAGGGCATACAGAAATGCAATCTTGGACATTTTGAAGATATTCCCTGAGTACACTTTGACAACAGTACCCAGGATGCAGAATCTCATTGCTGATTCTCTTGCCACTACTGCCAGTAACTTGAAGATTCCAATGAACTCCAACAATAAGTTTGAGATCTATGTCAAACATAGGTCTGTTGTTCCAGACAATTTAAGGTATTGGCAAGTGTTTTGGGATGATAATGAGATTAATGCAATTTTGCAAGGTGATGGAAAATTCAAAGACACTCCCATAGAAGGTGAGTATGAGGTGGACGATCAAGATTTGGAAGCAAACCAGATGGACATATTGTAGCTAAAGGATAATGTAATTCCTAGAGGTCTCATACCTCTAGAGGAGTTTTTTGACCAGGATGACGTTGCAAAGAAGCCAAGCTTGGTGCCCACTGAGAAAGGAGTTGAAGACGTGAATCTTGGAACACCTGAAAAGCCCAAGTTTGTGAAGTTATCAAAGGCATTATCCCCTGAGGTAAAGGAGAAGTATGTCAAGCTGCTTTCTAAATTTTCTGATGTGTTTGCATGGGATTATTCAGATTTAAAAGTATATGATAAAAACATAATCCAGCATACTATCCCTATCAAGCCAGATCAAAAGCCATTCAGACAGAAGCTGAGAAGAATTAATCCGAAGCTATTGCCATCCATTGAAAAAGAGGTAAACAGGTTGTACAAAGCAGTTATCATATTTCCCATCAGATTTTCTGACTGGATTTCAAATTTGGTCCCAGTGCGTAAGAAGACTGGAGAGATAAGATTGTGTATAGATTTTCGGAATTTGAATAAGGCATCCTTAAAGGATAATTATCCACTTTCGAAAATGGACCAAATTCTGCAGAAATTAGTTGGATCATCCAAAATGTCACTACTTGATGGATACTTAGGCTATAACCAAATCTTGGTACATGAGAAGGACCAAGACAAAACTACCTTCACAACACTCTGGGGAACCTTTCAGTATGCTAAAATGCCATTCGGATTTAAGAAAACTGGAGCTACTTTCCAGCATGCAATGGACATTGCTTTTGCAAATGAAAAAGATGTTTTTATTGTTATTTATTTGGATGATTTGACAGTGTTTTCGGGGTCAGATGATGAGAATTTGCACCATTTGAGAGTTGTTTTTCAGCGTTGCAGAAAGTTTGGGATTTCTTTCAATCCCAAAAAGAGTCTCTTTGCCATGGATGAAGGAAAATTTCTTGGGCATATCATATATAAAGATGGTATTCGCATTGATCCAGCTAGAGTGGAGGCAATTCAGCTCATAGATCTGCCACCAAATAAGAAAGAGATTCAGGGCTTCAATGGTAAGATCAATTTTTTGCGCAGACTTATACCTAACTTGGTTGAGAATTTGAGAGAAATGACCAACATGTTGAAGAAGGAAAACATTGTTAAATGGAGTAAGGAGGCTATCAAGTCATTCAATTTGGTAAAGTTTTCTTTGTCCAATGCCCCAGTTTTGATCAGTCCCGACTATATTCAATATTTTATTATCTTTTCGTTTGCATTTGAGCATACTATGGCTGCTGTTTTAATGCAAAAGAGAGATGAGGTACAAAAGACAATTGCCTTTTTCAGTAGGACTATTAGAGATGTTTCTTTAAGGTATAATATTATTGAAAAAAAGGCATTGGCACTTATCAAGGCATTGAAGGATTTTATGGTCTATATTCTGCATTCACATACTATAGCATATGTCCCTAACGCAGCAGTGAAGGATGTGTTGATGAAAATTGATCCAGAAGGTCGAAGAGGTAAATGGATAACAGTTATGTTGGAGTACGACTTGGAGATAAAACCCACGAAGTTGATCAAAGGCCAAGGCCTGGTGAAATTAATGGCCAAATAAAATCTGCGTGCCCTGGACATAAACCTCATAACAACAGTAGCAAAAGATGAAGATGAAGGTTTGCTGGTTCCAATTTTAGATATTTTTCTGCATTCTCCTTGGTATTCAGATATTGTCTATGTCCTTCAACATGTATCACCTCCTACAAGCATGTCTAAGAGTAAAGGTAGATCTTTGAAACTTAAATCTACTAGATACTTCATTTTAAACAATGCTCTGTATTGGAAAGATCCAGGAGGTGTTTTGCTCAATTTTCTAGTGGAAGAAGAAGCTCAGAAAGTAATGGATGATTTCCACAAAGGTGATTGTGGCGGTCACTTGTTTTGGAAGACTACAACTAACAAGGTATTGAGAGCTAGGTATTATTGGCCCACATTATTTTCTGATTTATATAAAACAGTGATGAAATGTCATGAGTGCCAAATTTTCCAAGGAAAGAAGAAATTGCTTCCACTTCCTTTGAAACCAGTTTCAGTGAACACGCCCTTTCAGCAGTGGGGGCTCAATTTCATAGGAGAGATACATCCCGCTTCCTTAGCACAACACCGATGGATACTGACAGGAATAGATTACTTTACGAAATGGATCAAGGCCATCTGAGTGAGGCAAGCGAAAAACACGGTAATTATTCAATTCCTTGAATTGAATATATTATCTAATTTTGGCTGCCCATGTAAAATTGTAACGGATAACGCAGCAGCGTTCCGATCCAAGAAGATGATCGATTTTTGTGACAAATACAATATCTCCCTGGGCCATTCCACAACGTATTATCCACAAGGCAACGGCCTGGCAGAATCATTGAACAAATCACTGGTTAATATAATTAAGAAAATGTTGGAGGCAAACAAAATAAATTGGCACCGAAAGCTCATCAATGCACTGTGGGCAGACAGAGTTAGTAGTAAAAAATCAATAGGTATGTCGCCTTTTGAATTAGTTTATGGAACTGATGTTGTCTTTCCTACATCTCTTACAATCCCAGTTATGAGATTATTGCAAGAAGTTGGTAGCGAGGATAATGAAAATCAGCGAAGGATCAACCAGATGATCCACCTTCAAAAAACAAGAGAAGAAGTGTCATAGAAAGCGAGTCAGTTGCAGGAGAATATTAAAAAAATATATGATTGAAAGACAAAAGCATAAAAGTTTTAGCTAGATGATGTAGTGTTGAAATGGGATGCAAGGAATGAAGATAAAGGGAAGCACGGTAAGTTTGACAACCTTTGGAAGGGACCATACATAATTTCAGCATACAGGGGACATAATTCCTTCTTGCTTTTAGAAATGGATGGCCAAGATTGCCCTGGAGGAGCAGTAAATGGTAGGCTTTTGAAGCACTACCATTGTTGAAGACAAAGGATCAGAATCTATGTCATCATCATTATATATGCCATGTTATTTTTTATCAGAGTTCAAGTACACAGTCATTGAAGTTTGGGGCCCGAGGTGAAGGATATAAAACTTGGATGACATGTGTATGGTTAGGTTTTATTTTAGTTTTCAGTCTTATTTTTGAGTCAGAGTCAATCTGCATCGTGTCAGTTTTTAGTGTTTTGAATCCATGCCTAATGGATAAGGCTACCTAGTCTACGGTGTTCTTGGCACCTCTAAGGAGCTACCATCCCCGTTGGAGCCAATGTTAGTGTCAGTCTAGTCATACTGCCATTAGTGATCAAAACTACTCTTTTGCATTTTCATATTAGGAGTCTCATACCAAATAAATTTCACAATTCCGCTAGGTCATGGATTCATTGATGGTAGTAATTTTTCATCAGTTTTCCCTCATGAGGTACTTTTTGATTCTCCTTTCTATGGTATTTGGTCATGAGTCACTTTCACTTTCAAAAATCATGTCATTAGGTCATAGGAGGTGTCTCATTAGTTTCTAAGGTCTCACCATGGTCTAATTAATGAGTCAAATGTCAATAAATATTAGCAAGGTCATGAGGAAATCAGTAAAATAAAAGTCACAGCACCAGGAAGATCAAAGAGATATTTTATTTAGCTTGTCATAATTTTCACCTCAATACCATGTTTTGAGGTTACATTTTGCCTTTATTATCATTCATTATGTAATTTTATGTCATCATATGTAATAAGTCACAATTCAGAAGCTGCCATATTCACAAAGTCATCATCCTGACTTCATAGAAGTTTTCCATAGCATGTTCAGCACCAAATCATCTTCCAAGCAGATCCATCAGAAAGATCCTGGAAAGAGATTTCCAACGGTATATTACACTCTTGAAACTAACTTCTGGATTGAAATTTATGCTTAAGTGAATTAAAATCCCCTATATCCTCAAACTTCCCCTATTTCCCATTTTCCCCTTAAACTTTATGTTTAAATTTTTATATTTTCCTTATAAAACCCTTTTTTCCTCCCTCCGATTATAAAATCGCATTATAAAATTATTTAAAACAAAATATGCAATTTGTTCCTTAACCACTTCCCCACCATGCTTGAAAACATTATAATATAAATCAAAGGGTTATATCATATAAACCCCGTCGTTCCAAACCACTTCCCCTTACATAACCCCTTAAACTTTATAACAAAGTTTAAGTTTCATACTGTAAATCCCGCTGATCGCACCCCCGATTCAATCACTCCAATTAAATCGCATCGCAACATTTAACAAGTGCCTTCCGACTGCCCCACACCAAAAGCTCCAATGCGATTACACTCCGATCAGGCCCCGCCTGATGATATGTTGGCCGTCGATCTAATCAACGATCGGATGGCCCATATCCAATCGACGCTTTTCATTCCTCTCCTTTGATTGATCCCTCCTGACGGCCAAACCTCGATTAATCCTGTGCCGTCAATCTACCCCCGCCGATCCAACGGCTTACAGTCCATCGCTAAATCGGCATCGACATTTCACATATGTTTCACTCTGCTCCCCTTTTACCTCTGATTCCGATTGACCCCGGGCCCATCATATAATACTTCCGCCCATTTGTGTCATCAGAGACCTTTACCCTTTGTTAATCAAAATTTTTTTTAATTTACTTTACAAAGGTTTTCCCCTCCACTCATCCCAATCACATCAGCGATCTTGGTTATGTAATATGTCCACCCCAAATCCTCCGATCTCGATCGCAAATTGCACTGTCGGGACATGCCCAATCGCATCAGAAAATTTGTGTCATGTTTCGCCCCACCCCCCGATCCCTGATTGCGATCACTGTGTATCCATCACATATATGTATTTCAAGGGTTTGGTTATATGCATTTCAAAGGTTTTGTTACATATTATGTTACCTCCTCAACTTCTGATTCAGATTACAACATCGGACCTCCCTCAATCACATCGGAAGTTCTTCGCTCCATGGTATAAAGTATTCCCTCCACTCCGTCCATTCCAATTCCGATTAAAATGCGGGTCCCACCTCTGTCCCTTCCCTTTTCCCATTCAAAAAAAATTAATTTCCCTTCACTAAAAGTATAATTTCATTTCAGTTTTATTTCAAACAATATCTTATTGAATAAGTCAGTTTATTCAAATGAATAATGGAAAGCAAAGCAAACAGTCAGCTGGCCGAGAGCTAAATAAAACAAAGATTTCTATAGCAGCGTAAGGATAGGGATTTTCTCCTCAAATCGCCTATTTATCATTCAACACCGAAAATAGTAAATCTTCCCAAGTAAAGAAAATGTAATATTGTTCCTTCTTTAGGGCATATTGTTAGATTCATTTTCTATGATTAGTTTTCAGTTCTTCAGCTGTTAGAACAGCTCCCTTTTCCTATGGATTTATGTTCCCACATTTCAGTGTATTTAATTTAATTGTAAACCATTTTTAAGGGGTCGGAGAATCTGTAACTGAGAAGTAGGCAAATAGTGTGGAAGAACATTTTGCGCGCCATTGTATAGTTAACAGGGAATTAATAAGAGATGCAGCTCTGATTTGTGGGATCCATGTGGTATGAGATTTAGAATTTTTTTTTCTCCTTTGTTTCATATGTAAATCGTTATGTTTCACCTTTCATCCATAAGCATTTCCATTTGAATGCTTTCAATATAGAAAGGTAGGATCCATTCTCATGCCCTACCTTGGGAAATCATTCATTATTTGTGTTTTTCTTCTCTTTGAAAAGGATCCATTTATTGTGCCCTTTTCAGCTTCTCACCAATATTTCCATCCCATATTTATTAAACTTTAATTGCTAAATTTCCTACCTACCTTGCCCCATGAAATACCCTATGTCCTGATTTAATCTCCAATCTAAACTGTCCCTTTATATCCCACACATCCCTGGAAATTCATTTTATTTAAACCTTTTCCCATCATTTTACCTAGCCTAATATCAGTCCACTATTGTGTTTTATTGGATATCTATCTTTACGGAGAGAGCCCTCTCATGTCCTTGTAGGGCTAGCTACAAGGCTGAGCATGGTTTAGTTGTTGCCCTGTTTTTCCCTTTTCAGCCTAGGGTCCAATTCGGATGCTAACACATTCCACATAACCTACTCATTTAATGATCTCCAACCCAACAACCAAATCATTTAAAACCCCCCTTGTGTTTCATACCTAGCCTAATATCCCATTTTGAGCTTCAAAGTTATATATCATTTCTTTGCATTTATAGAGAGATCCCTCTCTGGGTCCAGGAGTGCTAGATCCTAAGACCCAAAAGTTGTTTTTATGCTGTCTAGTCTTTTGGTCTTGCCAATCTAGCCAAAACACTAGAACCCCAACATAATGGTGACTCCACTAGGGAGAATATGAGTACCCTTAATTGATAACATCTGGTATTTTGTCCCATTGTCGTCACCAACATAATGGCGACTTCGATGGGGATTTTCTGAGTGTTTTCCATCTTATACATCCTTAGGACCTCAGAAATCCAAAATCTCTGGTTAGATTGGTATTCAAGTGCTGATGGTGGACAGTATCATGCTTCAAACATTTAAATTCATCCACCTGGCAACTCCACACTCTATAACTCCTAAAAGACCAAATGACTCCACTGGCAGAAGACTCTGGACAGGTTGAGAAGATACAGTGACCGCTTATCTGATTTGCAACATGCTTCCACATATACAGCGAAGATATGCCCCAATGAGTAGGATCACATCCCTGGATTCCCACACAAAATGCCTGAATTAAATTGGTTGAAAAACCTACCTACCTTTCAGGGTGAAAAATTTGATGATCCCTTGTTACATCTCATCAAGTTTCATATACATGTGTGGAGGTTTAAAGTTGAATGGCACGAAGACTGTCTTCTGAAAATGTTCATGGCAACATTAGAAGGAAAAGCTAGGAATTGGTATGAATGTTTAGAACCCAAAAGTTTGTTTTCTTTAAAGGACATGCAACAAGTATTTTACAAGAATTATAAAGGAAACTCTCAATCCTTATCATGGGATTGTTGTGATCAATCTCAGAATATCATACAATACCTGTTAGATATTGATGAGGATTTGGTTAATATGCATCCTGAAGATCTGTTAACAGCCATTCAAGAATTTCACATGCATCCTAGGTATCACAAGAACCTGGATGAATCAGTTGAGGAAGAAAACAATCCAAAAATCAAAGACACTCCTCAAGATATTCCTGAAAACTCAAATAATGATTCATCATCCCTTATAGCTGAGGCCCAAGATGACATTCAGCCTCAAATCCAGTCTTCAAAAGAAACAGAGAACTACTACACTTCTTCTCAAAGAAACACAAGACCATCTTCCCCTTTGACAAAAGAAGAAATAGATCAGATCATCAATGGACAGCCAGCCTCTGAAATTTTTGCAGAATAGACATTCTGGCCCATTCAGCTGATGAGCTTTATTGTACAGATTTGGAAAGCTCACATGTAAATCAGAAGGAATAAAGACTTGCCGATAATCCAGTATGTCTGATTGGTGGCATTACTTACATTCATGATTTTCCTAAGTTTGATCTATCTGATGATGATGTTCCCCAAGCAGAATTTGATCTTGCAGGGCCATCATTAGTAGATTTGTGGGAGGATCAGTTCCATCAACTTCAAGAAATTAATGAACCCATGCAAGCTATTTATGATACTGATGAAGAAAGCTCTAAAAGTGCAGAAGAGAGTGAAGTATCTCTAGATATTTTCTTCACTTCATTACAAGACATCGGTAACAATTTGCATCTAATTGGAAATCACCAGCCTTTTATCTCAAAAGGTGAAGAGGAGAAATTTGAAGAATTTTTTGAGCAGGTTGAAAACAAGGAGCCTTCTCTTGATAAAGAGGAAGCAATGGAAGAAACCCCTGCTAAATAATATGTTGATCTTTTCATTGAGCTCAGCCCACCAGATCAGAATATCTCAGAGCTCCAAGAGGACAGCCCTGCAATTTATGATGAGTCCTCCAGTTCAGAAAATGAAGAAGATGAGGGAGATTATCTTTCTCAAGAGAGTCTTGTTCTTGATCTAATGGAAGAGGAAGCAATCATGGTTGAAGCCTGCCTACCAAATATTCACAACTAGGTATCATTTCATGATCCTTATGCTCATTTCCTGTAGACATTTGAAGAAGGATCGAAGGTCATTTTGAGCAGCTTGTTGCAGACAACAAGAAACATTTTTGAAGTTGTTGTTAATAAACAAAGAGAATGGGAGTGGCTCTACCTATCCAGCATGCTCAAAGAGATGAGCAGAAAGGACCAGTCATGGGATAATCTAATTGACTGGATGTATTGGAAGAGAGTGTTTATAAGCTAGACTTGTAAATATTCCAGTTAGAGTAAGGTAGGTAGAAAATCTCAATAAAGCTCAGTCTGTGAGCATTTAGTTAGTTGTTTTAAATTTATACAAATTTCATTCCATGAGCAGTTTTGTCTTTATTTCATGGGCCCATAGAAAACCAGACAATCTAATCTTGGTTTGATTGTTTTTCAATTTCTGTCTTAGAATGTAGAGAAAGAAATCTGCTAGACAATTTAATCCTAGCAGATAGTAGTTTAGGTAGAGAAGTTATGAGGCCAACTATTTAATCTGGTCTCATGGAGAAATAAGGGTAGAAGTAGAATAGGTTTATTTTCCTATTTGTAAAAAAATTGATGATGTAAAGGGTCTGCAAGTCCAAATGCACCTAGAAGAAAAAATGTTAGGACAATAGTATGGGTAGGTAGTTGTTTGGGAGAGTATTACTGCTGATGTGTTATCTTCATGATTTGTGGCAGCTGATCAATAAATAAAAATGATGTTCCAAGTACCATGCATCTAGCCTACTCCAAAGATTATCTTCTGAGATTCTTGACACCTTCAAGAAGATGCCATCCCCATGTGGAGCCATTGTTAGCCACCTATAATTTTTTGTCAAGAAAACAGGTGGCTAAATATTTTTTGAGCCTTCAAGAGATACCTTTCATCTAAAAATATCTCATTCTTGAAGCCTCTATGTGCCTTTTTCCCTTGAAGAGTCTTCACTATTGTTTCCATTGAAAATGCCTTTCTGTTTGTGAAGGAAGCTGTTGTCAAGAAAGCCCCCATTTGCTCCCTTTTATCCCTGCAAATTCCCCATTTTCACCCCTTTTTTACCTCCTTTTCCCCCTTTCAAAATCCCTTCATTAACCCTCGAAAGCATAAAAATCCCCTTTTAATCCTTATAGCTCCATTTATTTTGATTAAAGACCTCCTTTTCTACCTACCGAAACCCCTTTTTAAGCCTTAAAAATATTCCTTTTGGCTTAAAAATACCCTGTTTTCATTATAGGCCTAAGCCCCTTTCGGCCTAGCCCCTAACCACTTCCCCACATATGACTCATGCCCAAGACCAGGCGCTAAAGCCCTGGGCACTAATCGCAATCGGAGTTTCCCGTTGGAGCCTTTCCTTTGTTATTCCTATTTTTCCCGATGCGATGAGCTTTGGTCTATCGACCTCCGCTTCGAATCCCCACCGTTGATCTTTTAAGATCTAACGGCAACCACTGACAGCAAACCCCACCCATCGTTTCTCTCCATTTTTCCCTCCAATTACATATGGACCATCGATCTAGTTTCGGATCAGATGGATGGTGTGTAATCTCACAATCACAAATGCCTAATCCCCTGCAGTCGACTCCTCCCGATTTGCACGCCCCAATTGGATCTCAACCGTTCATCATATAGATTCGACGGTCAGGATCTAACCCACCTTTGACCATTCCCCACCTTACTGATCATGCACTCTCCCATAGCACGCAGTCATCTACACTGTCAGATCTATTTTTCCCACATCCAACGGTCAAGAAGCATATCACGTAAATCTTTCGTCCGGGCTTTAACGTTTTAAAATCACGCGATAAAAGCAGTTTTGGGGAGGACACGTGTCATGCAGCGACCTATATCATTTTTTTTTGGGGAAGTTTTAAAACCACTTTGAAGTCGCGCAACATCGGTGGTTTTCCCAATAAAACCACTTCCCCTCCTCTGCCTCCGAAAGTTCTTCCATTCAGTCTCGACCGTTGATCTGATATGGATCAAAGGCCCACATTTCATCGCATCTCCACTATATTTCTTTCACCGGACCTCCAATAATTTGACCAGATGATCCCCACCATTGATCTCCTCCTGAGATCCAACAGTCCACATTGAATTCGCCCTCTGTCGTCCCAGTCCCACCATCCAATTACCCCGCTTTCATTCATTTTCGTCATTTTTCCTTTGTAATCACTGAAACATTAAAACTTTGGTGTTTTACATTAAAAGTTAATTTTACTCTACCTAACCTCTAAAGCAACTCTAGCAATGAATCTCCACCATCGATCATCATCCTACAGTCTTATCCAACGGTCCAGAACCATTTTTTCACCAGACCTCCATCAGACCGATTTCTCCTCCGTTACTTCACAGTTTCCACTGTTTTCTTCGCTGCAGCCACTGTTTTCACTGCTGTGCTTCCATCTCCACAATCTTCCATAGCATCCATCCTCCATCCCGCCTGGATTTCATAACGTGTTTATTATATTGTGCAGGGATCATAGAGTGATGAATCCATTCTGTCTCCACAGTCACAGTCACTATGACTGAGAGCGCAGAGAGACCATCACAGCTGCGGAAAAGTGTATTAGTGAAGGAAATTAAAGGATTAAGAGCCTTTATTGAAGATTAATGATGTAATTCAGTGATTAAAGGATGGAAATACAGTTGAAGACCAGAGGACAGATATTAGGCCTAATTCAGCCTAAAACACAGACCTGAAAGTGAATTAAAGTGTTTTAGGAAAAGACAAAGACATCTGTCAATCTGAGAAAGCCTCCACCGCCACAGCAGAGGCCAATTGAACCCTCTCCAGCACCAAAAGCCAACCTCTCTAGCTACCAAAAGACACCTGCAGCCTCACAGAAATCAAAGAAGGCCTATTTATTGACAGAGCAGAGGATATTTGCCTAAAGACAGTTGAACAGTTATTTCTGACTGTCAGCAGAGTTATGTTAAAGATAAGAAGCAACCCAGAAGTCAATCTCTTCGCCCACTAAGCCTTAAAGGGCAGAAGAAACCATTATGAAGTATGGGCAACCTGCAGACTTTCTATCAACTTGACTTCTTTCAAAGGTCAAAAACAGACAGTCAGAGTACAAATACAAGCAAAGGACCTTTAAATGAAGCATGGAGCATGACATTTCTTACCCATCAAGCCTCCCAGAGGCCAAGAAACATTAAGTCCTTCATTTAATTGGGCCAACTATCTCTTCTAATCCTTGTCGCTCCATTCTCTATAAGAACCCGAAGAATACATTGTAGTGGTTTGTTGGTTGATAGGGATTTTATTATTTATTCGACATTATTGAGGGGAAGTAGTTAAGTAGTCTATAATATGGTAATTTGGGAAGAAGTACGTATTGTAAAGGCCAGGCTCAAAGTATGACTAGTTTTGCACATCAATTAATTAGCGATTCATGGAGGATCTAGGTCTATATTATTGGTGATGTATTCTCATTGTAATTGTTTTCTTTCATGTTTTTACATACTTTCAATATTTCTGCGATAAAGAACAACAACGTAGATTAGAGGATATACTCTTGAGTACCTAAATCTATAAATATTTGTCTTTGGTATTTCTGCTAAGTTGTTATCTAAGAGCTAATTCATCATAGTTTAACCAATATAGTAGTCTAGTAGTAGCTGGTCATGCTTCCATCTTGAAAATTTGGAGTTAGTTTCTTAGATTCCTTTGAGTGAGTGCCAAAAGAATTGAAGGATAAAAGTCCCCCTCTAATATTAGGCATTACTCTCTGTTCCATCTTATATATTTTCTACTACTCTGAAAGTGGTTATGAGGACTGTTGGACTGTCTTTCTTTAGAGTATGCTGAAGCAGGTCTGGAGTTAAATGACCTCTGATCTGATCTTAAGCTACCTTTGTGCCTTTATGAGAGTTTCCTTTGAAGTATGTCAAAAGCAGGCCTGGAGTAAATGACCTCTGACCTGATCTTAGACTACCCCTTGGTCTCTTTCTTTCACCCATTCTTAATGTTCCATTCCACCATCTATCTAAAGAGATCCTCTAGTATAGATGACTTGCCCTATGAAAACCTTGAATAGTTGTTATGCAAGTAATCCCCTTTCATGACTCCATAGCCCAATGGATTGACACATTCTTGACCTATCTTCTTTTGCCAAAACATCCTGCTACTTTTCCCCTTTCATTCCATTTAACCTTCTCAATTAATGATCTCCAACCCAACAACCAAATCATTTAAAAAACCCTTGTGCTTCATACCTAGCCTAATACCTCATTTTGAGTTTCAAAGAAATATCATTCTTTTCATTTATAGAGAGATCCCTCTCTGGGTCCAGGAGGGCTAGATCCTAGGACCCCAAAGTGGTTTTGATGTTGTCTAGTATTTTGGTCTTGCCAATCTGGAAAAAACACTGGAACAACAATAATGCCGACAGGCCTCACATAGTGTGTTGGAAGGTTTTGAGACTTTTGACATTTCTCGTACTGCTTCCTTTTTTCTTACCTTGACAATATTATCAAAGTTTATGTGACCCATTCGTTTGTGCCATAACCAACTTTCATCTTCTTTAGCTAGTAGACATGCTTTAGTTGCTTCATCCAGAACATATATGTCGTTTGGAGCTCAAATTGCTGTAGCCACAATTTTACCATACCTGCCTTTCACGATTTCACATTTTTGTGGAGTTTAATAGCATTGTGCATCCTTGATCACACATTTGTCCAACACTGAGTAGATTTTGATTCATGTTTTCAACCAATAGAAAATTCTTGGCTAGAGCATCTTTGCTTCCGAGAGTGACAGCACCTAATCCTATAACATTTGAATATACATCATTTCCAAAGGACATAGTTCCTTTCTTCTTCTCTTTCAGAGGTACAATTTTTTTCTATCTGCAGCCATATGCGTTGAGCAACCACTATAAACATACCACACATATTTGTTGTTTTGAGCCTTGAGAGAGAGAGCACAATTATCAGTCTTCTTATTCTTCCATGTTCATTCGTTCTGTGGCTTTGAAGATTCTTTTGGAGGATTTTCAAGTATGCAGTCTCTGGTAATAATATTCAAAGTTCGAGCATTTGTAACATTCCATATTATTTATTAAATTTTCAAATCTATTGAAGTTTCATTGAGCCCTAGGAGGTTCATATTTGAAGGATATCCTAGAATTGTATTGTTTCCTACTGTAAGTGCGACATTCTACAGCTTTATGACTAAATTTTCCACATGAATAACAATAGCCAAAAAAATATGTTGGTACTTGGATGGAAATCTTCGTCGAGGAATCATCTTCCAAGGACGTTCTTGCGAATATTGTCCAATGAAGTCTACATGCATGTCAGATATCATAGGTTCATTGTATTTTATTGTATATGGTCCTGCTTCTTCTTCTTTGTAACCAAGGCTAGCTATTTCGTAGTGAGATCGTTGATTGTTGATGATTTCTTCCAATGCCCTTGAGCTGTTGCAATAGTTTTGGACAATTTTTCCCTTCTTCACTTTCTTACGCAACGAGACTACTTCGGCTTCTAATGCTTCCCTTTCTTGGTTTCTTTCTTCCAACTTCATTTGATGTGACTCTTCAATAAATTTGTGTTCTTCAACTTCAATTTTGAGACCTTGAACTTGTTCTTCAAGGGTATTGGAAAGGATGTTCTCAGCCTTGAGCTCTTTTATAAGTCTGATTGCCTCCTTAGAAAATTCTTTTATGGTCAACCCTTTTTCTTCATTGTTTGATACTTCTTGTTTATTGTGCTTGGCCATAAACAATACTCTCTCATTAGCTTCTTCTTTGCTATTATTGTCTTCATCGGATGATGATCTATCTTCTTTAGAGAGAATGTTCCTTTTGGATCCTTTCCTTTTTTCTTGCTTATTGAATTTCTTAAAGCCTTTCTTTACTTTTGAGTTTCCATCACTTCTGTTTGGACATTTTTCTACGAAATGCACAACCTCGCCACAGTCGAAACATATCAATGGAATTTTACCTCTGAATTTTCCCTTACTGATTTTTACTTTTCTCATAAAGTAAACATATTCTTCCTCTGAAATACCCTCTCCATCATCTCCCTTTTCTTCACACTTGTAGGTGCATGTATTTTCAATTGAAGGTTGTTTATCCTTATTGGTTTTCTTAGATGCAACGAACATAGTTTCTAGATTCGAAGTACCCACTTCTTCATCAAGTCTCATTTCATATGCTATGAGAACTCCATGTAATTCCTCTTTGTTTAGTTTGTCCATATTTGCACTATATAATAAGACTGATACCTTTGCGTTGAATCTCCCTGGTAACGTTATAAGAATATTTCGTATAATAGTATTCTCATCAACTGACTCTCCCAATCCTTCCAGAGTATTGGTTATTTCATCAATGTATTGGAAATATGCAGCAATGTTGCAATCTTCCTTTATTCTGAGTTGCTCCTTTTTCTTATTAGTGGCTTGCATATATATTCTCAAGATTGTCCCATACATTTTTGGCAGTTTTACAACCCAACACCTTATGATAAGAAGATTCAATAAGTCCATTGATAATAATATTCTTTTCTTTTGCATCATTTACCAAATTCTTCTTACCTTGTTCATCCGCGATTGATGTAAATCCATTTGGAGCAGTGTCCCATACTTCGTAATCTTGCGCCAAGAGATAGACCTCCATTATTCCTTTCCAAAGTGCATAATTATTTTCATTGAATAGAGGTACACCATTCTTGGTATGCACCATTCTTGGTATGTCCATGGCCTCCTTCTAGTTTTTAAGCTATTTAATGAAGGAACTAAGCTCATCCTGGTCTGGAAATGCGAGAGGGGGGGGGTGAATCGGTATTCCTTTCAATTAGAGCATTAGTTAATATTCAATTATTATCAGTTCTTGTACAATGATAGCAGTAAAAAAAAGGAACACAAATGCACACACTTTTTAAGGTGGAAACCAACTTCGGGAAAAAAACCACCTAATGCTTTTCTAATAATTCTTTAATATTCAACTCCAATTGAAAATAGAGCTCCAACTTCCTAGAATCTAGAAAATAGTTCTTCTCCAGCTCCCACTAGATGGACTCTCTAACGCCTGAGATTGTTCAGTTGTCAATTTAATGGATGCCCCAACACTCAATGAGCTACAACTCACCCTGGCACCACCCTACCACCCTGTAGAATAATAAAAGAAAAATGGACTCCTGTACCATGGAAAATGGTCCACTTTACAATGATATAGAATGATGTAGAAGAAGAAGAAACACTAGACCATAACCCCAACTATGACGCAACCACCTGATAATGATCCTAGGCCTCCTGACACTGCCTCTTCAACTCTTGGTAGATAGACACTAGTACAATTTTTACAATAATGTATTTACAATGACTTAGTACAATGATACCTTTACAGTGACTGTATGCAGTGCTGCCCACTTGAAGACTTCATGTGATGAACTTCTTGTTGTTTTTCTGCACCTCGGTTGCTTCTCTTGTCATGCTACCCTCTTCTACACCTTTCTTTGCTTTGATGTCCTAGAAAGTCTGGTCCTTTGCAGCCCTTGACAACACATGATCTAGATTTTTCTTGCCTTCTAGGAGCTCGATATTGCATCTGGTTTATCTCTGTTATTTCAGATCTCCAATATGTGATTTTCATTATTGTAGTATTCCTATGGGTCTTCTTTCCAATGCCATAGGTCTGACCCAATTTGGATTCTTCAAGGGAAATTTATTCTCAATTTCTCACAATGCCCTAATTATGGATTGTTTCAGTAGAGCGAAATTGTACGGTGTGCCACGTGTCACTATTTCTTCATTCGGCTCTGAAATTAATAAAGTGAAAATGAAATTCTATGCAATATTTTCCACTTTTTACAGAATTCCAATCCAATACTCAGAGAGAGAGTTATGATAATTTTCCCAAGGTCACTTCTTTGAGATTAATTTCAGGAGCCTCCAAAAACACTGACTTCCACAGATCATATATCCGAAAATATTGTGCACCTTGATCTAAAATTTTTATAGGGGCTTCCTCAGGATTTCAGCTTCGCCTCATAAAAATTTCAGCTTCTCAACCTTTGTAGAAAAAAATTTAGAGCGAAAAATCCACAATGACCTGTTTCAGATGGCGAAATCCCTTACATAAGGAGGATATGAGGATCACAATTTATATAAATGCTTAGGTTGAGAGGGGCTTAAACAAGTAAACGTGGGAGGGATTTTAGGAGCTTAAAAAATATTAATTATGACTTTTCAATTACCCATGCCACAACCCCATGGGGTTTTAGCCCACTAAATGGGGTACAAACTTCAAACATGAATATCTCTCAAACCATGAAGAATTACGTGGCATGCCATATATCAATGTAAACATCTTGACAAGTAGAAACCATAAAAAGCATTCTTGACCTAGAATATATTAATTTGGTACATCAAAATACCCATGCAATATTGGGGTAGCACCTGGTGCTGTTTGGGTTGACATCAATAACAACCGTTGATCAACAAAGCTCACCTAATAAATGAGATTCCATTGGCCTTCTTACGTATAAAATAGGTTGTATACTAGCATAGCCAACTATAAATTTTGTAATCACACATGTTGTAATGATCACCACCTATAACATCATTTTGTATAGCATAGTGTTTTTTTAAGCCTTATGAATATGTAATCAATGAGATAAGTTTAATTATGTTCGTAAACTTTTGGAAGTCAAAAATTCCTATTTTTTGGGAGGTTTTATCTAGGAGGATCTTTATAACCCTTCAAAACTGACAATCTCATAATCTAACAAAAGTATACTAATTGTGTAGAACTCGGAAATATATTTTTGGCACTACCTGAATGTCCTCAAACAAACTTAAGATGCAAAAGTTATTATGATATAAATTTTGTGCTAAGCAACAAAAAAGGAAGTTTGCAGGGCTACCAAGTGGAAGCACAAGGAGGCCCCACATGGCACTATGTGGGTGTTGACTTAGAAGATCATATGATGATGTGGAAACTTATGTGGTGTTGATGTGTAATTCGAGCAATCACTAACGTGGAATTTTACTAAGATAATGTGGTTACCGACATTATCTTAGTACAATTAGCCACATTACTAAGATAATTGTACTAAGAACACATGGCATAGTAGGAAATGATGTGGCTAATAGTTGACCTAATCATAGATTGACATGTGGTAGTTTAATCAAATAGATGATTACTAAATACGTGACATGGCACTGATAGGGTAGCTAACTGTGTTGTTGAAGGGGTTGTTGATTGTGCATAAGTGGACCACTGAGAAGGTGTTATGTGGCACCCAGAAAGGCCTAGAAAGTTCCAAAATGATAATTTAGAATGGGCAGCGAGCATGGTCAAACATGCCACTATATCAGAACAAACTCAATATTCTACCAATAAGTGGTTGGTGTGGATTGTTATGAAGGATCACATTATTTTATTTAAATTTTTGTGGTTGTAGTGGGTGGACAAACATGAAATTCGGTAGGTTTGACCACATGACCTCCTATAAACAAATTTCAAAAAAAAAAATTACCAATTGAAAGCCCAATGGGTTACTCCATGTTTGGGATGGCATATCAAATACTTTTGTTGTGTAAATATTATGTTGGAATTGAAATCCCAAAGCTTTTTTATTGAACCAATGACCTCTGATATGCCAAGTATATATATGGTATTATATAACTGATGCACCACGAGCTCAATATTGATTGGCAATTTTATGCAGAGTCCAAGTGCTATTGGGAATTTTTTCAAACCATAAGGTGTTTATAGTCAAAATTTGTGGTTTTTAGAGGCGGAGATTATCGTGATGACTACACCTATTTTTTTTTGGTAGCAGAGTAGAGGACCAGTCAGTTGAAGTCTCTTGTTTTATTTTTCTTTTTCTTTTTTCTTTTTTTTTTAAGAAACACAAAAGTTATGGAACAAAAATATATGGTGGTTATGGACATTCTTCAAGTATTTTGAGAGTGGGAAGATCTTGATTAGCACAATGATCTTCCTAGAGGTGGTTACAACGATGCGTGGTTGAATCAAGTTCCATATTGATGTAATAAATATTGTGGAATGCATGGAATTATAATGGAACAAATGCTCAATTGAGTAGGCATGTAGATGTAGCCCATGGGGTGAAATCTACTATCTCATCCTTCTTTTATATCTCTTCTTAGTGCTCATTTTGTTATATTCCTTTTAAAATTCTCCTTAATTATTTTAATTTAATTTGTGGCACTCAATAATTAATTTCAACACACTTCCATTATTTTTGGTTTCGATCCAGATCACCCATTTTACCTTCTTAAAGATTTCTTGCTTCACAGATTTTGAAACTAAACATTTACATTAAAATCCTTTTAATGATTATTTGATAATAAAAATAACATAAAAGAATTGTTTTATAGATATGGCGATGAGGAAAATAACCAAGAGGGAATATAAGTAAAATAAACTTCCATGAATTCATCTTGGTGATGATTTGTATCTAGCTTAAGTTTGACATATCATTTCATAATTGTATTAATTCAAATTAAATAAAATAAAATGCAAACTACTAGTAAAAGAAGAGAATAAAACTAAGTTAATTAATCTAATTCGACGCCTATTTGAAACTATAGGGATGATAAAATAATCAAGTAAAATCAAACTTCCAATGAAGGCATCTATGTAGATGTAAACCTAAAAACATATGTACATTAGAAATTAGTAATAAAAGAGGAATGAATGTAGTAAGAGGGAATTAAATAATTTCACTACCTAACGGTCCACATGTTATGAATAATATAACAACGTTATTATTTACAGGAAACTTTCCTTAAAATGATTCCTACAACCATGTTTCGATTCTATAATAAAACATTTTAGGTAACAAGTATTCCTTCATCAATAGCTTTTCCAATCAAAATCAATTGAGTTATTAAAATTAGGTTAAAAAAATGCTAGTTATTGGGAAGAGCTTCTAGATGAATAGTTTGGCTTGTAGGAATAATGTGAAGTGATATCATATACTGGAGTTTACATGAAATCATGAAAGTTGATTCTAAGAGAAATAGTATGATGATGAAGAATAACCATGATTTGTAATTGTAAATTTCTTCCATAAACTTGAAGAAAATTGGTTGAATCAATTATTATATCTTCCTCCAATAAACTATCAGTACTGAAATACTAGTATAAATTATTACAAAAATGAAAAATTATAATCATACATACATTATAAATTAGAAACAAAAATTGAATCAATAATAGACAATACAAATTTAAAATATCTAGAGTTGTATCTAGCATGGGAAAGAAAAGAAAAAAATATTTATAGAGAATCTTGCACAGAAAAAGTTAGGTTTAAAAAAAAATCTATACACATCATTCCACTCTCTCAGGATCCAATATTCTATTCTATCATGATATGTAGAATGACTCATGTGGAAAAATTGGAAATAGTTTATAGATGAGTGTGGTCCATGTGTAAAATTACTCCGAATAATATCATGTGGAATAATATTGATGTGATTAGCTTTAGAGATCTTAATAAGATCACGAGAACTTGTCATAGTAATTGGTTGAAACTAAAGTGTCCCATCCTTTTGACAAGTATCTGAAAATTGAAATGTTGAACAATCAACTTGTGGTGAATCGATAAGATCAAATATTGTGCATGAGCTATCATCCTTCATTGTACAAGAAATTTGTTTATTAATATGATGACAACTATCAACATCATTTGAATAATTAAAATATTTAATTTCTCCTAGGTAATTCCTTCAGCAGCAAGATTCTTCACTAATTACAAGTGTAGGTGAATCAACAAAAAAAAAATTGTGAGAGCTATTTGTTGTAGAATTTTTTTCTTCCCTTGTATAATATTGAAAACCAAAAGATTCGTGGGATGAGATTTAGTTCTTTTCATCTTCTATGTACGAGATATTGTGTACCTTGTTAGAGTCTAGCCATGACAAATAAGATTTGAAATGTTCTAAAATGCTTACCTAAGAAGCTCAAATATAAAATTGATCAAGATACAAAGAAAAATAAGAGGAAGATGAAATGAAATGAAATGCATGTCATATAGCAATCATATTTTGAAGGTAAATTCTTCTCTAATGAAATATTAGTATCTAGTTTCCATTCTGCACACTGTGTACTAGCTTATTCTCCTAACATAAACTCATTAATATCTATGATATATTCTATTGAAAGATGTGAACACAAGACATTATATAAAGGATCATTATGTTCATTGTAAAGAAACAAAGGTGAGATCACATCGCGTGACTTTTCAAAATGAGGAGATTTAAGAATTGGTTTTAATGGAGCATTGGCATAATACTTAATAATAGAATCACTAAGAATCTAATATTGAAGCTCATTAGTTGTCATATGAGAGGATCTCTATAAATTAAAACTTTCAAATTCAGGTTGTTTATTTGTTAAAGTTGTATTACTCTCTAATATATGACAACTCTCTTTCTCCTTTAAAGAATATGATGATGTACAATATCAGCCAAATGTTAAATGTACTTCTTGTGAAATTTTATGTTTCTCTTGATCAAAATATACCAAATGGGATAAAGTTATGAAAAATTTGTGTTACTCTACATCTTCTAAATCTTTTAAATCAACTTTTTATTGATTATAAAAGTTTGATTTACACGGATTAATATTTAGTTGATTGTATTCCAATGAAAGGGAAAGTAGATGTTGAAACCATTAATAATAGAAGGAAAATCCTCTGAAGGAAATCTACAACAAATATTAATAAATCATCCCAACATATTTAATTTCTTCACATAATTTTACATAATTGAAATTACTAAAAGCAACAAGAAACTCATCTATGAATTGTTCCAATGAATGAATTGATGTGTTCGATAACATTTCCCACCACTTCATCACATGGCCTTCGAAAGTGAGAGTGGATTTCACTTTATTCAATGATGTGGTACATAATACTCATCTAGAAACACACATCTAAACAAAGATTTTTGAAGGAAGCATTAAAACTATCAAATTTAAAATGCAAAACTATAAAGAGTCATCTTGTCAATATGCCCTTCTTCTAGCACAAAAAATATTGATGCTTGGAAATGACCAATCCAACATTAGGGAGATCACACATTTAAGGCCCCAATTATACCTTTATCCATTTGGGATGGTGATTCCAAACTCTATGTGGGCCAGTGGCAACTAAATTAATTTCTCCTTTAAAGGATCATTTTTAATATGATTTCCTAAATCTAAATGCAACCCAATCTAACATGCAGACAACCAAAAGAGTTATCTATCACTAATCTAAAACTAACTCAATCTATCTTATCTCTATCAGGAGAGGGAACATTACTGTTCTCAACCAATATTACGGTGAATGGATTGGAACTCAATATAAGATATTAATAAGATGATAAATCATATAAATAGTTCATATGACTCACAACAATTGAAGACACATGCGCATATTAGGTTCTCTAAATACATATTTACCAAAGCCTCATACATACATACCTAGATTCAAGTATCACTAATTGAAATTAGGATTAGGATGAACTTTTTCATCACAAAAATAGTTCATATGATACAACAACAATTGGAACACAAATGAACATGTAATTAATTACATATTGGAAATAACACTTAGGTTTACCTGAATTCATCGTTCAATTCCAATCTATATCTAACCAACCATGAGAATAGAACTTTGCATTAGTTTCAAATAAGATTGTAATTGCATGAAATTAACAATAGTGAAAAAACATAGAATATACACCTATATGGAAAAAATAATAAATCAAATATAAATAAGTTTAATCGGCCATCAGCCAACCTTTGAATTTAGACAGTTCAATGTACAAAATTGAATATTTGGTTGCAGGCTCTGGATACAAATGATTTCAAAGAAACTTCATTACCACATAAGCTTCTTCGATCCCTAGTGTCTCCTCTCTAGTCTATTTTTGTGAGTTTCTAGTTTCCTCTAAGAATTAACTTTATAGTAGTGAAAATGCTAGTTTTTTTTCTATAAATCTAACCTATCCCCAACAACCTAGGTTTCCTTTACATAATTTTACGAATTAATTGGGACCAAAACTCGTGTTTACTGATTGTTTAAAAAATGGTTGAAAAAGCGTAAATGAATATTTTTTCTCTAATATTTCAGTGATATGGATAATCAAATACAAATATTCTATGATCAATCCACATTGTGAGCCTATCGTGAGTGACTAGTTGCGTACCTATGGAAAAAATCATATTTAATTAATAAAAGAAAATAAATAAACTTGCAAGAAAATATAAATTGAACAGCTCATCTATATTTTAATCAATTCATAGGTGTTTTCCCTAAATTGTACAAAATTAAAAATCAATAAATATTCTCCCTCATTCTACTAATTTGGTGAACTAGTTTATGTCCAATTTGGATCTTTGCAATTCATGTTTCATGATGAATTCTTGGATCTTTCTCCATCAAATTTTTTTGGTATTTAATTTGTATATTTGACAAAATTAGTATTACCATATTGTTTTTCTTTTTTTTTAGCTTTCCAACGATCCATATTGTGCCTATTTTGGTGCTTTGAACTCGGAATATGCTCTCTAGAAGTCAACACTCAACCATCAATAATCAAATTCATGAATGAATTTCATCTATTGATTTAAATCTCCAAAATATAATACCACATGCATAGCAGGATGGGAGGAGGGGGGGGGACTTGGAGTGTTTATATTGTTTTAGTTGTCCACCATAGTTTGTGTGAAAGTAGGAGGGAGTTATGGTGGAGGTTGTATGGGTTAATTGTTTTGATGTCCACAAAAAGTTAGGTAGGTAATAAAATATAAATAAATTGAAACTTTATATAAATAAATTTGAAATTAGCTCATCCCCCGGGTGAATTAAATTAAATAAATGCATGAGTTATTGAACCTTCAATGGGCTTGTGGCCCCTACCATGGGATCGTGGATGGATTTAGAATTGGAAAACAAAAAAGGACAGGGTACTTGACACTTGTGAGCCATGAAAATAATATTAAACAAAACAAAACCAAAATAACTCTTCAACTCCCCTAGATCAATATTGTCGTGGCCCTGGCCTAATTTAGATGATTCATAATGAAAAAGACCTACGGACCCACAAATTAGGATTCTGGTGAACTAAAAATTTCACCCATTGGTTTTTTGTCATGGGACAAGAAAATTGATGTGGAAAAGGTGCTTTCATGGTAGTGTCATCTGGTAGGGAGGAAAGGAGTTTTGGGTGTTAATATGGAAAATATGAAGTGACACGTGGTTGTGACATGGTAGTGCCATGTTCCAAGACAACAATTCTATGTCAAGATGTCATGTAGGTTGCCATATAAGCATGCCACCTCATCAAAATAAGGATAAAACAAGAAATGTCTAAGGGGAATAACTTATGATATGGAACCAAAAATTAAGAAAAATTTATATCATCGCAAATGATGCAGGAGCATTGGGGACTTAGCCAGCAATGTGATATTTTGATCACATGTTGTAGCTAACCCAAAAAAATAAAAATTAGTAGTAGTATATTTATTTATTTTGTCATTATTTTTTTTATCTATGAGGATTGTTAGTTTGTTTTTATGTTTAAATAAATTAGGAATAAAATTAGTAGTTGGTTTCTTTCCCTTTGTGGATATAGAACCAACATAGATATAGGCACTTAAAAATAAGGAGGTATTGATTTGTTGAGAAAAATCTAGAAGAAACCTATTCTGAGAGGAACAGTTTCATATTTTAAATATAAATAATGGGAAAATAGGGAGGCAAAGGACAGGGAGGAAGAGAGAAGAGTGCAGTGTAAAGTCTGTAAATGCAAAGGGGTGATCAATGAAATATCCAGCCCGTGCAGTGTTAATGTAATTGTGTTTTGCATTATAAGTTTCATTTAATTCTGCAACTTGTATATATGCTTGTATAAATGTTGTGTGTTGGAGTGTATAAATGCAGGAGGGTGATCACTCTGGTGTAAGACAACAAGTGGGAATGTTTGGCTACAGCATTGGTCAATATAGAGTATCGACACTATAGCACTGAGCTACCGAAGCCGTGACAAGCTGAAATTGAAAACCGTGACTCTGCAACAAGTATAAGGTCGCACTGCTAGTGAGAGTCTTAACACGTGGGTAGAAGGAACTACTACCTACGACTCTATGTGATTAATATCTCAAGGAAATTTACCTTAGGGAGGTTGCAATGGTAATACCACAGGGTCATAGCGTAAGCATTCATAACAGTAGTTGTAGCCCATGATCATGCGCAGAGTGTTGAGTGTGTCATTCAAAAGAGTAGTTGTGATGGCAGCGTTAAATGGCTGGTCTCTAATGCAGAGCAACCAATAGTGAATACTTCCAGCAAAGGCAGAAAAATTGGTATTGAATACATTAACAGTTACATACATTCATATATATTATCATCCGCATTGAGTTAGTATCCCATTTCAACATCGACTGTGTTTCTAATGGTGGACTGCATAAACGTATAAATGGAATTGAGATTTTATTGATGGGCACAGCTGCTTGGTATATCGTTGGTTATAAACCTGATTGGTATGTTTACATGAGCATGAGTTCAATTTTAAGGTTTCAGATTTCGTTAAGTTGGTTTGGCTTTCAAAACAAGAAAAAACGAAATGAATCCATACTTGTAAAATGGTGTGTGGATATTGTTGTAGCTGTGACCATGGTTTGAATAGAATTCTGTCTTTAAATTGTTATTTGTAGAAATCGGAATTTCCATTAAGTGGCAAGTGATGAATCATCTACACCATTGTAAACAGTAAATATGGGGTTTTAGTCAACTTGTAAGTTTTACTAAAGTAAAACATAAGTGGAATTGGGTTTTCCTACATCATTTGGTATCGGAGCCTTGAGTTGTTCTTGAGGATTGCAGAGAATGCCACCTAGAAGAGGAGCAGGAATTGGGGGAGACCTATAGCAAATGCGGTTTTGCTAGAATAAATTTGGCACTTGCGTACAAGAGTGGCTACAATGGAAACTACTCAGAGGAGGGTGACAGATGATGGCGTTGCTAGTGCCGATGAAGAAGAGACCACCAAAGAAGAAGTGGAGGAAGAAAGCAAGGCAGCCAAAGTTATGAAGATGATAGCAAAGGCCAGTAGTAGACCAAGGGTAGAAGTACCTTTGTACAATGTAAATATTAGTGTGGAGGTACTAATGGACTGGATCAGTTCGTTAGATAAATATTTTGACTATGAAGAAGTCAATGACAAGAATAAAGTGAAGTTTGCAGCCACAAGATTGAAAGGTCATGCAGCCTTGTGGTGGGATGAATTTCAGTTGTCTAGGGAACGAAAAGGGAAACCCAAAATAAAGCAATGGATAATATGGTAAGCAAGCTGAAAGGTAAGTTCATGCTGAAAGATTATCAATTAAACCTATTTAGGCAATTGCAAAATTTAAAGAAAAAAGGGATGACTATCAAGGAATATACTGAAGAATTTTATAAGCTGAGTATTAGATCAGATCATATTGAAGATGACTTAGAGAAGGTAGCTAGATATATAAATGGTTTGAGATATGAAATATAGGATGAGATCGGTTTATTAAATATGAGGATGATTGAAGATGCCTATCAAGCAGCTTTGAGGGCAGAAGAAAAACTGTTGCGCAAACAAAACCAGAGAAATAAAGGTAAGAGTCTGGCAAAATAAAGGGGAACATTTAAATCCAGATTTCAACACTCTCAGAATGAAGAAGAGAGTTCGAGTAATGGATCACCACAAAGAGGAGATTCTGGTCATGGAAGGTTTGTCCCCAGAGGAGAGGCCGAGGAAGAGATGTTCAGTGCTTTACATGTGGTGAATGGGGACATGTGCAATGGGATTGTCCTGACAATATATCAGCAACCCAACGTAGTGTGAATGTTGCTGAAAAAAAGGAAGAGATTCCTTAGACCACAACCAAAGAGGAACCACATGAAGCCGGAGAATCCTTGTTGTTAAAAAGGATATTTCTTAAAGAAGCTAAGGAAGCTAAAGAACCAGCACAAAGAAAGAATCTATTCAGAACTGCATGTAAGTCAAAGGGTAAGTGTTGAAAATTGGTAATTGATAGCGGTAGTACTAATAACCTTGTTTCTACAGAAATGGTGGAAAAATTGAAATTGGAGGGAATAGTACACCCCACTCCTTATAAAGTATTGTTGCTTCAGAAAGGCCATCAAATTATTGTAACTGAACAATGTAAATTTGATTTTCAAATTGGTACTTATAAGGATGTTATTTTATGTGATATAATGCCGATGGATGTATGTCACATATTGCTAGGAAGGCCCTGGCAATTTGACCGAAAATCCACACACAATGGCAGAAGAAACACTTATAATTTTGAGAAAGATGGGAACAAACATACACTGCTACCATTGAAAGATGAAGCTAATGAGGGAGCACCTGGAAACAGTGTTATGTTGATGAGTGGGAAAACCTTGTTGCAAGAAGTTGAGACGGGCGAGGAAATGAATTTTGCTATTGTTGAGAGACCCAAGGTAATTTTAATTTCTACACATTTAGAAGATTTACCTGAAGAAATTTGAAATCTGTTGAATGATGTTGTTGACATTGTTGTGGATGAGTTTCCAAATGAATTACCGCCCATCAGGAGTACTATTCACCACATTGATCTAATTCTTGGAGCCATTTTTCTGAATAAAGTAGCCTACAGGTTAACACCACAGGAAAATGCCGAAGTTAGAATGCAAGTGCAAGAGTTGATCGATAAAGGGTTAATCAGAGAAAACCTCATTCCATGTGTTGTACCAACAGTACTCAGTCCAAATAAATGAGGTGAATGGCACATGTGCACAAATTCTCGAGCCATAAATAAAATCACCATCAGGTTGATGAATGAAGTTTTAAAGTAATATGCGGTCTCTAAAGAAGGGTTGAAAAGGGATCCGAAGAAAATCGAAGCAATTGTGAATTGGCCAACTCCTAGAAGCATATTTGGGAAACTACAAGAAGATGTCAAAAGAAGATTGCAGGAAAGCAATAGCAAAGAGCAGATATGAGGAGGCAGAAAAAGGAATTCCAAGTGGGTGACCTAGTCATGGTATATTTAAGAAAAGAAAGATTTCCCATTAAAACTTATAACAAGTTAAAACGGAAGAAGATGTAACCATGTAAAGTTGTAAGGAAATTTTCTTCAAATACATATGAGGTTAAATTGCCAATAGGAATCGAAATATCGCCAATATTCAATGTTGCAAATTTGTATCGAGAACCAGAAGAAGAACTACAAGGGAATGCCATAGCAGAAGATAGCTCAATAGTGAATTGGGAAGAGCAGATGCCAAAAGCAGGAAAGAGGGAAGTGGAAGACGCTAGTTGGATAGCTGCAGCAGAGCTATAGAAGTTGGAAATTGATTCCAAATCACTACAAGATCAGTTTTCTTTCCTGAGAGTTTGATGTAAGAGCATCGGGGACTTAGCCAGCAATGTGATATTTTGATCACATGTTGTGGCTAATCCAAAAAGATAAACATTAGTAGTAGTATATTTATTTATTTTGTCATTATTGTTATTTATCTATGAGGATTGTTATTTTGTTTTTATGTTTAAATAAATTAGGAATAAAATTAGTAGTTGGTTTCTTTCCCTGCGTGGACGTAGAGCCAACATAGGGATAGGCACTTAAAAATAGGGAGGTATTGATTTGTTGAGAAAACTCTAGAAGAAACCTATTCTGAGAGGAACAGTTTCATATTTCAAGTATAAATAATGGAAAATAGGGAGGCAAAGGACAGGGAGGAAGAGAGTAGAGTGCAGTGTAAAGTCTGTAAATGCAAAGGGGCGATTAATGAAATATTCAGCCCGTGCAGTGTTAATGTAATTTTTTTTGCATTATAAGTTTCATTTAAGTTTGCAACTTGTATATATGCTTGTATATATGTTGTCTGTTGGAGTGTATAAATGCAGGAGGGCGATCACGCTGGTGTAAGACCACAAGTGGGAATGTTTGGCTACAACGTTGGTGAATATAGAGTATCGAAACTATAGCACTGAGCTACCGAAGCCATGACAAGCCGGAATTGAAAACTGCGAGTCTGCAACAAGTATAAGGTCGCACTGCTAGTGAGAGTCTTAACGCGTGGGTAGAAGGAAATACTACCTACCACTCTGCATGATTAAGATCTCGAGAAACTTTATGTTCGATAGGTCACAGTGGTAATACCACAGGGTCATAGCATAAGCATTCATAACAGTACCGTAGCCCATGATCGTGTGCAGTGTTTAGTGTCATTCAAAAGAGCAGTTGTGATGGCAGCGTTAAATGGGTGGTCTTTGATGCAGAACAACAAACGGTGAATACTTCCAACAAAGGCAGCGAAATTGGTATCGAATTCATTAACAGTTACATACATTCATATATATTTTCATCCACATTGAGTTAGTATCCCATTTCAGCATTGACTGTGTTTCTAATGGTGGACTGCGTAAACGTATAAATGGAATTGAGATTTTATTGCTGGGCATAGCTGCTTGATATATCTTTGGTTATAAACCTGATTGGTATATCTACATGAGTGTGAGCTCAATTTTAAGCTTGCAAATTTCTTTAAGTTGGTTTGGCTTTCAAAACAAGCAAAAACGAAATGAATTCGTACATGTAAAATGGTGTGCGGATATTGTTGTAGCTGTGACCATGGTTTGAATAGAATTCTATCTTTAAATTGTTATTTGTAGAAATTAGAATTGCCATTAAGTGGCAAGTGATGAATCATCTACACCATTGTAAACAGTAAATCTAGGGTTTTAGTCAACTTGTAATTTTTACTGAAGTAAAACATAAGTGGAATTGGATTTTTCTACATCGGCAAAGGTCTCGACAAGAAGAATATGACGAAAATATAAGAAACTAACTAAATACAAACCAAGGTGATATTTTCAAAATTTAAATGAGGTCACCTTTATTTTTGAGAAAAAATAGGGGGAATTGTTGATGCCTCAATATGTTCCTAGTAACCTAAGGACCACCTACCTACATGTCTCCTTCCCCCTTTTGCATGATTATTTTAATTTGAGGATTATATTTACACTCCAACACCCTGGTGTCAAGATGATCCAAGTGGATATTGGTGACCACCCACTTATTCAACCCAACTCACAACTCCATTTTCTATTTTGGAAGTTTTCTAATTTTTTTAGTTTTTGGAAGTTTTCAAGTCCTAAAATTCTGGAGCTATTTTGAGGCCAAAAATGGTGTTTTCTAGGGAAATGGGTCTGTTAAACACCATGTTAAAACACACATGGTGCATGTTGAGTGGAGGGAGTTTGTGAGCAGAGGGCGCGAGAGGTAAAGGTGGGGGGCGAAAGGCCAAGTTGCAGAATTTTTTATTTTTTATTTTTTATTTTTTATTTTTATTTTTTATTTTTATTTTTTATTTTTATTTTTTATTTTTTATTTTTTTTATTTAAAACAGTAGAGAGAAAATACAAAGGATTTTTAAAATCTATAGAATGCAGGAAATTTGCAGGAAGCTGTGGAAAGGAGCAGGATTTTTTTTTTTTCCCAAATATTCAGCAGAAGAATTTGTAGAGATTGCCAATAAAACTTCGAAATTTCTCCAGTAGCCCAGCAGTAGAGAAATGGACTTTAAAAATGCAGAATTTTCCAGAAGATTTCAGCAGTAAAAACCCAGAGATTTGCACAAATTTTTCAATGAAAAACTCAGAAATTTTTCTTTCAGAAACCCTCTTTAAACAGTATTTTCCAGCAGCTCTTTAAAATGAAAAAATTTAAAAGTGGGCAGCAGAAATTGCATGGAAGTCAGAATGAAAACCTTCAGATGCACAATGCTGATCTTCTTCAAAACCGGTGCTGCCAATTTCTGAATGATTCTTCTTTTCAAAGCAGATTTCTGAATGCTGCAGAAAATCTTTGATTGATGAATGTGGCAAAAAGGACTGCTGCAGAAACTCTCTAAAATGCTGCAAAAACGCCAATAATTTTTGCAGATATGCATAGGCCATAAACGCAAATGGCTCACTCAATTTGGAGCAGGGCCAGCAATCACCCACTCTGATACCATGTTAAAACACACATGGTGTATGAGAAGAATAAATGCACACACACAAGAGACTCAACACACAATGAAGGATGAGCTTGTAGCTCTCTTATTTTTCCATTATACATGATGTACATTTATAATAAAATGGTGTGACTCTTGGTTTCACATTCCAAGGTCACTTGGACTCCATTGTGACTTTTCGCATTCCACACCTACTAATGTAGGATTAGGTGTTCCAACAGGGTTAAAGAAAATCATTGAATACCATTAGCAGTCAAAAAATGTACTCGTTGGATAAACCATTTCAATGGGTTATTTTGCATGCCAAATGAATATCATATGCCAAATTTACGAACTCGGGAATTTGAGTTCCAAGTTACCCCATCAAGGCCCATAAGTCTTTGGCTCTTCATCTCCTATGTTTATTTTTTTGGATGTTTAGGGTTTTCTTATTGATTCTTCATGACAAATATGCCTCAGAACCTCATTATAATATTGGTAAGCCACATAGCCATCACATATATTCTTAGAGATAAGCTACCATTGTTTGAGCTAGTTTTCTTTCATTTTACTTGTATACAATTTTCTATATTTCCCATTATTTAATTGAAATCAAATTTTTCTATATATTTGTTATTTTTATTAGTAGTTTTTATTTCATTTGTTTCCCTTCATAAAATCAAATCACAAGATATGTGAAAATCTAATGACAAGGAAAGTTACTTGGTGAAACAATGATATTCCATTGAAATAAGGAAAATGGCTTCAAAAAATGATCCTAAACCACAAGAAAGGATATGTAAGACAAAGATGGAACATGTCCCACCAAATTAAAAGGATATAAATTTTCAAACTTGGTAAGAGGGACTTTCCTACAAAGGTTAAATTGGGAAACAAATCAAACAAGAATCAAATTATTATAAAGAACTAAATATTTGAGAGAAAATAAGAAAAACAAAACATAAGTGAAGGAAAGCCAACAATACCTCATAGCTTAGTCTCTATTAAGCTAGTACAATTATATTCACCTAAAAATTTTGGTATTCCTACTAAGGGAGTAACCAATATCAAGGACTCATTCCAGAAATTTGACCTCAACCTACTAATTGGGTTTTTATGGCTTTTTCTTGTAACCAAGTTTTCTATAAGATTTAACTCATCCTTGATGTGTTTAGAACAATGTTTTTGGTAACTGGTAGAAACAACCATAACATTAGATTTTGCTCAAGTTGATTCTTTAATATTGATAACAAATTAAGGACCAACTACCTACATGTCTCCTTTCCCATTTGGTCCCTTTCTTGAGTGTTTTATTCTAAGGCTCATATTTAGGATTCCTCATCCTAGTTTCAGTATATGTGACAATCCAATGATAAGGCAAGATACTTTGTGAAGTCTTGTTTATCAATATATCCAATTGATGTCAAGTTTTTATATATCTATGTGTTTTTTATTAGTAATTTGTATTTCATTTTGTTCCCTTAATAAACTCAAATCACAAGATATGTGACAATATAATGACAAGGAAAAATACTTGGTGAAACAATGATATTCCATTGAAACAAGGAAAATGTATTCACAAAATGAACATAAATCGCAAGAAAGGATAGGCAAGACAAATATGGAACATGTCCCACCAAATTGCAAGGATATAAATTTTCAAACTAAGGTAAGAGGGAATTTTCTACCAAGATTAAATTGGGAAACAAATCAAAAAATAATCAAATTATTATAAATAACAAAATATTTGAGAGAAAATAAGAAAAAAAATACATATAAGTGAAGGAAAGCCAACAATGCCTCACAGCTTAGTCCCTATTGAGGCAATACAATTATACTCACCTAAAATTTTTTGTATGCCTACTAAGGGAGTAACTAATATCAAGGACTCATTCTAGAAATTTGACATCAACCCACTCATTGGGTTTTTATGGCTTTTTCTAATAACCAAGTTTTCTATATGGTTTAACTCATCCTTGATGTGTTTAGAAAAGTATTGTTGATAATTGGTAGCAACAACCATAACATTAACTTTGGCTCAAGTTGATTCTTTATGGTTGATAACAAATTAAGGACCACCTACCTACATGTCTCCTTTCCCATTCGGTCCCTTTATTGATGGTTTTAGTTTAAGGATGATATTTAGGATTCATCATCCTAGTTTCAATATATGGGACAATCTAATGATAAGTAAAGATACTTTGTGAAGCAAATATAGTCCATTGAAATAGAGAAAATGGCTTCATAAAATGAACAAAGACCATGCAAAAAGAGAGGTAAGCTAGAGACAAAAATAACCCAACATATCACAAGAAAAAACCCTTCCAAACTAAGGTAAAAGGGACTTTCCTACCAATTAATCAAACCCAAGAAGAACCATATTATTATAAAGAGCCAAATATTTGACTGAAAATTAGAGAAACAAAAAATAGAAGTGAGCGAAAGCTAACAATGCCTCATAGCTTGGCCATATTCAAGTAATACAAATTCATTAACCTAAATTTTTGGCTATATTTAATCAGATAGAAACCAATATCATGGACCCATTCCAAAATTTCGACCTCTACTTTTTTTGTGTGTGTTTTTTTAGTATTTTATTCCAACCAATTATTTCTATAAATTTGACCTCATCCTTGATGTTCTTGGGGAAGTGTTGTTGGTAATTAGTAGCAACAACCACAGTAATGTCTTGGGATAAAAGTGATTCTTTAGAATTTTTATGAATACGAGGATCATTTACCTACATTTATCCTTCCCCTGTTGGTCCCTTGCTTGATGGTTTTATGTAATATTCCTAATTAGCCCAAACTAATAGGAATATTCAATTTTGTTTTGCTTCCTATTTTTCTGAATAAAATTGTAAAGGAGGATCAATTAAACTCCTAAATCAGCAAATAAATCAATGCTCAATGTGAACAAGGCTAAATTTGAGCCATTTTCATAAGCACACTTAAGTGTGAAAGAGGCTGGATTAGTTGACCAAGTCAACCAGGACCAAATCATTAGCACTGTCTAGATGCCATGAACCTCCTAGATGCACAACACACTTCTAGTTGGAGGCTACACATGTGAACAGAGCTAAATCATTGAGATGGTTTAGGGTTTGGCAGGATTTCTAACTTATAAAAGGAAGAGTAGGACATCAAGAGAGGGTTGTTCATGATTATGATTTTCTGAAGATATTGTCTATTTAGACATTTCTTATTCTCTTGTTGTTTAGCTGAGAATAGTGTTGTTTAGCACTAGGGTGTTCCTTATCGGGAATCCCACCTCTTCCATTGAGTAGCTCTTGGAGGAGTCTTTTTGACCTTGTCCACTATCAGGCATTTGGCCAAGCTACATCTTCCAACTACAACATAGATCCTGTTGAGGGTTTGGTTGTCCTTGTAAGCTGCAGCAAGTGGAGGCTAGATCTATTCAGATCTAGGCCATTCTGGTGCCTATTTTCAGTGGGAGAGACTTCTATCCTCTTGATAAGAGAGTATTGGATCATTGGAGCTTCATAATAAGATCTTGGCATCAGGAAAACCATTGCTAGAGTCAATAGCATAGTTTCTCTCCCATAACTTCGTTATTTGAAAGAAGGAAGTTGCAGGGATTTTTGGCATGCTTTTGGAGGAGAGATCTCTAGTGTTTGGGATTTACCCCTTCACTTTGGTGATCCATGGATTAGGCTTATGATCCATGTTCTATTCAGATCTGATATGCTGTGTATTGTATTTACTTCAAAAATTTTAAATCTTACTGTAGATCTGCAACTTTAGATCTCAGATCTACTCTTTGTATCTCATGTTTTGCTCAAAATCCCAAGGGGAATGTGTAGAGGAACTCTTCTAGTGTACAAATATGATATAGATCTAATATTTTGTACACAGATCTGTTTTAGATATGATATGTAAAGTACATCTACTTTAGCTCATAATATAACGCTGTCAAGCCTTCTTACAGCAAATACATTGTTGCAGCACCTCATTCTTGAGGGTTTCTTCATCTAAGTTCTCCATTTTTCTGTTGTACATTGTATGGGCCCCATTATAAACATGATTTTCTGATGTATAATTGATTAATAAACCATTATATTTTTCTCCTGCATATATTGGGCTGATCTACATTATTTTCTGGGAAGATTTATTTTGTATTGTTGCAGCCCCTTCTTTGGGCATTTCTCAACTGCACTAAGTATGGGGAGACCAGTCTAACCCACCTAGAAGTATTTTTTTTTAAATCCCTCTTGGATTTTGGTCTTATATTTTTATATCTAAGGGATCCAAGTGCTGGTTTCCAGTCCTATAGAATACATTCCTTAAAAATGCATTTTTCAGGCATGCCTTGCTAGCAGTCCCAATTTGGGGATATTACAGTGGTATCAAAGCATGATCTTTGGCTCAGCCTGTGAGTTTAATCTATCAGAAGGAGTGAGATTAGAATGATGGAGAGGATGAGTTTACTCTCATCACTTTTCAGATCTAGAAAGAACCTCTCCAAGGAGGTTAAGCAGATAGAAGAAGGAGAAGAGGAAGGACCTTGTACTTCCTACTCTCATAAAGAAGAATACAATAAGCATGGAGGACACTTGGATCATAAGATTCTAAGTGAATACCTTGTTGAGTATGAGTCTCAACCTAGAGCCTTCAAGAAGACTCTAGACTTCCCATAGTTCATTCAACTGGAGGAAGAGAGGAGGCCCTGTAGCAAGGGAGAAATCAAGGGCAATAGGTTTCTATTGTCCACTTTTGATGGGACATCTGCAGCAAAATGTTGGGTAAGAAGACTCATTGCATTCTTCCCACCACATCTAGTGGTAGATAAAGAAGAAGTGGAGATTTCAGCACTGCACCTGAAGGGTGAAGCAAGAAATTGGTGGTTCAGCCATGTGAGACATGCAAAAGTATCTTCTTTTGCAGATTTCACTCAAAGGCTGATCAAGAGATTTGATAAAGAGAAATCAGTGGAAGAGAAGCCCTCAGCACCTCTTGAGGAGGTTTTTACCAGCACTATCACGACCTTGGAGGAGCAGCCTTCAACATCAGCAGTTGAGGGAACTAACATAGTAGAAGGAGGAACTCTTGGAGCCATACAAGTTGTTCCCAAAGCCCATCAAGAGCAGCAGAGTTGCAATGTGTTTTCCAAGAGTAGCAGTGAAGAAAGAAGGACCCATTACTCATGGGAGCATTCAAATTTCAACTTCATTAAGGAAGCCATGGAGGAAGAAAGAACAAAGGGTAGACATATCAAGATGAGAAATATTTTCTCCTCTCTAGATGACACTTTCTCACTGAACATGCCACAGCTCAAAGAGAGAATTCTACTTGCAGTAGATCCAAGACCCCACTAGTTTTGGAAGGCCATGCATGAGGAGGAGGTATCATCAAGAGATCCCATGGAAGGTGCACTTCAAAATTCCATGAAGTGCAAAGTTCTTCAAATATTTGAGAAGGTTGATGTCCTACAATGGGAGGATACCAAGTATTTGCAGAATGAGGTCCATGATCCACCGATGGATGAATGGAGGTGGATGATGAGCAAGAAGCTAGAAAGCTACTTGAAAATCTATGATACTATGCAGCAGAAGGCTTGGCTGCATTGGCTACTCTTGAAAGAGTTTGGCCATCATCCTCTTTCTAAGGGTATGTGGGGGAAAGATATGTGGCAGGATGCTTGCGTCATTGGGCAGCAAGGAGAATGGACACATTGTGTTGATATGACATTCTTCATATCAATCACCATGTTTTCACCACATGATTTGTATGATGGAGGTATGGGGAGGCAGCAAAATCTTTTGTTGCTTTGAAGGACCTTGACAGAGCAAGGGCAGATTTTCTCTCACACTTTGCATGATGTTGTAGGAGTAGGATATGGCACTATCATGGTGCAAAGGGGCTACTCCTTAGCCTTAGATGATCTGGAAGTACTTCCAGTTTGGAATAAACTTCTTGTATGTGTCAGCATTATGGGAGGAGTCTTTGACATTGAGCATGTCAAAGAATGGAGTTATGAGTTGGCAAGAGCCTATTTGCATAATCCAACAACGTTGTCACTCTGGAGCATGGACTTATTGATGGAGTGTCCCTAGGATCACTTCACATTTGATGCACTTGGTGGAAAAGGAGGAGGGGAGAATGATGGAGTAGTGGATGGATTCATCTATTATTGTGATATGTTCTTCTTCGCTTGGATTTCCAAGTATATGAGGAAGGATCTTCATGCAGTACATGATTCATTTCTCTTCATGGGAGTATGTCATACCATTATGGAGAGTTTTTTCATGGATCCTATCATCATCTTACCTCTAGTACATGGTAAGTATCTTGTTTTTGCATTTAGTGATCTGCATACTCTTACCATCTCTATGCAGTGCATTGCTCCACAAGAGGGAAAGCTTTTCATTGAGCTCCATGGTCAACATTGGGCCAAATTGTATGATGGAGACAACCATCTCTTATATGGCCTTGGGAAAGTGTTTTCTTTCATGTATGTCTAGTTTATGTATCCAGCCATTTTCTATTTATCAATAGATTTCATGACATCCATAATTATCTATGTAACAAAGAACAACTTGCCATGTAATTTCCTGAAGCAGTAGTTTGGAAAACTACACTATGACTATTAGGAAAATTGTTGGTGCCTTCCTGCACCACATGAAACCTTTAGCATTTTCCCTATTTTGATGTTGATCATGATTTCAATTGCTGATATTGATCTCATTTGTATTGGAAGCATAATTGGGAGAAATACACATGGGTTGGATGTGTTCTTTTGGGAAGAGGATTCCCACACTTTGTACATTGCATGTTCTAATGGGAGCATGAGAGGAGATATGGCCACCACAACCAAACACTTATTTCTTTATGAGGTGGGCCATGTGATTGATAGGATGCCATATGGTGATGATTTCCTATCCATCACATATGGAATGGGTTGGGCCAGCTTGATTCACAACACTGGGGAGGAGATATTTGGAGATCTAGTCTTCATCTTGCCACTTGAGGGCAATTGTATTGCATCCCAAGATCAGTATATGCTCTGCACTTATCATAATTGGAGAGGAAGATAACGTGGGGTAGGCTACTTTGCCTACCATGTTCAGATTTTCAGCCCACCTACTTTGCAGGAGCTCAAGGTGGAGGAGCATTCTCAAGAGTTTCCATGTTGGGAGGTGACTCACTTTGTATGGATGATTGTTTGGGGATGGAGGATCCATTTAGGGAAGATTTTTCCCAACACATGTCAGCGTCCATGCCTTGGAAGGAAACTCTTCAGTTCTATCCTTGTAGTTTCTTGAGAACAAGCAACATTTGGGAGGGGAGGACTGTAATATTCCTAATTAGCCCAAGCTAATAGGAATATTCAATTTTGTTTTTCTTCCTATTTTTATGAATAAAATTGTAAAGGAGGACCAATAAAATTCCTAAATCAGCAAATAAATCAATGCTCAATGTGAAAAAGGCTAAATATGAGCCATTTTCATAAGCACAATTAAGTGTGACAGAGCATGGATCAGTTGACCAAGTCAACCAGGACCAAATCATCAGCGCTGTCTAGATGCAATGAACCTCCTAGATGCACAACGAAGTTCTAGTTGGAGGCTACACATGTGAATAGAGCTAAATCATTGAGATGGTTTAGGGTTTGGTAGGATTTCTAACTTATAAAAGGAAGAGGAGGACATCAAGAGAGGGTTGTTCATGATTATGATTTTCTGAAGACATTGTATATTTAGACGTTTCTTATTCTCTTGATATTTAGCTGAGAATGGTAATGTTTAGCGTTATGGTGTTCCTGATTGGGAATCCCACCTCTTCCATTGAGTAGATCTTAGAGGAGTCTTTCTGATCTTGTCCACTATCAATCATTTGGCCAAGGTACATCTTCCAAATACAACGCATATCCTGTTGAGGGTGTGGTTGTCCTTGTAAGCTGTAGCAAGTGGAGGCTAGATCTATTCAGATCTAGGCCATTTTGGTGCCTCTTTTCAGTGGGAGAGCCTTCTATCCTCTTGATAAGAGAGTATTGGATCATTGGAGCTGCATAATCAGATCTTGGAATCAGGCCAAACCATTGCTAGATTCAACAACGTAGTTTCTCTCCCATGACTGTGTTATTTTCAAGAAGGAAGTTGCAAGGAGTTTTGCCATGCTTTTGGAGGAGAGATCTTTGGTGTTTGGGATTTACCCCTTCACAGTGGTGATCCATGGATTAGATTTTGGATCCATGTTCTGTTCATATCTAATCTACTTTGTATTGTATTTACTTCAGAAATTCTAAATCTTACTGCAGATTTGCAACTTTAGATCTCAGATCTACTCTTTGTATCTCATGTTTTTCTCAAAATCCCAAGGGGAATGTGTATAGGAACTCTTCTAGTGTACAAATATGATATAGATCTAATATTTTGTACACGAATCTATTCTAGATCTGATATGTAATGTACATCTACTTCAGCTCATAATATAACGTTGTCAAGCCTTCTTACACCAAATACATTGTTGTAGCACCTCATAGAGGATAGTGGGTATGGACTTCAAGAGGGGTGAAAAAATGATAAATTTCAGTAGTTGATTGAGCTTGGTTCTAGTCTCTATTTCTACAAGAGGAGCCTCATCCCCAAAAACCACACCCTGGGGGCATTATTTTCCTCGACATAACACTAAGTGAGGGCTATATTTCAACACTAGGGAATTCAAGAGATGGTAGTGAATTTGGGGATGGACTAGAGGTAGGTTGAAATAGAGTAGGATGGAGCATAAAGAACATAATACATGTGAACAAAAAGAGCGGAAATAATAAAAATGAAAGTATGGAAGCTAATAAGAGGGATTTTTGGTTGTAGGTTCGAGTCAGAAGGACGAGAATGGTGGAAATAATAATAGTTTTCTCAACATCAAATATACTACCAAGAAACCTAAAGCATATAATCATAAACAAATACTTGAAAATATAATACTAGTTAGAGTGGTGACCAATATATAATTTACTAGTGTGTTAGATATCTGATCATTCCAAGTGTTTTTTTCTAAGTCTTGGTGACGACCACCTCACTAGAGTTCACTCAAACACATCGGATGCACCCCTACTTCCATGAGGAGGTAATGAAGTGTTCAATTAATGGTGTGATGAGAGATATGGAAGTCTAGGACAAGAGAGGATGGTCCTTTCTGTAGGTTTTAACCCTGTACAGAAATTATCTCCAAACAAATTCTTAAAAATAGAAAATAAAAAATAGCGAGAGCATAAAACATAAAACAAATATACACTTATATTTTTCCCCTGGATCCGAAATCGGGACTACTAGCTTGATTTTTCATTATATTCCTTTTAGTGTTACAACACATATATATACATGTCGAAGCATTCATAAACCCCAATCCATTAACCCAGTTTTATAACATAACCATAGTTTGCTTGACCGGATCTACAAAATACCAGGGGCCGAAAACCTTCATGCCCCAAAACCATGTGCAAACCCATGCATAAGACCATAGGTGAGTCCACCCACCTAAAATAGGGTCCAAAAACATTTTCTCGAGCCATTGCCCCGGACCCTGCTGAGGAGGCTACTCGCCCCCTGCGAACCCCAAGGCAAGGGGGCCTGTCGCCCCCCCTGTGACCTCCTATTGTGCCCGACGCAACGAACAGAGATGACTAACACCCCCCATGCGTGTGCGAATATTCATGGAAATAATATAAGACACACCCAAAATTCTCCCACTTGTTGTTTTCTTTCCACAGTAGGCCATAGGAGATCTTAGTCATTAGTCCAGCCCTGCAACACCCATTGTTTCTCTACACCAAGAGAACTTCTAAGTGAAAATAGACTTCATCAATGCATCTACAACATTCTTCAAAGTGTCCACCTTTACCAGCAACACATTTTTATCCTAAACCATATCTCTCACAAAGTGATATTGAACATCAATGTGCTTTGTCTTTGAATGATAAGCAGGGTTCTTAGCCAAGAAAATTTCACTTTGTCTATCATAGTCTATCCATGTAGCTCACTTCACTAACCCCATATGTGAACACAATATCTCTAATCAAACTGCTTCCTTGCTTTCATGAGTGGCTGCCATGTATTCTGCCTCTGTAGTTGAAAGAGCCAATACATATTGTCTTTTACTCATCTAACTGAGTGCACCTCCAAATAGGCTAAACACATACCCACTTGTAGATCTTCTTTGGTCTAGATCTCTAACCCAGTCTGCATCAAAAAAACCATGAATGTCCAAAACACTATCCAATTTGATCTTCCCTGGTAGCACAAACCATAATCATTAGTGGCACACAAATATCTGAAAACCTGCTTCACTATTGTCCAATGCTCCTTCCCTGGTTTTGACATAAACCTGCTCAATACTCCCACTACATGTATAGTGTATGGTCTAGTATATACCATTTCATACATCACGCTACCCACTGCACTTTAATATGAAACACAGGATATATCCTCCTCTTCTTCTTGTGTCTTGGACACTGTTTAGCAGAGAGCTTTACACCTACAGGAATAGGAACCTTCACTAGTTTTCTATCCTACATATTGAACCTCTGCAATATTGTCTCAACATACTTCGTCTAGTTTAACCAAAGCTTCCCCTTTGCCTAATCTCTCTTAACCATGCACAAAATATATTTTACAGCACCAATATTCTTCATGTTGAATTTGGAGAACAATTGGATCTTCAAATCTTGGATAATTTCTTTGTCATTTCCAATCAGAAACATATCATCTGCATATAAGAACAAATAAATAACATGGCCACCAATTAATTTAAAATACATAGAGTGATCCTCTTTTCTTCTGGTGAAGCCAAGTCCCTATATATAGGTATCAAATTTCCGATACCACATCCTTGGTGACTGTTTTAACCCATACATAGACTTTTCTAACCTATATACTAGTTCTTTCTTACCCTTCACCACAAAGCCTTCAAGTTTCTTCATGTATATCTCCTCTTCCAGATCCCCATGAAGAAATTTTATCTTCACATCCATTTGTCCTACCTAAAAATCAAATGCAACAACAACAGATAAAAATAATCTAATAGAAGTAACCTTGGCAACACGAGAAAAAATATCAACAAAATCAATTCCTGACACCTGGGAATGACCATTTGCTACCAACCAAGCTTTGTGTTTCTCCACCTTTCCTTCTACATTAATCTTCGTCTTAAACACCCATTTTCTCTCGATGGCTTTCCTTCCATCCGACAACTCCACCAGATCCCATGTATCATTTTTTTGCAAGGATTCCATTTCATCAACCATGGCATCCTTCCATAGTTTTCCATCCTCTGGATCCACTGCCTCCCTGACATTTCTGGGATCATCATCAATGATATTTAAAGAAAAATTTGAACAGAAAATAGATGTAGTATACCTTTCTGGTTTCCTTCTTTCCCGAACTAATATTCTCACAGATAGAGTTTGTGGCTCTTCCTCTCTTAATCTTATTATGTTGTAGAGTCTGATTCATCCTCCTTTAGCTCAAACTCTATCTTCTCAGGTTCCTTTGGTAGGGATTCATGTTTAACAACATATTTCACCTCTCTAATCAATACATCTCAGCAGTACACAACCTTCCTTGTTTCTAGGTTCCAAAGCTTGTAACCTTTTAAACCATCCTTATACCCAATAAAGATGCACCTTTCAAATTTATTATCCAACTTGGTCATTTTCTCCTTTGGAACACGTACATATGCATCACATCCAAATACCCTCAGATGTAAAATAGAGGGTTTCGTACTAGTCCATACCTCATGTGGAGTCTTATCTTCCAACACTGATGAAGGTGATTTGTTAACCAGGTAACATGCAGTCCCCACTCCTCTGCCCAGAATTCTTGTCCTAACATGGTACCACTGAGCATGCTTCTTTCCTTTTCCATCAGCTTTCTGTTCATTCTTTCTGCAAATCTATTTTGCTGAGGTGTGTATGGATTAGTCTTTTGTCTTGCTATGCCACACTTCATAAAAAAATATTCAAAATCCTTCTTGCATAACTCTCCACCATTATCTGTCCTCAACACCTTTATTTTCTTCTCTATCTAGTTTTCCACCAGAGCCTTAAATTATTTAAATCTGTCAAATACTTCAAATTTCTTATTCAATAAATATATCCATGTATTACTTGAGAATTCATATATGCATGAAACATAATACAATGACTTACCCAGTGATGGAACCGACACAGGTCCAAACACATCAATGTGCACAAGCTCTAATATCTTGTTTTCCCTCTTAGCACCAGAAGGAAAGCTCACCCAATTTTTCTTCCCATATACACAACGTTCACAGAAATTTAAATCTAGAGAGAAATTATACATACCTTCTACCATAACATTACCATTCAGTATCTGAAGGTCGTTCTCTCCAATATGTCCAGTCCTTTGATGCCATAGCATGGTCTTCTCTCCAAAGACCGCTAAGCTTTCCGCTCCACTTTCAGGAACCACAGAACTGTTGCATCCATGAATAACAGTGCTACCTCGAAGCTTGTAAAAAGTTCTAGTTCGAACTCCTCGCATTAATACCAGTGCTCCCCGAACCATCTTGCGGGTATCTTTCTCAAACACTATTTTTACACCTACATCATCCATCTTGCTTACATAAATCAGATTTATGGCCAATGCAATGATATGCAGAACACCAGGAAGTGTTCTAATCCTTCCACCTTGCAGCTTCAGCTTGAATTTTCAACGTTCGACTATTTTGGCCTTCCTATCATCCCCTAAGAATATATTACCACCAGCATACTTCCCATACTTGCAGAACCACTCCCTATGGGGAGTGAAGTGAAAGGATGAACCTGAGTGAATCAACCATGCTTCACGATCTACATGTGTATTTGAAGAAGAAACCAAATACACATCCCCACCTTCATCTGAGGTGGTTTTTTCCTCTGCAGAAGGAGCATCATCAGATCCATTTCCTTTCTCAGGAGCCTTAGATCTGTAGTCCTTTTTGAAGTGCCCTTCCTTTCTACATTTCTAGCACACCTTTATAGGCTTCCCTATATATTTATATATCCCTCTAGATTTAGATCTCCCACTAGAAATATTATTTTTGTTTCTTTTCTGGGACCTTCCTCTTACAGAGAAGGAATCTCCATTCTGGCCCTCCATATTTCTCTGTCTCATTTCCTCCGACAGCAAGGCTGATACAATTTCATCAAAATTATAGGTATTTGTATTGCTACCTATTGCAATAACCAGACTGTCCCATGAATCTGGTAGAGAACAAAAAAAACTGAAGCACTTATCTTCATCTAATATTTTGATATAAAAATATGAAAATTGACTTACCACCGTATTGAAGGCGTTCAGATGCTCTGTCACCGAGTCTCCATCCTTCATCCTCAGGTTATACAGCTTTTTCCACAGGAACAATTTATTCACCAGAGACTTAGATTGGTAAAAAGTCCCTAACTTGACCCACAAATTCTTCTTCGTAACTTCCCCAGATACATTGAATAATACTGAATCTGAGATACCCAACTGTATTATGCTCTTTTCCTTCTGATCCAAATTTTCCCAGTATTCATCTAACATTTTCATTAGTTTAGTAGCCGGATCTACCATGATCCACTAATATTTATCCACCAGCAGATCCTCCATCTTGAACTTCCACAACTCAAAACTCTGACCATTAAATATCAATATCTTTATCTTTCCACTACTCACCATCTTCTTTCACCGCAAGAAATGATCCCGTAGATCTCCCACTGAACAGGGTCTACCACAGGCCCAAGAAAAAAAACCCCTCAGCAGCAAAGGTGTCCCCTTGAAGCTGAAACAACTCTAATACCAAATGTAGGTTTTAACCCTGTATATATAAATTATCTTCAAACAAATTCTTAAAAACATAAAATAAACAATAACGAGAGAATAAAACATAAAACACACACACACACACATATATATATATACATAGATTTTTCCCCTGGATTCTAAATTGGGACTACCAGCTTGATTTTTCATTATATTCCTTTAGTGTTACAAAACATATATATACATACCAAAGCATTCATAAACCCCAATCCATTAACCCTGGATTAGAACATAATCATAGTTCCCTTCACCGGATCTAAAAAATACTAGGGGTCGAAAACCATCATAGCCTGCAAATTGTTGGTGTCCGGATATGAATAGAATTCAACTCTTTTTCCACATAAATTATCAACCCGAGGGAATTAGTTATTTTAAGACTAATGGAAAAGTACATGCAGATACAAGGACATGGTCCGCTATAGATCACAAGTTTTAGTCTATAACACAAATATCATTATAACAGCAATTGAATGAACTGCAGAAATAAAAGGCATCCACAGCAATGAACACAACTATAATAGCAATAAATAATCACAACAAAATCAACACTGCAATGAAAAGAAATAAGAACGTAGCACCTAATCACAAAGTGGGCCCAACTCTTAGATTAGGGCTGCGGAAGCTTAAATATTACAGGAGAAATAGTGACCTGCTGTATATTCAATTAATAATAACAAGACTAATTACAAAGTCTGTGTATCCAAAAAGGTTCTCCGATTCACAACCCGTAGGCCTCTTTATACAATAGTCCTGAAACCCCCAATTCCTCCCACCGACTCCATTGTTACAAAAATACATATTGTTACAACGGCAACTGGATTTCCCAGCAAGAAACCATAAGAAAGCCTAAGATAGTGATGATACACCCATGGCTGTCACGCTGTAGCAGCAAATAAGGAAAATGCTGGAAATGATTGGTTGTGCCTTGACTTGCAGCCGCAATGTGCCTGTTGTAGCCAAATCTGAAGAAATACAGGTGTTAATATGTGGAAAGGTAAAACCTCCATGACAAATACATCATTAATCAAATATCCCATAAAATATAGGAAGAATGGTTTTACCTCATTCTTTTAAGATAAATAATGGCACAAAGAGATAGAAAGATAGGGTAAAAATGGGAAAGGAAAGTATAAAAATCTGATGCCCAGCATCTCCCCCCAACTGGTCTATCTACATGTCCTCATGCAGCTCATCATCTCCTCAGATCTAGATTGGACTGACTGTGATCGGCATGAAGCTGTGTGAGGTCATATTCTGCGTCCATTTCTGTTCCTGGTGGGTTATATCCTTCTGTCAAAACAATGTCTTTCCACCAATCAGGCTCAACGTTATAAGCAGGAGTATGTTGTGCAGCTAGCAGCCATAAAAGGGGAAATTGAAATCTTAATCCCATCCATCTAACCCCACAGGTATGAATACACACCACATAATGTGGAATTATTTCTAAGGCACGTGAAAAGTTAGGTGCCCCAAATGGTTCTCTTCCCCTGACGGCTGAAGAAGAAAAAATCCATATTTTCTGACAACTGTCCAGGGCTTCCTTGTGAAATGTAGTAATCTAGATGACACACAGGTTAGCACACCACTTCTGATTTTTCGGCATGTGTTCTTTACAAACATCAATCTGTAGAAAGGTATAATGCTTGTTATAAATTTTCGAGGACTGACCATGCTCTCTTCTCACCATTAATGCCTTCCCAGCTTGATTTTCTTCAAATGTATCCCAGGCCTTTCTCCATTTAATCTGATTGATGTTATAGAAGGTAAAAGCCCTTAAGTGGATGTCCCCCATGAATGGAACAGGGTTAAAGGACTGATCATTCTTTAAATAATACCCATGCATGTAGAGCTCACACATTAAGTGTTGTCCTATAACATCATGAATTTTTAAAATACGGAGAATTGAATGGGGACCTCAATTTCGTACCAAATCTCCTTATATATAATTTCAAGACAAAATAAATGAAATTTTTCATGAAGGAATAAGGCATAGCTATGTGAAGGAGGTCTACAGGCCATTACCTGTTGTGCTAGGGAGAACATCTTCTCCTTATTTGTCTTTAGCAACTAAACTTGTTCTTCCAACTCTTTTATCCTGGCCTTTTGTTTGGCCTGCTTCAGTCATGCCTTGTATAACTGATCTATGTACCCTATGATGACTCCAATAGCCTATTCTCAAACCTTAGATGTTTCTTTCTTGTGGTCACTCGCTGCAGACTGCCACTTTTCAATTTCAGTAGCCAATACAAATTCTTGACCTTCAAACAAATCTTCAATTGGGCCGGTCTGGGTAGCTATAGTGGAGACTTAAATATTCGGCTTTATTGCCCTCCATTTGTAGATTTTTACCTTCCTTTTTAAACGTGAAACTTTCTTCTTCAAATCTTGAACCTCCCTTTTCAGTCTCATGGTTTAACTGAACTGCAACTGATACCTCTTTTTGAGAGTTAACCTTCTTTTCTCACACTGTTCGACCCATTCTTGTTTAACAGTGAATTCAAGTTCTAGACCTACGATAGGCTCAGAAGGTGGTGGAATGCTGCCTGAATCCTCTACAAATTATTTTGTCAAGCCCTTCTGGTCGGGTCCCCTATCTACAGGTCCTTCTTCTACATTTCTTCCTGAAACTCCTGCTGTTTGGTCGGCAATTTTATTGACCCCTTTGTGTTGCGATGTTTCTACAGGAACTCTGTCTTCTTCGTGAAGCTCCAATTTTTTTAGTTCAGTAGTGTCTGGGCCAATCTTGGCCATGTCAAAAAAATTTAGTACCGGGGGAACAACCACTTCTTCCATTAATCGTTTGGGCACGCGAAATCCCCTCGCCCCTCTGGGCATCAGGGACTGGAACGGAGAATAGGGAACAAACCCATCATCATCATTTCTAGTTTGGACCGGGACTTCATGCATTACTACCTCAACTGGAGTCGATGTTGGTTCTTGTGGAACAACATCGATTCCGTGGCTCAATTCCCTTCTTTCCTCTTGCCCTTTTCTTACCACTTTTTCTTCATGGGTCGATACTGATTCTTGTAGAACAGTATTGACCACCTGACTCATTCCTTCTTTAGCCTCCTTTTCCTCGGGAATCGTCTTTGTTTTCATAGTTGGTACCAATTCTTGAGGTCCAACATCGATTTCATGGGTTGACTCCTCCTATTCTATCCAAATTGGGGGTTGTTCTTGTGTAACACCCCTGCCTCTATCAATCTCCATATATGTCTGGGCACGTGATGTTGCGAAACAACATCACTTGCCACTCCTCTATCCACAATTCCAATCCTTTTCTCTTCATTGATGAAGGTTGACGACTGTATAACAATATCGATTTCCTGCACAATGTCCATAAATCCTTCCTCTGTAGGCTCTTCAAGTGAGGCTGGTTCTTATGTGGCAGCCTTGTCTGTGTCGCTGACTACTTCCTCCATATTCATCTCTTCTTCCTCTAGTTCCTCCTGGTCAATTTCCGTTTCCATTTCCTTGGGTTCCTCCTGGTTAATTTCTGTTTCCATTTCCTTGAGTTCCTCTTGATCGATTTCCTCTAAAGGCTCTTCTTCCACCTGACCAACTGGAGAGGTTGGTCCTTCTTCTCTAGCAGCAATCATAGTTGCTACCACTTCTTCTGAGGATCCATATATTTCCACCCAGGAAACTTGCAGCCTACCTATTGCATGCATGACCGAAAATCACACCAATCCATGGTTAGAAAGTACTGCCATCATCCGGCGAGAGTGCCGAACCGACTGTGCCATACGCTGCAATTGTTTCAATAGGAAAAATGGCATATTTAGGGCATGCACCTGATTCTATGGAAATCAGAGGTGTGTTATAATTTTAAAGTGATACTTGAATAGAGTTGAGGCCCGACCCTCGTAGGTAATGTATTTTATTACAAAACCTGCAACTTCGTTCCAAGGATATGACACAGTTTTGCGCTTGTATCCTCTGCCCAATTGAACAACACTTTCTCCTGCCTGTAGGAACAATTCGGGAAATTCTCAGAGAGAAATTTCCAGACCTCTAACCCGTGAATGATTCTCCTCTAAATTGAGTGTGAATTCCATTGTGATACCTCCATCAAATCCCTGCAATCTGTCAAAATAGATATCCCATCCTGCATCGACAAAAACTTGCCAAACCTCTGGATTGTTGTGAACTGAAACTTTGTTTTTAGGCTCATGCTACAAAGCCAACCCACCCATACTGTGGAGACTTGTAGCAACACTTCCTATAGCAGAAGACCATTGGGCAAGGTGGTGGGTACCAAATTTGGAGGAACAACATAGTGAAAATGGAAAGGTGGTAACGGTAAATATAGTTGGTAACTCTCAAAAATCGAGAAAAATCATGAAATAATATGGTAAGTGTGGTAAAATAAAAATAATAATTTTTCATACAGGATGGACGAGACATATCATGAATCCCAATACGATTTAATGATGATACCATATATTGATGGGAATCGTATGAGCGGAATGTCACACTTAACTTATGAGGCAATTATTACACCATCCTTGGCATGACGACACCCCCCCAACTTAAATTTTTTCCATCTATGGCATTAAAATATTCACACGGGATATTTAATTAAATCATTAAAAGTCACGTGGAGGCGTACCTGACGGCCTACCTTGATGATGTGATGGTTGGTAGGATGACAGCGTAGTAATGATGTGGATGGTGTAACAACATCAGTGTAACAGCAGCGGAGTAACGGCATCAGAGTAACATCATCATTGTAATAGTAGTGGAGTAACAACATCGGAGTACAGCATCCAGTGTAACAGCATCGAAGTAGCAGCAACCGAGTAACAGCAACATGAGTAGCAGCAACCGAATAACAGCAACATGAGTAGCAGCAACCGAGTAACAACAACATGAGTAACAGCATCCGGTGTAGCAGCAACCGAGTAACAACAACATGAGTAGCAGCAACTGAGTAACATCAACATGAGTAACAACATCCGGTGTAGCAGCATCAAGAAAATTCCTTGATTTCCACTCTTAAGTCGTAGCTCCTACAAAAAGACAAGAAAATAGAACATAATTCTTTATATATATATATATATATATATATATATATATATATATATATATATATATATATATATATATATATATATATATATTACAACTAGGGTGCAGAGGAAGGATTATGTGCATTGATAACCTTCAAACCAGATTTCTCAGAGATTTGTTTAATAAAAGCATCCTTAGAGGCCGATTTGCGGTATAGTCTCAGGAAATGTCCATTGACTATAAAGGTAGTATGTGTATTGTCAATTGTGACTAGCCTGACTGTTCCATTATCAAATACAGCATCCACCTCATAAGGTCCCATCCAACGAGTGCAAATATTTCCCTTTAAATCCTTAAAACGAGAGTCATAAAGTAGTACCCAATCTCCATTTTGAAACACCTTATTTTTAATAAAATTATCATGCCATTTCATTCTTTGCTGATGGATAGCAGTAGTTCTCTGTGTTAGCCACCTATAAATTTTTGTCAAGACAACAAGTGGCTAAATATGTTTCTGAGTCTTCAAGAGATACATTTCCTTTGAAAACATATCATTCTTGAAGTCTCCATGTGCCTTTTGCCTTTAAAAATATCTTCACTGATGTTTCCATCAAAAAAGCCTCACTGTTTTGTGAAAAAGAATGCTTCAAAAGGCCTCTGTAATCACCCATTTTCACTCATTTCCCTTCATTTTCATTAAGCCTCCTTTTCCTCTTTACAACCTCCATATCCCTCTAAAAACCTCCAAAATCCTTTTAAAGCCTCTAAAAAACCCTTTTACAAGTTTAAAACACCCTTTTCCCCTTTACCGAAAGCCAAGAAATCCCTTGAAAAACACTCATTTTGGCTTGAAAACACCCTTTTTTAACTAAGGCGTTAAGCCCCTTTTGGTTTAGCCCTTAGCCCCTTCCCCGCATATGACCCAGCGCCAAAACCAAGTGTTAAGCCCGTAGGCGCTAATCGCAATCGGAAATTTCTTTTACCACCGTTTCCTTTGTTTCTTATATTCTTCCGATGCGATGAAGCTTTGTTCATTACCCCTCCGCTTCAATATTGACCGTTGATATTTAGAGATCCAATGGTCCTTGCATGATCGCCAATTGAAAAAAACTTCAAGTGCCATCCCTTGCCTCCACTGATCTGCGATCCCCGATTAAATCTTGACCGTCCATCCATACAGATCCAACAGTTGAGGCACCATCGCACTCCTCTTCTAAGCCCCACATCATCGCTCTGTCGATTTAATCTGGACTTTTGAATCCACAAGAACCAAAGGCCCAGATTTAATCGCGCTCCGCTCATTTTCCCTCCATCATTTCCCCTCTGATCATATCTCCACCGTTTATCTCTCCAACGATCTGATGGTTCGCACATAATCGCAAAATCAAAACCTCGGAGTTTTGGCCCCCTACCTTCTCAGATGCAATTAGATCTCAGTCGGTCATTCCGACAGATCCAACGGCTCTCCTTCTCCCCGCCTATTCACTTGCCCCTTTGCCTCTACTTTCTCTTTTAAATCTCCATCGTCCATTCCATAGATCTGACAGTCAGCATTTAAACTGCCTTGGAATATTCCCCACCTTACCGACTGTGCATCTTTCCATATCGTGCACTATCCTGCACCGTCAGATCTCCCCGTCATACATCCAATGGCTGAGGTGCATATCACGTTCTTTTAGTTTCTGATAGTTAACATTTCAAATTTGCGTGATAAAAGAGGTTTTTGGAGGACATGTGTCAGGCAGCAACGTATATCGCGTTTTTTTGGGAAAATTTTCAATAGCTTTGAAATTTGCGCGAAACGGCGTTTACATCCCCCCCCCACGATATAGTCCTACTTCAATCCTGACCGTTGATTGCTTTGATCTAACGGTTCATATCATATCGCGTCTTCATCCTTATTTCCTCCATCACACCTTCCAAAGACTTCATCAGAAGATCTCTATCATTGATCGCCTCCAGTGATCCAATGGTCCATGTCCAATCTCCCTCCACCCTTCCGGTCCCACCATCAAATGCCCCAATTTCATTCATTCTAGCCTTTCTCCTTTGTAATTCACCCAAACATTAAAATTTATGTTTTAACACTTAACGTTTTTTCTTCCGCCTAATTCAGTCTAAACCACTGCATCGGTAAATCCTAACCGTTGATCATCATCCATCAGTCTAATTGAATGGTCCAAAACCCTCCTCGCACCAAACCTTCATCAGCTCAGTTTTTAACCATTCCGCCATGATTTTTACTCATTCCTTCACCTACATCCACCATTTCCATTGCTGTGACACTGATTCCTCGGCCTTCCGGAGAAATCCTCCTCCACTCCCATTGTTTTTCTTAACATTTTTATTGAGTTTTGCAGGATTACAGACGGTGAAAACTGTTCTTTCTACACAGCCACTGTCATGGTGATTCAAGTTGCAGAATGTTATTCTTTCAGAGCTGAAGATTGCAGGAAAGGTGCCTGTGAAGGTTTGAACATGATTTTTAGTAAAGATCAGGTTATTAATTCTGTTTCAAATCCTTCGGCACCTTCGCAGTCGGTGAATCCACCGACAAGAAAGAAGTGAAGTGGCAAAGAGTATCAGTGATAGTTTAAAGAGATTAAAAGCCCATTATTGAAGATTGAAGTCTTTAATCTAGTGTTTAAAGGATGAAGATATATATTAAAGACCTTATGAATGATCCAGAAGGCCTAATAAGGCCTAAAGTACATGAAACAAGCCATGTTAGTGTTTCACATCAGCAGAATGTTCTTTCCAAAGAAAGGACAAGTTCCCATAATGTTTTTTATTCTCCATAGAATTCTTGAGAAGATCACCACACAGACATAAGTCCTAAGATTGCCAGAGCATTAGTTACAGAGTAAAAACAGAGTACCATCTGCCAGAGAGTACTTCAATAACATACCTTTGGAGTTATTATCAGCATGTCGAAGACCCCTAGTTCATCCAAAGAGTACTGAAAGTCAATACGGGATATTAAAACAGAATGGGCCTCAAGCACTCTTCTTACTCTGTTTTAATGTTTCATTTAAAGTTCTATCTACCTCTACTGCCACTCTTTCAGCTATAAGAACTCTTCAGAAATACATTGAAAATGTTGGTTACCCATGGATTGTAAGCTGTTCTTTGAGATAAAGTTATGTGTGTATCAGTTTTAAAATAGTCTGGGAGATGATTCTTGGTTGATATTGAGATGTTGGACAATGATGTATGTGACTGGTGTTGCTCTTTAATATGACAAGCATGTTCATTGGATCCTGATCTAAATCAGTGGTGATGTGTTCTATCTTTGTCAATATTTCCCTTCTGTTATTCATCATATTTCATTTCTCTAATAAGAATCAATAATCCAGCTTAGGATATACTACTGTTAAAGTACCCTAATGCTTCCTGCTCTTCTTATCTTTTACGTTTTCTGCTAATCGTGTATCTAAGAACAAATTCAAGATAATTTAACCAGTACAGTAGTTGGTTTTATCCATGCTTGCTGATGTATGAATTTAGAGTTTGTTTTTAAATGTTCTTGTCTGGTTTAAGCTAAAAGAATTGGGATATTGGGAGGTTCAAAGTTGGCTCTATCTCACTAGGGTATTTTTCCAACAGTTTATCTTTTCTAATATCCCTTAAGTTGAATGTCAAAAGCAGAGAATGTTAAAAGTCTTTCTCTGATCTTAGGCTTCACATTGTGGTAAATCTTGAATGTTTTCTATTGTCTGAAGAGTTAGCCTCATAGGAGTTTGATCATAGACGGTTAAGGCATGCCCTGTCCCTAAATTTGCTCCTAAGTGGTCACCTTGGAAGGTTTCCTTGTCATTCACCTTCATTTCCTTATTGTTTCATACCATACTATCATCTTTAGAGATCCTATGTTTTAGATGACTAGCCCATTTGAAAGCCTTGGATATTGAATTGCAATTAAACCCTTTTATGACCCCATTGCCCAATGGACTTGATTTTTCTTTGAATTATCTCCCCATTGCCAAAAATCCTTCTTTTCTCACTTCTTTGTCTTACATTGAACCCTTATTTCATGATTCCCAACCAAACAAACAAAACAAACAAAACAACAACCCTTGTGCCCTATAACTAGCCTAATACCTTGAAACTGAACTTCAAAGAAATATATTTCTTTTCCTTTATAGAGAGATCCCTCTCTAGATCCAGGAGGGCTAGATCATGAGATCCCAAAGTGTTTTGATGTTGTCTCATCATTTTGTATTGATAAATCATGGGAACCACAACATAATGGCGACTCCACTGGGGAAAAATCTGAGTGACCTTAATTGAAAAAATCTGGTAAGTTGTCCCATTGTCGTCACGAACATAATGGTGACTCCGCTAGGGACACTTTGAGTAAAACATTCCTTAAAACATTTCTAAGAACTCAAAGAATACCAATAGCCTTGATTTGGTAGTTAATCACTGTGGTGGACAGTAAACCTTCTTGAAACACTTAAAACCCTCCACCTGGCGACTCCACAGTTTTAAATTACCAAAAGACTCCACTGGTGATCAGTAGGCCTGCTGATTATCTTTGTTTTCACAAGACTCCACTGGGAGACCACTTTCATTACAACATCATCCATACCAAAGAAACACATAGGATTAAGATTCTTTGTTTGAAGATAGGTTTGCCACTCGAAGACTGTCATATCTAGCTTACTTTCTTTGTTGAGTCTTGAGGGCCTAACATATTGGCTTCAAGAATAATCCACACCAGAGCTTATCCTAATCCAAACCCACCTGAAATAATTGATAATCCACAGAGTATTCTTAGGAAGTATCTCAAATCTAAAGAATCAACTATTTCGAGACACATTAATAGAGCTAATTCAGCACTTGAAAACTCTCCAGCTCTATTAGACACTCAAATTGACCTAGATTTACCAAGTGATCTACCAAGAACACAGTCATTCAGTGTTATAGATCAGACTGACTTAGAGCCTCCAAGTTCACCACCACATAGTGGTCAACACATTAGGCACAGAGAAACCCCTCCATCAACACCTCCTGATATTCATTTCATTCAAAACTTGGGCCTCTCTCACCCTAAATCAGTTCAACAATTTGTTGTTGGTCCTAGAATTTCTGCCATCCATATAACTGCTGCTCAAACCAATCCTTTACCTCCACAAAACACTATCTGGCAGCGTGGTACGCTCCCTTGGTGTTACAACAGCCTTTGGCTCCACTACCCAATGATTATCAGTCAAAAATACCTCATTTCACTGGGAAAGAATCTACTACAGCTCAACACCATGTAGATAGGATGGAACATGCCTTCGACTATATGGAAATTGAATATGAAACTATCAAAATGAGAATATTTTCCCAGAGTTTAGGAGGAGAAGTGAAGAAGTGGTTTAAAGTTTTACCTCCCAATAGCATCCATGACCTTCCCTCTTTACATAAAACTTTTATAAACAATTGGGAAGTCAAAAGCAATCCTCTCCAAATCTTAGCAGAATACAAGAATCTCAAGAGAAATCAAGGAGAGAGTGTCCATGACTATTATACTATATTTAGCAGTGTCTACAACGCTCTTCCACCACACATAAAACCTCCCCAAGGAATGGCCCTAGTGAAATACCCTAAAGGCTTTGATGCTAACATGGCCTATCAGCTTAGGGAGAGATATTATGACACATTAGAAGACATGCAGAAAGGAGCAGTGCGCATAGAGGAAAACCTAATTGAAAAAAGAGTTATAATGAGGGCTGAGAAAAAGGTAACCTATAGGGATGACAACGTAGCTTCTTCATCTGATCCCAAATATGATAGTCTAGCCAAAAACATGGAGAGGATGGAAAGAATGATGGAGAAAATGGTGATCCAAGTTAATAATCAGAACAGAAACCAAAATCAAAACCAGAACCAAAATTTTAGGAGAAAAAAACCCCCAAATAGACAAAGGGACCCTGATCAACAAGTCATACCTCCATTCCAAGAGAACTTCCTTGATGAGGATGAGGGAATAATAGAAGAATCAGAGAGAAATACCATAAACATGGTGGAAGTAGATAACCAAAATCACACCTTTTCTACAGAGGATAATCAGGCCTCATACTCACATTGGGATGAGGAAGGGTTGAAATCTGAAGATTATAGGTTGGGATTCGAAAATTCCATCATGCAGGTCTGAGAAAAATATGAACTCAAAAGAAAAAAGAGGGTAGATACTCCCAAAACAGAAGCCTCTGAAATCACCATTAAAAAGAGACCTGAAAAGACTCCTAAAGTGACTGTTGAAAGTAACAAATCAACAGCTGAAAGTTCTAGAAAAAACAAATAAAAAGACATCCAAACTAATGATAAACAAATTCAAGAAACTAATAGCACTAGCAATGTAGCTAATGCTCCTGATAAAATAGCTTCAAACATTGTACATAGTGAGAGTCAGCAAGATGATTCTGCTAATAAAATAGTGGCCAGTAAAACATAACTAAACCTTTCAAAAGGTCAGCCTCCTTTCACTTTGGAGAGTGAGATAGCCAAAATCAAAATTTTTGTTCCACTCACTGAGTTGGCTACTCAGGATGTATATAAAGGTCAAAATTTAAAAGCTTTAAACTTAGGAGAAAACAGCGACACTGTCAATTTGAATGATGATCAACCAGCTCTTTTGTTTGGCCCAAAAATTGAAGGGAAATTTCAAGAAGGGGTGATACCTCCTTTCTATGTCAGTCTTAATATCCATGAAACAATCCTGCATAATGCTATGCATGATTCTAGGGCTTCACACAACCTTATGCCAAAATTGATTATGGAGAAGCTAGGCCTAGAGATAAGCAGACCTTATAAGGACTTATATTCCTTTGACTCTAGAAGAGTGAAGTGCCTTGGCCTAATCAAAGATATTTTTGTAAATTTGACTCAAATCCTAGCCAAGTGCATGGTTATGGATGTTGTAGTGGCAGATTTACCTCATAAGTATGGCATGTTGTTGTCAAGATCATGGGGTGCCAAGCTGCAAGGTACAATGCAGATGGATGGGACATATGCCACAATCCCTGTCTTTAGCCAGCTTAGAATATTATATAGGGAGTCACACATGAAGTTTATGGTTAGCAGCCCTGAGAAACCTGAAAATTCACCTCTCTACTGCCTCTTGTAGAAAAGGAAATCAAGAAAATGTATGAGGCAGAAATCATAGTACCTGTGAGGTTTTCAGATTGGGTTTCGAACCTTGTAGCTGTAAGGAAAAAGACAGGAGAAATCAGATTGTGCATTGATTTTAGAAATCTTAACAGAGCCTCCCTGAAGGACAATTACCCTTTACCCAAGATGGAACCCATCCTACAAAGGGTAGTTGGCTCTAATAGGATCTCTCTATTAGATGGATTTTCAGGGTATAACCAGGTCTTAGTACTCCCAAAAGATCAACTGAAAACAGCTTTCACCACCCCATGGGGCACTTTCATGTATGTGAAAATTCCCTTTGGACTAATGAATGCTGGTGCAACCTTCCAAAGAGCTATGGACATAGAATTTTCAGAGGAAATAGATCACTTCATCGTAATCTACCTTGACGACATAACAATTTATTCAAAAACTAATGAAGAGCACCTTAAACATCTGAGAAAGGTTTTTGAAAAGTGCAGAAGGTTCAGGCTATCCTTAAATCCCAAAAAGACAATATTTGGCCTCCAAGAAGGTAAGCTTTTGGGCCATATTATATCAGAAAAGGGGATTAAAATAGACCTAAAAAGAGTTGAGGGAATACTGCAGATTATCCACCCAAGAAACATAAAATAATTGCAGTCCTTTATTGGGAAAATTAACTTCTTGAGGAGGCTTATTCCCAAGTTAGCAGAACTCCTGAGAAATATGAAAAACATGCTTAAGAAAGAAGTAGGAGTTAAATGGACTCTAGAAACCAAAAAATATTTTGAATTAGTTAAACACGCACTCACCCGGGCACCAGTCCTAATCAGCCCTGATTTTTCAAAATATTTCCTTATATTCTTCTTTGGATTAGAGCATACCGTGGCCGCTGTCTTGTTGCAAAAAACCCAGAAGGACAAGAACAACCAATCGCTTTCTTTAGCAAAGCATTGAGAGATGCACCATTGAAATATAATATAATGGAAAACTAGGCTTACGCTTTGGTAAAGGCCTTAAAATACTTCAGGGTTTATATTATGCATTCTCACATCATTGCCTATGTTCCCAATATAGTGGTGAAAGATATTTTGTCACAAGATCCAGACGGAAAACGAGGTAAATGGATCGCAGTAATACTAGAGTATGATTTCGAGATCAAACCCACAAAAATTATCAAGGGTCAAGGCTTGGCGCAATTGATGACTGAATCTAACCTACAAGCCCTTGACCTAAACATGGTAAATGTTTTGGATGAACATGAAGGATTACCTACTCCTACTGTTGAAGAAAAATTCCAAAACTCACCATGGTATACTGACATCTTGTATGTACTTACAAATCTTAATGCCCCTCCTGATTTATCAAAGACAAAGGCAAGGTTTATGAAGTTAAAAACTAGAAATTATTTCATTTTAAATGAATGTTTATACTGGAAAAATGAAAATGGTTTGTTGTGTAAATGTGTTCTTGAAATTGATGCAGAGAGGTTCAAACATGAGTTCCATGAAGGAGAGTGTGGAGGCCATTTATACTGGAAAACCATAGCCAAAAAAATCCTTAGGGATGGCTTTTACTGGCCCACACTTTTCCAAGATGTACATAAAATGATAGTTGCTTGCCATAAGTGCCAAATCTTTGAGGGCAAAAGAAAGCTCCTCCCTTTACCATTACAACCCATCACTGTTGAAGCCCCTTTCCAATAGTGGGGCTTATATTTCATAGGAGAAATCCATCCTGCTTCCCTTGCCCAACACAAATGGATTCTCACAGCCACAGACTATTTCACAAAATGGATAGAGGCCATCCCTTCTAGGAATGCCACAGATTCTGTTATCATTAAATTCATTGAAGACCATATCCTATCTAGATTTGGCTGCCCTAGGAAGATTATCACTGACAATGCTGTTGCTTTCGGTTCAAAAAATATGATTGATTTTTGTCACAAGTAACAGATTTCTCTTGTTCACTCTACTGCTTATTACCCACAAGGTAATGGGCTAGCAGAATCATCAAATAAAAGTTTGGTGACCATCATCAAGAAGCTGCTTGAAGAGAACAAAAAATCGTGGCATAACAAGTTAGTGCATGCTTTGTGGGCAGACAGATTGACTATAAAGAAATCCATTGGAATGTCCCCATATCAGTTAGTCTATGGAGCAGATGCAGTGTTCCCTACCAGCCTAGGGGTACCAGTGATAAAATTAGTCCAAGAAATACAGTCAGAAGAGGACAGCATGGTAAGGAGGATCAATCAAACTATTCATCTCCAGCAAACAAGGGAATAGGTATAAAAAAAATCTCAGAAAGTGCAAGAGAACATCAAAAAATTGTTTGATAAGAGAACAAAATCTTGTAATTTCAAGATTGGGGACAAGGTACTTAAGTGGGACTCTAGGAGAGAGGACAAAGGTAAGCATGGTAAATTTGACAGTTTGTGGCAAGGTCTTTACATCATCCAGTCCACCATTGGTCCAAATGCCTTTTTTCTGCAAGAATTAGATGGTACGGATCTGTTTGGGGATCCTGTCAATGGCAGGATGCTCAAGCATTACTACTGCTGAGTTCTAGTTTAAAGTTTTCACCTCCATTGTAAATACCATTACTTTGTTTAGTTTTAAAGAAAAATGAAAAAAATAAAAAAAAAAAGAGAAAGAAAAGGTTTAGACATGCCCAAAACCTGAACCAGCTAAGAAAGTAGATGGATCGGCTCTAACAAGCCCAAAACTAGAGCTGAAATGAAGAAGAAAAGTGACTCTAACAAGCTCAAAATCTGAGTAACAGGAAAAGGAAGGATGCTCTGAAGTTTCACAATTTCAAGCCTTCAAAATTTTGGTTTCAAATTCCTGCAAAGTTCAGTTCATGTGCAGTTGTCTTTATGCCATGGACCCACAACAAACCAGACAGTCTAATCCTGGTTTGACTATTTTTAAATTTCTGTTGTAGAATGTAGAGAAAGAAATCTGCTAGACAGTTTAATCCTAGCAGATATTAGTGTAGGTAGAGAAGCTATGAGGCCAACTGTTTAATCTATTCTCATAGAGGAATAAGGGTATATTTTGATTATTTTTTTTTCTTCTTTCAATAAAAAATTATGAAGAAGGTCTGCAAGTCTAAATGCACCTTGAAGAAAAAATGTTAGGACTATAGGATGGGTAGGTAGATTGTTTGTGAGAATATTACTGCTGATATGATGTTTTCATGAGTTTTGGAAACTGATTAAAGAAAGAAGATATGTGTCAAGTACTAGGCATCTTGCCTACTTCCAAAGATTATTTTATAAGATTCTTGACACCTTCAAGAAGATGCCATCCCCATGTGGAGCCACTATTAGCCACCTATAATTTTTTGTCAAGAAAACAGGTGGCTAAATATGTTTCTGAGTCTTCAAGAGATACATTTCCTCTGAAAACATATCATTCTTGAATCCTCCATGTGTCTTTTTCCCTTGAAAATATCTTCACTGTTGTTTCCATCAAAAAAGCCTCACTGTTTTGTGAAAAAGAATGCTTCAAAAGGCCTCTGTAATCACCCATTTTCACTCATTTCCCTTCATTTTCATTAAGCCTCCTTTTCCTCTTTAGAACCTTTATATCCCTCTAAAAACCTCCAAAATCATTTTAAAGCCTCCAAAAACCCCTTTTACAGGTTTAAAACACCCTTTTCCCCTTTATCGAAAGCCAAGAAATCGCTTGAAAAACACTCATTTTGGCTTGAAAACACCCTTTTTTAACTAAGGCGTTAAACCCCTTTCGGTTTAGCCATTAGCCCCTTCCCCACATATGACCCGGCGCCAAAACCAGGTGCTAAGCCCATAGGCACTAATCGCAATCGGAAATTTCTTTTACCACTGTTTCCTTTGTTTCTTATATTCTTCTGATGCGATGAAACTTTGTTCATTACCCTCCGCTTCAATATTGACCATCAATCTTTAGAGATCCAACGGTCCTCGCATGATCACCATTCAAAAAAAAATTCAAGTGCCATCCCTTGCCTCTGCCGATCCGTGATCCCCGATTAAATCTCGACCGTCCATCCATACATATCCAACAGCTGAGGCACCATCGCACTCCCCTCCTAAGCCCCACATCATCGCTCCACAAATTTAATCTGGACCGTTGAATCCACAAGAACCAACGGCCCAGATTTAATCGCGCTCCGCTCATTTGCCCTCCATCATTTCCCCTCTGATCAGATCTCCACCATTGATCTCTCCAACGATCCAACGGTCTGCACGTAATCACAAAATCAAAGCCTAGAAGTTTTGGCCCCCTGCCTTCTCCGATGCGATTAGATCTCAGTCGTTCGTTCCGACAGCTCCAACAGCTCTCCTTCTCTCCGCCCATTCACTTGCCCCTTTTCCTCCGCTTTCTCTTTTAAATCTCCGCCATCCATTTCGTAGATCTGACGGTCAGCGTTTAAACCACCCTGGACTATTCCCCACCTTACCGACCGTGCATCTTTCCATATTGTGCACTATCCTGCACTGTCAAATCTCCCCGTCATACATCCAATGGCTAAGGTGCATATCGTGTTCTTTTAGTGTCTAACAGTTAACGTTTCAAATTTACGTGATGAAAGCAGTTTTGGGAGGACACGTGTTAGGCAGCAAGGTATATCACATTATTTTGGGAAATTTTTCAAACCACTTTGGAGTTGCGCGAAACCAGCAGTTTCCATCTAAAAACCACCCCCCCTGATATAGTCCTACTTCAATCCTAACCGTCGATTGCTTTGATCTAATGGTTCATATCATATCGTCTCTTCATCCATATTTCCTCCATCAGACCTTCCAAATACTTCATCGAAAGATCTCCACCGTTGATCACCTCCAATGATCCAACAGTCCACGTCCAATCTCCCTCCGCCCTTCCGGTCCCACCATCAAATGCCCTGATTTCATTCATTCTAGCCTTTCTCCTTTGTAATTCACCCAAAAATTTAATTTTTTTTTTAACACTAAAGGTCTTTTCTTCCGCCTAATTCAGTCTAAACCACTGCACCGGTAAATCCTGACCGTTGATCATCATCCATCAGTCTAATCGGATGGTCTAAAACCCTCCTCGCACCAAACCTTCATCAGCTTAGTTTTTCACCATTCCGCCATGATTTTTACTCGTTCCTTCACCTACATCCACCATTTCCATTGCTGCAACACCGATTCCTTGGCCCTCAAGAGAAATCCTCCTCCACTCCCATTGTTTTTCTTAACATGTTTATTGAGTTTTGCAGGATTACAGACAGTGAAAACCATTCTTTCTACACGGTCACTGTCATGGTGATTCAGGGCACAGAATGCTATTCTTTCAGAGCTAAAGATTGCAGGGAAGGTGCCTGTGAAGGTTTCAACATGATTTTTAGTAAATATCAGGTTATTAATTCTATTTCAAATCCTCCGGCGCCTTCGAAGTCTATGAATCCACCGACAAGACAGAAGTGAAGCAGTAAAGAGTATCAGTGACATTTTAAAGAGATTAATTTCCCATTATTGAAGATTAAATGCTTTAATCCAGTGTTTAAAGGACGAAGATATAGATTGAAGACCTTATGAATGATCCAAAAGGCCTAATAAGGCCTAAAGCGCATGAAACAAGTCATGTCAGTGTTTCACATCAGCAGAATGTTCTTTCCCAAGAAAGGACAAGTTCCCATAATGTTTTTTATTCTCCATCGAATTCCTGAGAAGATCACCACATAGAAAGAAGTCCTAAGATTGCTAGAGCATTAGCTACAGAGTATGGAAGGCCTAAAAGTCATTTATCTACCTTACTTGTCCCAGTGTACAAACAGAGTACCATCTGCCAGAGCGTACTTCAAGAACATACCTTTGGAGTTATTATCAGCCTGTCGAAGACCTCTATTTCATCCAAAGAGTACTGAAATTCAATACGGGATATTAAAACAGAATGGGCCTCAAGCACTCTTCTTCCTCCATTTTGATGTTTCATTTAAATTTCTATCTACCTCTACTGCCACACTTTTATCTATAAGAACTCTTCCGAAATACATTGAAAATGTTGGTTATCCGTGGATTGTAAGCTATTCTTTGAGATAGAGTTCTGTGTGTATCAGTTGTAAAATAGGCTGGGAGATGATTTCTGGTTGATATCAAGCTATTAGACAATCATGTATGTGACTGGTGTTGCTCTTTAATATGACAAGCATTTTCATTGGATCCTGATCTAAATTAGTGGTGATGTGTTCTATCTTTGTCAATATTTCCCTTATTTTATTCATCATATTTCATTTCTCTAATAAGAATCAATAATCGAGCTTAGGATATACTACTGTAAAAGTACCCTAATGCTTCCTGCTCTTCTTATCTTTTATGTTTTCTGCTAATCATGTATCTAAGAACAAATTCAAGATAATTTAACCAGTATAGTAGTTTGTTTTATCCATGCTTGCTAATGTATGAATTTAGAGTTTGTTTTTAAATTTTCTTGTCTGGTTTAAGTTGAAAGAATTGGGATACTGGGAGGTTCAAAGTTGGCTCTATCTCACTAGGGTCTTTTTCCAACAGTTAGCTTTTCTAAGTTCCCTTAAGTTGAATGTCAAAAGCAGAGAAGGTTAAAAGTCTTTCTCTAATCTTAGGCTTCACTTTGTGTTGAATCTTGAATGTTTTCTATTGTCTGAAGAGTTAGCCTCATAGGAGTTTGATCATAGACAGTTAAGGCATGCCATATCCCTAGATTTTCTCCTAAGTGGTCACCTTGGAAGGTTTCCTTGTCATTCACCTTCATTTCCTTATTGTTTCATCCCATACTATCATCTTTAGATATCCTCTTTTTTAGATGACTAGCCCATTTGAAAGCCCTGGATATTGAATTGCAAGTAAACCCTTTTATGACCCCATTGCCCAATGGACTTGAGTTTTCTTTGAATTATCTCCCCATTGCGAAAAATCCTTCTTTGCTCACTTCTTTGTCTTACATTGAACCCTTCTTTCATGATTCGCAACCAAACAAACAAAACAAACAAAACAACAACCCTTGTGCCCTATAACTAGCCTAATACCTTGAAACTGAACTTCGAAGACATATATTTCTTTGCCTTTATAGAGATATCCCTCTCTGGATCCAGGAGGGATAGATCCTGAGATCCCAAAGTGTTTTGATGTTGTCTCATCATTTGGTATTTCCAAATCTACCAAATCATGGGAACCACAACACGTTGGACAACCATTGAACGTATTTCATCAAGTTCATTAAGCTGAGCCAATCGGTGTTTCTGGGCATCTGATAGGTCTAAACCAACTTCCAGAGCTATTCTGAGTGTGCTTATTTCAAATTCTATTGGAAACAATGGGGATTTCCCATAAACCAACTCGAATGGTGAAAACCCAGTTGTATTCTTCCATGTTGTTCTGTATGCCCATAGAGCCTCTGGAAGTTTCTGAGCCCAATCCTAATGATGGTATGCTACAGTTTTTGTCAAAATATTTTCTAATGTCTTATTTGTTCTTTCCAATTTTCCATTCTCCTGGGGATGGTATGGAGATGTCACTCTGTGCTTAACCCCATATTTTTGCATGAGCTTTGCTATCTTGTGTGATGTTAATTGTGCTCCTCCATCTGAAACAACCCCTCTTGGAGTACTGTATCGAGCAAAAATTTCTTCAAATAGAAAATCTGAGACTACCTATTATGTTTCTTTTGCAACAGCTTTGACTTCCACCCACTTAGTCACGTAATCAGTACAGACCAAGATGTGGACTTTCTGCTAAGAGGGTGGGTTAAAGGGTCCAACAAAGTCAATAGCCCATTTCTCGAAAGACTCAAGGACTAGCTGTTACACCATTTTTTGGTCATCTAACCTATTATCTTTAGATAGACCCAAGTACATCATGTAAGACCAATTTTACTCCATGTAAAATTTCTTTCACTACGAAAATAACTTAGTAAATCACCTTTATTAAGTTGTTTATGGTCTAAACAGGAAACCCCATAAGGAAATTTTAAATAAATATACATTTGTTTGAGAGGAGGAGTAAGATCACCTCCATGTTAGGTGGCCCTTCTTCCACCGCTCACCCCATCTTCTATTACAATGATGACATTATGGAAGTAGCCACCACTCCTAACTTTATCTATTCCCCCTCATAACGTATTCATGCATTCCTAACTGGGTACACCTCAGGGCTATTACATTGACACCCAATGTTTGGGTAAGGGGCACTCGTATTGGAGAGACCAGGAGAAGCAGTTCTTCAACACTCTTCTAATGAATCTAGTCGTGATGACTCAAGTCCCAGTATTATTCCACATTTAGAAGAACCTATAGAGTCCCATATCACTTCAAGATCATTCTAGGGATGACACCCCTCATCATTCCTTCATTTTTCATCAACAACCCAGTCTCATAGACATTGTGGTTGACCAACCTATAGGTATTCTGGGAGATCATCAGTTCATTATCCCAAATACTATCTTTGGGATATTAGCACCATGTGTGCCAAAAGTTAAATTCCATTTGATTCATATATGCAGTGTCAAAAAAGATTGGTAATTGTCTATTTCCTCTCTCAAACTGTGCAACCATGCCAAAAACAAATGGCGCACCACATCATTAAACTGTGTTTATATTTCCCTTTTTCTAAATACATTTTGGCATGTCCATAACATGCTTGGGGGCACCTATGCCCCTCAACCATAAAATCCCCAGATCTCAGTAAAAAACAGCACTGAAAACCGCTTTTTCTAACAGGTCACACCGTTCAGGTCATTTCCTGGGACAGGTCACCTTTTTCTACCTAGAACATGCTACCTAGGTCGCAGAACCGACCCCAAAAAGTGCGACCTGGCCTATTCATGAGCTTTGGGTACCTAAACTAAACTTTCAATCCACTGAAATGAAAGAGTAGGATTGGGCCTCTTACCTACAACTAATAGATCTCAAATTCCAATGGTCGGTTTATCCGCTACAATTGTCACAACATTTAAGGCCTCCTCTCCTCACGACATTCACCATAGCTCCACCGACAAATAAGTGAATTTGGAAGGAAAATGCCTTATTAAAAGAAAACCCCTGATTTTTCTTTCGCTTACTACGACCAAAACGTAGCTCAATTTTATGAACCATATATACCATTGCAAAGATCTCACCAAGCCCTCAAATGGGTATCTATTAGCTTTTTTCATTTGATACTTCACCAGGACACGTTTTTTCCAAGAAGTTCCACTTCACCCTTCCTCAAAATAGAATTTATTCACTTGCAACACTCATACTGGGGGCACCATGTTGCCTCCATACTTGACCATGCTCGTGCCGACTTGCGTCGTGAGTTACCATCTTGTACTCACACTTTTATGGTCCCCATTAGACCCCTTTACATATGTGGCAACACCATCGAGTCACCCTTGTTTAGAGCATCCAAGTAGAGTCATCATTGCTTCCATGGAGTCTATCTCAAGTCCCTTTACATCTCACCATAGTCCTCCATCATTCATTGCTTGGTCCCTCTCTCATGTCGCACATTATGACCTTTAGTCCCACTACCCCCTATCCCTCATGATATTGTGTCAGTCGCTGCTAGGTCATCCATGTCATTTATGCTCTAACAAGGGAAGTTGTCTGTTCGCTACTCAGTGCCCCCCATTTCATCATCATCATTGGTGTCAGTCTGTCAGTCACTCAACTATTTTCTCTCGTGCCTTAGTTGAGGATCCCTTTTTGCCTCACCTATGGCAGACCTCCTTCTGTCGACATCAGCTCATTCATTCTAGAAGACAGGTCTAGAGGGCAATATATCTTGGTTCCAGCTTCTACTCTTGTTCGGTGCCTTGGATCAGGCAAAGGGACTCCTTATTGCCCTTTGACTTGATTTTTTCTCAGCTCCTTCTCCTTTCAGCATGATCGAGATCCGTATACTTGATGGTTCAGTGATGCAACAGCTGACATCGTTGATTCCTGGGTGTGTGTGATATGTCTCAGTCCTCATGAGGGGGTGGCCCTATAGGTAGCCCCCCACACACTCAGATGGCATCTTCATTACAACCTTCGATGCAACTCCATACATTTGATGATGTCAGCCTTAGCCGCTTGGAATGCCTTTTTGTTCGCCTGTATGAGTTAGATTTTTAGAGCCTTTCCTGTTTTCAAGGGCATCTGGGTTGTATTTATATCTCATGTACTCAGATATTATTGTACAAAGTCCTGGCTATTATCCCAGGCACAATATGTGTGTGGGATTCATTATCGTGTTTTTTATCTGGCTCATGTTTAGGCCAACATATGCTTCATTATTGTGTTCCGTGGTTTTCCGGGCACCTTATTGTTTGTACTATTGCCTCGGCAGGCATAAGTATACCTCCCCCGCCGCCTATAGTAGGTACTCACTCATCAAGAATACTTTTCACACCTGCAAGTCGCCTCCTCAGGGTCTAGTTCGTTCAACACTTTGGTTTACCTTATACTTCTCTCTCTTTGACTTCCCCTTCGATGTCTAGTGATTGAGTTCTTACAACGTACTTTGGTCATATGATTAGCTCCTAACGTTTGCACACTGGGGGGAAATCTGTTACACCATTTTTTGGTCATCTAACCTATTGTCATTAGATGGACCCAAGTACATCATGTAAGACCAATTTTACTCCAAGTAAAATTGCTTTCACTATGAAAATAACTTAGTAAATCACCTTTATTAAGTTGTTTATGGTCTAAACAGGAAACCCCATAAGGAAATTTTAAATAAATATACATTTGTTTGATTTTCCTCAAGAAATAATTAATTAAACAGTAGTTTAATTAATATTTCAAGTTATATTTAACCCAAAACAAGGAAATTAATTAGATGAATCATTATTTATCTTATTATTTTCTAAGAATAATTGTTTAAATCTTATTTAAATAATACTCTTTGTTAAATATGACTAACTCACCCTTCAATAATTAAATAAATCATTATTTATTTGATTATTACTCAACCATATCCTTAAAATGATAAATAAATCATTTATTTATTTATTGATTACAAATAAGGGGATTTGACTCAAGTCAAATTCCTTTTCCCTTCAACAAATATAATAAAATATTCCATAAAATTTGGATCTAGATTTGGTTAATAATATTTTAATTATGCACCAATATCTAGACTAACTCAATATTTTGTTATAAATAGAAGGGTTTTCCCATTCATTTGTCACCTTTTGTTGCCTAAAGATCACTCTAGATCTCAACAATTGGTCTAACTATTGATCCATAATCATAGCCATACTTTTCCATTTTTTCTGGGTTTTCTACACCATCAAGAGAGAGAAGTTCTAAATCTCAAGTGTTGAGGACTCACAAGAACCCATCGCATTGAGGAGAATAGGGAACACCCTCTTGTGTTTTCCTCCCAGGTGCCATTAATAAAAATATTCATTGGATATATTCTTGTCTTGTCTATTAAATCTATGGAGTAAATCTTATTTTTTTACTGTTTAATGTATTCTAATGCATAGATCTAGATTTTTGTAGCATTTGTCTTGATCATATAATTACAGATCTAAAGATATTGGTAGTCATTTCTACTGTTAGGGCTATAAGTTATGCGTAGCTAAAGTGGTATTTTTTCGTACACTTTGAATAAATTTTCATACTAACAACTGGCGACTCCACACGGGTTTACCATTACGACCACTGTAACTTTTCTGATCCTTGCATATATAGCTGCTTCAAACCCTAGTATTTCTCTTCAGCCCCTTTTTTTTCTTATTCTTGATGTTGTTTTTAGCCCATAAAACCCTAAAACGATAAAAATTCTAACTTCTGTGTGTTTTTCGACCCATTGCGTAGGTGAACGACATCAGCCACAGCTGAGACGACAAATTTTTCTGAAACCTGCCACCGAGAGTGCCGGAAGTGTAGGTCACACTTTTCTGCCCAAAACCTGTGACCTGGACCACCATTGCACACTTTACTACCCAAAAAGTGTGACCTCTGTTGAAAACAGGCCAAAAACTGCGACCTGGACTTTCTGCAGGGATTTTTTTGAAAGTTTTCTGGGTTTTGCTGAGCCTCTGTTCAGGGTTGTCTGACCTCCGTCTCCGCTCATTTTGGACCTCTAATTGTTTTGTTTCACTCAAATAAGTGGGAACCTAGCCTCCTAGGGCTTCAGTACCCTCCACTTTTTGTGGAAGAGTGTTTGTTGTTGCAGGTTGTCTGAAATTTCAGAGTCTTTAGCCATTTTTTCAAATCTGATACCTCACCTTTAGATCCACTTCAAATTGGCTTGTTATCCATCCAAATCTTCCCATTTATCTTTTTCTAGGTTTTCAATTAGGGGGCACTCCGCTTACCTCCTGTAGATATCCTTTCGCCACCTCTTTTTACAACAATTTTCCTCTTATTTGTTGTTGTTTTCTAAACCACTTTCCAGTAGATTTTGTCTTTTAGATCTCTGTCCCTCTTGACCCAAGATCTATTAGCCTCTTTTTTAGTGTGTTTAAATTAGTTTTTTTCTCACCTGTAGAATAATTGTTGAGAGACCCGCCTCCTTGGGCTTAGACTACTGCATTGTTAGCTGTTTATTTTCTATTTTACAGGCCTATATACTGTCATTTGTAGGTTTATTCACAGCTCTACAACGCATTCTTTCTTTTCTCTACAAATTTCTGGGTTTAAAAATTGAAATTTACACACTTTTACACACGCATCCTAAGTGAAAAAGGGCTTGGTTAACACCACCAAGCAAAGACTCTAAAACATTGAAATCATTTTATCCTGCACCTCTTTGCCCTTGTTTTGACATTGTAATCATTTGATCCTGCACCTTCCTGCCCTTGTTGGTATCTTTTTCCCTTGTTCCATGTTTGTGTCATCACCATTGCGCCACCAAGGCGTTCATCACAGAGACTTCTGGCCTTCATCCTCAGTTTCTGATAGGGAGACTTACTTCTCCGCAGAGGATTCGAGTTAGTCCTCAACCGATTCCGTACTCCGACTATTATTCTAGTATTTTTAGTTTTCCTTCCCGTTCCACCTTCGGTTCTCCCCCTTTCACCTTCACCATGTCTGGTACAGGGCCCAACACCGCTGGTAACCCCGACCCTCCCGCCGGGAATACCACTAGTGGAACCGCAACAGAAACTATCATGGCTGCACCCTTGCTCCCTTTCATGGCAGGCCTCAACCTCCCTAATTTCGACTAGTTGATAAACAACCCTATACACCATGACACTAAGTGGCCTGCTATGCCAACCAAGCTCCCTTCAGACATCACAAAGTTTGAAGGTCTTGCTGGAGAAGATCCTTCAAATAATATCCGATCTTTCCACATGTCGTGTTCATCTAATTCCATTACCGATGACTCTGTTCATCTTCAGTTGTTCCAACAAACGCTTACAAGTGAAGCTTCTAAGTGGTATGTTGATCAAGCCCCTTCCTCTCAAAGCTTCCCCTTCATTACGACACTAGTACTGAGCTCTTGACCTCTTTCCGTCAATCATCTGTGATCCGCCTATCCGAACATGTTCAGGGATGGTAGAGAAGAAGGAGCCTATGTCGAGCCCCTACTTTCGAAGACCGTGTCTACATGTACTGGTTCCTTAGGACTCTCTTGCCGCCTATCAGAAAATACGTTGCATCACAATTTCCTCAAACCAAAGAAGCCGCTCTCCAAATTGGGTTAAAATATGACCTAATCTACGCTCAGTCGGGTTATTTTTATACCGTTCTACCTGATCTTCCTAGACCTGGTGGTGCCAACACACCAGGGGCATCTCATGCCACTGATGGTACCATTGGATCTCTCTTTAATCCGTATGCTCAACCTCCCATGGGCTATGGTTTCTCTCAGGGAGGGGCCAGCTCCTACGGCACATTTCCCCCTCCCGATAGCACGTGTCGAGGATACGGCATGCCTCCTCCTTTTGCCCAACCTCATTTTTACCACATTACTACCCAACCTCCTTATTATCCATATCCATAGCCTGGTGCTCCAACTCCTACAGCATTAGCACCTCCTCCTCCCTTTCCTTCTCAACCCCCGCAACAACAACCACCAGCCCCTCCAGGGCAGGTGTACGCACAGTAGGGCACGACTAATCCTCCTACCTCAAAAAGGAAGAGAAAAGGCAATCAAAATAAAGATGCCTCTGGAAATCCTAGACCTAATCAAGGTAATGCTCCCAACACTACTCATCCCAAGCAGGATAGGCCTCTTCGTACGAACAAGCCTTGTTCTTTTTGTGGTCTTTATGGTCATTATATGCATGATTTTCCTCTTCTGCCACAAATGCAACAGCTATGGGAATCTCAAGCAACATTGAGAGGACAGCAAGACATCCCTTCCATTCTTCCCAGTCCTACACCTAGTCAGTTGGTTGTGCTTATGGATCCTTTCCCTCAACAGGGATTTGTGGCTACCCAACCACCTGAAGGATAGGTGGCCACTCAAACTCTTCCATCTGGCTCCCTTGATTACCAGATTTTCATGATGTCCTCTTATCATCCTTCTGAATCTCCTTCTCCTTTCCCTTTACCTTCATCTGGTACTCATGAGCTCCTTTTTCCTCCAGGAACGGTTCCTCCAAGCCTCAACCACCTTGGAGCCATCCTGCCTTGTTATTACCCCTCTGGTCAGATACCGTTCCTAGCTCCCCCACCAGGAGTGTACAATGTACCTATTATGGCCACCCTCTCTCTTCCTAACTTGACACTTGGGATTCCCATTTGGTACCTCGATCCTCCAACTGCCACCCCACCCGGTCAACCTAAACCTTATCTTGTTTTGACCCCGATTCAACTGGTCCCTATGACTTCTCCCGCTACAATAGTGCCTCATTCACCTCAACAGGAACCACCTCTCATTGCGACCACTTCAGGTAATAAGGGAAAATCTCGCAAGAGGGAATCAAAGGAAAAGGCCACCCCCACAAACCCTGCCCCTTCTCAGCCTCCATGACATACCACCCAGTGTGCTTTGTGTGATTTTGTTGGTCATGCCACCCATACTTGTCCGAAGTTGCCTCACCTCAAATCCATGGTCAACAAGACATTTCCAGAATCTGATATCCCAAGTTTATATGTCACTATACCTAATTCAATCCCAAAACTCAAACCATTGCACACAAATCACCCCTGTGTTTTGTGTGATTTCCATGGCCACTACACTCACTTTTTCCCTCGCCTTGAAGGATATCGTTCCTCTTTCAAAGCCTTACGTCAATTCGAGGCCGAGCGCAATGAGTCAACCACTCCCTTATTCTCACATCTTGCTCCCATTGGCATTCCCGCTTATGATGTCGAGATCATGGGTCCTTGGTCAGAAGTCCCCCCTGATGTTTCATCCGACCTCCCCTCGACACACTCCTTAGTCTCAACATTGGTAGATCCTTTGTCTGCTTCCTCCTCTGTCACCGCGAGTGACAATACGCATACAAACCTCTCCTCTCATGAGGAGGAGTAAGGTCACCTCGCCACGTTAGGTGGTTTTTCTTCCATCAGTCACCCCATCTTCTATTACGATGATGAAATTATGGAAGTAGCCACCACTCCTGACTTTATCTATTCCCCCTTACATCGAATTCCTGCATTCAAATCACATGCACCTTGTGGCCATTACATTTGTTGAGAATGCAGCAAGATGATGGAGCTTAGTGAAATGAAGTCGCCTTCACTAAGTGGGCCCGCAGGCAAATTCTGGCGCAAAGTCTATTTTTAGACTATGTCTATTTTTAGACATACGAAGCATAATTTGGGAATTCTACTTGGAGATTCTTGAAGTATGCGACATGTCGGTAAAAATAGATGAGACCCTAATTTTTAGGACCCAGGCTATTTTTAGACTGATCTCCTAAAAAAATGGAAGTCAAATATTATTTACCCTTAATAATATTTTGACTATAAACAGCAGTTTACTCTCTTGGCGCACTTCAGTTTGAGTCATGGAGGTGGCTCATGCAACTGACACAAGGAATCACGTGGTTCCTAGGGTTTGATGGCATCTTGCATGGTTGGCTTCAGTTAGACTTCAGTGGCAGAAGTTTTGGAGGAGTTAACGGGACATATAGTGGAGTTGTGTTCTGTTTGTTTTAGTTGAACTAGTTGGGATTAGTTAACTAACTAATCAACTAGATATGAGTGGAGTAAATTAAATAATATTTAATTTACTAAATATTAACTCATTAGTCAACTCAAGAACACTTGAGTTCACTACAGTGCATGATCAGTTCAGTGAAGACCAGTGAAAGAGATAGATGAAAGGGTAGAGTTAGCTATCAGTTGTAACTATACTGTTGCTATTTGCAACACATAGATAGGTGGAGTAAGTTATGAGTATTGCAAAGTTTAGGCTGGTGGTTTATCTATATAAGGAGGCCATCACCTAGCATTAATACGCAATCAAGGTTGGCTATCAAGTGGCTAAGGATTGGAGCAAGTGATTTGCTAGATCTAGCTTGATAGTGTGTAGCATGGGAGGTAGTGCATGAGAGCTTGTGAAGAGTTTTTGTACCATGATTGTTACATGATTTCTCCATTATAATATACACAATAGCTGGGGGGTTTTCAGCTATAGGCTTTCCCCATACATACTGAGTTAATGTGTGATTGATTTGATGTGCGATTGCTTCTATGTTATTTCCGCATGTGACAATTAATCGTAGAAGAAGGTTATGTGTTATGTATGCAATTCGAAATTGATATATGACCAGGTTAATCTTCATTGAATAAGTGATTTATTCAGCTAATTTCTACATGGTATCGGAGCGAAGTTAATTGTCGAAGTCTATTACGGTGATTGCAAACTTATTTCCTCGGACAGAGTCTGCATGCGGGCCAGGTAGCCTCCCGAATATTCATCCTTCTTTGTAAGGTGAAAGATCTGGTGAATGCCCTTTGCAGTCAATCTCTGATTTGGAAATAATTTGTTTTCAAGTATAGATCGGAAGCGACAGAGCTTGGAGTTTGGAATTCGAATTTTGCAGAAGGTTGATTTTCTTGGTGCCGGTGTTGAAAGATGTCTTCTTTCAATGGTTTGCGACTCGAATATGCTCTTGAAGGCAATTCGAACTATATTGCATGGAAAGATCGAATGGAAGCAGTGTTAGAAGATAATGGTCTGAAGGAGTTCGTGGATGCGGATGTCCCAAAGCCCACTGATGCAGCTCTGGTCGATGCATGGCAAAAGAAGATCGCGAAATGTCGAAGGATCCCGTTGGAGGGCGTCAAGGATCATATTGTATCCAGCCTGCATGGAAAGGCTACTCCACATTTAATGTGGAAAGCTTTGACGGATCTATTCCAGAGTAAGAGTGACCAAAGGAAGCTGGCGCTCAAAGATAAGCTCAGGAACATCAAGATGGAGAAGGGCGACAGCATCGCCGAATACCTCACGAAGTTCACTCAGTGCAGAGATGAGCCGGGAAGTGTGGGGGTGGCTGTCAAAGTTTCACTGATTGCATGCTTAGTTTCAAGTATGCTGGGATCGGTGTGGTTCTTGGACAGCGGTGCGTCATTTCATATGACGGGAGATCGGGAGTTGTTCTCAGATCTGGAGGACAAAGATTTGGGTATGCACATCGAGATGGGCGATGACGGTAGACACAGTGCGACTGGTATCGGTACCGTATCCTTTCAGAGGGAGTCTGGTAAACCCTTTGTCTTAAAGGATGTCATGCATGTACCTGGATTGAAGAAGAACCCGATTTCAGTAGCGATGTTGGAGGATAAGGGTTATGATGTGGTCTTCAGCGAAGGGAAAGCCTTCCTGCGCAGTAAGACTACTGGAGAGACCCGGAAGATAGGGGTTCGAACTCAGAACCTTTATCAGTTGCAGGTAGATGACTGCGCAACTATGGCATGCAAGGCGGGAGAAGTGGTGAGCCGGGATGATGAGGGCGAACTGTGGCACAGGAGATTGGGCCACCTTCACCATGGAGCTTTGAAGATTCTGCAGCAGATTTCTACTGGGCTTCCTAAAGGCACCCTTGCGCAGTCAGATCAGTGCAAGGGGTGTACTTTAGGGAAGTATGTGAAAGCCACCTTTCACGAGAAGGATAGTCGCGCCACGACGATCCTTGAGAGAGTTCACACAGACGTGTGTGGTCCTTTCTCAGTTGCTTCGACAGCAAAGCACAGGTATTATGTGATCTTTGTTGATGATTTCTCTCGAAAGTGCTGGATCTTCTTCATGTCGAAGAAGAGCGATACATTCACGAAGTTCTGTGAGTTTAAAGCACTGGTCGAGAAGGAGTCGAGGAAGAAGGTGATTGCTCTAAGGAGTGATAACGGTGGTGAATTCATCTCGGCTGAATTCAAGGAGTTCTGCAGCGCAGAAGGGATTCGGAGAGAGCTCATCGCACCCCACAACCCACAGCAGAACGGGGTGGCTGAGCGGAAGAACAGAACGATCGTGGGTGCTGCACGGGCGATGTTGCATGATCAGGGCCTACCCCTTCACTTGTGGGCTGAGGCATGCAATACAGCAGTGTATGTGCATAACCGTTGTCCTCACAAGGTTCTTGGCATGAGTACACCAGAGGAGGCTTATTCTGGCAAGAGGCCTGATATTTCCCATTTGCGGATTTTCGGATCTCTTGTCTACATGCATGTGACGAAGGATGCAAGAAGGAAGCTGGATCCAACTGCTAAAGTTGGAATATTTGTGGGGTACATCGATACACCTCATAACTATCGAGTGTATGTGCCAGACAGTCGCAAGACTATTGTGCGACGGGATATAAAATTCCAGGAGGAGAAAGCCATGCAGTGTTCGCTTGAGAGGGAGCTACACTTGCATGCAGATGAGGAGCTGTTAGTTCCTAAGGAGGAGCTTCCGGATGTGGATCAGCCACAAGAGGAGGTTCATGAGGTGGAAGAAACCACCCAGGCAGCGCCAACCATCAGAGGGCGCATGCGCACTACAGAAGCTGAGCGACTGGCTCGGGATGCAGAGAAGGTTGTAGGACCACCTACAGCACAGCGCAGACAGAGACAGTCACCGGATCGGTACACCGGATACATGGCTCTTATGAGTCAATGTGTTGTGACAGAGCCATCCTCTTTTGAGGAAGCTGTGGAGGAACCCGCATGGGTTGATGCCATGATCGAAGAATATGATTCGATCATCAGGAACAGTGCATGGGAGATTGTCCCAAGACCTGTTGGGAAATCAGTTGTAGGTTCGCGATGGATCTACAAAGTGAAGCAGGCGGCTGACGGGAGTGTGGAGAAGTACAAGGCGAGATTTGTCGCCCGTGGCTTCTCACAGATCGGGGGGATTGACTATGAGGAGACTTTTGCACCTGTCGCAAGGTACTCTTCCATACGGACGATCCTTGCTCTCTCAGCGCAGATGGGGTGGCACATTCATCGGATGGATGTGAAGACTGCGTTCCTCAATGGAGTTATTGAGGAAGAGGTGTACATAGAGCAGCCTGAAGGTTTTGAGATCTTCAGAAGTGAGTCGCATGTGTGCCGACTCAAGAGAGCACTGTACGGGCTGAAGCAAGCACCTCGTGCTTGGTACACTCGGATAGACAGCTACTTCACCGGGCTTTGATTCTCCAAGAGTGAGGCGGATCCAAACCTGTACCAGATTGTGGTGGAGGGGAAGCTGTTGATCATCGTACTGTATGTAGATGATCTGATTTTGACTGGCGACGAGCAGTTGATACTTTCATGCAAGGAGGATCTCGCACGAGAGTTTGAGATGAAGGACCTGGGCATCCTTCATTATTTCCTAGGATTGGAGATTTGGCAGCGCAGTGGAGGACTGTTTGTTTCTCAGGGCAAGTATGCCCGGGAGATTCTGGAGAGGTTCAACATGCAAGGCTGCAAGCCTGTTGATACCCCTCTTCCGGGAGGTTGGAGGAAGGGAGATGCTACTTCGGAGGAGGTAGTGGATGCCACTGTCTATCGACAGTTGGTGGGGTCGTTGATGTATTTGGTCAATACTCGACCCGATATATGCTATGCAGTTAACCAGCTTTCGCAAGCTATGGTTAAGCCTACCAAGCTCTTTTGGAAGGCAGGCAAGCATGTATTGCGCTATATCGAGGCAATACTTCCGGACATGGTCTATGGTACGTACAAGAGGATGGAGTGAAGCTTTCTCGTTTCACCGATGCGTACCGCGGTGAGCTCACTGTGACTCAAGAGCACTTTAGGAGGAGTTTTCAGTACTGGGTCAACATTAGCTTCCCGGGCACAAAGCAGTAGCGCAGATCCGTGGCACTCGCCCAAGAGAGGTTTAGCACATGGCGTTAAAAGCCATTGTGACAAGCAGGCTATTTGGATGAGGAAGAAGATCCCCCGCAGTTTGTTCGTTGCATTTGAGCCTCTCTTCTCTATAAAGTGATTTACCGTGATAACCGTAGCCGCATCGTTTCCCTGGGCTAATCCAGTATTTCATGACAGGTCCAAACACATCGACATCAGGTACCATCATATCAGAGATTGTGTTCAGCGGAGAATCATGATGCTTTCATATGTTCCCACGGAGGATCAGGATGCCGACATCCTGACGAAGGCGCTCACCAGGAGCAAGTTCGAATTCCACAGAGGCAGGATAGGGGTTGCAGATAATCCATATCTTGCCGAGAGGGAGTGTTGAGAATGCAGCAAGATGATGGAGCTTAGTGAAATGAAGTCGCCTTCACTAAGTGGGCCCGCAGGCAAATTCTGGCGCAAAGTCTATTTTTAGACTATGTCTATTTTTAGAGATACGGAGCATAATTTGGGAATTCTACTTGGAGATTCTTGGAGTATGCGACATGTCGGTAAAAATAGATGAGACCCTAATTTTTAGGACCCAGGCTATTTTTAGACCGATCTCCTAAAAATATGGAAGTCAAATATTATTTACCCTTAATAATATTTTGACTATAAACAACAGTTTACTCTCTTGGCGCACTTCAGTTTGAGTCATGGAGGTGACTCATGCAACCGACACAAGGAATCACGTGGTTCCTAGGGTTTGATGGCATCTTGCATGGTTGGCTTCAGTTAGACTTCAGTGGCAGGAGTTTTGGAGGAGTTAACGGGACAAGTAGTGGAGTTGTGTTCTGTTTGTTTTAGTTGAACTAGTTGGGATTAGTTAACTAACTAATCAACTAGATATGAGTGAAGTAAATTAAATAATATTTAATTTACTAAATATTAACTCATTAGTCAACTCAAGAACACTTCAGTTCACTACAGTGCATGATCAGTTCAGTGAAGACCAGTGAAAGAGATAGATGAAAGGGTAGAGTTAGCTATCAGTTGTAACTATACTGTTGTTATTTGCAACACATAGATAGGTGGAGTAAGCTATGAGTATTGCAAAGTTTAGGCTGGTGGTTTATCTATATAAGGAGGCCATCACCTAGCATTATACGCAATCAAGGTTGGCTATCAAGTGGCTAAGGATTGGAGCAAGTGATTTGCTAGATCTAGCTTGATAGTGTGTAGCATGGGAGGTAGTGCATGAGAGCTTGTGAAGAGTTTTTGTACTATGATTGTTACATGATTTCTCCATTATAATATACACAATAGCTGGGGGGTTTTCAGCTATAGGCTTTCCACATACATACTGAGTTAATGTGTGATTGATTTGATGTGAGATTGCTTCTGTTATTTCCGCATGTGACAATTAATTGTAGAAGAAGGTTATGTGTTATGTATGCAATTCGAAATTGATATATGACTAGGTTAATCTTCAGTGAATAAGTGATTTATTCAAATTAATTTCTTACAACATTGACACCCAATGTTTGGGTAAGGGGGGCACTCATATTGGAGAGACTAGGAGAAGCAATTCTTCAACACTCTCCTAGTGAATCTAGTCGTGACTATTCTAGTCCCATTATTTTTCCACATTTAGAAGAACCTCTAGATTCCCATATCACTTCAAGATCACTCTAGGGATGATACCCCTCATCATTCCTTCATTTTTCATCAGCAACCCAGTCTCATAGAAATTATGTTTGACCAACCTATAGGTTTTCTGGGAGAACATCAGTTCATTATCCCAAATACTATCTTTAGGATATTAGCACCATGTGTGCCAACCTAGAAACTTAAAGTCCATTTGATTCATATATGCAGTGTCAAAAGACAATGGTATTCATCTATTTCCTTTCTCAAACTGTGCAACCATACCCAAAACAAATGGCGAACCACATCATTAAACTGTGTTTAGATTTCTCTTTTTCTAAATACATTGTGGCATGTCCAAAACATGCTTAGGGGCACCTATGCCCATCAACCATAAAAAGCCCAGATCTCAGCCAAAAACAACACTAAAAACCCCTATTTCTGATAGGTCGCACTGTTCAGGTCATTTCTTGGGATAGGTCGTAGACGAGACCCCAAAAAGTGCGACCTAGACTGTTCACGAGCTCTGGGTACATAAAATAAACTTTCAATCCACTGAAATGAAAGAGTAGGATTAGGCCTCTTACCTACAACTGATAGATCTCAAATTCCAAGGGTCAGTTTATCTGCTACAATTGTCGTAATATTTAAGGCCTCCTCTCCTCACGACATCCACCACAGCTCCACTGGAAAATAAGTGAATCTAGAAGGAAAATGCCTTATTAAAATAAAGCCCGTTATTTTTCTTTCGCTTACTGCGACCAAAACGTAGCTCAATTTCAAAAATCACATATGCCATTGGAAAGATCTCACCAAGCCCTCAAATGGGTATCTATTAGCTTTTTTCATTTTATACTTCACCAGGACACATTTTTTCCAAGAAGTGCCACTTCACCCTTCCTCAAAATAAAATTTCTTCACTTGCAACACTCGTACTGGGGGCACCATGTTGCCTCCATACTTTTCCATGCTCGTGTCAACTTTCTTCATGAGTTACCATCTTGTACTCACACTTTTATGGTCCCCATTGGACCCTTCACATATGTGGCAGCACCATCGAGTCACCCTCGTTTAGAGACTCTGAGTAGAGTTAGCATTGCTTCCATGGAGTCTATCTTGAGTCCCTTTACATCTCGCCATAGTCCTCCATCATTCATTGCTTGGTCCCTCTCTTGTATCGCACATTATGACCTTCATTCCCACTATCCCCTGTCCCTCATGATATTATGTCAGTCGCTGCCAGGTCATCCATGCCATTTATGCTCTAACAAGGGAAGTTGTCCGTTCGCTACTCAATCCCCCCATTTCATCATCATCATTGGTGTCAATATGTCAGTCACTCAAATATTTTCTCTCATGCCTTAGTTGAGGATCCCTTTTTGCCTCACATATGGTGGACCTCCTTCTGTCAACATCAGATCATTCATTCCAGAAGACAGGTCTAGAGGGTGATGTACCTTGGTTCTAGCTTTCACTCTTGTTCGTTGCCTCGGATTAGGCAAAGGGACTCCTCATTGCCCTTTGACTTGATTTTTTCTCAGCTCCAGCTCCTTACAACATGATCGATATCCTTATACTCGATGGTTCAGTGATGCAGTAGCTGACATCGGTGATTCCTAGGTGTGTGTGAGATGTCTCAGTCCTCATGAGGGGGTGGCCCTATAGGTAGCCCCCCACACACTCAGATGACATCTTCATTACAGCCTTCGATACAGCTTCATACATTTGATGATTTCGGTCTTAGCCGCTTGCAGCGCGTTTTTGTTCGCATGTATCAGTCAGATTTTTAGAGCCCTTTCATGTTTTCGAGGGCATCTGGGTTATATTTATATCTCATCTACTCAGATATTATTGTACAAAGTCCTAGCTGTTATCCCAGGCACAATATGTATGTGGGATCATTATCGTGTTATTTATTTGGCTCATGTTTAGGCCAGCATATGCTTCATTATTGCATTCTGTGGTTTTCTGGGTGCCTTATTGTTTATACTATTGCCTCGGCAGGCATAGGTATGCCTCCCCCGCCGCCTATAGCAGGTACTCACTCATCAAAAAAACTTGTCGCACCTGCAAGTCACCTCCTCAGGGTCTAGTTCTTTCAACACTTTGGTTTACCTTATACTTCTCTCTCTTTGACTTCCCCTTCAATGTCTAGTGATTGAGTTCTTACAATGTACTTTGGTCATACGATTAGCTCCTAATGCTCGCACGCTAGGGGGAAATGTGTTACACCATTTTTTGGTCATCTAACGTATTACACTCGCACGCTAGGGGGAAATGTGTTACACCATTTTTTGGTCATCTAACATATTATCATTAGATAGACCCAAGTACATCATGTAAGACCAATTTTACTCCAAGTAAAATTGCTTTCACTATGAAAATAACTTAGTAAATCACCTTTATTAAGTTGTTTATGGTCTAACCAGGAAATCCCATAAAGAAATATTAAATAAATATACATTTGTTTGATTTTCCTCAAGAAATAATCAATTAAACAATAGTTTAATTAATATTTCTGGTTATATTTAACCCAAAACAAGGAAATTAATTAGATAAATCATTATTTATCTTATTATTTTCTAATAATAATTGTTTAAATATTATTTAAATAATATTCTTTGTTAAATATGACTAATTCACCCTTAAATAATTAAATAAATCATTATTTATTTGATTATTACTTAACCATATCCTTAAAATGATAAATAAATCATTTATTTATTTATTATTTACAAATAAGGGGATTTGACTCAAGTCAAATTCCTTTTCCCTCCAACAAATATAATAAAATATTCCATAAAAGTTGGATCTAGATTTGGTTAATAATATTTTAATTATGCACCAATCTCTAGACTAACTCAATATTTTGTTATAAATAGAAGGGTTTTCCCATTCATTTTGTAGAAATTTAAATAATAGATGAATTACTCACCGAGATTATCCTGATTACACACTATTTGAGCTTCATGCATAGTATATAACCTCTTCTACAATTGATCATCAATTTGCGGAAATAGAAGCAGTCGCATGCGCACATTAACACATAATCAAGCACACATATAACACAGTATGTAATGGGGAAAGCTTACAGCTGAAAACCCCCAACTATCTGTATATTATAATGATAGAGAACATGTAACAATACATAGCACAAAGCTCCTCACAACTCTCAGCACTATCTGACGTGCTACACACAAACTAGCTCAAATATGAACAAGTCACAAGTTCAAATCTCCTCCACCTGTCTGCCTGCCTCTACTGCACAATCCAAGATGAATAATGATGAGATCCAAGTTCGAATCCCACTGGCTTGTACTGCGCAATTCTCATTGGCAATCTCAATCAATGTGTGTGCAAATCTCATGCACATCTATAGTCACAACTGATAGTAGACTCACCCTTTCACCCACCTCTAACACTCGTCTCCACTGAACTGTCCATGCACTGCAGTTAAATGATGTATTCATTAGTTGATTTATAAGTTAATAATTAGTGAATTAATTAATAATTAATTTACACCACTCATCACTAGTGTATTTTTCAGTTAGACTAAATACAACTAGTTCAACTAAGTTAAACCGAACACAACTCCACCAACTGTCTCATCAACTCCACCAAACTCTGCCACATGAGTTCTAACTGAAGTAAACCATGCAATAGCTCAACTAACCCTTAGGAAAAGCGTATTTCCTTCTGTCAGCTGCATGTGCCACATCCAAGCATCAAACTGAAGTGCTCCAAGAGGATAAGATAATGTTTATAGTCCAAATATTATTAAGGGCTAATAATATTTGACTAATCTATTTTTAGACTGGCAGTCTAAAAATAGACTTCGCCCAATGTCTAAAAATAGAGGTCCATCTATTTTTACCAACTTGACCAATCATCCATAAATAGCATCCTGCAACTCATAGACCATGATCCATATGTCTAAAAATAGACATAGTCTAAAAATAGACTTTGCGACAAAAATCACCTGTGTGGCCCCCCACCTAGTTTAGGTGATCACTTTCCAACTAGGATCAGGAAAGATGTTTCAGGATGCCTCCTTCACTGTTTCTTGTTGCAATATTCAACACTCCCTCTCAGCAAGAAAGGATTGTCTTTGCATGCGACATGCAACTCTATGCATTCACCCTACAACCTTCACAAGCGCCATGCAACTCCATGCATCTACTCTGCAACTCCTCTGAAAGTAAATAGGCTCCAAAAAAATCATCAGTCTGATGCATCTATCATCAAAGTCTTCAACTTCTGTTGGGCCCAATTGCACATGTCATCAGGAAACCACTGCGTTGTTGAACTCTTGCACCCATGCACTCTGCACTTGTTGTCAACTCTGATTCGCGCTCCAGTATCCAACACTGTCACTTTGATCTGCCTGCATCAATCCAACTGATCATGCTACTGCTGCGTTGTGGGCACCTCGTAGCCAGGTTCAATTTATGAGATCCACACCATCTCATGAATCCTACCCAGAAATATCCTCTTGGGATTATTCATGCATGTCGCCCCACCTCTCACCTGGTGGTATAGCTGCATGCACTCCCTCTGCCCATCTAGCACAAAATTTCTCTTCATGAGTGGTTTCTTCCACTCCATGATCCTCATCTTGTGGCTTCTCCACATCCCAAGGTTCACTATTACCTGCATGCAAAACTTGCTCCCTCTCAAGCATCAATTGCATGTCTTTCTCGCACTTCCCATCAGTAGGAAGCTCCGTAGACATCGCATCTACTTTAAGTCTGTAGAGATTCTTTGCTCGAATCCCAACCTTCTTGACTTGTCCTGTTGCCTTGTGCCAAAGGAAAACTTTCCCTTCACTGAAGACAACTTCATACCCTTTATCCTCTAACATTGCGACTGAGATCAAATTCTTCTTTAAACCTGGAACATGCACTACATCTTGTAAAATAATGAGTTTACCTAACTCCCTCTGAAAGGTTATGGTACCAATGCCGGTCACATTGTATCTTCCATTGTCACCCAACTCAACATGCAACTGGAGATCTTTCTCCACCAAGTCGCTGAAAAGATTCACATCTCCCATCATGTGAAAGGAAGCGCCACTATCAAAATACCACCCCGATCCCAATGCACTAGACACCATGCATGCGATCAATGAGAAGTCTAGCTCAAATTGCAAGGCAAGAGCCTCACCAGCTGCAGCTCCAGCAGCCTGCTTGTTCTTCTTCTTTTGTGGACAATTCGTGGCGTAATGTCCATGATCGTGACAGTGAAAACACTTCACTTTGGACATGTCACACTTTTTACCATCCACACCGGATTGAGAAGCATTTTGTTGTGTAAACCAACTCCAAAAAATAGAAGAAATGAGATATCAACGCCTTAGAAATAATCCACTTCGGGGGCAACCTCCAATACATTACATAAATGAACAATTCCCGGATGATACAATTTACAAAACCTCCTTTCTATATATAGGAGTCCATGGGGCCATAATGTAATCCTAGTGGGCCACAATGTAATCCTAGCCGACCTAACAATAATAATTTAAGGGCACAATAATAACAAAATTGGGGTTACAAGGGTACAACAATAACAATAAGGGGTTACACTAACAATAATAAGGGGCTATACTAGTGATATAGGGACCTAACATGCTCTCTCCTTCAAAAAAAGTGTTGTCCTCAACGTTGAGGAGCTCGATATTGAAATTGTATTATCTCTGTTATTATAGATCTTCAATATCTGAAATTCATCACTAAAGTAGCCCTTTGAATTCTCTTTTGAATGCAACAGGTCTGATCTGATTTTGATTTTCCAAGACAAAGTTGTGTCCAATCTCCCATAATGACCTAATTATGGACTGGTTCAGTAGAGCACACTTGTAGAACTTGCCACGTCTCACTGTTTCGTCCTTTGTCTCTGAAATTGATAGCCAAGAAACTACAGTCCGTGTAATTGCGACCACTTTTTACGTCACTCAAATCCACCGCTTCGCAGAGAGTTATTGAACTTTTCCCACAATCACCTCTTTGAGATGCAATTCGCATTCGAAAAGCACTACCTTCCTTACGTATCATATCTCCAAAAATATTGCGAACTAACATAGTTTCGAACCTTCGTAAAAAAAAAAAAAAAAAAAAAAAATATAGCGAAAAATCTCACTTACGGACCCCGTTTTGGAGCAGCGAAACCCCAGAATCCAAACCTCTCGATACCAAATGTTGTGTAACCAGCTCCAAAAATAGAAGAAACGAGATATCAACGCCTTAGAAATAAGCCACTTCGAGGGGGCAACCTCCAATACATTACATAAATGAAAAATTCTTGGATGATACAATTTACAAAACCTCCTTTCTATATATAGGAGTCCATGGGGCCATAATGTAATCCTAGTGGGCTACAATGTAATCCTAGCCGACCTAACAATAATAATTTAAGGGCACAATAATAACAAAATTGGGGTTACAAGGGTACAATAATAACAATAAGGGGTTTACACTAACAATAATAAGTGTGGGACTATACAAGTAATATAGGACTCCAACTGACTACTCTTGCTCCCCTTCCCCTTCTTTGCTTTGGTAGCCAAAGCACAATTCTCTTCATCAGAGTTCCTTGATGAAGATCCGTCCCTGGTACTCCGCCTTATCTCCTCTTGCACAAGATCCGACCAAAGTCGCTCCCATCCTGGCAATTTTTCCCGACCATTGACAGAGTCCTGATAGGAATGCCAACTCTTCGGAAGCCCAAGGAGAGCCAAGCTCACCAAGTCCTCATCATCCACACTAACTCCTACACTCCCAAGCTCATCCCTGCAATGGAAAAACTTTGTCAAGTATACCGGAATAGTGTCATTCTTCTCCATATTTATTTTCCTGAGTTTATCCTTGAGAGCCAACTTCCTCTGGTCGCTCTTGCTTTGGAACAAATCTGTCAAAGCTTTCCACATCAATAATGGAGAAGATTTACCATGGAGGCTAGACACTATGTGATCCTTCACGCCCTCCAACAGAATCCTTCAACATTTTGTTGTCTTCTTTTGCCAAGCCTCAACTTGAGCAGCATCAGTAGGCTTTGGGACTTCAGCATCTATGAACTCCTTCAGCCTGTTGTCATCTAACACCACCTCCATCCTATCTTTCCATGCAACATAATTCTAGCTTCCCTCAAGGGCATACTCCAATCGCAATCCATTGAAAGACATTTTGACTTCGACACTAAGAAAACACTGCTACAAATTCGAATTCCACCATCTCAAAACTCAACCGCTTTTGATCTGTGAGAACAAAGTATTTCTAGCACAAAGATCGACTATAGGGGAATTTACTGGATTTATCACCTTTCAAAGAAAGGATGGATCCAGAGGCTACCTGGCCCGCTTACAGACTCTGTCTACCGAAATAAATTGTAATCATTGTAATAGATCCGATGATCAATTTCACTCTGATACCATGTAGAAATTTGAATAATAGCTGAATTATTCACCGAGATTATCCTGATTACACACTATTTTAGCTTCATGCATAATACATAACCTCTTCTACAATTGATCATCAATTTGCGGAAATAGAAGCAGTCGCATGCGCATATTAAAACATAATCAAGCACACATATAACACAGTATGTAATGGGGAAAGCATACAGCTGAAAACCCCCAACTATCTGTATATTATAATGATAGAGAACATGTAACAATACATAGCACAAAGCTCTCACAGCTCTTAGCACTATCTCACATGCTACACACAAACTAGCTCAGATATAGAACAAGTCACAAGTTCAAATCTTCTCCACAAGTCTGCCTGCCTCTACTGCGCAATCCAAGATGAGAATGAATGAGATCCAAGTTCGAATCCCCTTGGCTTGTACTGTGCAATCCTCATTGGAAATCTCAATCAATGTGTGTGCAAATATCATGCACAAGTATAGTCACAACTGATAGTAGACTCACCCTTTCACCCACCTCTAACACTGGTCTCCATTGAACTGTCCATGCACTGCAGTTAACTGATGTATTCATTAGTTGATTTATGAGTTAATAATTAGTGAATTAATTAATAATTAATTCACACCACTCATCACTAGTGTATTTATCAGTTAGACTAAATACAACTAGTTCAATTAAGTTAAACCTAACACAACTCCACCAACCGTCTCATCAACTCCACCAAACTCGCCACATGAGTTCCAACTCGAAGTCAACCATGCAATAGCTCAACTAAACCCCAGGAATAGCGTAATTCCTTCCCACAACACAGCCACTTCTGTAGCTCGAATCGAAGTGCTCCAAGAGGATACAAGAAAATGTTTATACCCAAATATTACTAAGAGCTAATATTCGATCGATTCATTTTTAGACCGCCCAAAAAATAGATTTCGCCCAATATGTCTAAAAATAGAAATCCATCTATTTTTCCAACTTGACCAACCATCCACAAATAACATCCCGCAACTCATAGAATATGATCGACATGTCTAAAAATAGACATAGTCTAAAAATAGACTTTGTGACAAAAATCACCTGTGTGGCCCCCCCCACCTATTTTAGGTGATCACTTTCCAACTAGGATCAGGAAAGATGTTTCAGGATGCCTCCTTCACTATTTCTTGTTGCAATATTCAACACATTTTTCACCTTTTGTTGCCTAAAGATCACTCTGGATCTCGACACTTGGTCTGGCTATTGATCCATAATCATAGCCATACTTTTCCATTTTTGTCTGGGTTTTCTACACCATTAAGAGAGAGAAGTTCTAAATCTAAAGTGCTGAGGACTCACAAGAACCCATCCCATTGAGAAGAACAGGGAACACCCTCTTATGTTTTCCTCCCAGGTGCCATTAATAAAAATATTCATTGGATATATTCTTGTCTTGTCTATTGGATCTATGGAGTAAATCTTATTTTTCTACTGTTTAATGTCTTCTAATGCATAGATATAGATTTTTGCAGCATTTTTCTTGATCATCTAATTGTAGATTTGAAGATATTGGCAGTCATTTCTGTTGTTAGGGCTATAAGTTATGCATAGCTAAAGTGGTATTTTTTCGTACACTTCGAATAAAGATTCACACTAACAACTGGCGACTCCACACAGTTTTACCATTACGACTGCTATCATTTTTATGATCCTTACATATCCAGCTGCTTCAAACCCTAGGATTTCTCTTTAGCCCCTTGTTTTTCTTATTCTTGATGTTTTTTTTAGCCCATAAAACCCTAAAACGATAAAAATTCTAACTTCCATGTGTTTTTGGACCCATTTCACACCCATTTCATAGGTGAACGATATCAGCTGCAGCTGAGACGACAAATTTTTTTGAAACCTACCACTGAGAGTGCCGGAAGTGCAGGTCACACCTTTATGCCGAAAACCTCCAACCTGGACCTCCAGGGTGCACTTTACTGCCCAAAAAGTGTGACCTTTCTGAAAACAGGCCAAAAACTGTGACCTAGACTTTCTGCAGGGATTTTTCTAAAAGTTTTTTGGGTTTTGCCGAGCCTCTGTTCAGGGTTGTCTGACCTCCGTCTCCGCCCGTTTTTTACTTTTACTTTTTATATTTCGCTCAACTAAGTGGGAACCTAGCCCCCTAGGGCTTCAGTACCCTCCACTTTTTGTGGAAGAGTGTTTGCTGTTGCAGGTTGTCTGAAATTTCAGAGTCTTCAGCCATTTTTTCAAATCTGATACCTCACCTTCAGATCCACTTCATATCGGCTTGTTATCCATCCAAATCTTCCCATTTAGATTTTTTTGGGTTTTCCATTAGGGGGGCCTCCACTTACCTCCTAGAGATAGCCTTTTTCCACCTCTTTTTACAACAATTTTCCCCTTATTTGTTATTGTTTTCTGCACCACTTTCCAGCAGATTTTGTCTTTTAGATCTCTGTCCCTCTTGACCCAAGATCTATTAGCCTCTTTTTTAGTGTGTTTAAATTAGTTTTTTGCTCACCTATAGACTAATTGTTGAGAGACCCGCCTCCTTGGGCTTAGACTACTGCATTGTTAGCTGTTTTTTTCTGTTTTGCAGGCCTATGCTCTGTCATTTAAAGGTTTATTCATAGCTCTACAACACATTATTTCTTTTCTCTACAAATTTCTGGGTTTAAAACTTAAAATTTACACACTTTTACACACACACCCTAAGTGAAAAAGGGCTTGGTTAACACCGCCAAGCAAAGACTCTAAAACATTGAAATCATTTGATCCTGCACCTCTTTTCCCTTGTTTCAACATTGTAATCATTTGATCCTGAACCTTCCTACCCTTGTTGGTCTCTTTTTCCCTTGTGTCTTGTTTGTGTCGTCACCATTGCGCCACCAAGACATTCATCCCTTAGACTTCTTGGCCTTCATCCTCAGTTTCCGGTAGGGAGACTTACTCCTCCACAGAGGATTCGAGTTAGTCCTCAACCAAGTCTGCACTCTGACTCTTCTTCTGGTCCTTTGGGTTCTCATTCCCCTTCCGCCTTCGGTTCTCCCCCTGTCACCTTCACCATGTCTGGTGCAGGACCCAACACTAGTGGTAATCTTGGCCCTCCCACCGGGAATACCACTAGTGGGACCGCAATGGACATTATCTTGGCTGCACCCTTGCTCCCTTTCATGGGAGGCCTCAACCTCCCTAATTTCAACCAATTGATAAATGACCCTATACACCATGATGCTAAGTGGCCTGCTATGCCAACCAAGCTGCCTTCAGACATCCCAAATTTTGAAGGTCTTGCTAGAGAAGATCCTTCAAATCATATCCGATCTTTCCACATGTGGTGTTCGTCTAATTCCATTATCGATGACTCTGTTCATCTTCGGTTATTCCAACGAACGCTTACAGGCGAAGCTTCTAAGTGGTATGTTGATCAGGCCCCTTCCTCTCATACCACCTTTACGACTCTGGCCTGGGATTTTTTTTCTTATTTCCAACTTCCCCTTCGTTACGACACTGGTGCTGATCTTTTGACCTCTTTCTTTCAATCATCTGCGACCCGCCTATCCAAACATGTTCAGGAATGGCAAAGAAGAAGGATCCTATGTCGAGCCCCTACTTTCGAAGACCGTGTCTACATGGACTGGTTCCTTAGGACTCTCTTGCCGCCTATCGAAAAATACGTTGCATCACAATTTCCTCAAACCGAAGAAGCCGCTCTCCAAATTGCATTAAAATATGACCTAATCTATGCTCAGTCGGGTTATGTTTATACTGTTCTACCTGATCTTCCCAGACCTGGCGGTGCCAATGCACCGGGGGCATCCAACGCCACCGACGGTATCATTGGAGCTCTTTTTAATCCGTATGCTCAACCTCCCATGGGCTATGGTTTCCTTAGGGAGGGGCCAGCTCCTCTGGCACATTTCCCCCTCCCGGTAGCACATATCCAGGATATGGCATGCCTCCTTCTTTTTCCCAACCTCCTGTTTACCACACTGCTACCCAACCTCCTTATTATCCGTATCCATAGACTGGTGCTCTAGCTCCTACAGCATTAGCACCTCCTCCTGCCTTGCCTTCTCAAACCCTGCAACAGCAACAACCAGCCCCTCCGGGGCAGGCGTACGCATAGTAGGGCATAAATAATCCTCCTACCTCAAAAAGGAAGAGAAAGGTCAATCAAAATCACGCTACCTCTGGAAATCCTAGACTTAATCAAGGTAATGCTCTTAACACTACTCAGACCAAGTAGGATAGGCCTCTTCGTACGAACAAGCCTTGTTCTTTTTGTGGTGTTTATGGTCATTATACACATGATTGTCCTCTTCTGCAACAAATGCGAAAGCTATGGGAATATAAAGCAAAATTGAGAGGATAGTAAGCCATCCCTTCCGTTCCTCCCAGTCCTGCACCTAGTCAGCCAGTTGTGCTTACATATCCTTTCCCTCAACAGGGATTTGTGGCTACCCAACCACCTGAAGTACAGGTGGCCACTCAACCTCTTCCATCTGGTTCCCCCGATTACCAGATTTTCATGATTTCCTCTAATCAGCCTTGTGAACCTCCTTCTCTTGGCCCTTTACCTTCAGCTGGTACTCATGAGCATCGTTATCCTATGGGAACGGTTCCTCCAGGCCTCAACCACCTTAGAGTCATCCCACCTGGTCACTACCCCTCTGGTCAGATACCGTTCCTAGCTCCCCCACCAGGAGTGTACATTGTACCTGTTATGGCCACCCTCTCTCTTCCTAACTTGACTCTTGGGATTCCCGTCTGGTACCTCGATCCTCCAGCTGCCACCCCACCTGATCAACCTAAACCTTATCTTGCTTTGACCCCAGTTCAACCGGTCCCTATGACTTCGCCCGCTGCAATGGTGCCTCATTCAACTCAACAGGAACCACCTCCCATTGCGACCACTTCGGGTAAGAAGGGAAAATCTCACAAGAAAGCATCAAAGGATAAGGCCACCCCGACAAACCCTACCCTTCTCGGCCTCCACGGCATACCACCCAATGTGATTTGTGTGATTTTTTTGGTCATGCCACCCATACTTGTCTGGAGTTGCCTCACCTCAAATCCATGGTCAATGAGATGTTTTCGGAATCTGATATCCCAAAGGTATATGTCACTATACCTGATTCAATCCTGAAACTCAAACATTGCGCACAAATCACCCCTGTTATTTGTGTGATTTCCATGGCCACTACACTCACCTTTTCCCTCGCCTTGAAGAGTATCATTCCCATTTAGAAGCCTCACGCCAATTCGATGCCAATCGTAATGAGTCAATCGCTCCCTTATTCTCGCATCTTGCTCCCATTCGCATTCCCCCTTATGTTGTCGAGATCACGGGTCCTTGGTCAGAAGTCCCCCTTGATGTTTCATCCGACCTCCCCTTGGCACCCTCCTTAGTCTCAAAATTGGCAGATCCTTTGTCTGCTTCCTCCTATGTCACCTCGAGTGATGATACGCATACAAACCTCTCCTCTTATGAGGAGGAGTAAGATCACCTCGCCATGTTAGGTGGTCTTTCTTCCATCAATCACCCCATCTTCTATTACAATGATGACATTATGGAAGTAGCCATCACTCCTAACTTTATCTATTCCCCCTTACATCGAATTCATGCATTCGAATCACATGCACCTTGTGGCCATTACATTGACACCCAATGTTTGGGTAAGGGGGGCACTCATATTGGAGAGACTAGGAGAAGCAGTTCTTCAGCACTCTCCTAGTGAATCTAGTCGTGAAGATTCTAGTCCCATTATTCTTCCACATTTAGAAGAACCTCTGGAGTCCCATATCACTTCAAGATCACACTAGGGATGATACCCCTCATCATTCCTGCATTTTTCATCAGGAACCCAGTCTCATAGACATTATGGTTGACCAACCTATAGGTTTTCTAGGAGAATATCAGTTCATTATCCCAAATACTATCTTTGGGATATTAGCACCATGTGTGCCAACCTAGAAACTTAAATTCCATTTTATTCATATATGTAGTTCCAAAAGAGAGTTGTAATCGTATATTTCCTTTCTCAAACTGCACAACCATACCCAAAAAAAATGGCACACCACATCATTAAAATGTGTTTAGATTTCCCTTTTTCTAAATACATTGTGGCATGTCCACAACATACTTGGGGGCACCTATGCCCCTCAACCATAAAAAGCCTAGATCTCAGCCAAAAATAGCACTGAAAACCCCTATTTCTGACAGGTCACACTGTTCAGGTAATTTCCTGGGACAGGTTGCATTTTTCTTCCCAGAACCTGCTACCTAGGTTGCAGACCAGACCCCAAAAAGTGTGACCTAGACTACTCACGAGCTCTGGGTACCTAAACTGAACTTTCAATCCACTGAAATGAAAGAGTAAGATTAGGCCTCTTACCTACAACTGATAGATCTCAAATTCCAAGGGTTCGTTTATCTGCTACAATTGTCGCAAGATTTAAGGCCTCCTCTCATCACGACATTCACCATAGCTCCACCGGAAAATAAGTGAATCTAGAAGGAAAATGCCTTATTAAAAGAAAAACCCTGATTTTTCTTTCGCTTACTGCGACCAAAACGTAGCTCAATTTCATGAACCAGATATACCATTGGAAAGATCTCACCAAGCCCTCAAATGGGTATCTATTAGCTTTTTTCATTTGATACTTCACCAAGACACATTTTTTCCAAGAAGAGTCACTTCACCCTTCCTCAAAATTGAATCTCTTCACTTGCAACACTCGTACTGGGGGCACCATGTTGCCTCCATACTTTTCCATGCTTTTTTCAACTTTTGTCATGAGTTACCATCTTGTACTCCGCTTTTATGGTCCCCATTGGACCCTTTACATATGTGGCAGCACAATCAAGTCACCCTTGTTTAGAGCATTCTAGTAGAGTCATCATTGCTTCCATGGAGTCTATGCCGAGTCCCTTTGCATCTCGCCATAGTCCTCCATCATTCATTGCTTGGTCCCTCTCTCGTATTGCACATTATGACCTTCAGTCCCACTGTCCCCTATCCCTCATGATATTGTGTTAGTCGCTGCCAGGTCATCCATGCCATTTATACTCTAACAAGGGAAGTCATCAGTTTGCTACTCAATCCCCCCATTTCATCATCATCATTGGTGCTAGTCTGTCAGTCACTCAACTATTTTCTCTCATGCCTTAGTTGAGGATCCCTTTTTACCTCACCTATGGTGGACCTCCTTCTGTCGACATCATCTTATTCATTCTAGAAGACAGGTCTAGAGGGCGATGTACCTTGGTTCCAGCTTCCACTCTTGTTCGGTGCCTCGGAGCAGGCAAAGGGACTCCTCATTTCCCTTTGACTTAATTGTTTCTTAGCTCCAACTCCTTTCAGCATGATCGAGATCCATATACTCGATGGTTCAGTGATGCAGCAGCTGACATCGGTGATTCCCAGGTGTGTGTGAGATGTCTCAGTCCTCATGAGGCGGTGACCCTACAGGTAGCCCCCCACACACTCAAATGACATCTTCATTACAGCCTTCGATGCAACTCCATACATTTGATGATGTCGGCCTTAGCCACTTGTAGCGCCTTTTTATTCGCATGTATCAGTCAGATTTTTAGAGCCCTTTCCTGTTTTCAGGGGCATCTGGGTTGTATTTATATCTCATGTACTCAGATATTATTGTACAAAGTCCTGGTTGTTATCCCAGAAATAATATTTATGTGGGATTCATTATTGTGTTATTTATCTGGCTCATGTTTAGGCTAGCACATGCTTCATTATTGTGTTCCGTGGTTTTCCAGGTGCCTTATTGTTTGTGTATGCCTCTCCCGTCGCCTATAGCAGGTACTCACTCCTCAAAAAGACTTGTCACACCTGCAAGTCGCCTCCTCAGGGTCTAGTTCTTTCAACTCTTTGGTTTACCTTATACTTCCCTCTCTTTGACTTCCCCTTCGATGTCTAGTGATTGAGTTCTTACAACGTACTTCAGTCATACGATTAGCTCTTAACGCTCGCACACTAGGGGGCAATCTGTTACACCATTTTTTGGTCATCTAACCTATTATCATTAGATAGACCCAAGTACATCATGTAAGACCAATTTTACACCTGCTAAAATACCTTTCACTATAAAAGAATTTTAAATTACCCTTATTAAGTTGTTTATGGTCTAAATGAAACCCCATAAGGAAAATATTAACAAATATAAATTTGTTTTATTTCTCAGAAATAAATTAATTAAAAATGAGTTAAATTATTTATGGTTATATTTAACCCAAAAACAAGAAAATTAATTAGATAAATCATTATTTTTATTCTGTATTATTTTTCAGATTAATTGTTTAAATCTCATTTAAATAATATTCTTTGTTAAATATGACTAATTCACCCTTAAATAATTAAATAAATCATTATTTATTTGATTATTACTCAACCATATCCTTAAAATGATAAATAAATCATTTATTTATTTATTAGTTACAAATAAGGGGATTTGACTCAAGTCAAATTCCTTTTCCCTCCAAAAAATATAATAAAATATTCCATAAAAGTTGGATCTAGATTTGGTTAATAATATTTTAACTACGCACCAATCTCTAGACTAACTCAATATTTTGTTATAAATAGAAGGGTTTTCCCATTCATTTGTCACCTTTTGTTGCCTAAAGATCACTCTGAATCTCAACATTTGGTCTGGCTATTGATCCATAATCATAGACATACTTTTCCATTTTTGTCTGGTTTTTCTACACCATCAAGAGAGAGAAGTTCTAAATTTGAAGTGCTGAGGACTCACAAGAACCCATCCCATTGAGGAGAACAAGGAACAACCTCTTGTGTTTTCCTCCCAGGTGCCATTAATAAAAATATTCATTGGATATATTCTTGTCTTTTCTATTGGATCTATGGAGTAAATATTATTTTTCTACTGTTTAATGTCTTCTAATGCATAGATCTAGATTTTTACAGCATTTGTCTTGATCATCTAATTGCAGATCTAAAGATATTGGCAGTCATTTCTATTGTTAGGGCTATAAGTTATGTGTACCTAAAGTTGTCTTTTTTCGTACACTTCGAATAAATATTCATACTAACACTAGCTATGCCTGTAAAGGCATTTCATCAGCTCTACTGGGTTGTCCCATACGTTGGCAATTATCACACCTCCTGACATAATTCTTAGCATCATGAAAAATGGAAGGCCAGTAATATCCCATTTGTAGCACCTTGTGGCCTGTTCTTTTGTTTGCAAAATTCCCTCCATAAGGGCCATCATGGGTAGTTTTCAATACTTCATAAATATCATCTTCAGACACATAGCGTCGGATCTGCTTATCTGCTCCTATATGAAAAAGGTACCCTGCCATCCAAGAATATCAGGCACTATGATGAATAATCTTTCGTTGTTCCCTATACGACAAATGAGGAGGAACTTTTCCTGTAGCAAGATAGTTAGCAATATCTGCATACCATGGAGGTTTAGTAGAAACATCAAAAAGATGTTCATCGAGAAAATTGTCTTCTATTGGTGTGCATTCATCATTGTTATCTATTCTAGATATGAAATCAGCTACTACATTATATTTTCCTGGATTATCTACTATTGTAATATCAAATTCTTGAAGTAATAGTAACCATCTCGTAATACGGCCAGGAGTAATAGGTTTATTCATAAAATACCCGATTTCTGCGTGATCAGTATGGACAATAGTAGAGTACCCGGTGATGTAGTGCCAGAACTTATTGATAGCGTAAATGACAGCTAAGAATTATTTTTCTGTCACCATATATTTTAATTCATCATGAATTAAATTCTTGCTGACATAATAAATCGCATACGGTGTTTTTTCTACCTCCTGTCCTAAAACAACACCTACTACTGTCTGAGAAGCATCAGTATGAATGTGAAATGGTAATGCCCAATTAGGTCCTCGAAGGATTGGAGCCATGCACACCAGCCCCTTAATTTTCATGAAGGCCGTCTCACAATCTTCCGTCCACAAAAATTTTTCATCTTTTGTTAGCAATTGAAATAGTGGATGTGCTATTTTAGCAAAATTTTCTATAAAGCGCCTATAATAACCAACACAAAAAATAAAGCTACGTACCTGTGTGGGTGTTTTGGGTACCGCGAAATGTAATATTACCTCTACTTTAGCCGGATCAACTTGAATTCCAGCGGCTGAGAGCAAATGTCTGAATACTACTCCTTCTTTCCTCATCTTATGACATTTGACTATACTCAACGATACATGGGTCTGTTTACATCTTTTGAGTACCTTCTCCAAATTTTCCAATCCTTCCTCAAATGAGTTCCCATATGAATTAAAATCATCCATATAGATTTCGACACTATCATCGACCAAATTAGAAAAAAATCCCCAAGATTGCCCTCTGGAAGGTAGCAGGAGTATTACACAGGCCGAATGGAAGGACCTTATATGCAAAGGTTCCCCACAGGCATGTGAAAGTTGTCTTATCCCGGTCTTCCAGGGCTATCTGGATCTAGTTATATCCGCTCAATCTATCTAGGAAGGAAAAAAACTTCTTTCCAGCCAAGGTGTCCAGGACTTGGTCAATGAATGGAAAAGGAAAATGGTCTTTTGTGTTGCATTATTTAGTTCCTTGTAGTCTACACAGATCCGCCATTTACCATTATTTTTGGGAACGATAACTAGTGGAGATACCCATTGGCTATCTGAGATGGGATAAATGAATCCTACATCCAACAATTTTTGTAATTCTTCTTTAACAATATTTTTTAGAGTAGGATTCATCCTCCGTTGAGGTTGTCTTACAAGGCGGAAATCTTCCTTAATGTAAATATGATGAGTGCATAGGTTGGAAGGGATACCCCTCATGTCGGTATAATCCTAGGCAAAAGCTTCCTGATGATTTTGAAGGACTTTCAAAAGTTTTATAGTTTGATATTTGGACAAGTTCAGGTTGATATTAAGTGTTTTCCCTAGTTCAATCTTGATTGGAGTACTATCCTGAAATGGGGTTACATGAATTTCCTCAATATCATCTTTTGGTTTAATTTTTTCTTGTGTCTCACAGCTCATAGCAGATTCTACAATATCTCAAGTTTGATCAGGGATGGAACTGGAATCATTAATGAAGGCGTTAATGGCATCATCTTTAGTTCTTGTTTTAAATTAAAGGGCCTGGCCAATAGTGAGAACTGGTCTAACATCTTTATTTTCAAGTTCAGGATCTTTTGTAGGTAACGGTTTCTGACTAGGTAATGATTTTTTAGATGGGCTTGTTCCATAGGATAATAGAGCTTGAGATTCTTCGTAACTTTTCCATTTGATATGATCATGTGTCCAGACTGACATCCTATGTAGGCATCTGCAGTCGCCAACCAAGGTCTTCCCAGGATCAATGGGTGGCCACCTACTGAAGATAGGGTCTACAATATAAGAAGGTCCATGGGGTAATGCCATGAGTCTACTGAAATGATGACATCCTCTAATTTCCTTATTGGTTTAATTATGGATCTGTCTGCAAGTTGTAGGATATTAGGGGTTGGTTTAATGTTTCCAAGTCCTAATGTGTTCATTGTTTCAGCAGTGATAATGTTAATGGCCACTCCCAAATCTACCAACACATTTGGGATTTCAATCCCATTAATCTGTACTGTTAGAATCGGGTTCCTGGGGTCTCTGTATTTTACAGGCATGACCTTTCCTAACATGATATTGGATAGTCTACCCATTACATGAATAGTTAATGGATTCTTAGGTTTCCTCCCTAGTTTTTTAGCAGTCTTCTTTCAAATTTTTTGCATAAATAGGTACATCCCTCATAGCTTGTAAAAGGGGTATTTTAACAAAATATTCTACAGTTCCCCTAGGAAGTCAAATTCTACTTGAGGGTTTTTTTTGCTCAAGGTCAATCTTTCGCAGTATGTGGGAGATATCAAATGACCTTGATTGGGAACAACTTGGGGAGGTGTCTGATTTATTACATTTTGATCTGAATTCTCCCTTACTGTTCTTTGTTCTAATTCTATATGTTCACCATAAAAATTTTCTATAATAATAGGTGAGGTAGGCGCATTTACTACCCAGCCACACCGTAGATATATCTCATTGAGTCCTATGGTAGAAATGTTGTAGGATGGAAGGTTCAGAGTGTCTGTTTGTTGAACCCCTTTATTATTCGGATTTGGGTTGGGTTGGATAGGAAGCTGAGGTCTAATGGCTGGGTTTCCTGGGGGCACATTGGAAGGCAATTAAAGATGTTGTTGAGGCATAGGCTAATGAAACTATCCAGTGGGAGGGGATCCATGCCAAGTTTGATTCCATGAAGGATTCAGACTAGCTTGAGGAACCCATTGTTACCAAGGGGGATACTGGTATTGAGGCCACATGGCTGAAAATGGTGCAGGTTGGGGACTCATACTAAAATTATGAAAGTACTGGGATGGGTCCTGAAACATACCTGGATTCACTGCCGATGGTCGAGGTTGCAATGGCTTCTTCTGCCCCATCAAGTATAGCTGGTCCACTGTGCTTTCCTCGCTTGCTCCTTGGAAAACCGCTTTCAGCCTGGGAAAGGAAGGAAATGCACTAGTTGCGTGATTCTGTTTTCAGATTGCGCAGTCTTCCACCGTGTTCAGTACGCATTCCTTCAAAGGGTGTTTCTTTCTACACTGAGGGCAGAATATGGCCATGGTTTTTTCCAACTCGATTTTCTTCTATTTTACCTATAGAGTGTCCATTAGGGCTAATAGGATGCTCAGGATATTGTTCCTTAGATTATCTATTGAGATTCAACAAGACGATGAGCTTAGTGAAAAGAGTCGCCTTCATTAAGTGGGCTCACAAGCTATTTTTGGCGCAAGTCTGTTTTTAGACTATGTCTATTTTTAGACATGTCAATCATATTCTATGAGTTGTAAGATGTTATTTTTGGATGGTTGGTCAAGTTGGAAAAATAGATGGACTTCTATTTTTAGACATATTGGGTAGAATCTATTTTTAGATTGCTAGTCTAAAAATAGATATGTCGAATATTTTTAGCTCTTAATAATATTTCGACTCTAAACATTATCTTATTCTCTTCCAGCACTTCAGTTTAGTTCACAGATGTGGCACAGCAGCTGACAGAAGGAATTATGCTATTCCTGAGTGTTTACTAGAGCTGATGCATGATGACTTTAGTTAGAACTCATGTGACAGAGTTTGTTGGAGTTATAGAAGTAGTTGGTGGAGTTGTATTTAGTTTAACTCAGTTAGACTTAGTTGAGCTAGTTGTATCTAGTCTAACTACTTGATACACTAGTGATAGTGGTGTGAATTAATTATTTAATCAATTCACTAAATAATAACTCATTAATCAACTAAAGAATACATCATTTAACTATAGTGCATGGCAGTTTCAGTGGAGACCATTGGAGAGGTAGGTGAAAGAGCAAGTGTGACTATCAGTTGTGACTATATTGATGCATTGATTGCATCCAACAGTCAGTGGAGATGCCAATGAGGATTGCGTGAGAAATGTTGGAGAAATTCGAGTTCATTCAGAGCCATTCTTCAGCAGGGATTTCACAGTAGAGGCAGGCTAGCAGGTGGCAAAGATCGGTGCATGGATTTGCAAGATCAGGCATGATTAGTGTGTAGCGATTATATTGTACTGAGAGCTTGATATGATAACCTTTGTATGAGGATTGTTACATGATCTCTATGACATATATTATATACATATATTTGTGGTTTTTAGCTTCAGGCTTTCTCGTTAAATAGTTGTGTTAATGTGTGTGAATTTTTATTGTTTCATGTGTGCATCGCAATTGATTTAATTTCCGCATGTGATGATCAATGGTGGAATAGATTCTATATTGTGCATGAAGTTAAAATAGTGTGTGATCAGAAGAATATTGGATATATAACACATAACTTATATAATTTCTACATGGTATCAGAGTGATATTGATCAGAGCAGATTGCAATTATTGAAGTAGTTGAGTTTTGTGCAGGTGGAATTCGAATTTGCTGCAGTGTTTTCTTGGTGTCAAAGTTGAGCATTCATTGAAATGTCTTTCAATGGATTGCGATTGGAGTATGCCCTTGATGGCAGCTAGAATTATATTGCATGGAAGGACAGGATGGAGGCAGTGCTAGATGATAATGGGTTGAAGGAGTTCATAGATGCTGAAATTCCAAAACCTGCTTCTAGCGATGCAGCCGCACTTGACGCATGGCAAAAGAAGACAGAAAAATGTCGAAGGATTTTTTTGGAAGGTGTGAAGGATCACATAGTGTCCAGCCTTCACGTTAAATCTTCTCCATTCTTGATGTGGAAAGCTTTGACATACTTTCTCCAAAGCAGAAGCGACCAGAGGAAGTTGGCACTTAAAGACAAGCTCAGAAAAATAAAAATGAAGGTGACAGTATACCAAAATACCTCACGAAGTTCGTCCACTACAAGGATGAGTTAGGAAGTTTGGGGGTTACTGTAGATGAAGAGGACTTGGTGAGCTTGGCTCTCATTGGGCTTCCAAAGATTTGGCATAGCTATGAGGACTCTGTCAATGGTCAAGAGAAACTACCAGGATGGGAGCTACTTTGGTCGGATCTTGTGCAGGAGGAGATAAGGCGGGGTACCGGGGATGGATCTTCATCGAAGAATGAAGATGAAGAAAATTTCTCTTTGGCTGCCAAAGCAAGGAAAGGAAAGGGAAATAAAAATCCTTCTCAATCCGGTGCGAAAGGCAAGAAGCAGGACTTGTCCAAGGTGAAGTGCTTTCACTGTCACCAACATGGAAATTACGCCACTAATTGTCCACAGAAGAAGAAAAATAAGTAGGCTGCTGGATCTGCAGCTAGAGAAGCCTTAGCCTCTCAGTTTGAGCTAGATTTTTCACTGATCACATTCTTGGTTTCAAGTGTGATGGGATCAGTGTGGTTTCTTGACAGTGGTGCATCTTTCCATATGACCGGAGACAAAGATTTGTTTAGTGATCTGGATGAGAAGGATCTTGGAGTGCACATCAAGATGGGTGATGATGGTAGATACAGTGAGACTGGTATCGGGACCATTTCCTTTGAGAGGGAGTCTGGTAAACCTTTCATATTGAAGGATGTCATGCATGTTCCAGGATTGAAGAAGAATCTGATCTCTGTGGCGATGTTGGAAGACAAGGGATATGATGTTGTTTTTAGCGAGGGAAAGGCTTTCTTGCGCATTAAAACAACTGGTGAAACCCAAAGGATAGGGGTTCGAGTTAAGAACCTTTATCAATTGTAGGTAGATGGCTACGCAGCAATGACAAGAAAAGAAAAAAGAGTGGTGAGCTGGGATGAGGGCGAATTGTGGCACAGGAGATTGGGCCATCTTCACCATGGTGCTTTGAAAATTTTGCAGCAGATTTCTACCGGGCTTCCCAAGGGTACACTTACGTAGTCAAATCAGTGCAAGGGATGTACTTTGGGAAAATTTGTGAAGACCATTTTTCATGAGAAGGATAGTCGCACCATGACGATCCTTGAGAGAATTCACATAGACGTGTGTGGAACTTTCTTAGTAGCTTCGACAGAAAAGCACAGGTATTATGTGATATTTTTTTATGACTTTTCTCGTAAGTGTTGGATCTTCTTCATGCAGAAGAAGAGTGATACATACTTAAAGTTCTGTGAGTTCAAGGCGCTGGTTGAGAAAGAGTCAGGGAAGCAGGTGAAAGCTCTAAGGAGTGATAATGGTGATGAATACATCTCTGGCGAATTCAAATAATTTTGCAGCGCAGAAGGAATTCGAAGAGAACTCATAGCGCCTCATAACCCACAACAGAATGGGGTCGCGGAGAGAAAGCACAAAACGATCATGGGTGTTGCACAGGCGATGTTGCATGATCAGGGCCTTCCCATACACTTGTGGGATGAAGCATGCAACACTATGGTTTATGTGCAAAACTGTTGTTCTCATAGATTACTTGGCATGAGTACACCCAAAGAGGCATTTTCTGGTAAGAAGCCTGATATTTCTCATTTGAAGATTTTTGGCTCACCTGTTTACATTCATGTGATGAAGGATGCCAGGAAGAAGCTAGAGCTGACCGTAGAGGTTGGGATATTTGTTGGATACACAGAAACACCCCACAATTATCGTGTGTATTTTCCGGGGCAGGTCGGATGACTATCGTGTGTGGGATATAAAATTTCATGAGAGAGAGAAAGCCATGAAGTTGTCGCTTGAGAGGAGCTACACTTGCATGCGAGATGAGGAGGCTGCTAGTTCCTAAAGATGAGCCTCAAGATGTGGATCAGCCACAAGAGGAGGTTCATGGGTGGAAGAAACCACTCATGCGGCTTTGCAAACATCGAAAGGCGAAGCGCCGACGAAGTTGAAGCGGTGAATATTGATGCGGCGCAAGTATGAACACCACATCACGAATGTGACAGAACGATCCACGACCAATTTACTGGATACATGGCTCTGATGAGAAAGTGTATCGTGATAGAACCATCTTCTTTCGAGGAAGATGTGGAGGATCCTGCATGGATAGATGCCATGGTGGAAGAGTATGATTCGATTGTCAGAAACAGTGCATGGGAGATTGTCGCAAGGCCGGAAGGGAAATCAATGGTAGCTTCGAGATGGATCTACAAAGTGAAGCAAGCTGCTGACGGGACCATCGAGAAGTACAAGGCAAGATTTTTTTCCCGGGTATTCTCATAGATCGAGGGGATTGACTATGAAGAAACCTTTGCACCTGTTGCAATGTATTCTTCCATACGGACTATCCTTGCGCTCTCGGCGCAGATGGGTTGTCACATTCATCAGATGGATGTGAAGACTGCGTTCCTCAACAAACTCATTGAGGAGGAGGTGTAAATTGAGCAGCCTAAAGGATTCAAAATATTCAGCAACGAGTTGCATGTGTGCAAGCTCAAAAGAGCGTTGTATGGGCTGAAACAAGCACCTCGTGCTTGGTACACACAGATAGATAGTTATTTCACTGGACTTGGTTTCACCAAAAGTGAGGCAGATCCGAACCTATACCAGATTGTGGTGGAGGGTAAGTTGCTGATCAATGTACTTTATGTAGATGATTTGATACTAATGGGTGATGAACTGTTGATACACTCATGCAATGCAGATCTTGCAAAGGAGTTTGAGATGAAGGACTTGGGCCTCCTTCATTATTTCCTGGGATTGGAAATTTGGCAGCGAAAGGGTGGACTGTTTGTGTCTCAATGAAAGTATGCCTGGGAGATAATGGAGAAGTTTCACATGCAAGGCTGCAAGCCTATCGACACTCCTCTTCCTGGTGGTTGGAGGAAAGAGGATGCTACATTGGCAGAGGTAGTGGATGCCACTATTTATCGATAGTTGGTTGGTTCGCTCATGTATCTAGTCAATACATGACCGGACATATGCTATGCTATTAACCAGCTTTCACAAGCTATGGTTAAGCCTACCAAGCTCTTTTGGAAGGCAGGCAAGCATGTCTTGAGGTATCTCAGGGGCACATCTGGATATGGATTGTCGTACAGACAGTCGGATGAGTTGAAGCTGCATGGCTTCATGGATGCAGATTGGGCAGGGAGCCCAACAGACAGAAAGAGCACATCTGGAGGGATATTCAGTATCATGTCTACAACATTTTCTTGGTACAGCAGGAAATAGATATCCATGGCACTCAGTTCAGCAGAGGCCGAGTACATGGCAGCAAGTTTGGCTGCATGAAAGGCTATATGGATGAGGAAGATCCTGGTCGGGTTGTTTGGTTCACACTTATATCCTACTGTGATATATTCTGATAATCATAGTTGCATTAAACTCTCAGTTAATCCAGTATTTCATGATATATCAAAACATACTGACATCTGGTACCATCATATCAGATATTGTGTGCAGCAGAAAATCATGTTGCTTTCTTACATTCCTACGGAGGATCAGGATGCAGATATTCTGACGAAGGCGCTCACCACGAGAAAATTCGAATACCATAGAGACAGGATTGGGGTGGCAGATAATCCCTATCTTGTTGAGAGGGAGAATTGAGATTCAAGAAGATGATGATCTTAGTGAAAAGAGTCGCCTTCACTAAGTGGGCCCGCAAGCTATTTTTGGCGCAAGTCTATTTTTAGACTATGTCTATTTTTAGACATGTCTATCATATTCTATGAGTTGCAGGATGTTATTTGTGGATGGTTGGTCAAGTTGGAAAAGTAGATGGACTTCTATTTTTAGAAATATTGGGCAGAATCTATTTTTATATTGCCAGTCTAAAAATAGATATGTCGAATATTATTAGCTCTTAATAATATTTGGACTCTAAACGTTATCTTATTCTCTTGGAGCACTTCAGTTAAGTGCATAGATGTGGCACAGCAGCTGACAGAAGGAATTATGCTATTCCTGAGGGTTTACTGGAGCTAATGCATAAGGAATTCAGTTAGAACTCATGTGACAGAGTTTGGTGGAGTTATAGAAGTAGTTGGTGGAGTTGTATTTAGTTTAACCCAGTTAGACTCAGTTGAGCTAGTTGTATCTAGTCTAACTACTTGATAAACTAGTGAGAGTGGTGTGAATTAATTAGTTAATTAATTCACTAAATAATAACTCATTAATCAACTAAATAATACATCAGTTAACTACAGTGCATGGCAGTTTCAGTGGAGACCAGTGGAGAGGTAGGTGAAAGAGTAAGTGTGACTATCAGTTATGACTATATTGATGCATTGATTGCATCCAACACTCAATGGAGATGCCAATGAGGATTGCGTGAGAAATTTTGGAGAAATTCGAGTTCATTCAGAGCCATTCTTCAGCAGGGATTGTGTAGTAGAGGCAAGCTAGCAGGTGGCAAAGATCGGTGCATGGATTTGCAAGATCGGGCCTAATTAGTGTGTAGCGATTGTATTTTACTGAGAGCTTGATATGATCAGCTTTGTATGAGGATTGTTACATGATCTCTATGACATATATTATATACAGATAGTTGGGGTTTTTAGCTTTAGGCTTTCTCGTTAAACAACTATGTTAATATGTGTGAATTTTTATTGTTTCATGTGTGCATTTCAATTGATTTAATTTCTGCATGTGATGATCAATGGTGGAATAGATTCTGTATTGTGCATGAAGTTAAAATAGTGTGTGATCAGGAGAATCTTGGATATATAACACATAAGTTATATAATTCTACATTATCTAGTAGATTCCCAATATCTGCTTTTGTGACCCCTCCATCGGAGGTCTTTGATGACCGAATACCCTATCCACTTCTTGCAGCCCCCCACGAAAATTTGATACAGTAATCACAGATAGTTTCAAAGTTTTCTTTCGAAATGTCCCCTTTTCCCACTATATTCAGGAGTTGCAGAGAGTCTTCCCTAAGTGCTCTGAGAAGAATGATCTTTAGAATTTCCTTATCCAAGTCACTATGTCCAGACCTCTGCAGTATGTATTTAAATCGTTCTACACAGTCCTCCATATTTTCATCTTCCTTTTGTGCAAATATAAATATTTCCTCCTTAATGTCACGATACATACAGTAATCTTGGTATTTTTCCAAGAAATCTTTCTTCATTTCTTCCCATGAAGTAATCGTGCTTCCCCCTAAACCCATGAACCATCTCACGACTGTCCCTTTTAAGGTAGCAGGGAATATTTTCAATTTATGAGAATTAGTCATAAAGTCATATCCTCGACAAACAATATCAAAATCAAAGAGGAATGTATCAGGGTCTTCAGAAGAGAGCCAATGAAAACTAGGCAAGGTTGTTAAAGGGATGGGTCTCATTGATGCATCACCTGTAACATTTCCAATGGGAAAATCAATAGTGGAACTTACAGGTGAAATAAATTTTTTCCAATACTCACTCAGGATTTTAACTGGTTCAGCAGCCGGTATCTGGAGTGATTCAACTGAAGATGGTCGCACTGTGCTCCCTCAATCCTTCAAAATTTCCTTTACCTGATCAGAATCATTGAACTCAGCAACAGAAATTTTGACAGCCCTGCCCTAGTCTCTTGGAGACATAAACCCTTTTTGAGGTTCTTCTTCCCAGTTAGAGTTGCTCAATTCTTCTAATCCTTTACTTGCCACTTCCTCCACCTCTGTTGTAGAAAGAACACCTTTTGGTACCATGGATGGAACTAGTTGTTCCACAGACTGCCCTTCGGACTTCGTCTGAACCCTAACCCTAACAGCAGCACGGGATGATCCCTCATATCTAGATTTTTCAATAATTTCCTGAATATACGTCTTCCTTCCCAGATCCTTCCCTTTCTTTGGGAGTCTTCCTCTGCCCCTCTTATTTGGATATTTGTTCATACAAGTTGTGGAGAGGGTTCATCAAAGAAAATCAATCAATCGCTCAGGACCTGAAGTAGGACAGATAACTTCCTCCTTGGGACAAGAGAAGAAAATAAATTCACATAAAACGAAACAACAGGAAAAGGAAAAAAAATCAAAGTTTCGAACCTGGAGCAGAGTAATAACATACCCTCCCCAAGACGAGAAATTGGCCCCTAAAAGAAAACAACAGGAAATAAAAAAAATAGGAAAGAAAAACTGGACTATGCCCAAGACTTAGGGCAAGGTTTTACAAAACACCTTCCCTAAGACGAGGGTTTAATTCTACTGAAAAAAAAATAATACAAGAAACAGGAAAGAAAGAAAGCAAAAAGAAAACACAAATCACTTACGCTCAGGACTTGAAGCTGGGCAATAGATTACCACCTAAAGATGAGAGACCGACTCTGAGATTTGTTGCAGATCCTGCTCTTGCACCTGTTAGCCTTCCCCGAAAACGATGCCAAAATGATGGTGTCCGGATATGAACATAATTCAACCCTTTTTCCACATAAATTATCAACCCGAGGGTGTTAGTTATTTCAAGACTAATAGCAAATTATATGTAGATACAAGGACATGGTCCGCTATAGATCACAGGTTTTAGTCTATAACACAAATATCACTGTAATAGCAATGAAATGAACTGTAGAAATAAAAGGCATCCACAACAATGAACACAACTGTAACAATAATAAAGAATCACAACAAACTCACACTACAACGAAAAGAAAGAAGAATGCATCACCTAATGACAAGAGTGGACCCAACTCTTGGATCAGGGCTGCAGAAGCTCAAATATTATAGGAGAAACATTGATCTGTTGTATATTCAATTAATAATAACAAGATTAATTACAAAGTCTGTGTATCAAAAAAGGTTCCCTGATTCACAGCCTATAGGCCTCTTTATACAATAGTCCTGAAACCCCCAATTCCTCCCAACGACTCCATTGTTACAAGAATATATATTGTTACAACGACAAACGGATTGCCCAGCAAGAAACCATAAGAAAGCCTAAGATAGTGCTGATACACCCATGGCTGTCACATTGTAGCAACAAATAAGGAAAATGCTAGAAATGATGGGTTGTGCCTTGACTTGCGGTCGCAGCACCCCTGTCGTAGCCAAATCTGAAGAAATATAGGAGTTAATATGTGGAAAGATAAAACCTCCATGAAAAATACATCATTAATCAAATATCCCATAAAATATAGGAAGAAGGGTTTTACCTCATGATTTTAAGATAAATAATGGCACAAAGAGATAGAAAGATAGGGTAAAAATGGGAAAGGAAAGTATACAAATCTGGTGCCCAACACAAAACCATAGGCGGGTCCACCAACCTAAAATAGGGTCCAAAAAAAAATTATCGAGCCACTGCCACGGACCCCGCGCAAGGGGCCACCCGCCCCCTACGAACCACTACATAAGGAGAGATGCGCCCGACGCAATGAACAAGGGGGGATAGTGCCCCCCTCTGATCCCCCCGCGCGTGTGGCTATTCATGAAAAGAATATAACACACACCCAACACTTCCTTCACTAGAGCATGTAGGAATTTACAAGGTACGTTCCTTAGATCAAACACCAAAGGTCACCACTCACAAACAGATCACAGATCAGTACAGTAGTATTTGACATGGTTAAAACCATCGAAGAAGGAAACATTCCACGTCCTGAGCCAATGCAGACACTTCAGGAAATTTATTAATATAAAGAAAGAAATTTTACATAAGCTTCTCTCATAAACAGTGACCCGAAAAGTGACCCTCCATGCTCTTTAAATAGAGATCATAAATCAATCGTGTGTTAAGCCACATATAAAGTGTCAGTAATACCAAGGAGAAAATGAAACGTCAGATTACTACATACCTTGACTGTCGGATTATAAGTTACAAAAGTACATACTAAAGAAACACACTTTACTTAACTTTATGCTAGACCAAGTTATACTTAACTATTTCCTATGTGTCAGAATATCCTAACATCCCCCCTTAAGAACAACTTGGGATAGGATTAAAGGATCTACAAAGGTGACACAATAGGAGAAGGAAGGAGGCATTAGAGCTTATCCCCCCCTTAATTATAACTTTCCTGAACTCCAAGCATAGATCGAAGTTTGGTAAACTTTGCTTCCGTGAGAGCTTTTGTAAAGATATCATCAACTTGATCATTGGTTGAACAATAGTGCACTTCAAGAATAGGATCATGAATGAGCTTTCTGATGAAGTCCATGTGTAGCTCAATGTGTTTGCTATGCTGATGCTAAAATGGATTATTTCATAACTGAATGGCACTCTGATTGTCACACCAAAGTGTAGTTGGATGCTGCTGATGAAGAAAAAATTTAGATAGGATCTAACGAAGTCATAGGGCTTCCTTGCTAGCTTCAAAAACACCACGATACTTTGCTTCTGCTGAAGAAAGAGAGATCTCCCTTTGTTTCTGACAAGACCATGTAATAGGTCCTGAACCAAGAGTGAATACATAACTTGCAGTAGACTTTCGATCAGTGGGGTCACCAACCCAATTAGAATCGGTGAAACCAACCAACAATGGAGATTATCCTGCATTTAATTTATCTTCTTCTTCTCATTCTCATAAGTGGCTCATTGATTCTGGGGCCTCTTACCACATGTCCTAAAACAAAGCCATTTTTCTTCTTTAAATGATTTTAACACCAAAAATATTTATGTTGGTGATGATAGATCTCTTAGTGTGTGGGGTCTGGAACCATTCACCTAGATAATGGTCAGTTTAATGATGTATTATGTGTTCCTACCTTGTCCTCCAACCTTCTATCTGTTTATCAGGTAACTCATTCAGGTGAAGGGAAAACCGTAGAATTATCACCTCATGATGTTGTAATTAAGGACCTAAGAGATCCTAGACATATTTTAGCTACTGGAATTTCTGATGATTCAACGAGATTGTATAATTTTAACAAATTTGGGTCATCATGTCTTCCCTTTGTTTTTGTTGGTCATAATGATGAAGTGAGAAAACTTTGGCATGAGAAATTTGGTCACTTAAACTGTCGCTCTCTTCAAACTCTATGTAAATAAAATATTGTAGAAATTATATAACTGATATGTTATACATCCGAGATTCTCCTGATCACACACTATTTGACTTCATGCACAATACAAAATCTCTTCTATCATTGATCATTACTTGCGGAAATAAAATCAATTGCATGCACACATTAAAACCATAAAAATTCACATATACGAACACAGTAATTTATGGGAAAGCTTAAATATGAAAACCCCCAACTATCTGTATATTATATTTCATAGAGATGATGTAACAATTGTTGGGCCGTTAATATGCCATTATTATTATCACTTGTGAAGGCTTATTCCACCCATTTCTACCATTCTTCATCATGTCATTTATTATAATTTATTATTTAAATCCATTTTATAATGATTTATGCTCTTATGAATGAATATTATTTATTCTCCTTTATTTCTAATAAATTGATGATTATGCATGATTTTATCAATGAAAGTTTAATAAATTGGTTATAACATTATTCACCATTTTAGCCTCCAAGATAATTTCCAGATTGAAGATTTGATCATTAAAAGTGCCAACTCAGAAATGCGCTGGAATAAGAAGTGACAGTTTTGCGGTTGAGATTCTGAGCAAATGAAGATGAATCTGGAAAATCCGGAACATGGGTTTTGTCCAAAACGGACCCAATTAACTTTATCAAAGAACGGTTTGCCCAAATTCGGCTTTTACTGATAGAAACGCAGGGTTCTTTGAGCACGATTTTCTGAGATTTGTTGTTGCGGCCGTCCTCCAAATCTCAGCTGCAAAGCCAAATTCGCCTTGTTCTTGTTGATCAAATGGTTAGAAGAAAACCAATTTTGTAATAGAAATCATGTTATACTTATCTTTATTGTAACTTCTCTCTGATCTCTCTCTATTTAAATGAAAACGGAGATCAGAGATGGGGAGGATTGGAGGATTTTGGGGATGATTTCAGATGGAAAAATGATGAAGAATGATGGTGGATTATTCATGATAGGATAGGGATTGTTGCATGATGTAATTCTCAAGCATTTGCTGTTGTAATGATTTCACACTTTAATGATTAATACCTGATTCGGGAGTTGTTGTTCATTCTTTTCATTCTGAAGTAGCCCAGCAGCATCCGCTGGCGGCTAAGGGCCCGGCCTCTGGTGGAGTACGCTGCTGCTACTGTATATTATATTCTTTTGTTTTATGCGTGGTTTGCTTATCAGTTTTATTTGGTAATCTGGTATGTTCTATTATTTTACATCACAGCTCTGTCACGTAATCTCATTTTCTGAGACAGAAATATCATATCGATTTTGCAACGCATTGCTATTTCTTTAAGTGCTGATATAAATGGTTTTTACAGGATACCATTGCTATTCAATTATGGAATGTCTGTGTTGTAACATTTGACCATTGGTATTATTGAATTCATCTTAGAAATTATATTTCCTTGCGATTGTTGAATTTATGAACGTTGCTGCTCCATTCTAAAAGACAGTCGTATTATTTATAACTAAGACTGACAAGTGGATTACCAAGATCAGATTGCTATTGAGGTGTGTCGTGTGTTAAGTTATTATGCATTTGTATTTGACTTTCCATCGTTGTTTCATATTCATTATTAGTTAATGGTGTTCTATTTCTGCGTGTTGTTCGATTCATCTTTAAAGATAGGGGATTGCTATCCGATTTCTGTAGGACATAATTATTGCATTTATTCTTGTAGACTAAGGGGTTGTTTCTTATTAAATTCAGCTGCTATTATAATTTCCTAGTCACTGTTCCATTCCTTATCTGTTGTTCCATTTCCTGTTATTCGCATTATCTTTGCTTTGGTGTGCAGAACGATCTGAAACTGTAGTGGGCATTGGAATTTGCTGTCTAGTCCCCAGATTGATGATCTGTTCCTTGATTACTTTTGTTTACATCAGTTTCCAAAGGGATGGGCTATTGTTGTCGAACCCTTGACTGATACATTGCTTATTTTTCCGAATGAATGATTTAGGCTTCAAGGTATTTTGTTGTTGATTTTCGAATGAATGAATGATTGTCTTGTTCCGGTTTGATTTCAATTGCATCAATATCCAGAGGAATGAGTTATTGCTACTGTATCCTCGATTGATGGTTGTTTGAGTGAATGATTTAGTTTAGAACATTTCAGTTTCTTGCTGTTCCAATTAGATTTTGTTTCCGGCTTTCATTTACTTTTGCATTTTAAGCACTATACTGCAAAACATTACTCCTGAGTAAATAGCCGCCTCAGACCCAAGTACACTCTTGAAATAAAAAGTAGTCACACAGGTTGATAATTAATGTGAAGGTAATTAGGAGTTAAAAAGACACTTTATGTAAATACAATCATCATACAAAGCTTCTCACAAGCTCTCAATACAATCTCCAATTTCTACACACTAATCAGGTCCAATCTAGCAAATCCCATACATCGATCTCTGCCGCCTACTAGCCTGCCTCTACTACGCAATCACTGCTGAAGAATGGCTCTGAATGAACTCGGATTGGTCTAGCCTTGCTCACACAATCCTCATTGGCATCTCCAACCACTGTGTGTTTCAAATCATGCAACATATAGTCCTGTTGATAATCACAACTGCTCTTTCTACCTATTATATGTTCTCCATGAAACTATCCATGCACTATAGTTAAATGATGTATTCTTTAGTTGATTAATGAGTTAATAATTAGTGAATTAATTAATAATTAATTCACACCACTCTCACTAGTGTATCAATCGGTTAGACTAGATACAACTAGCTCAACTATGTTTAACTAAGTTAACGAACAAACTCACCAACTACATCAATAACTCCACCAAACTCCATCACATGAGTTCTAAGCTGAAGTCTCCATGAAATTAGCTGCACTTAACCCTCGGGAATATCTTGATTCCTTATCATCTCTATACCACATCATGCATAGCGAGGGGCTCAAGAATGAATGTGTTTATAGTCCAAATATTATTAGGAGCTAATAATATTCGACATATCTATTTTTAGAATGGCAATCTAAAAATAGATTCCGCCCAATATGTCTAAAAATAGAAGTCCATCTATTTTTCCAACTTGACCAACCATCCACAAATAGCATCCTGCAACTCATAGAATATGATCGACATGTCTAAAAGTAGACATAGTCTAAAAATAGACTTGCGCCAAAAATAGCCTGCGGGCCCACTTAGTGAAGGCGACTCTTTTCACTAAGCTCATCATCTTGTTGCAATCTCAACACTCCCTCTCAACAAGATAGGGATTATCTTCCACCCCGATCCTGCCTCTATGGTATTCGAATTTGTTCCTGGTGAGCGCCTTCGTCAAGATATCAATATCCTGATCCTCCGTAGGAATGTAAGAAAGTAACATGATCTTCCGCTACACACAATCTCTGATATGATGATACCGGATGTCAATGTGTTTCGATATATCATGAAATACTAGATTAACCAAGAGTTTGATGCAACTTTGATTATCCTGACTATACGATAGAATCTAAGTGTGGGCCGACAACCCGACCAGGATCTTCCTCATCCATATAGCCTCGCATGCATCCAAACTCGCTGCCATATACTCGGCCTTTGCTGAACTGAGTTCCACGGATCTCTGCTTCCTGCTGTACTAAGAAACTGCTGTCGACCTGATATTGAAAATCCCTCCGGATGTGCTCTTTCTATCCGTTGGGCTCCCTGCCCAATCTACATCCGTGAAGCCACACAGCTTCACCTCATCCAACTATTTGTACCATAATCCATATCTCGATGTGCCTCTGAAATATCTCAATACATGCTTGCCTGAATTCCAGTAGAGCTTGGTAGGCTTAACGATAGCTTGTGAAAGCTGGTTAACAACGTAGCATATGTCATGTCGTGTATTGACTAAATACATAAGCGACCCATAGCCCAATCGATGGCAGACATCTACTTCCTCCAAGATGCGAGGAGTTAGTCTTTCATCATCCACCGGGACCGAAGAGGAGTGTCGATCGGCTTGCAGCCTTGCATGTTGAACTTCTCCGGTGTCTCCTATCACTTGAGCATACTTGCCTTGAGACACAAACAATCCATCTTCATGGTACCAAAGCCAAATTTCCAATCCCAGGAAATAATAAAGGAGGCCCAAGTCCTTCATCTCAAACTCCTTTGCAAGATCATCCTTGCATGAGTGTATCAACAGTTCATCACCTGTCGAAATCAAATCATCTACATAAAGTACAATGATCAGCAACTTACCCTCCACCACAATCTGGTATAGGTTAGGATCCGCCTCACTCTTGGAGAATCCAAGTCCAGTGAAATAACTGTCTATCCGTGTCTACCAAGCACGAGGTGCTTGTTTCAATCCATACAACGCTCTCTTGAGCCTGCACACATGCGACTCGCTGCTGAAGATCTCGAAACCTTTGGGCTGCTCTATGTACACCTCCTCCTCAATGACTCCGTTGAGGAACACAGTCTTCACATCCATCTGATGAATGTGCCACCCCATCTGCGCCGAGAGAGCAAGAATCGTCTGTATGGAAGAATCCCGGAGCAACAAATCTTTCCTTGTACTTCTCCACACTCCCATCAACCGCCTGCTTCACTTTGTAGATCCATCTCGAACCCACCATTGATTTCCCCTTCGGTCGCGAGACAATCTCCCATGCACTGTTTCTGACAATCGAATCATACTCTTCCACCATGGCATCTACCCATGCAGGGTCCTCCACAGCTTCCTCGAAAGAGGATGGCTCTGTCACGATACACTTGCTCATCAGAGCCATGTATCCAGTATATCGGTCAGGTGACTGTCTCTGTCTGCGTTGTGATGTAGGTGCTCCTACAATCTTCTCTGCATCAAAGTTCGATCGCTCGGCTTAAGTGTGCTCCGCCCTCGATGGTTGGTGCTACATGAGTGGTTTCTTCCACTCCATGAACCTCTTGTGGGTTGATCATCAGGCTCATCTGCCAGACTAATAACCTCATATACATGCAAGGTGTGGCTCTCTCAGCGAACGCCTGGCGGATTTCTCCTCATGAAATTTGATATCCCATACTTTGTGATCTTCATTGTGGAAAATTTAAAAGGGAAAGAAAGCGCGATTGTACCCCACAAATATCCCAACCTCTACAGTCAGCTCCAGCTTCTTCCTGGCATCCTTCGTCACATGAATGTAAACAGGTGAGCCAAAAATCTTCAAATAAGAAATATCAGGCTTCTTACCAAAAAACGCCTCTTCGGGTGTACTCATGCCAAGTACTTTGTGAGGACAATGGTTTTGCACATAAACCGTAGTATTGCATGCTTCAGACCACAAGTTTATGGGAAGGCCCTGATCATGAAACATCGCCCGTGCAGCACCCACAATCGTTCTGTTCTTTCACTTCGCGACCCCATTCTGTTGTGGGTTATGAGGTGCTATGAGCTCCCTTTGAATTCCTTATGTGCTGCAAAATTCTTTTAATTCGCCAGAGATGAATTCACCACCATTGTCGCTCCTAAGAGCCTTCACCTGCTTCCTCAACTCTTTCTCCACCAGTGCCTTAAACTCACAAAACTTAGAGAATGTCTCGCTCTTCTTCTGCATGAAGAAGATCCAGCACTTCCGAGAAAATTCATCAACAAAGATCACATAATACCTATGCTTTGCTGTCGAAGCTACTGAGAAAGGTCCACACACATCTGTGTGAATTCTCTCAAGGATCATTATGGCGCGACTATCACTCTCGTGAAAGGTGGCTTTCACACATTTTCCCAAAGTACATCCCTTCCACTGATCTGACTGCGCAAGTGTACCTTTGGGAAGCCCAGTAGAAATCTGTTGCAAAATTTTCAAAGCACCATGGTGAAGATGGCTCAATCTCATGTGCCATAGCTCACCCTCATCCCGACTCACCACTCCTTCTGCCTTTCCTGCCATTGCTACGCAGCCATCTACCTGCAACTGATAAAGGTTCTTAACTCGAATCCATATCCTCCAGGTTTCACCAGTTGCCTTACTGCATAGGAAAGCCTTTCCCTCGCTAAAGACAACATCATATCCCTTGTCTTCCAACATCGCCACAGAGATAAGATTCTTCTTCAATCCTGGAACACTAACGCACTCCTTCAATACGAAGGGTTTACCAGACTCCCTCTCAAAGGAAATGGTTCTGATACTGGTCACATTGTATCTACCATCATCGCCCATCTCGATGTGCACTCCAAGATATTTGTCATCCATATCAGTAACACAAATCTTTGTCTCTGGTCATATGAAAAGACACACCACTGTCAAGAAACCACACAAAACCCATCATACTTGAGACCAAGCATGCGATCAGTGAAAAATCCAACTCAAACTGCGAGGCTAAGGCCTCTCCAGTTGCATATCCAGTAGCCTACTTATTTTTCTTCTTCTGTGGACAATTAGTGGCGTAATGTGCACGTTGGTGACAGTGAAAGCACTTCACCTTGGACATGTCCTACTTCTTACCTTTCGCATTTTTATTTCCCTTCCCCTTCCTTGTTTTGGCAGCCAAAGTGCAATTTTCTTCATCTACATTCTTTTATGAACATCCGTCCCTGGTACTCCGCCTTATCTCCTCTTGCACAAGATCCGACCAAAGTCGCTCCCATCCTGGCAGTTTCTCCCGACCATTGACAAAGTACTGATAGGAATGCCAAATCTTCGAAAGCCCAAGGAGAGCCAAGCTCACCAAGTCCTTGTAATCTACAGTAACCCCCACACTTCCCAGTTCATCCATGCACTGGACAAACTTCATGACGTACTTGGGTATACTGTCGCCTTTCTCCATTTTTACATTGCCGAGCTTATCCTTGAGCGCCAACTTCCTCTAGTCGCTCTTTCTTTGGAACAAGTATGTCAAGGCTTTCCACATCAAGAATGGAGAAGCTTTACCATGAAGGTTGTACACTATGTGATCCTTCACACCTTCCAACAGAATCCTTCGACATTTTGTTGTCTTCTTTTGACATGCATCAAGTGCGGCAACATCGCTAGAAGCAGGTTTTGGAATTTTTGCATCTATGAACTCCTTCAACCCATTGTCCTCCAGCACCGCCTCCATCCCGTCCTTCCATGAAATATAATTCGAGCTGCCCTCAAGGGCATACTCCAATCGCAATCCGTTGAAAGATATCTCAACTTTGACACCAAGAAAACATTGCTGCAAATTCGAATTCCACCAGGATAAAACTCAACCGCTTCAATGCTTTGCAATTTGTATAGAGTGATATCGCTGCATTTTATGTAGAAATTATATAGCGATATTTTTTATACATCCCGAATTCTCATGATCACACACTATTTGACTACATGCATAATACGGAGAATCTCTTCTACCATTGATCATTACTTGCGGAAATAAAATCAATTGCATGCACATATTAAAACCATAAAAATTCACACATATGAACACAGTATGTAATGGGAAAGCTTAAAGCTGAAAACCCCCAACTATATGTATATTATATATGTCATAGAGATCATGTAACAATCATCATACAAAGCTCCTCACAAGCTCTCGGTATAATCTCAGTTACTACCATGTCCAATTAAGATCTACAGAAATCCCATGCTGCCGATCTCTTGCCACACCCTTCTTTGCCTCTCTTGCGCGATCACTGCTGAAGAATGGCTCTGAATGAACTCGAATTGGTCCAGCCTTGCTCACGCAATCCTCATTGGCATCTCCAATCACTGGTTGTTGCAAATCATGCAACAGTATAGTCACAACTGATAGTCACACTGCTCTTTCACCTACCTCTTCACTGGTCTCCACTGAAACTGTCCATGCACTGTAGTTAGCTGATGTATTCTTTAGTTGATTAATGAGTTAATAATTAGTGAATTAATTAATAATTAATTCACACCACTCTCACTAGTGTATCAATCAGTTAGACTAGATACAACTAGCTCAACTATATTTAACTAAGTTAAACTGAACACAACTCCACCAACTACCTCAATAACTCCACCAAACTCTGTCACATGAGTTCTAACTGAAGGCTCCATGCAATAGCTCCACTTAACCCTCAGGAATAGCGTGATTCCTTCTATCAGCTCCTATGCCACATCTGTGCACTTAACTGAAGTGCTCCAAGAGAATAAGATAATGTTTATAGTCCAAATATGTTTAAGAGCTAATAATATTTGACATATCTATTTTTAGACTAGCAATCTAAAAATAGATTCTGCCCAATATGTCTAAAAATAGAAGTCCATATATTTTTCCAACTTGACCAACCATCCACAAATAGCATCCTACAACTCATATAATATGATCAACATGTCTAAACATAGACATAGTCTAAAAATAGGCTTGCGCTAAAAATAGCCTACGGGCCCACTTAGTGAAGGCGACTCTTTTCACTAAGCTCATCATCTTGTTGCAATCTCAACAAATATGGTGACAGGTCTTCCTATGGTATCAGAGCCTAGACCCAGGTTTGATTCCCCTGAGTTGCATTTGAGGCGAGGTGTTGATTCCCCAGAGATGAGTTTAAGGGGGGGTATTGGAGTAAACACCGCACCTCTATGGAATTCGTAATTCCCACCCCGGGCATCCTAGTTACCGGTTTGGAATTTTACCACCACCTACAGGTTTTGGAGTAGCAGCAAACCTCTTCAGAGAAATGAATAACTAGACATTGACAAGGAAAAATAGAAGTTGCAACTTGGTGAAATCACATAGATAAGAAAAAATGATGGAGAAATTTTGATATAGGTAAGAAGATGTGGAGGTCGAGGGGGTTTCCATATTAATTCATTAGATCCTCATTATTCCTAATATGTGTGACTACATGGACAAAATTGGCCATGTCATCACCGTCTTTAATGCCTTTGAGAGGGGGTCGAGTGGTGGGCCTTCTCCCCTCCTCTCCACTATGAGAATTATTTCCAACACCCCCATTGGATTTTTTTCAAACATATAAAAACTTGATAAATTTAATTAATAAACATATAATTAGAAATTAAAATTTTCATGTATGTATGTATATATATATATATAGATATAGATATTCAATTTACCATATAAATTAAATAATGTTTAATAGCCATAACTATTATATTTCATCCCCTGAGGAGGGTGCCTAGTTGCGAGTGTTCCCATCCGCCTTGACATGATGCCATATCATACATAAGGGGACTAAAACTCCCACTATACTTAACACTTTGCATGTGCTCACTTCAGTTTATCGAAAATGGCACAAAGCTAACATACAGTTAAACATTATTTAAATCTTGTAGGCTACATATGAAGGTACACTAGATCTTAGCAGGAGAATTCTATTAGATTGGCAAAACTTGAGGAAAAAATTGACAATATAGACCACAATATCGCAATTCTATCCTGGATATCAAGCAACATCTCATCCTCTATGAATGAGGGTAATGATCCACTAACACGGATGCCTAGAGTTCCGCCAATAGCTTTTATGACTCAGTAGTTTTTGCTTGCAATGCTAGTAGTCTTTTTTCCTTCTCATGCCAATGTATGTCAAGGTCTAGCATAGCCAACATGTTTTTATAAGTTTTTATTTACAACATGCTCTAGCTAGATGAGGTTTTAGCTACCTTAAGACTCTAAAATTATGTTAGAAAATTTTTGGTATATGTAATCCTAATTTGACGTAACACCAAGTTCCTACTTAAAAAAAAAACAAACAAACTATTTTATTTCAAATTTTAAATAATATATATATTATTAGGAAGCTTACGAGTAAAGACATATTGCAGATGATTTTGTGGAAGAAGACTGAAGTTGACATTCCAAGGATAAATCACATTCTTAGAGAAATCAATTGAGAATTGGAAGCCATCCAATGAACCCCTTTCTCTTTCTATATGTAATTCATACCACATTAAAAATTTAAATTATAAAAATTATAAAACATGTCAAAGAAAAATGTGAGATTCATGTATATGTAAATATATGTATTATTGTTGTTTTAATCAAATTAAAAAATAAAAATATGGAAATGTGAAATTTATATAAATATAAATAATATTGTTAAGGGAAAATAAAAATCTAACATAAATAATAATTTATATTCCTAATTATTATTATGAATATTTAAATTTAATTATTAAATATATAAAAATGTAATATTTATAATAAGCTCTCTTTATATATATAAAAATGTAATATTTATAATATGTTCTCTTTATATAAAATCAATGATATTCATATCACACTAAAATAATTATAAAAAATGTCAAATCCATACACACACACATATATATATATATATGCAATTTTTTGTTTTTTTGTTTTTGTTGGTATAGTTTGAATAAAAAAGAATAGTAAATATAAGATTTTATTCCCTAAAAAAAATTATATATATATATGAAATTGTGATGACCATAATGATGATTAATTTACACTAAAATTTATATGGTATTAGGACCTTAAGAAAGTAAAAGATTAATTATAGTTCTTTAAAATTTTATTTCTATATATAATTAGTGTCCAGAGGAATCAAACTTTAGAGAAAAAATTTTCTCCAATTTTTCATTTAAAAAATTGCATTTAAAAAAAATTGAACTCAATATTGGATAAATCCAAAATTAAGATACACCTATAATGATTAACTTCTAATTGGCAATCATAAACTTTTGGGATAATCTATTTCCCCCTCTCTCTATATATAATTCATATCACACTAAAAATTTAAATTCTAAAAATTATAAAACATGTAAAAAAAAAGTCAGATTCATATATATGTAACTATATATATTGTTGTTGTTTTAATCAAATTAAAAAATAAAATTAAGGAAATGTGGAATTTATATAAATATAAATAAGAGAAAATATAAATCCACCTTAAATAATAATTTATATTCCTAATTATTATTATAAATATTTAAATTTAATTATTAGATATAAAAATGTAAACATGTTATAATTATAATAAGCTTACTATATATAAAATCAATGATATTCATATCACACTAAAATAATTCTAGAAAAATAATTATAAAACATGTTAAAGAAAAATGTCAAATCCATACATACATATATATATATATATATAAGTACATGTTTGTTTGTTTTTTTTTTGTTTTTTTTTACTTTGAATAAAAAAGAATAATAAATATAAGATTTTATTCCCAAAAATACCTATACATATTATGAAATATATGTGTGTGTGTGAGTGAAATTATGATGACCATGATGATTAATTTATACTAAAATTTATATGGTCTTAGGACTTTAAGATATTAAAGTAAAAAATTAATTAGAGTTCTTTAACATTTTATTTCTATATATCATTAGTGTCTAGAGGAATCAGATTTTAGAGCAAACTTTTTCTTCAACTTTTCATTTAAAAAAAAATTGCATTTAAAAAAAAATTGATCTCAATATTGGATAAATCCAAAATTAAGATACACCTATAAAGATTAACTTCTAATTGGCATCATAAACTTTTGAGATAATCTATTCAAAGAAGAGTTTGTCGAAAAACTAAGAGTGTTTATTATAAAACTCCATAGGAAAAAGATCAAATACAAGAACAAGAACCAAATGAAATTTCTTTCTTTCTTTCGCAATAATAATAAATTACTCACCAAACAAAACAATTCAACTGAAACACCTCATATCTTGTCCGTCCGTCCAATAAATTACTCACAAAACACTTCAGCTGAGACACCTCATGGGTATGGGGATCCTTTAACTTATAGTTGGTATCTTATTTAATGTTATAAGTTATTGACTGCCATATCGTCTTAGAAATCCCTTCACATTAATACCGTACAAGTTGAGAAGACAACCATCGCTTCATATAAATGTGTGGTAAGCTAGAACGTCAGCGCCACGTCACACCATAGAGCACACGTTATCCGACGATCAATCAGAAAACTACAAATGGAAAAACGAGTTGACAGCTCTAATCCACCTAGCAGTAGGACACGTCAATTTTTCAAGTTTCGATTATAGTCCCCGCTGGCAAACAATACGCAATCTGAATAATAAAACAATTATCCAATTTACTGGATAACCCGAATTGTTTGCATAAGGTGTTTGAACTAAAAAAATATTCAATTTAATTAGATGTACTGACAAGGTGTTAATGTGTGGGATTGTGTTGGAACGGAGTGCAGTTTACGTTTCAGAACTTTTAAATGAAGTAGATAAGAACAGAAATTTAAGATATTTTGGTGTAAATTTTTCTTATATCGCCTAAAATTTCGTTGAAAAAGATATTTTATTACTAAAATTTTAAAAATAATATGTATAGATAACAGAAGTGATCCTTGCTATATAATTCTGATTGATATTATAATATTTAATTGAATTGAAAACCAAAAAAACAAAATGAAATTGAAAAATCTACAAAAACTAAATAGTGTTTTTTTGTAAATAATTTTTATTTATTTTTTCAATTCAAACAACTCACTCAGGAGTCAGTTGGCTCCAATGTTAAATGGAATAGCTATCTGATTATGTAAGATTTAGTCAAACCTTAAAACCTGATAAGACATTTTTTATTCCTATAAAATGTTTATTTTTTTTAATATTTAGATGCTAGAAAAAATTCTGTCTACAATAAAATGTCTTTAATAATTTAAAAAATACAAGAAGAAGAAGAAGTAGATATTTTAATGTTTATGAGGCTAAAAATAGTCTATGGGACAGGTTTTTTCTCTATTTGACTTTTGTATTTCGCTCTTTTTCTGTGTAGTTTTAGAATAAGTTTGCTCAACTTCTCAACAAAGCCCTTGCTAAATATAATATCTCAAAAGCTAACTGCCAAAATATTTGTATACATTTCTCTGCTATCTTCAAAGACCTGATATTCTAAAATGAAATGATTCACAGCTAAAAAAAACACAGAAATCTATAATAATAATAAATAAATAAATAAATAAAAAAAACAAAAAACAAAAAACAAAAAACATTCACAGTTGAAACAGAGCCTACAAAATATGAATAAAAAACATGATTAACCAGTTTTAACTAAACCTTCTTTGTTTTTTAGCCATCAAACTTCCTAATCAAAAATAACTTCCCCACGCTTAATCCCTCCCAAGCTTATAACTCCAAGCATGCAGAATCCGCAACCAACCCAACGGACAAGCTACGTCACAGTACAGTTATATAAGTTATTGGATTGATAAATGGTGTGTCATGTGTTTGGGTCCCAGACATATATGGCCGGTATAATTCTCGCATCCAACGTCAATGAATTGCGGCCCACCCGGCATTGGTCAATGGCAAGTTACATCCAGTATGTAACCCAATGAACATATAGATTTTTCAGGGATTTTTCAAATCCGGTGGAGTACGCGACTCTCGAAAGGCAGAGATATGGATACTTTTTTCAATAATCATATTGCTTTCAGGAAAAAAAACTTCTCTGATGGCGATTGATTACTGTTTGTACGATGGATAGAAAAAATTCCAAATGGTGGATCTTGGGCCCTTGAGTGTTTTATTGGGTTACGCAATAGTTAGGGTTGTAGAAGTGCCTAGAAGTTGTTGGACTTGGTCAGTTTGGGTTTTAATTACATTGTTGAGTTCACCAGGATTGGGAATTGAGAGGACTGGAGGGGTTCCATTCTGGGTTCTCATGGTGGGAAGAGCATGCCCTTAGTGAGGTTTATGCTGCGATCCTTCTCTTTCCCCTGTTCTTCCAATGGCACTGCAACAATAAAGAATATCAGTGTCTTCGCTGATGATAATTTCAGGTTATGCAGAAATATGTGTATGGATGATTTGCATCTCTTCACATACAGTGCAGAGAGTCTGAATAAGAGATCTGAAATTAGAAGAAATAGTTATTCCACCATTGAATCTTGATTGCTCAATGTTCTGCAATTCTATAGAGTCAATGGATAATTGTATAGGAGCTGATTCTGCATGTTTTCTACAGACAAACATGATGTTTTTCATAGAGAAATCATCATCATTGTCTCTTGCCAGATCTATGCCATCTACTTTTAGATTTTCTGATAATGGACTAGAATCACCCACCTCACAACAACAAATGGATTGGTTGCCTCAAAGTTTAATTAGAGTTAATAAGGATGAGAAGCTCTGCCCAACAGATGAATTGGGTAAAAATGAATGCACAGGCATAGAGGAGACTATGCAGGATGGCAGAGGTAAGACTGATTTTTCTTCAGATTTTATGTATGATGTGGGGTGTAAGGTAAAATGTGAAGGAGGTTTGATTTTTATGAACGATGGTGAACCAAGAGGGAAACGGCCTGCACCATGTTTGTTAGACAACTGTGTTGACCTAGGAATGTGGCGAAGGCTTGCATCATTTGAAATTCAGTTTGGGTTGGACAGAATGCAGTCTTTGAGGTTGGGTTATGGTTCCAACTGGAATTGCTGTGCAGGAAAGCCTGGATTGAATTCAGACAAATTTTCAAAATATTTAGTCGCAGACATTAATGTGGCTAAGGTCTTGGACAGCGCGAAGAGAAGTGTTGTGAAGCTCCTCTCCCTCCAGGACGACCTTGTGTCTTCTGTTGACATTGCATTGAATTTGGGTTTGTCATCAACATGCACAGCTACTGATAAGAGTACTGTCCATTTGTGGGATATTGAGTCTGGTAAATGCTTGAATAAAATTATGGTAGATGACTATGCCATTGTGGGCAGTCATATTGGGAATATCCCTGGATTTCTATTGAACGGTATTATGTTGAGAAGGGAGAAGGCTTCATTGTTCTTGTGGGATCCTAGGGACTTCTTCAAGCCTTTAAATTTCCCTGTGGGAAATATGTTCGCATTTCACAGCATACAGTTGATTGACAATCAGATTTGTGTATCTGATTGTTTTAATGACAGCCTTTTTGATTTAAGGATGATGGGTTCCTCACCCGTTGAAGTAATCAGCCCTGCAAAGCTGTCTTCTTCTTTTATGAAAGAAGGAAGTTCCATGACAATAAAGAATACTAATTGTTTGGAAGATTTGATCTATTTCAGTCATGATGACCAAGAAAATGAAGATGATAATGAGTTTTATGAAAGTGCTGAATATGGAGTTGTAGATTCTGAAAGAAGCTCAAGGTCTTGTCTGGTTGAGCAAATTGCAGGAGCCCTCCGCCTGATTGGTGTATATTAACCAATAAAGCTGTTACAAGTTTGTTGTGGTTGAATTATATTTCATGGCCTTTACTGTAATTAAGATGCAGCACTCTCTCAAATGGCGATCTGCAATTTCACCAAACTAAAATTTCTTTCGAACATATACTCATTATCACAGTGTTTATCTATATTCTGAATCAGTTTTTGGAATTTGTCCTAGTGGGCTTAAAGGATTAAAATTTACTGCGATTGCTAATGTCATTTATTGTAAAAATTGTACTAGTTTCACTGCCATTCAGGGCGTTCTTCCACAATTTTGTTTTCGAAGTTTCCTCAGTTTCATCCCAGAAAGGTTCAGTTTTGAAAATCTTCATGAGCTTCACAATAATTGGGAAAGAAAATCACGATTTTGTTTTCAAGGGTTTCTCAGTTTCATCCAGAAGGTTCTCGTCGTGGTAAAAGTTTCATCCTTGCTGTTTCTACAGCAGCTATGTGATGATTGATTATGTACTGCTATATTTTCACCTAATATACAGCGTTTTTTTTCTTCTGAACCAAAAAAAAAGTTTTGAAAATCATCATAACCATCACAACAATCGGAAACGAAAAATTACTTCCACGGTATATGGAATTAATATTGAAGAATATGCTCCAAAATTTTTGGTAAGGGGGAACGTTCCAGAATATGTTATCTTTATTCCGCAGAATGATAAAGATTTTGGAATCAATTGTAACTTGTAAGTCAATTAATTTATTATTGGATTGTCAATGCAAATGAGTTCGGAGTTGGGTTTAGACTAAACACTACAACATTAAAATATAGATACCCGAGCTACAACAATAGCTTCTGCATTGAATTACACTACAACCGTGTTTCGGGTCGACCGAGAAACTGTAGATTTTTCGTTCGATTATTTTCTAGCAGTGATTTATTAATTTCACCGTAATTTGTTATCGAATAGTCTTTAGTTTGATTTTTTGAAAGTTTTTACGGTGACTTTTTACAATGTAATTTCTCTAAATTCTGGCAGGAATTTATTGAAAAGAGAAGTTTGATTGCTAATTTTGCACAATGGAAGTGCTCTAGAGGTTTTTGAGGGTGCTGAATCCATATATAGAGTCAAAAAACCAGTGTGAATAACAAAAACCAAAAATTTACCTCAAAAAATTTCACCGAAACTTCAAAAAGTGGCACTAAAAACAACTCCATTTGTTATTTTCATTAATTATTATTGATAATGATAATAGTGATAGCGATAAATTAATTTCATGATAATCTATGGTTTTCAACCTCATAATCATACTCATCAATGATATCAAGATGGAATATCTAATATTCGACTTGTTTTGACCATTTTTTTTTTTTGTGCATTAGAGCTAATTACTTATATTATAAAAATAAAAAAATAATCATCATAATTAGGTGTTTTTATTAATTATTGATGAATCAAATATTGGATATGGAATAATATTATAGGAAAACTTGATATGTAAATTTTTCATACTATCTTACTATTTTATTTAAATTTTAAATTTTTAGTTTATTTTAAGAAAAAGGGTTATCAAAGTTTCTTTCATATTCATCATTTTATATTTTTTATCTAATATCATTATCATATTTTTCTTGTTGAGAGTTTTCCAACGATGTAAATTTATGACTAAAAGTTATGACTTTCAAAAGTTTTGTTAATTTATTCGATATCCGTAGCTAAGACGTTGCGAACTATTCATGTGGTGTCACCACACTCTATCATGCCATATGTTATTTGGATTACACTTGACAAATCAACGGCCTCAACATATTCGCAATAGGGAAAATTCTCAAAAAGCCTTCTCCTACCAAAAGTTAGATCTTTGGATTATCAAAACTTGGGTCCACTCTCTGTCAAGTAATGAGAATGCCTAACATTGTGCCAAATAATAGATCTGCATCTAGGAAAAACCTTACGATGTGTTTCTTCAAAGAGTCATATTAATGGATTATAGATCTAATTAATAAATTATCAACATATGATGGGAAGTATTAACAACAAAGGCAATTTGTTAGATCCCTATAGTACTAGTGTATTCCTTTTATTGTTATTATTAGTGTAGCCCCCTATTTTTATTGTTGTGCCTATGTATCCCCCATGTTGTTACTATTGAGCCCAATAGAAGCCCACTATTGTTATTGTTGTGCCCTTACATTATTATTGTTATGCGGGCTCTGATTATATTTTGCCCCCTTAGACTCCTATATATACCAATGAGGTCTTATCATTTGTACCATACAAGAATTGTTCATTTACGTAATGTAAAGGAGTTCCCCCCATCGAATATGAAATTTTTTAAGTCGTTGATCTAGCTTTTCTTCTGTTTTTTGAGCTGGCTTCTATAATATTCCTAAATTAGCTTGCAGTTAATAGGAATATTAATTTTTCTTTTGAAATCTAGATGGATGAATAATTGAGTAAGGAGGCCCATAATTTGCTCAAGTATGAATAAAAATCCCTCATGGTGTGAAAAGGGATCATGAAATAACTAGATCAAGCATCCACATGTGTGAACCATGTCTAAACTATGTGGACAAGGTCCAGTTTGACCAAGTCAACATCATTTATTCTCAAAGAGTGGATCCTAAATAAAGACAACTCAATGTGAATGGAAATAAAGCTAACCAGTTAAAATGAAGACACCTTGAGTGTGAAAGAGGTTAATCACTTGACCAAGTCAACCATGACCATATCAACAACGCAGTCTAGATGCATTGAACCTCTTGGAGGGGCAGCACAGTTCGAGAAGGAGGTTTTACATGTGAAAGAGGCTAAACTAATGAAGTGGTTTAGGGTTTTGACAAGACTCCAATCTTATAAAAGGAGGAAGAGAGAAACAAGAGAGGGTTGTTGAAGATTATTATTTCTGAAGGTATTGTCTACTCAAACATCCCTTGTTGGGTCTTCTTGTTCAGTAATTCCAGCTCCTTCCTTGAGCAGCGTTTGGAGGAGACTTGTGCTATATTTTCCAAATCATGCTTTCAAGCCAAGCTTCACCTTACACCTACAACGTTAATCCTGTTGAGGGTTGGGTTGTCGTTGTGAGTTGCAGCAGTGGAAGACACTAGATTTGATTAGATCTAGCCTATACTAGTGGCTCTTTTCAGTGAGTGTGTCTTTTAACCTCCTGGAAGAGTTCATTAGCTGATTGTGCTTCAGATCTACATCTTGGCATCAGGCCAAATCATTCTCAGAGGCTACAATGCAGTTTCTGTCCCTAGACTGCGTTATTTTCAAAGGAGAAGTTGTAGGGTGTTTTGTCTGCATTTTGGAGGAGAAATCTCTGGTGTTAGGAATCTTCTTCTCACTGTGGTGATCCATGTATTGGGCATCCAATCCATGTTTGTTTCAGATCTGATTTTCTATACCATTGTATTATTCAAAAATTTCTAAATCATTCTGCAGAATTGCAACCTTAGATCTCAGATCTACTCTCTGTGCTTCGTGTTTTGCACAAAACCACAAGGGGAATGTATAGATCAGAATTTCTTTACACAGATCTGTATTAGATCTAAATTTTTATGTACAGATCTGCTCTAGACCTGAATATTAATAAACTGCTTCTTCAGCCCCTAAAAATAACACTGTCATGGTTATGCAATCTTTTCTTATTGTTGTAGCACCTCATTTCTGAGGATTTTTCCTGTATTGTCTCATTCTTTCTCTTGTACAATATATGAGCTGTAATGTACATCTGATTTGCTATTATACATCTGATTTTTGAACTTCCATATTAGCCTCCTATTGTGCTTCAGTGGATTTGCGTTATTTCTGAAGCAGTCCTTTGCATATAGCTGCAACCCATCTCTTTGGGTGATTTTCAGCTAGACTAGTTTGTGGGAGATCTGTTTAACCCTCTTAGTCTGATTTTTTTTTTCTCTCCTTTTGGATTTAGATCTTAGATGAGCTAATCTAAGGGATCCATGAGCTGCAAACTCATTTATATGCACAGAATTCTCAGAAGTGCATTATTTTAGCAAGCTTGTTGAACTGCTCCATATTGGGAATATTACAATGGTATCAGAGTAAGATCTTTGGCTCAGCGTGTGGGCTTCAAGACAAAGTGATGTAAAACAAGGAGAAAGGTCATAATGATTAATAATATGAGTTTACTCTCATCACTTTTCAGAGCCAGTAAGAACCTTTCCAAGGAGGTTGAACAAGAAGAAGGAAGAAAGAGCAGTGAAATTCCTAGAAAGTTTCAAGAGCAGGAAGATCTTCCGATCAGATCTACAAGATCTATACATGAGGGAAATTTTGAATCCTCATCTTATGTATATGTGCACTCGGCCATATCACCAAATCTTCAGCGTTCTGTATGTGATTTCTTCATGAAGACGAAGAAAGGAGATATATCTGAGAAGGAGACTCTTGGTGAGTATTTGTGGGAATATGAAGCTCAATCCAAGGAGTTCAAAGATAACTTGAACTTCCAAGGGTTCTGTAAGGTCAAGGAGAGCAAAGGCACAAAGGAGGAATATCATGGTATAGGTAGATTCTATCTATCTACCTTTGATGGATCACCTAAATGTCCAGTTAGGGTTTGGGTGGAGGATTTAGACAACTTTGTGCAACAACATCAAGTTTCAGAAATTGAAGCCATCAAAGTGGCAACACTGCATTTTTAAGGTAAAGCATATGCTTGGTGGTTGTTTGAATCTTTTTCCTTAAGGAATGCAAATACACCTACTTATGCAAAGTTTATTGAAAGATTAGTGGAAAGGTTTGATGAAGCTCCATGTGTAACATCTTCTGTTGACACTATCAAACCATATCAGACAAATCTTGCATGAGTTGGGAGGGTCTATGAATCCAACCCCATTTCTAAAAACCATGGAAGAAGGTGTAAGTTTTTTTGATGCCTTGCCAACAGCAAGATCTCCTGTGGATGAAGGGCTCTCTTCTCAAGGGGAAAGCATGAAGATTCCTCCTTCAATAGGTGACCAAGATCTAAGGTCTCTTATTGATGATGAGGTAATTTCAGTGATTGAAGAGGAGGAGAGGAAGGTAGGAGATAACACACTCATGAAAATGGCACCTCAAGCAACTCATGAAGAGAAGGATGTAGCACTTGCTCCAAGGAAAGAAACTCTTGCACACTTGCAAGGAGTTCCACAAGGTCTCACACATAGAGCTCTTGGCATAACACATGAGCAGCATGTACCATCATTGTCAAATGATGAGATCTTGAAGATAGAAGGAGGAAAAGAGAAGGAAGGGCATCACAAGATGAAGAGCATGGATCCTTCTCTGTTTCAAAGCTTGGGAGCACGAAGAAGGTAAGAGGACCTATGCAATAAAGGTAAGGGAAAATCTGTCTACCTACATCCACATTCTACTCTGTGCCTTGACACCTCTTTGCAAGGAGGTATTTTACCAGGAGCACCTCTTGATGAGAGAAAGTCTAAAGTGTTCTCTCAACTATGGGCATCATATGCATACTTGGATAAGGAGGGAGCCTTGGGAGAACCCAACATAGCGCAAAGAATCTCTCATGAATTTAGAAGAGAGATGAGCAATTTCCTGAAAGGGGCATTGCTAACTCCCACTCAGATATCTGCACTGAGAGAGGAGAAATCATGATGCAGGAGCATTAGGCTCAAGAAAATTCCTTGTATTTTAATATACTTGGGGGTTTTGTGCTTTCAAGGGAGTTGGTTTCTTATGTGATGTTTTGAGTGATTTTAATAAGAATTAATTAAATATTGTGAGGAATTTTGTAAATGTTCTCGAATGTTGGAGAACATGAGAGAATTAGGCTAGTTGAGATTGCATAGGGATTGAGAGATTTAGGAATTAATGGTAAATCCTAAATTAGAATTGGTTTCATGATGTTGTGATCAAAGAGGATCCTTAGGGTTAGTTGAGGCAAATTAGGAGTTAGAGGATATTCAAGGTTTGTTGAGAGGATGAAGGATCTGACACCAAAAATAGTTTTCAGAACCTTTTGTATACAAATGAATAAGCCTCAAGACATTAAAAACATAAGGTAGAATAGAGATAGAGAGGTAGAGTTTGAATTGTAAGCCTACGGGAAAAATAGGGAAAAGGCCACTGATACAAAAGATCAGGCCAGAGGAAGAATTTCCTATGTAATTATTGTGTGTTAATACAAAGAACTCAATTTTCTAAGTTCATATTTCATTTCTGAGTTATATGGGGTGAAGGTGAAATTGATAGAATCAAAGGAAGTCCGTCGATTTTATATTGGGTTACAGGATTGTTGATTGTATGAGTTTGTGTGTTTAATATTGAATTGTGATTGTGAAATTGTGTGTATCAATCACAGAATGGATCAATAAGACGGAAGAAGAAATGATCTCTCAAATCGATATCTTGAGTATATCGTTTAAGAACCAGCAATCAGAATAGGAATCATATGTTTCAAATGTGTATCGATCTTATCCCCTTAAATGGAATTTCTGTGGTTACCAAATAACCAGTGATGATATTTGGATGACGGGTGTTATGAAGGAAAGGAGTTGAATTCAATCGAATTCAGTTGTGGGGGCTCTATGCAAAATAACCGAATGAAATGAAATCCATTCTATGAAATACCACTGATCTAACCCTGTGCAAGGAATCATGGACAGAAGACAGAAAACACAATAGGAGTGGAACTTCGAAGGTGCAGAGGAAGCGTGGCGAAACTATGCGATTGGAACCGTGAAGTGGTTTTGAAAAACAACAAATGGTTTTCGCGTAGGTTTGGAATGGTAAACGGTATTGAAGAAATCTACGCAATAGACCTCTGGAAGTGACACATAGCATTGACGGAATTTCAACACCGCCGATTTCGCGTTGCTTTGGAGCAATAAAATGCTAGGGTTAATTGAATGCGATATTCGTCCGATCATAGACATCGGAGATCCGATGGTGTTCGCACCCAAAGTTGCGCAGAGGTTAATGAAGGTGTGGACCGACAGTGGAAATAGGTAAGTTGTAAGTGTTGTGGGACCCAGATATTATTATTATGTTGGTTCTTTGGGTTTTACCCAAAGTCAAACTTTTGAATCAATAAAATGTTCATGTGGGCTCGAATATATGATGGTTGGTAAATGTGGGCCGAAATTTTATATTGTTATTGTTGGCATCTTTGGTAATTTTAACCAAAGTCGATATATTTATTTGAAGTTCATGAAATGGGTTTTGATATATGGTTTATAACCATAGGGTATAAGACAAGGAAACAACTTCCGCTTAAGATTATTTAAAGTCATAAAAGGTTTAGACTTTAGATTGGAGTAAATAAGAAGCTTTTGCGTGATCAATTGGGTTATTATGCAGGTGGATATTGCATGATATTTGAAGGAAATATATTTGTGGATTTTTAGCATCTTAGGTTGCATCATTTTTGTATCAGAGCTAGAAAATCTCTTTTGAAAGTTAAAGATTTTTTTTAATTAAATCATGATGCATGTGCGATGAGGAAAGAAAGAGGAGATCAGATATTAAATCTGATAAGCAACAGATACACAGAATTGAAGTGAACATGCATTTGCAGAAATAAATGAAGACAGTCCAATCAAAGTACAAGTGAATGAATATAACAAAGACATGTAGAGATCTTGAAGGTGAGATAATTTTAATCTGGTTTGAAAATTGTGATTGTAGAATTCTAGTTGCAGACAAGATGAAGACAAAGTTTTTGATGATGATGGCAGTGAACCTAATATTATAGCTAAAGGTTGGATAGGGAGAACAACTGAAGTGTTCTAAAGAGAATGTGAGTTGAGGATATAAGCCTAGAGAGAGTAAAAGAGAGTGCTCAAGAGGTTCTAGAGATAGAGAACCAATGCTTGCCAAAAGACCAAGTCCAGAGAAGGGATTGGTGAGGTTAGTGGCAGCAAGGAGGACTTGCTGTTGCAGAGGCTTAATGCAACTCATAGTGAGTGAGGAGCTCATGAAGAAGATGATCATGGAGGATCAGAGAAGAGGTTCTAAATAATGCCACAGAGATAACATGAATGATGAGGATAGAGAAAGAGATATTGCAGTGATGAAGGTACAACTAGAGGTACTACAAGGGTGGCTGCAAAAGACAGGGAATGAATGTCAAAGAAATGGATGGAAAATGAGGAAATGGGTTAGATGGAACCTATTGAAAAAGAAATGGAATGCTAAGCTAATGAACAAGTTCAGAGAACTTGAACAAATACATATTTCTTTGTTGGAAAAGGAAAGATTCAAAGGAGCTGAGTCACATAAAATAGGATTTGTCAGAAACCAGAAAGTACATTGTGGAAGATTGGTGCTTGAGGAAGCAAACGAGAAAGAAAAGTATTGTTGTTTTAAAACTAATTATTTGTATGTGAATGCAGGTATATCATATGATGTTGAACAAACTTTGAAGTTTGTTAAGGAGAAGAAGTTGAATCTGAATTCTGTTCAGAATGATGCTGAGATAACAAGATCTCAGAAAGAAAAGGAGACATAGGGATCTAATAGAAATATTCAGCAGAATATTGAAACAGAGGAAGAAGGACCATCTAATGATTGGACAATAATAAGTGAAGGTATGGAAAGTTGTGTCAAGTGTCCAAATTCTACTCCAATTGAAATTGTTGAATTATATAGAAAGTTAGATCTTCAAAGAAGAGAGTTGGAAAAGTAGAGGATCTATACTCAGGATAAATTACTGAATGTGAAAGACAAAGAAATTTTCATGAATGTCAGTCAGGAAATAGAGGATAAGGATGTAAGAATGATTCAACAGATTGAAGAAATTCATTATTGTGAACCAAAGCAGAGAGACATTCATGAAACATATGATAAGAAGGAGAGACTAGCTGATAATCTCATGGAGAATTTAAATCAGCGTACTGATGCACTAACAAAGGATTTAGAAGAAAACTCAAAAAAACATATTGAAATGTTGCCAGAGGAGGAAGAGGCGTTGAGACCTTGTAATTTTAACACTGATAATTCATGTGTTAGTTATGCAGGAAAAGAAGGATAGAAAATAGAAGATGTCAGAGAATCTAATGAAAAGGAAACTATGTTAGATGAAAACATAGTAAAGGATCATCATTCTATCATGGTGATTGGCACAATGGAGATAACCCTGGAAGCTGGGAAGAAAGACAGTAAAGATTTTCTGAGTCCTGAAAAAATTAGAACTGCAAGAAGAATATTTGGTGACTGGATCATTGAATGCGACCATTGGGTATTGTAATTTTGAAATTGATAATTTCACTGTGTTTACAGGTGTTGCAAAAGACCATCTCTTGGAGTTGTATTGAATGAAGATGAGTTGTTGCAGAATAAGGAACTCATAAATTCCAAGGAATGTGAGAAAGTCATGTTTCATATGAAGGAACTTGTTACTGTTGATGACAAGGAGGAGCTGGCTTGTCTGATTTGCCAAGAGAAGACTATGGGACAGACTTTTAGAACTGCCATAGTGGTGAAGAATCATAATTATATTCTAATAAAAGATAAAGATATAGTTTTTGAGGAATTTGAATTGATTGACAAAATCAATCAAGGAGGTGAAGGACAATCACTGAAGGTTGTCAAGGAAGAAGGAGAAGGATATGCTGAAACTAAATTTCAGCATATTGATGATGTGGTTGAGATAAAACAAGTGCAAAGGGAATGGCTGAAATGCTTGCCAGAAATAACTGTGTTAGAGAAAGGAATTGCAGACACTGAAGTGGAAATGTCTGGAGTAATGGAAGAAGCAGAAGCAAATGCTAGTTTGCCAAATTTGATTATGCTTACTAGTATACAAGGAACAATGAATGATTATGTTGCTGTGATTAAAGAATCAGAAGATAATTTATTTTTTGAAAATAAATTTACAGGTAGTGAACAGAAGAGGAATGTTGCATAGGGAAATATCTTCAAAGATATTCAGGAAGTTTGGGAAGCAGCAACATATGCAGCGAAAAAAATTGAAAGCGGCAACAAAAGGCAGAGTAATTTCCAGACAGAAGATAAACTAGACATAGAGATTGAAAGTATAAGGAGGTTGATGATGAAGGTGTCTCAGAAGAAGACAACAACAGGAAAGAAAAGAAACAACAACAAGGAAAATACAAGAAAATAATGTGAAAGCATAGCTAGTGGCAAGATGCAGAATAAAATATGGAAGCCTGGAAAAGTGAAGTTGAAGAATAACGTAGCCTATGGACATCAGCAAAACAAAGTATGGGATCCAGGAGGCAAAGGTTGGAAGCACATGATCAGGAGATCATGATAAATTTCTACTTTAGGAGTCTGATGCAGGAGCATTAGGCTCAAGAATATTCCTTGTATTTTAATAGACATAGGGGTTTTGTGCTTTCGAGGGAGTTGGTTTCTTATGTGATGTTTTGAGTGATTTTAATGAGAATTAATTAAATATTATGAGGAAAATTTGTAAATGTTCTCGAATGTTGGAGAACATGAGAGAATTAGGCTAGTTGAGAGTGCATAGGGATTAAGAGATTTAAGAATTAATGGTAAATCCTAAATTAGAATTGGTTTCGTGATTTTGTGATGAAAGAGGATCCTTAGGGGTTAGTTGAGGAAAATGAGGAGTTAGAGGATATTCAGGGTTTGTTGAGAGGATGAAGGATCTGACACCAAAAATAGTTTTCAGAACCTTTTGTATAAAAATGAATAAGCCTCAAGACATTAAAAACATAAGGTAGAAAAGAGATAGAGAGGTAGAGTTTGAATTGTAAGCCTACAGGCAGAATAAGGAAAAGGCCACTGATACAGAAGATCAGACTAGAGGAAGAATTTCCAATGTAATTATTGTGTGTTAATACAAAGAACTGAATTTTCTGAGTTCTTATTTCATTTCTGAGTTATATGGGGTGCAAGTGAAATTGATAGAATCAAAGGAAGTCTGTCAATTTTATATTGGGTTACAGGATTGTTGATTGTATGAGTTTGTGTGTTTAATATTGAATTGCGATTGTGAAATTGTGTGTATCGATCACATAATGGATCGATAAGATGGAAGAGGAAATGATATCTCAAATTAATATCTTGAGTATATTGTTTAAGAACCAGCAATCGGAATAGGAATCATATGTTTCAGATGTGTATCGATCTTATCCCCTTAAATGGAATTTCTGTGGTTACCGAATAACCAGTGATGATATTTGGATGATGGGTGTTATGAAGGAAAGGAGTTGAATTCAATCGAATTCAGTTGTGGGGGCTCTATGCAAAATAACCGAATGGAATGAAATCCATTCTATGAAATACCACTGATCTAAGCCTGTGCAAGGAATCGTGGACAGAAGACAGAAAACACAATAGGAGTGGAACTTCGAAGGCGTAGAGGAAGCATGGCGAAACTATGCGATTGGAACTGTGAAGTGGTTTTGAAAAACAACAAATGGTTTTCGCGTAGGTTTGGAATGGTAAATGGTATTGAAGAAATCTACGTGATAGACCTCTAGAAGTGACACATAGCATTGATGGAATTTCAATACCACTGATTTCACGTTGCTTTGGAGAAATAAAGTGTTGGGGTTAGTTGAATGTGATATTCGTCCGATCATAGACATCAGAGATCCGATGGTGTTCGCACCCGAAGTTGCACAAAGGTTAATGAAGTTGTGGACCGATGGTGGAAACAGGTAAGTTGTAAGTGCTTTGGGACCCAGATATTATTATTATGTTGGTTCTTTGGGTTTTACCCAAAGTAAAACTTTTGAATCAATGAAATGTTTGCGTGGGCTCGAATATATGATGGTTGGTAAATGTGTGCCGAAATTTTATATTGTTATTGTTGGCATCTTTGGTAATTTTAACCAAAGTCGATATATTGATTCGAAGTTCATGAAATGGGTTTTGATATATTGTTTATAACCATAGGGTATAAGACAAGAAAACAACTTCCACTTAAGAGTATTTAAAGTCATAAAAGGTTTAGACTTTAGATTGGATAAATAAGAAGCTTCCGCGTGATCAATTGGGTTATTATGCAGGTGGATATTGCATGATATTTGAAGGAAATATATTTGTTGGTTTTTAGTAGTTTAGGCTGCATCAAATCAGAAGTCTATGATGGCATGAGCATGAGGACACATGGCAACTCCATATCTTTGGGGCAGCCCATGATCTCTTCATTCACAAAGTAGATTTCTGAACATGGCAAGGGACTGCTAACCCTCTTGTATACATGGGCCAAAATGAGGAAGTTTTGGAAGACAAGGAATTTCCGAGGGGAAGTTGATTTCCATATGCTTCAATCTTGTCTTAAGCATGGTCAGCTACAAATGGGGTAGCAAATGGGAGATTATGAAGCTCCAACATGTGATTTTGACATCAAGAATGTCAAAGGAGGGAGCCATGATATAATCAAGGAAGCATGTCAGACTTCTACAGCGCTGCCATTTTTGGGGAGCCTAGATCCTTATTGGCAGTCCCAAGTCATGATGGAATACTCCAAGGACCTTTTCACATGTGGGGTTCTTGATGGGGAAGTAGTGGATGAGAGGTTCAAGGTGGTTGATGGAGTCATCTATTTCTATAATCTTATTCTTTTGGTTAGTGACTCCAAGCTCAAGGAGAGACTACTAGATGCCACCTATGAGATCTTGCTTTCCAAACCCACTGGTTTCATTAGAGCATATCATACTCTCTTGGGTGTTTTCATATGGGAAGGTTTCAAGGAAGAGGTGCACTCTCATATGAAGATGTGCATGGATTACTTGGTAGATGAGGAGGAAAATAGCTCTTGGGAAGAGCCATCATTCACACCTCCTTACTCATTGAGTGTGAGAAGGGACTCATCCATGAGTCACCTCAGTGATGTAAAACAAGTGTATAGGGAGTATTGTCTTTATGAATATCATAATGTATCTCCTATATGCTTACATTTTTCTAACACTCATTTGCAGAACATTGCTCCAAAGGGGGGCAATATTTATGATGGGTTTCTTGGGCTACTCAAGGCCATGAACTATGCTGATGCAGGTCATTCCTTGGAGGATCTTGGAAAGATATTATATTCTTCATGGTGTGATTCTTTTACAACAATTATGATGCATTTTCTCCAAGCATTCAGAAGGGATGAGGCAGCAAACAAGTGTTGGGGAAGACACTTGTCATATCCTATTCTATGGCAGTTAAGGATAAAACTGCGCTGGTTTCACATGACGGAACATCTTCCTTCTCATTTATCATACATGGCAGCTAGCATGATTCTAATCATGATTCCATATGTTGAAAATTTTCTTACTCTTGGAAACATGGTTGGAGGAGAGGCACATTGGTGGGATGTGTCCTTGGGGAAAGGAGTTCCCCACTCTTTTTGCACTGCATGCTTCAATGGGAGCATGAGATATTGTATGGCCACTATAATAGATCATTGCCTCTTTGTGGAGTGAGCCATATTTTTTATGGGAACATGCCTCTCATGTGTATTGGGGAGGACTTTTTCTATGGATTGCCAAGCTGGAAGGTGATCCACTTCATTTGGATGATAGCATGGAGATGGGGGTTCTTCATGAATCATGAAAATCCCCATGATTGTCATCACTTCTATCTTGAGGAGGCCATGGATCAGCAAGAAGGTTTCCATAACAACCTTCCATTCTTTCATGATGAGAGCCATTGGTTTTACTCACCAAGGGCCAACTTGCACATTGAGGAAGGACCATTGGAAGACATAAATATTGTAGAAAAATTAGAGCAATGGTGGAGACTATTGAATGAGGAGGCCACAATAGGAGAAGGGGAGATTTTGTAGCACCCTTGCAGTTGCTTGAGGACAAGCAACATTTTGGAGGGGGAGATTGTAATATTCCTAAATGATCTTCTAATAGGAATATTAATTTTTCTTTTGAAATCTAGATGGATGAATAATTGAGCAAGGAGGCTCATAATTTGCTCAAGTATGAATACAAATCCCTCATGGTGTGAAAAGGGATCATGAAATAACCAGATCAAGCATGACAAGGTCCAGTTTGACCAAGTCAGCATCGTTTATTCTCAAAGAGTGGATCCTAAATAAAGACAGCTCAATGTGAATGGAAATCAAGCTAACCAGTTAAAATGAAGACACCTTGAGTGTGGAATAGGTTGATCACTTGACCAAGTCAACCATGACCATATCAACAGCGCAGTCTAGATGCATTGAACCTCTTGGAGGGGCAACACAGTTCTAGAAGGAGGTTTTAAATCTGAAAGAGGCTAAACTATTGAAGTGGTTTAGCTTTTTGACAATACTCCAATCTTATAAAAGGAGGAGGAGAGCAACAAGAGAGGGTTGTTGAAGATTATTATTTCTGAAGGTATTTTCTGCTCAGACATCCCTTGTTGGGTCTTCCTGTTCAGGAATCCCACCTCCTTCCTTGAGCAGCTCTTGGAGGAGACTTGTGCTATTTTTTCCACATCAGGATTTCAGGCCAAGCCTCACCTTACACCTACAACATTGATCTTGTTGAGGGTTGGGTTTTCCTTGTGAGTTGCAACAGTGGAAGACACTAGATCTGCTCAGATCTAGCCTATACTAGTGGCTCTTCTCAGTGAGTGTGTCTTTTAACCTCCTGGAAGGGTTCAGTAGCTGATTGTGCTTCAGATATACATCTTGGCATCAGGAAAAATCATTCTCAGAGGCTACATCGCAGTTTCTCTCCCTGGACTGTGTTATTTGCAAAGGAGAAGTTGCAAGGCGTTTTGTCTGCATTTTGGAGGAGAGATCTCCAGTGTTAGGAATCTTCCTCTCATTGTGGTGATCCATGGATTGGCCATCCAATCCATGTCTGTTTCAGATCTGATCTGTTGTACCATTGTGTTATGCAGAATTTTATGAATAATTCTGCAGATCTGCAACCTTAGATCTCAGATCTACTCTCTATGCTTCGTGTTTTGCACAAAACCCCAAGGGGAATGTATAGATCAACATTTCTTGTACGCAGATTTGTATTAGATCTAAATTTTTATGTACAGATCTGCTCCAGATCTGAAGATTAATAAACTACTGCTTCAGCCCCTAAAAATAACAGTATCATGGTTATGCAGTCTTTTCTTATGGTTGTAGCACCTCATTTCTGAGGATTTTTCCTATATTGTCTCATTCTTTCTCTTGTACAATGTATGAGCTATAATTTACATATGATTTGTTGTTATACATATGATTTTTGAACCCCCATATCAGCCTCCTATTGTGCTTCAGTGGATCTGTATTATTTCTGAAGAAGTCCTTTGCATATAGCTGCAACCCCTCTCTTTGGGTGATTTTCAGCTAGACTAGTTTGTGGGAGATCTGTTTAACCCACCTAGTCTGATTTGTTTTTGCTATCCTTTTGGATTTAGATCTTAGATGAGCTGATCTAAGGGATCCAGGAGCTGAAAAATCATTTCTATGCACATAATTCTCAGAAGTGCGTTATTTTAGCAGGCTTGTTGAGCTGTTCCAGATTGGGAATATTACAGTTTCCTAACATTTGGTATCAGAGTTTTGGATCCTAGGGTTTTGCTTCTTCAAATATGTCATTTTAGAATTTTTGCTATAATTTTTTTCCTACAAATCTTTGGAAGCTTCAATTACAACCACATGAAGAGGAAATAATGATGAACCTCGTGTACGAATTATAGATCTTGGTTCGCTATATTTTCAAAGATATGATCCGAGGAAGTTGTAGAAATTATACAATATTCAGGTATATATTGGATTCTCCTGATCTAAAAATGTGCTAATGTTAAATATAGAATCACTTCTACAAATCTTTTCAGACTTAAAAACACAATCGCCAATTACATAAACATAAGGAAAGATCAATCACACACAACACAAATAATTTTTCGGGGAAAGCTTACAGCTAAAAAAACCCACTATATTCTATTGTATATTATATCATGGATCCTGAAACAATTACATAAAAATCTCCAATCACCAGAGCCCTCAGTACATGAGCTAATTGTTTCACATTGTCCTACAAAAATTGGAAAATCAGTTGCTCAATTTACTGTCTCTAGACAACCTACCTCCACTGCACAATCCCTACTCATAGCAATCCATGAATGAATGCAATCTTGTCTGGCTTGAATATGAAATCCTCACGGGCACATCCAATGTGTGTGTGGTTTCATGTGTGCAACCGGATAATGTCACAACTGATAGTCAAATTCCCTTTCGCCTAGAACTCAACTTGCTCTCCACTGGATATGACATGCATGCAATTAATAATAGTAAATATTTAGTTGCATATGAGACCATTGATTGTGAATTAATTAATAATTAATTCACTTGATCTCTCACTAGTGTATCTTCAATTACAACTAGAAAAACTAAGTTTAACTCACTTAACTGAGTTAAACTACTTTACAACTTGCACAACTGCACTTCCAACTCTATTACAACTTTGAATCACTCAGTTCCAACTAAGTCAACCTGCATGTCCCACCAACCAACCACTTAACTCGAAATTCCTTTAGCTAACTAATTTTCCACTTCAATTAACTATTCCCAAGTGCTCATTTAGAAGAGATTATAGTTTATTGTCCAAATAATATTAAGAGATAATAATAGTAGACATGCATCTATAAATAGACATGCATTCTATAAATAGATTATGCACTTACATCTATAAATAGACATACACCTAAAAATAGCATGAGGCCCCATCCTAGTGCAGGTGCTTAATTTTCACAAGGATCTTCTTGTTGAATCTCAACACTCCCTCTCAACAAGAAAGGGATTATCCTTCACCCCAATCCTGTCTCTATGGTATTCGAATTTGCTCCTGATGAGTGCCTTGGTCAGAATATCTGCATCTTGATCTTCCATGGGAATGTACTGAAGCAACATGATTCCCCTTTGCACACAATCTCTGAGATGATTGTATTGGATAACTATATGCTTAGATATATCATGAAATACAAGATTAATCGAGAGTTTAATGAAACTATGCTCATCACAATGAATCATTTTCGGATCCAAATGAGAACAAAACAAACCAACCAAGATCTTTCTCATCCAGATAGCCTCACATGCAGCTTGACTCACTTCCATGTATTTCGCTTCTGCTGAAATGAGTGACACGGATCTCTGCTTCCTGCTGTACCAAGAAACAATTGTAGACCCAATACTAAAGATCCCTCCTAAAGTGCTCTTTCTATCCGATGGACTGCTCGCCCAATCTGCATCCGTGAAGCCATGTAACTTCACTCAATCCATCTGTTTTTACCAAAGGCCATACTCTGATGTGTCCCTCAGGTATCTCAGGACATGCTTCCCTGCCTTCCAAAAGAGATTGGTAGGTTTAACCATAGCTTGACTCAGCTGGTTAACTGCATAGCAAATGTCTGGTCTTGTGTTCACTAAATACATTAGCGAACCCACTAACTGTTGATAGACAGTAGCATCCACTACCTTTCTAGAATTAGCATCATCTTTCCTCCAGTTTCCTAGAAGAGGAGTATCCATGGGTTTGCAACCATCCATGTGAAAATTACCTAGTATCTGCCTTGCATACTTGCCTTGAGACACAAAAATTTCACCATCTCACTGCCGTATTTCCAATCCAACGAAATAATGAAGGAGGCCCATATCCTTGATTTTGAAATCCCTTGCAAGATTCTCCTTGCATGAGTGTATTAGTTGCTCATCACCAGTAAATATTAAATCATCAACATAAAGAAAAATGATTAAAATCTTACCCTCCACCACAATTTGGTATAGGTTTGCATATGCTTCACTTTTGGTGAAGCCGAGTTCGGTGAAATAGCTGTCTATCCGAGTGTACCAAGCACAGGGTGTTTGCCTCAGCCCATACAACAATTTTTTGAGTCGGTACACATGCAACTCACTGTTGAAGATATCGAAGCCTTCAGGCTATTCTCTGTACACCTCTTCCTCAATGATCCCATTGAGAAACATAGTTTTCACATCCATCTGATCAATGCACTAGCCCATCTGCGCTGAGAGAGCAAGGATGGTCCTTATGGAAGAATACCTTGCGACAAGTGCAAAGGTATCTTCATAATATTTCCCCTCGATCTGTGAGAAGCCCCAGGCCAAAAATATGGCCTTATATTTCTCCACACTCCCATCAAAAAATTTCTTTACCTTGTAGATCTATCTCGAACCTACCACTGATTTATCAACTGGCCTTCGAACAATTTCCCTAGAACTTTTTTTGACAATGGAGTCATACTCCTCCACCATTGCATCTACCCATGTGGGCTCCTGCATTTCTTCCTGAAAGGAAGATGGTTCAATCACAATACATTTACTCATGAGAGCCATGTATCCAGTAAATCGGTCAAGAGACTGTCTTTTTCTATGTTGTGAGGTCGGGGCTCCTACATTTTGTGCAGCATCAAGTCTCAGCCTATCAACTTCCATGGTATGCCTTCTGCCATTTCTGATGGATGGCTCTGTGTGAGTGGACTACTCCACTCCATGAAACTCCTCATGTAGCTGATCCACATCTTGAAACTCATATTTGGGAACCAACAGTTCCTCCTCCGCATGCAAGCCCAACTCCCTCTCAAGTGACAACTGCATGGCTTTCCCCTCATAAAATTTTATATCCCATTGCACAACAGTCATTCTGTTGTTTGGAAAATACACACGATAATTATGGGGTGTTTTTGTGCACCCCACAAAAATCTCAACTTCAGCAGTCGGCTCCAGCTTCTTCCTGGTGTCCTTGGTCACATGCACATAAACAAATAAGCCAAAAATCTTAAAGTGTGAAACATTTGGTTTCTTACGAGTGAAAGCTTCTTCATGTGTACTCATGCCAAGTACTCTATGAAGACAATGATTTTGCACATAAACTACAGTGTTGCATGCTTCCACCCACAAATGCATTGGTAGGCCCTAATCATGCAACATCACTCATGCGACACCCACAATCGTTTTTTTCTTCCTCTCCGCAACCCCATTTTGTTGTGGGTTATGAGGTGCTATGAGTTCTCTTCAAATTCCTTCTTTGTTGCAGAAGTTCTTGAATTCATTAAAAATGTATTCTCCACTATTATCGATCCTAAGAGCCTTCACTTGCTTCCCCGACTCTTTCTCCACCAATGCCTTAAACTCACAGAACTTTGAGAATGTTTGATCCTTCTTCTCCGTGAAGAAGATCCCACATTTACGAGAAGAGTCATCAACAAAAATTACATATTACTTATGTTTTGCTGTTGAACTCTCTCAAGGATCCCCAAGAATGGTCCACACACGTATGTGTGAACTCTCTCAAGGATCCCCGAAGCACGGTTCTCCTTCTCATGAAAGGTGGACTTTACATACGTCCCCATGCTGTAACTCTTGCACTGATCTGACTGAGCAGGTGTTCCCATTGGAAGTCTAGTAGATATTTGCTGCATGATTTTCAAGGCTCCATGATGAAGATGGCCCAATCACGTGTTTCAAGTCGATCGAGCCTCTGTAGATCTTTCGTTTGATCATGTTTATGATCATTTCTGAAGATGGTTTCATATATTTTTAAAAATTTTCCAACCAATGATTCATTGTGGTCAACCATCATGGGTTGTTTAAAATAATTATTGTCAGTTATTATTATTTCCTAGCAGCGATCTATTAATTTCACCATAATTTGTTATTTTCATTAATTATTATTGATAATGATAATGGTGATAGTGATAAATTAATTTCATGATAATCTATTTTTTTCAACATCATAATCATATTCATCAATGATATCATGATGGAATTACTAATATTCGACTTGTTTTGACCATTTTTTGTGCGTTAGAGCTAATTAGTTATATTATAAAAATAAAAAATAATCATCATAACTAGGTGTTTTTATTAGTTATTGATGAACCAAATATTGGATAAGGAATAATATTATATAAAAACTTGATATGTAATTTTTTCATACAATTTTATTATTTTATTTAAATTTTAAATTTTTAGTTAACTTTAAGAAGATGGGTTATCAAAGTTCCTCTCATCTTCATCACTTCATATTCTTTATCGAATATCATCATCATATTTTACTTGTTGAGAGCTTTCCAACCACGAAAAATTTATGACCAAAAGTTATGACTTTCAAAAGTTTTGCTAATTTATTCGAAATCTATAGCTAAGACATTGCAGAATATTCATGTGGTGACACCACACTCAATCATGTCATATGTTATTTGGATTACACTTGACATCCTTAAATTTATAGGTCATCATAATATTGTGCCACCTCCATAAGGTGGACAAATCAACGACCTCAACATATTCGCAATAGGGAAAATTCTAAAAAGCCTTCTCCTACCAAAAGTTAGATAAATGGATTATCAAAATCTGGGTCCCCCTTCTGTCAGGTAATGAGAATACCTGACATAGCGCCAAATAATAGATCTGCATCTAGGAAAAACCTTATGATTTATTTCTTCAAAGAGTCATATTGATGGATTATAGATCTAATTAATAAATTATCAACTTATAATGGGAAGTATTAACAACAAAGCAAATTTGTTATGTCCCTATAGTACTAGTGTATTCATCTTATTGTTATTATTAGTGTAGCCCCCTATTTTTATTGTTGTGCCCATGTATCCACCATGCTGTTATTATTGAGCCCAATAAAAGCCCACTATTGTTATTGTTGTGCCTTTACATTATTACTGTTATGCAGGCTCTAATTATATTGTGCCCCCTTAGAATCCTATATATACCAATGAGGTCTTATCATTTGTATCATACAAGAATTGTTCATTTATGTAATTTAAAGGAGTTTCCCCCCTCGAATATGACAAATTTTAAGTCATTGATATATCTTTTCTTCTGTTCTTTGAGCTGGTTTCCTAACATTTGGTATCAGAGTTTTGGATTCTAGGCTTTTGCTTCTTCAAACATGTAATTTTGGAAATTGTGCTATATTTTTTTTTCTACGAAGCTTTAGAAGCTTCAATTACAACCACGTGGAGATGAAATAACGATGAACCTCGTGTAAGAATTTTAGATCTTGGTTCGCTATTTTTTTAGAGATGTGATCCGATGAAGTTGTAAAAATTATACAATATTCATGTATATCTTGGATTCTCTTGATCCAACAATGTGCTATAGTTAAATACATAATCGCTTCTACAAATATTTGCGGAATTAAAAACACAATTTCCAATTACATAAGCATGAAGAAATATCAATCACACACATCAAAAATAATTTCCTGGGGAAAAATTACAGCTAAAAAACCCCACTATATTCTATTGTATATTATATCATGGATCATGAAACAATTACATACAAAGCTCCAATCACTAGACCCCTCAGTACATCGGCTAATTGTCTCACACTATCATACAAAAATTGGCAAATCACTTGCTTAATTTACTGTCTCCAGACAACCTACCTCCACTGCGCAATCCCTCTTGATAGGAATCCATGAATGAATGCAATCTTTCCTACCTTGACTGCACAATCCTCATGGGCAAATCCAATGTGTGTGTGGTTTCATGTGTGCAATCGGATAATGTCACAACTGATAGTCAACTTACCTTTCACCAAGAACTCAACTGTGTCTCCACTGGATCTTACATGCATTTAGTTAATAATAGTAAATATTTAGTTTCATGTGAGACCATTGATTATGAATTAATTAATAATTAATTCACTTGATCTCTCACTAGTGTATCTTTAGTTACAACTAGCACAACTAAGTTTAATTCACTTATCTCAGTGAGATTACTTTACAACTTGCACAACTGCACTTCCAACTCTGTTACAACTTCAAATTACTCAGTTACAACTAAGTCAACCTACATGTCCCACCAACCAACCACTTAACTCTAAATTCCTTTAGCTAACTAATTTTCCACTTCAGTTAAGTATTTACAAGTGCTCATTGAGAATATATTATATTCTATTGTCCAACTATTATTAAGGGATAATAATAGTAGACATGCATCTATAAATATACATGCATTCTACAAATAGATTATGCACATACATCTATAAATAAACATACACCTAAAAATAGCCTGAGGCCCCATCCTAGTGCAAGTCATTAATTTTCACTAGGATCTTCTTGTTGAATCTCAACACTCCCTCTCAACAATAAAGGGATTATCCTTCACCCCGATCCTGTCTCTATGGTATTGGAATTTTCTCCTAGTGAGCGTCTTTGTCAGAATATCTGCATCCTCATCTTCCGTGGGAATGTACTAAAGAAACATGATTCTCCTCTGCACACAATCTCTGAGATGGTGGTACCAGATATCCATATTCTTAGATCTATCATGAAACACATGATTAATCGAGAGTTTAATGAAACTCTAATTATCACAATGAATCATTGTCAGATCCATATGAGAACCAAACAAACTAACCAAAATCTTTTTCATCCAGATAGCCTAACATGAAGCTTGACTCGCTACAATGTATTCCACTTCCTGCTATACCAAGAAATAGTTGTAGACCCGATACTAAAGATCCCTCCTGATGTGCTCTTTCTATCCGATGGAATGTCTTCCCAATATGCATCCATGAAGCCATGCAACTTCACTTAATTCTTCTATTTGTACCATAGACCATACTCTGATGTGTCCCTCAGGTATCTCAGGACATGCTTCCCCGCCTTCCAAAAGATCTTGGTAGGCTTAACCATAGCTTGAATCAACTGGTTAACCGTATAGCAAATTTTTGGTCTCGTGTTCACCAGATACATTAGTGAACCCACTAACTGTCGATAGAGAGTAGTATTCACTACCTCTCTAGAAGTAGCATCCTCTTTCCTCCATTTTCGTGGAAGAGGAGTATCCATGGGTTTGCAACCCTCCATATGAAACTTACCTAGTATCTCCCTTGCATACTTGCCTTGAGACACAAAAATTTTACCATCTCGCTGCCATATTTCCATTCCAATGAAATAATGAAGGAGGCCCATATCTTTCATTTTTAACTCCCTTGCAAGATCCCCCTTGCATGAGTGTATCAGCTGCTCGTCACCAGTCAATATTAAATCATCAACATAAATAAAAATGATTAAAATCTTACCCTCCACCACAATCTGGTATAGGTTTGCATATGATTCACTTTTGGTGAAGCCGAGTCCAGCGAAACAACTGCCTATCCAAGTGTATCAAGTATGGGGTGCTTGCTTCAGCCAATACAACGCTCTTTTGAGTCGGGACACATGTGACTCGTTGTTGAAGATCTCAAAACCTTCAGGCTGCTCTCTGTGAACCTTTTCCTCAATGATCCCATTGATAAACATAGTTTTCGCATCTATATGATCAATGTGCCAGCCCATCTGCGCTGAGAGAGAAAGGATGGTCCTTATGGAAGAATACCTTGCAGTAGGTGCAAAGGTATCTTCATCATCTATCCCCTCGATCCGTGAGAAGCCCCGAGCCACAAATCTGGCCTTGTATTTCTCCACACTCCCATCAAAAACTTGCTTTACCTTGTAGATCCATCTCCAACCTACCACTGATTTATCAATCGACCTTGGAAAAATTTCTCAAGAACTATTTTTGAAAATGGAGTCATACTCCTCCACCATTGCATTTACCCATGTGGGCTCTTGCACTGCTTCCTAAAAGGAATATGGTTCAGTCACAATACATTTACTCATGGGATCCATGTATCTAGTAAATTGGTCAGGAGACTGTCTTTGTCTACGTTGTGAAGTAGGGGCTCCTACATTCCGTGCAACATCAAGTCTCAACCTATTAGCTTCCGTGGTACACCTTCTGCCATTTCTGATGGATGGATCTGCGTGAGTGGACTCCTCCACTCCATGAACCTCCTCATGTGGCTGATCCACATCTTGAGACTCATATTTGGAAACCAGCAGTTCCTCCTCCTCATGCAAGTCCAACTCCCTCTCAAGCAACAACTGCATGACTTTCCTCTCATAAAATTTTATATCCCATCGCACAACAATCATTTTTCTCTTTGTAAAATACACATGATAATTATGGGGTGTTTTTGTGTACCCCACAAAAATCCCAACTTCAGCAGTCAACTCCAGCTTCTTCCTGGCGTCTTTTGTCACATGCACATAAATAGATGAGCCAAAAATATTAAAGTGTGAAACATCCGGTTTCTTACCAATGAAAGCTTCTTCAGGTGTACTCATGCGAATTACTCTATGGGGACAACAGTTTTGCACATAAACCGCAGTGTTGCATGCTTCCACCCACAAATCCATTGGTAGGCCCTGATCATGCAACATCGCTCGTGATTCACCCATGATCGTTCTGTTCTTCCTCTCCGTGACCTCATTTCACTGTGGGTTATGAGGCGCTATGAGTTCTCTTCGAATTGCTTCTTTGCTGTAGAAGTTCTTGAATTCATTAGAGATGTATTCTCATTCATTATCGCTCCTAAGAGCCTTCAGTTGCTTCCCTGACTCTTTCTCCACCAATGCCTTAAACTCATAGAAATTTGAGAATGTTTGATCCTTCTTCTGCATGAAGAAGATCCAACATTTACAAGAAAAGTCATCAACAAAGATTACATAGTACTTATGTTTTGTTGTTGAAGCAGCTGAGAACAGTCAACACAGGTCTGTGTGAAATCTCTCAGGGATTCCTGAAGCATGGTTCTCCTTCTCATGAAAGGTGGACTTTACATACTTTCCAATGGTGCAACCCTTGCACTGATCTAAATAAGGTGTTCCCATTGGAATTCAAGTAGATATTTTCTACATGATTTTCAAGGCTCCATGATGAAGATGGCCCAATTTCCTGTGCCATAAAATGCCCTCATCCCGGCTCACCACTTTTTCTTCCTTTCCCATCATGGAAACGCAACCATCTACCTCCAGCTTGTAGAAATTATTAACTCAAATTCCTATCCTCTTGGCTTTACCCATTGTTTTATGTCATAGGAAAGCTTTTCCATCACTAAAAACAATGCAATATCCTTTTTCCTCCAACATTGCGACTGAGAGAACATTTTTATTCAGACCTAGAACATGCATAACATATTTTAATTGAAATGGTTTACCTCACTCCCTCTGAAATGGAATCTTACCAATCCCGGTAGCATTGTACCGTTCGTCGACACCCATCTCTATATGCATCTAGAGATATTTCTCCTATTCCTTATCTCCTATCATGTGAAAGGAAGAACCACTATCAAAATACCACACCGATCCCAATGCACTTGACACCATGCATGCAATCAAGGAGAAGTCAAGCTCAAATTGTGAGGCAAGGGCCTCACCAGTTGCAACTCCAACAAAATTCTTATTCTTCTTCTTTTGTGGATAGTTAGTAGCAAAATGCCCATGTTTTTGACAGTGAAAACACTTCACCTTGGACATATCCAGCTTCTTTCCTATAGACTCGTATTTAGAATGGAATTTCTTCCCCTTCCCCTTCTTCACCTTGGCATCCAAAGCACAATCCTCTTCATCATCATGCTTCTATGAAGAGCCATCTTTGTTGTTCTTCCTGAACTCCTCCTGCACCAGATCTGACCACAATTGTTCCCAATCCGACAATTTTTCCCGTCTGTTGATAGAGCCTTCATAACTGTGCTAAATCTTAGGAAGTCTTAAGAGATCCAAGCACACCAAATCATCATCAAAAACTGTTATTCCCACACTCCCCAGTTCATCCTGACATTGGACAAAATTCGTGAGATACTTTGGAATGGTGTCTCCCTTTTCCATCTTGATCTTCCTGAGTTTATATTTGAGGACCAATTTCATATGGTCGTTGCTACTTTGGAATAGATCCATCAAAGCCTTCCACATATGATATGGTGTGGCTTTCCCATGGAGGCTTGAGACAATGTGGTCTTGTACTCCCTCCAACAAGATCCTCCTCGCCTTTGCCACTTTCTTTTGTCATGCATCAAGATTGGCAGCATCTGCCGAAGCAGGCTTAGGAACATCATTGTCAATGAATTCCTTCAAGCCATTTTCTTCGAGTACTGCCTCCATCATGTCCTTCCAATACTCTAACCTCAAGCCATTGAAATCCATTTTGATCTTGAATCAGCTGTAGCACCCAGAAAGTCTTTCTGCAAATTTGAATTCTTTCCACCAACAAACTCAGCTCCTGCTTCACTTCTGCAATTTCCTGTGCTCTGATACCATGTATAAATTATACATATTCATATATATATATTGGATTCTACCTATCTACCATTGTGCTACTGTAAAATATAGAATCTCTTCTACAAATATTTGCAGAATTAAAAACACAATCGACAACTACATAAGCAAGAAGAAAGATCAATCGCACACAACACAGATAATTTCCTGGGGAAAGATTATAGCTAAAAATACCCACTATATTATATTTTATATTATATCATGGATCATGAAAAAATTACATACAAATATCCAATCACCAGAGCCCTTAGTACATCAACTAATTGTCTCACACTGTCATACAGAAATTGGCAAATCACTTGCTCAATTTACTGTCTCGAGACAACCTACCTCCACTGCGCAATCCCTGCTGATAGAAATCCCTTAATGAATGAAATATTTCCTACCTTGACTGTGCAATCCTCATGGGCACATCCAATGCGTGTGTGGTTGCATGTGTGCAACCGGATAATGTCACAACTGATAGTCAACTTCCCTTTCACCTAGAACTCAACTGGGTATCCACTGGATCTGAAATGCATGTAGTTAATAATAGTAAATCTTCAGTTGCATGTGAGACCACTGATTTTGAATTAATTAATAATTAATTCACTTGATTTCTCATTAGTGTATCTTCAGTTACAACTAGCACAACTGAGTTTAACTCACTTAACTAAGTTAAAGTACTTTACAACTTGCACAACTGCACTTCAAACTCTGTTACAACTTCGAATCACTTAGTTACAACTAAGTCAACATGCATGTCCCACCAACCAACCACTTAACATGAAATTTCGTTAGCTAACTGATTTTCCACTTCAATGAACTATTTCCAAGTGCTCATTGAAAATAGATTATAGTTTATTGTCCAGCTAATATTAAGGGATAATAATAGTAGACATGCATATTTAAATAGACATGCATTCTATAAATAGATTATGCACATACATCTATAAATATACACACCTAAAAATAGCCTGAGGGCCCATCCTAGTGTAGGTGCTTAATTTTCACTAGGATCTTCTTGTTGAATCTCAACATAAGTTAGGTTTTTTGTAGGCTCCAAAATTCCATCTCAAATAAGAGACTTAGAGAAAATCGTCATGACTTTACCTTCGAGCATCAGATTTGAATTTCATAAAAAGGAACCGAAATTCGACGAACTATAGTTTTTTGGGAATCATTTTCAAGGCTGAAGGTAAAAATAGTGACACCTGGCACTCTGTACAAGTTCTCTGTATTGAATTAGTCTATAATCAATTCATCGTGGGAGATTGGGAATAACTCTTTCTTGAAGAATCCAGTCTCAGTCTGACTTTTGGGGTTGGCAAGAAAACTCAGAGGGATACCAAAAGAAGGAATTTCAGACCTTAGATATTCAAAATTACATAAATACAACAATTTCAATATCGAACTCCTAAAAGGAAAGAACAAGGTGTGTATTTTTTTTAAAAATTGTATAACGTTTTTTTGAAAAACTAGTTTGAAGCGATTCAAAGGGCATAGTGAAGCATATATATATCATTGTCTGATTCTGAAACATATTGAAACAAAAAAATGGACACACCTAGTAAGAAACCAGAAAGCTGTTGTACGACACAAGAAGAAGAGGAAGAAATACAACATGATATATCAAAATTATGCAACCGAGTGAAACAATTTTTTCTCTAGAAAAAAGTAACAAAAAATGAAATGGAATCTAATATGGATTGTTTGAAGAATGGTTTAAAATCAGACATGGAAGGTTTGAAGGATTTATTAAAACCAGACATGGAAGGTTTGAAGGATGGATTAAAAGAAAACATGGAAGGCTTGAAGGAAGGTTTGATAAAGTTGTGATCTAGGTGGATATTGGTGGCCAGCCACCTATTCCATTTGGACCCACACCATCAATTCTTGCAGCTTTTCACATTCAACACCACTTACTATTTTTAGCATGTTTTCGGGTCCTGCACTCCAGGAGCCGTTTTGGGACCTTAATGATCCAGGTGGATATTGGTGGCCACCCAACTATTCCATTTGAACCCCCACCATCAGTTCGTTCAGTTTTTAATTTGCAGCACAACTTACTATTTTTAGCAGTTTTTCGGGTCCTAAACTTCCAGAGTCATTTTGAGGCCCTAAATGACATTTTTTGGGAAAACTGGGAGCAACATGGGTCAAGGATCGATGTTGCTCACATCGAAAGTTGTACTCCTCGGATAGATATTTCTAATGAGCGATTGAGCGCGTCAAATGGAGATCGGATGCCAAAGTTACGTCCCCGAGAAGTTGAAACACCAACTTACCCAAACGGGGGCCCACAGTTTTGGCGCTTCATTTCCTAGAGTTAGGTTTTTGGATGTTTCAGTTTTTTCATTGTTTCTCAATAATAAATAGGCCCTCGAGCCTCATTGCAACATAGTTGAGAGGGTTTTAGCCACCACATATCTTCTCAAATATTCACTACCAGCACCCTAGCTATTTTATTTCCATTATGTCTGTAAGCATATTTCTGTTATTTGATATTAATGAAATGACGCATTATTTCCGCTGCATCTCTATGTTTATGGTTATTTCTGTATTCTTTTGTGTTCCTGTATAAATCCAGATCAGTGGTATTAGAGTGTTCTGCTTTTTTCTCGATCCTTCTTTGCATTTCCCTAACGAGGTCGGGGTATAAGGAGTTAGGGCTCGATCTGGTGGAACCCTTTCAAGATCAGCCTCACAAACCTTGATGACCTCCCATGGCGAAAGAAAATAAAGATGAGGGAGCAGGAGATCCTATCAAAATATTGCTCAAGGAGGCCCTCGAGAAACAAAGGAACGTGACGATAAATAAAATTTCTCAAATCCTTCAAGACTGCCCACCTACGACGCATCTGCATCCAACAACCACTCTGGAGGCACCACTCCCTTCAAGGTACATGTAAACTTTGATATTACTATATTTGAAGGCCAAATAGATTCAGACGCCGTAGATAGATGGTTGAATTTTCTGGAAGGGTATTTCTCGGTCCATGATTTCTCTGACCAAGAAAAGATTATTTTTGCACTCCTCAAAGCTTCCCCCCATGTCAAAGACTGGTGGGAAACCTACCGTGAGCAAGAGGACGAAGAGGAACCCTCTTTGTTCTCGGCCACACCCACTTGGAATTCATTCCGAGACATCATCAAGGAACAATATTACCTCGTGGGGAGCTATGAGGACAAATACATCCAATGGACCATGCTGTGGCAATAAAGGGATCAAGATGTGCACGAACTGACGAATCTGTTCCATAACCAGTGCACAAAGTTGGGTATTAAAGATTCAGAGAGATATTTGGTGCTCAAGTATTGTGGCTATATACACAAACACATTTAGGAGGAAATGGAGTTCCTCGAAATTACATCACATGGCACGACATATCGCTATGCTGCCAAGATTGAGCAGAAATTTAAGCAGAAGAAGCGAGACTTAGGATCTACGAATCCGAAAGGTGCCCCCGAACTGAAGAAAAAGGGGCAAGGCCAAAGTGGTGCCACTCAGAACAACACCAAAAATAAAAATAAGGACATAGGGAAGTGGTGTGAATTTCATAACAGCCCCACTCACAGCACAAATGAGTGTCGGGCCAAACAGTCATTGGTGGCTGAACTAAAGGCACCTGAATCAGATGCATTTTCTGATCCTGAGTCAGAACCAGACAAAGTCAATGAAAAAGGGAAGCAGATAATTGATGTAGATCCCAGTGCCATTGTTGCCACCACCAAGATCCAGAGGGAGGATCCAGAGGATCTAGAGGAGGGGGAGCTCCTCTTCCATTCGCAAATGTGGGTGAAGGGTTCTCCGCTGCAATTCCTTGTCGATAGCGAAAGCCAAAAGAACCTCGTTTCAGTAGAGGTCGTGAAGTGGCTCGGCCTACCGACCATAGCACACCCGTAGCCATATACCATCGGGTGGCTTCACCCAAGGAGAGATATCCGCATCTGCCAACAGTGTCGCATTTCGTACAACATCAAGCCATTCACGGATGAGATGTGATGTTGATCCTCTTGATGTAACTGATGTATTATTGGGCCAACCATACTTGTGGAGGAGACATTCTGTGTATGAGTCTAGGCCTCGTGATGTTATTATTACTTTGGGAAATAACTTGTACAGGATACCAGAGGTAGTACCACCTCCTGTCATCTCTCTGACTACTGCAAAACAACGCAGTAAGATTGTTTCCCAATCCAGGAAATTCATTTTCCTTACAAATCGCTCACATGAAAAGAAGAATATTGTGGCCACAACCTCGAAACAGGGATCCCTTGCATGATTGCAGCGGATGGAAAAATTTATGAAGGAATACGAGGACATTTTCTCCTCACTCACAGAGGTTCCTCTACACTGTTAGGACAAGTACTCCATTGATCTGACCCCCAGCGCACTGCCGCATGATGTTACCTTACCTCCTGCAAATACACATACAAAATCCACACATGTACTGTCTGAGGCTGATAAAGAAACCAAATTTACTAAATGAATCTAGCATGTCTGCCCACAGGTCCATGATATCTTCAACAAATCTAATACCCAGTTCAACAGAATTTGCTTCATCTCAAGAAGGATCTCAATGCAATTGGGACCATTGCTTCCTAAGGAGGGAGGAATGATCCAGGTGGATATCGGTGGCCACCCATCTATTCCATTTGGACCCACACCATCAATTCTTGCAGCTTTTCACATTCAACACCACTTACTATTTTTAGCAGGTTTTCGGGTCCTGCACTCCCGAAGCCATTTTGGGGCCTTAATGATGTGGGTGGATATTGGTGGCCACGCACCTATTCCATTTGAACCCCCACCATTAGTTCGTTCAGTTTTTAAGTTGCAGCACAACTTAATATTTTTAGCAGTTTTTCGAGTCCTGAACTTCTGGAGTCGTTTTGAGGCCCTAAACAACGTTTTTTGGGAAAAATGGGAGCAACATGGGTCCATGGACCGATGTTTCTCACATCAAAAGCTGTACTCCTCGGATAGGTATTTCTAATGAGCTGTTGAGCACGTGAAATGGAGATCAGATGCCAAAGTTACGTCCCCGGGAATTTGAAACACCAACTTACCCAAACGGGGGCCCACATTTTTGGCGCTTCATCTCCTAGAGGTAGGTTTTTGGACGTTTCAGTTTTTCCATTATTTCCCAATAATAAATAGGCCCTCAAGCCTCATTTTAACACAATTGAGAGGTCTGTAGCCACCACATCTCTTCTCAGAGATTCGCTACCAACACCCTAGCTATTTTATTTCCATTATGTCTGTAAGAATATTTCTGTTATTTGATATTAATGAAATGACACATTATTTCTACTGCATCTCTATGTTTATGGTTATTTCTGTATTCTATTGCATTCCTGCATAAATCTGGATCAAGTTGCTGCAAGAAATGCTTCCTAATGGAAAACTGGTATTTCATGAAACTCATTATGAGAAAAAAAGGAATGTTAATCAAGATCTTAGAGACTCCAATGTTGGGGTTGAGAACCACCACATTCCAAATATCGATATGAGGAATTTTTATGGAAAGGATTCAGTAACATGGATACTACATATGGCACAATATTTTGATCTCCATGGTGTGAAAAACACACAAAAGGTATGTATTGAAACTTTATATTTAGAACCCAATCAGTTTGTATGGTATAGATGGGGTTTTTCTCATAAACCACTTGTCACTTGGTCAATTTCTACGGAGGAAATGATAGCACATTATGAGGATAAAATTATCAACATATTCTTTATCCAACTGACAAATCTCAAACAAAAGGTTTCAATGGTAGAGCACATTGAGGACTTCCAAAAATTGAATATCAGGGTAACTAATATTCCATAGGAGCATATGATTGATGTCTTCATAGGGACTTTGAAGGATAATATCCAACATGAGGTTCACATTAGGGAACCTAATTCATTGGAGAAGGTGTTCAGGGCGGAAAGAAAAGTTGAAAGAAACTTTATGGCATCAAGGAAGTATACCACTCACAACTATAAAGATAAAAGTGTTGTTTCACTTAGCCTTCCAGAACCTACAAGGTTGATGCCACAAGAATTGGAGGAAAAAATTAAAAAGAGGATTTTTTTATAGTTGTGATAACAAATATACTAAACGACATAAGTGTGTTGAGAATAAATTATTCTACATATATTGTGAAGAGGAATAAGAAACATCAAAAGAGGAGGATATACACCATGAACCAACCCCTCAGAAAGAAGAAATGAACTTAAACATATCTTTCAATGCAATGGCATGAATTACCACTCCTCAAATGCTCAAAATAGAAGGATTTATCAAGAATAAAAAGGTAATAGTGTTGATTGATTAAAGTAGTACTCATAACTTTATTCATTGTAAGATAGTCAAGGAGTTGAATTGCTTCCTATATCCAACACCAAAGTCCCAAGTGATGGTAGAAAATGGAGGAACTATAAGTTTATTTGGAAAGTGCCATAATATAAAGTTAACCATGGGGGAATATGTAATGAATAATCCAATTCTTTCCATTCCAATGGGTAGTGTTTATGTTGTACTATGAGTCCAATCGTTACAACTTTTGGGGACAATAGCTTTTAACTTTCAATAACTTTTATTGAATTTTTTTTGGGAAGGAAAGGAAGTCGAATTAAGGGGTATCACGGGGAAACTATGAAATGAAATCTACTCTAATGGCATGACAAAACTTCTAAATAAATAACAATTGGGTGTAATTGCACAATTATGCTTACTAGAGGTTCAAAAATCCAAATAATTTATTTCTCTAGTTCTCCAAAAAGTCTTAGACAAACATTTCAAGGTATTTGAGACTCCCAAAGGTCTCCCAACTATTTTTGATCATGACCATGCTATTCATTTTATTCCAGGAAGTATTCCTCCAAAAAAAACCTTGTAGATATCCCTATGCCCAAAAGAATAAAATTAAACATATGGTTGTAGAAATGTTAGAGGCTGGTATAATTCAACCTAGTCAAATTTCTTTCTCTGCTCTAGTAGCACTAGTGCACAAGAAGGATGGATCATGGCATATGTGTCCAGATTATAGGGAGTTCATCAAATTCACTATTAAAGATAAATTTCCCATTCATGTAATTGATGAATTGGTGGATGAATTAAATGGAGCGATTTACTTCACCAAGCTAGATATTCATTCAGGATATCATCAAATTAGAATGAAGACTGAATAAATTCTAAAAAAAACATTCATAACTCATGAGGGTCATTATGAATTTTTGGTCACGCCTTTTGGCCTTACTAATGCACCTTTGAAATTTCAAGGTTTGATGAATTCCATTTTGAAACCCTTCCTTAGAAATTTATGTTAGTATTTTTTGATGATATATTAATTTACAAAAATTCTTGGAAGCATCATGTTCAACATGTTGATAGTGTCCTAAAACTATTGAATGAGAAACAATTATATGAAAAAACATCCAAATGTTTCTTCGGAGTACAGGAGGTGGAATATTTGGGTTATATTGCATCTCATGATGGTGTTAAGATAGACCCTAACAAAATTAAAGCCATTAAGGAATGGAAAATCCCCACAACCATAAACAAACTTCGAGTATTTATCGAGTTGACAAGGTATTATCTCAAGTTTGTTAACAATTATGGGAGAATAACAAAACTTGTAACAATGTTACTAAAGAAATGTGAATTTTATTGGACTCTAGAAGCAACTAATGCCTTTGAAAATCTTAAAGAGGCAATGTGCCAAGCACCGGTCTTAGTTACACCTAGCTTCACAAAATCCTTTATTGTGGAATGTGATTCCTAAATAAATGGAAATTTTTTTTTTTAATGCAAGAAGGAAGACCCAATTTATTTGAAATTCATCCAATCAAAAGAAAATATTTACACAAACCTATTTATCAGAAGGAAATTTTGGAAATACTACATGCACTAAAGCAATAGATACCTTAAATAATGGGAAGACACTTCGAGGTAAGAAAAGGTCATGATAGTCTTAAAAAAATTTTGGAGAAAAAAATATCTTCAAAAGAGCAACAAAAATGGGTCACAAAGATGTTCGTTTATGAATTTGAAGTCATCTACAAAAAAAGAAAGAAAAATGTTGTTGCATATGCACTCTCAAAAAAGGATGAGGATGTGGAAGCATTTTTTTTTTCATTTCTATTATCCAACCTGATTGGATAACCGAAGTAGGGGATGAATAGAAGAATGATGAAGAGGTGTGGAAACACATTCAAAAGTTGCAACAATATCTAAGTATATCTGATACATTTAGTTGGAAAAATTATTCATTACGGTAAAAATATCACTGATATCTTTGTAATAATTCCCAACTCAAGCAAAATATTATTTTGGAATTGCACACCTCCCCTTAGGAGGGAACTCGGGATTTTAAAAAACTTACCACATGGTCAAGAAGGAATTTTTTGGGATGGACTTAAATATGATATTCAGAAGTTTGTAGCAGAATGTTTGGTTTGCAAACAAAGTAAAGTTGAGACAATTAAGACCTTGAGTTGGTTACAAACCTCAGCCATTCACAGTCAGCGCTCGGAGGAGGTCTCAATGGATTTTATTATAGGTTTACCTAAGGCTAAAGGAAAAAGTGTCATCATGGCTGTAGTTGATAGGCTTACCAAGTATGCACATTTTTTTCATTATCTCATCCTTTTAAAGCTAGTACAATTGCTACTTCATTTCTGGAAACAATTCGAAAGTTACATGGAAACACAAATATTATTGTAAGAGACAGACATCCCATTTTCACTAGAATTTTTGCACGAAAATATTTGTTTCTCTTGGTACTCAATTATCTCATAGCTCATATTATCATCCTCAATTTTATAGGAAAATTGAGATAGTGAAATTATTTTTGGAAGGATATCTTCGTTTCTTTGCCTCTGATAAAAAAAACATAATGGGTCAAGTGGTTACCTCTAGCTGAATGGTGGTATAACGCTTTCTTCAACACTGTAGGAAAAATGACCCCATTTATGGCACTTTATGGATATAATTCACCATCCATCACGTCATATTTAAGAGAGAATTATAAGGTTCAAGAAGTGGAAGATCACATAAAGCATCAAAAACAATTTCTCCAAGTCTTAAAGGATAACCTCACTCTAGTGCTGAATAGAATGAAATAATAATAAAATCAACATCACGGTGAAAGAATTTTTGATGTAGGCGACTGGGTATTTTTACGGTTTCCACCATACAAACAAAAATACCTCATGCAAGATAAGAAGGATAATAAATTATCACCCAAGTACTATGGTCCTTACAAGGCGTTTCAAAAGATTGGTACTATGACATAGAAATTCGAGTTACTTGCATCTTTGCCAAGTACACCTAGTTTTCCTTGTTTCATGCTTAAAGAATGTTATTGGTGAAAATATCCCATTTCAAACAGTGTTTCTAGAACTTGACAAAGAAGGAAAAATCATATTTGAGCCCAAAGCATTCACAGAAAAAAGAACCTGACAAATACGAAATTGATTAATTTCAGAGTATCTCATTAAGTGGAAGAACTTACTCGTTCACGACTCCACATGGGAGGATGATAATTTTACATTAGAGAAATTTTGAGATCTAAAATGGGCCTCCAAAGAAAAATTTACAACCAAAATAAAATTTATAAGAACCAATAGGATTCAATATGATGATGTCAATAATCCGGGATGATTCACCATTTTTGGGGTAAAAAAGTAAGAAGATTAAAAAATAATAAAATAATAAAACTACTTTTTCGACTTGTATTTTCAACTTATATCCCTAATGTATTACTCAAATTTCGAGTGGGAGTACTCATTGGATGCAAAATTTGATTCCTCATCCAAGAGTACACATGTTGCATAATTTTGATGGACCTTGCTACAAAAAAAAAAGAGAAATACCTGAAAAAACGTGATTGTAATCACATTTTTCATGTATTTCTCATTTTTCATGTAGCGGGGTCCATCGAAATTAGTATGCAACATGGTTATCCCTTGGATGAGGAATCAAATTTTGCATCCAACAAGTGTTCCCGCTCAAAATTTGAGTAAAACCATAGGGAGATAAGTTGAAAATATGAGTTGAAAAGTAGTTTTTCTTTTTTCCCTCTAAAATTTGACGATGTAATCTAATCTTGTTTTATTATTTCCACTATTATTTTATAATTACCTTAGGAGACTTATTTCAGACAACAATTTTTTGAAGTAGAGGGGCATGCTAGGTTCCTATAATACTAGTGTATGCCCCTTACTATTATTGTTAGTGCAACCCACTATTGTTATTGTTGTGCCCTTACATTAGTATTGATATTTAAGCTCTAATTATATTGTGACCCCTTATAATATTATGTATACCAAGGAGGTATTATTATTTGTATCGTACAATAATTGTTCATTTATGTATTGTAAAGGAGTTTTACCCCTCGAAGAGGACAATTTTTAAATCTTTGATCTATCTTTTATTTTGTTCTTTGAGTTGGTTGTTAACACAATTAACAAAATTTGATCATGAATTTGTAAAGGGAATTAAGATCTGCGATAATTTTTAATGGGGATTCTTTCCAAAAATTGGACTTTTGATTCTATTAGATGGCATAAGCATTTCATGATAATGAAAATTAATAGAAAATGGTCTAGTTTTTGGTAGATTATTTGGATCTAGAGAAATTTCTAAGCACTTGTTTTCTCAAAAAATCATATTTATGAATTTTGGGACTTTTGATCTGAACAAATCTCGATACCAACCTTGTCTTATGATATATTTCGATGAATTCAATTGACCCTTCTATTAACCAGGTGAGTGGGTTACATGTCACCCCCCCATTTTAAATTTCTCTAGTCTCGTTAACAATATTCAATTGATGGAACTATAAGAAGTGTCAACAAAAGGAAAGGCTAACAAAGTACTAGAACACTGAGCTCCTCATTTATATTTAACACGGAAAAAGGAAACAATAGGGAAAAATTTCCACATGAATATAAAAATATAGGAACAGAGTTCCGCAAGAACTTACAATCAACTAATTTCCAAGTAGAAACTAACTATACTAGATGGAATAAATCCATAATATACCTTATATTGATTATTAAAACTATGGCACTTGCATAGAGTCCATCTAAATTTAGGAAATCTTCAATTCCTTTTCCTTCAACCAAAAAAAATTATAAATAGATGAAAATAAGTAAAAAAATTCCAAAACCAAATTATAATACTTATATGAGCACATAGTGGATGAATAGCAACAACACTCAATTGAGTGATTCCCACCCAACCATAGGTAGTTCACTAAATAAATCCACCACTTAGCCACCTTGCGATACCACCAGGGTGAAGTAGGAATATTGATACTCTGTTCAATATATAGGAAATTAAACCATGATATATTTCACTACCAAGTTTTACAAGTGACATAGCAACAACAAGAACCCACATTATATGCCTCTCATATCACATGCACACTTCTTTCTCTAGTTCATAATCCCTCAAAATTCATATTGTGCTTCCCAAAGAAGGCATAAAAGGCTCTAGTTGATGTCACAAAACTTCTACTACATTTTCCTAGTATGTTCTCAGCTTTTTCCACAAATATTATTCTTATTTTCATGTCAATTCTGATATATATGCTCACGAGCCTTCATTTTATCCTTTCCTCTCCTCTATAATTCTCTTTGTATCCCATTTTTCCTAGTCTTTTCTCTCATATCCAAATTTTGCATGCATAAATGACTAAGAAGAAGTATCCCCTACACCCCTTGACCCCCCAAGTCGACAATAATTCTTCTTTCCTTGAGTATAGGGGTGACACCTTGCTAAAATATCGAAGTGATGGCTTCACTCTAGGGAATTTTTTTCTCCACTAATCATAGTTTTTAATGAGTAAAATATTGTAAAGTAAGTTGCAAGGATACATAATAAATAAATCCCTTATCCCCTTTCCTATCTCCACTTGTTGTATCATAACCTTTGTAGGTGATAATTTATTGTTGTCCTTGGTTATCATCATTTTTTCAACTACAAAATTAAAATATTTACAATACCATGGTATATCAAACCTATGGTTATCAATATATCATAAACTAAAATATCCATGCATAGTTTTAAAAAAATTAATTACAAAGTTTTGTAGATAGATAAATTGGGATATTATTGTTGGGTAAAGAGGGGGGGGGGGGTGGTGAATCAGTATTTTAAATTCACTTTAACTTTAAAATTTCATATATTGAATTGTGTATGCTTCTATTCTTAAAGCAACTTGCATGTGTACATGAAATCATAAAAAGAGAACAACATATATTCAATTTACTAATTTTTCATGTGTTCCATCAGATGATTATCTTTAACCATTGCATGAGTAAATAAATAACTTTATAGTATGCAGTAAAGAATAGAAAAATCACAGCTTATAAGAAACACACATAGAACACCAGTATTTTAGGTGGAAATCCAATGTGGGATGTCATTGTCTTTGTATGATTTCTTATTATATAAATAAAATATTCATTACAATTTTTGTACTTATGCATACTCTTCTCAGTACGCAGGCACCCATATACAAGAGGATACAACCTGTACTCATTATCCAACACCTAATAGAAGGGAGCCAGAACCCCTAAACTTATTTATGGGCTCCTACCTAAAGGGAGCTCCTGCCCCCTTACTGAAGGCTACAACCCTCAGCTCCTTGTGAACCACTTTTTATAATGTTTTAGATAGGATCCACCTGTCAAAAAATCAAACAACTTATAGGCCACCTTTCATCATATTTTCAAATTGGACCCACATCATCAATAAACCCAAACCAACATGGCAAAATGAAACATTGAATCTGAATCACTGAAGAATTTAATCTATAAAACATTAGACTACATAATACATAACCCAACTAGAACAAATAAACTTCAGAATATGTACGTGATTATTATTAAGGAAACTTGCATATATACACGCTTCATCTGCATAAAACATGCATATAGATCTCAAAGAAAGGACAACTGGAAATATTGTCAAATAGAATCACTGTCTCAATCACTAAATCACTAAAACATTGAATCACGATAGTTACATCAATATTGTCTCACTGAGAAACCCACTAGTAATGCAACGTCATCACTAATCACTATACCAAACCACAATCGAATTAACCCAATCACTAGTAGATACAGATCAAGACATCATTGACAGACAAAGGCAAACAGAACATAATGCATTAACTATCATCATCCATCAACACTTAAAACCATAGTATATATACGTGACTTCCATAAAACAAATCAAGATATGTACACATCTACCATGCATAACACCCATGTATATATTTCAACATAATGAGTAAATTATCGCAGAAGTTTTATGTTACTTTATTGAACTAGACCCACGTAACCAAGAGAAAACCAACATACATATCTTGAGTTACTAAATTGAACCTTCATTATAATTCACAACGTTTGTTAAACCCATATCTCGACATAGTCACTATATTTAGATCCAACCATCATGATAGCTGCAAACCTAACATTACGAGCATAAATAGATAAATCACATGTTTTCATTAGTCTTCACAACTCTTTTAGGTCTATCAGATTTGAATCATCTCCTTTCTCCTTGGTGCACACCTATTCTAGATCAAATCATAGATAGATAGATCATTTACTTGCACACCTAACACCTTCATCTCCATCTCCTTATATAGTTTTAGCCTTCGCTAATACCTTAGCTAAATCCATTGGTAATGGCATTATTATTCTTTGACGGGATCAAATAATCATTGTTTCTCCAATTACTATGGTCCAATCCCATGGTAAATACCCCCGGTATCCATATTACCATGGTTTGGATTCTATACGCTACTTTCACTTACAGGACCTTCATATGTATGTGACCCTTCTTCATGGAATCTACTTATACTTTCTCAAAATTCACCTTTAACGTCCATTTGTCTCTGAATTCTTATTTATATGTTCATAGAATTTGTAGCATCTATACCAATTTGCATCAGTTCCACATTCATCCATATTGACATCAAGTACATATTTATTAAGCAGGTTGCCATCAAGGACAACACATTAGCCATAATGCCAACAATATCCCCATCTAGACTCAATGGAAAACACTTTGGTGTTTTGTCACAACTTGCAAAAATCAGGACTTATCTCCAAACACCTCTTTCTAAACACCAAGCTTCTCCCCCCCTTTGACATCAAGGGAAAAGGGATGAACCAAGTTTAATCTGAATCATGAAATATACATATGTTGAACCTTCTAAATATATTCAATAGAGTACAAGACTTGATGACTCAACCAAATATGACATTGGGCCAATTACTCTATTTTCCCATGATTATATCAATTACCCAACATATGGGGTTTACATATTGGAAAAAAATGTTACATCAATGTCCCAACATAATGAGATTACATACATAACGTGACTTGATTCCAATAGCCCATACATGACTGAATTTTACAATGATTTACAACATGGGTCTTTTCATGATATTTACATCAAGATACATATATGACACTTATGACTGAAACGATGAAGCTAAATAGTGAGGTAGCAATACTATGATAGTCATCACGAACCACCATGCACCGCATCGGAATCTGCAACATAAAAATTTGATAACAGTAACATAGATGTCATAGTAACATGAACATCATCATTATCAAGAAGCTATGTAATATAAGCCAATGTATCATTGATCTCTCCAAAATCATCATCATCATATGCGCAATGTTCCCAAGCATAACCAATCAACTATAGAGTAATATTGTGTAATCAAGCTCTATCATCAACTCATCCCCTTGACCTCGGTCATTAAGGTCAACATAACAAGTTAATAACTGACTCAAATCATCATCAATTGACATCTTTAGTGATCATAACACACATATATTCAAGCTTTAGAAATAGTACGAATAAGACACCATGGAACTCAAGTAGCATATAGGCATCATTCATAACTTCATCATATGGATTCCATGCATCATTGATAACTTATGACATAATGCTAGCAACATATGTATCTTCAACAATAACAATAGTAACATCCATACATCATAAATGATATGTATTCATCATAAACCATTATGCAACAATAAATTCTTGAGAGATCATAATGCCAACAATGAACTATTAGAAGCATAGGAGATGCTCCCCCTGAACTTGTGCCAAATTTTCACCATTAATTATGATCATATTATATTCAACATATCATCTAGAAAATGTATCAAATAACTATTCCAATAGTAGCAATAACATTTTGCAACAATATCATGACCCAATCATCATTCCTAAGTAGCATAAGGGCATCACCAACAAACTGCAACAAACCAATTTTAGAACCATAATACTAATAATGAAATGGTGAAATCATATAGGAAGATCCCCATAAATTTGTGCCATTCCTTTTCCACTACTAAGAAATATATCTGATTGCCTATCTTAAAAATCATGTATATACAAAAATTTATTTCATATCATCCTTGTAAAAAATAAAATTGTAGGAGTTTATAGCCACAACTCCCCGTGAACATGATAGGCTTGTTAGAACAATTAGCAGAGTGAAGAGGTAGGAATCATTCCTAATTTACGTTTGAGATATTCAAAGGAATCACATGGAAGTGGCTTGGTAAATAAGTTTGAAACTTGTTCCTTTGAAGGAACATATTCCAAATTGACCCTTTTTTTAAGCACCTGCTCTCTCAGAAAATGGTATTTGATTGGAATTTTCTTGGATTTTGAGTGCATGATAAGATTTTTAGAGATACTTATGGAACTAGTGTTTTCACAAGGAATAGGTACACGTTGAGGGAAAGTGAATTTAATTTTTTTCAATGTTTGGATCATCCATAGAATTTGAGTACACCAAGGTGCAACAACAACATATTCTTCCTCAACAGTAGATAAATCAATAAATTTTTTTTTTTTTACTAAACCAAGAAACTAGATGAGGTCCCAAATAGAATGCTACTCCAATAGTACTTTTGCGGTCATCAATATTACCTACCCAGTTTGCACGTGTGTAAGGATGAAGTGAAAAGTCTGCATTTTTTGGATGCCATAGTCCAAAATATTGAGTGCCTTGCAGATACTTGAATATCCTTTTGATTGCTTGGAGATGAGTTTCCTTAGGATTTTCTTGAAATTTTTCAACTATGCCAATTGCATGCATAATGTCTGGTCTTGTACGTGTAATATAGATCAAGTTGCCAACCATAGATTTTTATGTTGGATGAATAATTGTAGGAGAGCCATCATTTTGGATGAGATTTCATCCTGTTATCACTGGTGTGCATACATGTTTGTAGTCTTCCATTCTATATTTCTTCATAATCTGTTTGAGATACTTGGTTTAAGAAAGAAAGGTACCATATTTAGTTTGTTGAACTTGAAGACTAAGAAATCATGTTAGTTCAACATGTAGAGACATTTCAAATTCTTGTTTCATAACTGAAGAAAATACTTGACTCATATATTCAACATTTCTTCCAAATATGATGTCATCTACAAAACTACTACTATAAAAAATTTATATTTATAAAATTTCATATAAAATTTTTTATCCGCAGAGCCCTTTTTGAATACTTGTTGAAGATACCTGTAAAGACAAGAATACCATGGAAGAGGAGCTTGTTTTAACCCACAAAATGCCTTCTTAATTTTGAAAACAAAATTTTTATCGTTGCCAAGAATGAATCCTTTAGGTTGTTCAATATAAAATTCTTCTTCTAGATCCTCATTTAAAAATGCAGATTTAACATCCATTTGATATACCTTAAAGTTATGAAAGCTGAAAAATGAAAGAAACATTATTATGGCTTCAAGTCTAGCTACAGGTGCAGATGTATCTTCAAAGTCTATCGCTTCCTATTGAGCATAGACTTTGCATACAAGTATTTATTTGTTTCAAATTACTTCTTCATTTACATTTAGTTTGTTATTGAACACCCACTTTGTCCCAATTACATTTTTATTATGAGGCCTTGGTACTAGTTCCCATGTATGTTTATTTTCTATTTGATCAATTTATTCATGCATTTCCTTAATCCAACATTCATGTGATTGTTGGCCATAGGTCTTTGAAGTTCTTCATGACCTGATCAAGAAGCTTCTTAAGGGCATCCCTCTCATGCTGGAGTTTATTGCGCTCATCAGTATGCACAATAACTTGCTGTTGTTGTTGTTCATATCTCTGTAAGAGGTCATTGTGTAGATTATCTTCCTATCGTGTTGTTGTTTGTATAAAACTAAAGAGTTTTTCGGGTCCCCAATTCTACATATCACCACTGCTCATCATTTTTGGGCTTGGATTCCACTCCTTGAGTGGTTTCCCACTGAAAATTGATCGTTATGAGTGTCCCTGGGGAGATGTGGGTTGACTTGGAAGGGCTATTTGAGATTCTAGAATGTGATGACTACTGGATGGTGGTTTGGGTATGAATGCCCACAATAATAATGTGGACTATTGGAATGGGTTCAGTGAGGTTTTGGTAAGTGATGTATCAGAAATGAGTGACCTTGCATGGATTAATAGTTCTAAAAAGGTATTTTTCCTTATTGTGGTTGGGTTAACCTAAGTTACTCAAGCTGTACCTGAGTTAACTTCTGCCTCAACGTCAATGGAAATTAAATTTCCTACTGGTATTGGGTCGAAGATGGTCGTGGAAGTGGAAGGAGTATGGGTTGAGTGGTTCTTGGATGTAAATGAGGTATGCGGTGATGAATTATGTGTGTTAGGCGGTGATGAAAATTGTACATTGAGAAATGAAGATGGATTAAATTTTAGTAATAGATATATGGTCTGAGTGCCTACCTCTGGTTCCTCTTGAATTAGGATTTCAGTTACTATTGGTTGTGATCGATCCTCTCTTGTGAGGCCGACCACTTGGTCATATTTCATGGCTCGGGCTCTTTTCCCCTTTGGTGATGGGACGGGGGATTTTGTTGGCTTGTTCTTATAGAACAGACTGATGGTTGTCTGTGGGTGAGAGTGGAATGTGGTGGATGGTAATGTGGTGAGGACAGGGGTTGTTGTTGGTGTAGATGAAAAATTAAATGTTTGAAGCTCAGAAAATGATGGAAATACAGTAGCTTTTGATCCAAGAGTTCCCATTACCTTGTTAAAAGCCTCCACTCGGGTGTCAAGTTGGTCTAGCAGTAGCTGCAGTTTCAATTGTGAAACCCTCTGAGTTGTCTCAGATGATGTCTCTCCTGGAAGTGGGTCAGGAAGCATAGCATCAAATGAATAAACCAGTTCCCCATTTTTTATTTCCATTGTCGTTCCTGGCCATGAAGAGACCTTTGCATGAAATTCCTCCTCTGTTATTTGAAAATTTAGTCACTTTTTGTGAAATGTATCACCATCAACATAGTTTGGCTGAATCCAGGTTCGGTTATAAGATACCCCAAACCATACTTGAGGAAAGTATTTGTATAGCAGGCTCTTGGGGACCCTCTACTAAGTTTTAACCACATATACCATCTATCATTACCATTTTGCGAAGGCTTCTTTTTTTATTTCCTTGCTACTTGGGTTACCTGATACTTTCCATGGGGTGAACATCAGGGCCATTAGTTGGTCTTCAGTGATCTCTGTGAGCTGCCTCCTTCCTGGTGGACTCCACTTCCACATCACCAGAGCCATAATTATATATCCATATATGAATTCTATAGCCCACTTAAAGTTATCTTCACATTCTTCAAAGAGCTCTTGTAGTGAGAATGCACACCAATTCAATTGCGCTTCCTATATGCAATGCTATGCAACTGATATTATATCAAGCGTACATTATCCCTTGGTATAGCGCCTCATAGTCTAGCCTGCGATCAAATAGCATGAAAATTTCACCATTGGGATGTTGATAAGATCAATGTTGGCTCCCTTTACTCCTCTCCTCATCTCGTATTTCCTGTAATAATCGCATTATCCCACCTTCTTTACTATTTTGGATGTGTTTTGGAAATATGATGACACAACTCTTCCTCTTGCGGATAGGCTGGTAAGTCTGTGTATATTTTCTACCTGAATTGGGATCTCCCTCCCAGGCTACATTGACCTGTTATGGATCCTGCTGATGAGAAATTTGGTACACTGCATTGCTGGTCCCGTTGTCCCAAACACTGGTAGGCTTCTGAGATGTAGAATTGTCAATCTTTAGATGCCTTTAAAGTCTGGATGCAGACTTGCTACTTTGCTCCCCCCTTCCTTCACGTGATTCTTGATATAAACTTGCCTCTTTAGCATTGGGAACTGGAACATGTGATATTCCTACTTAGCCTGAGCTAAGAGGAATATATATTTTTGTCTCATTTTCTGTTGCATGAATAAATGAATAAATGAGGACATGTAAAACTCCTAAAAGAATGAACAAATCAATGCCCATATGAACATGGATAAATCTGTGCCATGTAAAGAAATCACTTGCAGGTGTGAAAGGGGTTTGAGCTATGAGACTCGGTCAACCTTGACCAAATCTACAACACTGTCTAGATACAATGCACCTCATGAAGGGACATCGCAGTTCTAGATGGAGCCCCCTCATGTGAATGGAGCTAATTCATCAAGGTGGTTTAGGGTTTGCCAAGGCTTTCATCTTATAAAAGGAAGGGGGAGGCAACAAGAGAAGGTTGTTGATTGTCTATATTTCTGAGTATCTTGTTTGTTTAGACAAATACCATTCTCTATTGTTCAACTGAGAATAGTGTTGCTTAGCACTTGGGAGTTCCTATGCAGGGATTTCACTTCTTCCATTGAGGATTATTGGAGGAATCTTGCTGATTTCATCCACTATCAGGAATTTGGCCAAGCTCTAATTCCAACTGAATGCAGATCTAGTGAGGTTTTGGTTTCTTTTGTAGGATGCAGCAAGTGGAAACACTGGATCTGCTCAGATCTAGATTGTACTGGTGCCTCTTCTCAGTGAGTGTGTCTTTTAACCTCTTGGAAGAGTGCATTAGTTGTTTGAGCTTTAGATTTGTATCTTGGAATTAGAACAACTTAGTTATTCAAGCTACAACACAGTTCCCCTTCAGGCATTGCGTTATTTTCAGTGGAGGGTTCGCAGGGTGTTTTGATCCCATTTTTGATGAGAGATCTCTAGTGCTGGGCTTTGCGTTTCACTTTGGTGATCCATGGATTAGCTTGTTGATCCATGTTCTATATAGATCTGATATATTCTAATGTAAAGTCATCTTCAGAAATTTCTGAATAATATTGTAGGTCTGCTACTTAAAACTCAGATCTACTCTTTGTATTGCATGATTTGGTCAAAACCACAAGGGGATCTTGTAATAGAGCCTCTCTAGTGTACAGATCTAAAATGGATCTGATATTTTGTACATAGATCTTCTCTAGATCTGAATTGTAACATTTAGCTGCTGCAGCTCCATAAAATAATGCTGTTAAGCCATTTTGCAGTATATACATGTGTTGCAGCCTTCTTTTCTGAAGATTTCCTTCTTTCTTGTCTTATGTATTCTGTTGTACAATGTAAGAGCATCAATATAAATCTGATTTGTTGTTTTATATTAAAATTTTGATCTTATTTGATGGCCTCTTGCTCAAGATTTCCAAGACCGCGTTATTTCTGAAGCAGCTTGTTGTACATAGCTGCAACCCCTCTTGTAGGGTGTTTTTCAGCTAGACTAGGTGGTGGGAGATCTATTTACCACACCTAGTTTGATTTGTTTTTGCTCCCCCTTTGGATCTAGACCCCAGATCTATTGATATAAGGGATCCAAGGGCTGAAAAGTCATTTCTATGTACAAATTTCCCAGAAGTGCATTATTTCAGTAGGCATTGCCATGCATTCCCATTTTGGGATATTACATTGGTATCAAAGCTCCTTTCTTGGCACAAATTGTGCTTTCATTGAAGAGCCAAAGCCATCACACATTCAGAAGATGAAGAGCCTCTTACTGAAAGGTAGAAGAGGTATCAGAATAGAAGCTGCAAGAAATTTGATTACACCACTGATGATCAAGATGAGGGTAAAGCCCCTAAAACTGGAAGTGATAAATAAGGATAAGAGTTTGAAAGAAATCTTTTGGTGGCCATGCAAGATCTTGATAGAGAGATCAAAGAGATGAGAATGGACAGGATGAAGGAATCTCCTGGGAGATTTCATCCTGGGGAAAGCTCTGGCATGTCTCACCACTGGAATGGTCAACCGTGAACCATCCACAAGCTCGACAAGCTCCACAACGCTCTACTATGCCTACCTTCTTGGATGTGGAGAATGAAGGGCCACAAGAGAAAGCATCCCTTGAAGAATACTTTGAGGAATATGACTCTCAGAATCAAAGATTCAAGGACCACTTGAGTTTTCAAGAGTTTTGTCACCTTAAGGACAAAAGAAGACCAAGGCACCAATAAAGAGATGGTGGATTCTTTCAAAATCATGATAGACATCACTCTATGGGAAAATTATTTTTGCCCAAGTTTGATGGGTCATCCACCAGTTCTGCCAAGGCATGGGTAGAAAAGCTGGATATCTATTTTTGGTTGAACAAAGTCCCTGAAATTGAAGCCATCAAGATTGCAGCGCTGCACTTTGAAGGTGAAGCACACAATTGGTGGTTCCATGGGTTTTCTACATTGGGTCATGCCAATGTGACTGCCTTTTCTGAATTCACTAGAAGACTGGTGGAGAGGTTCGACAGAAAGGATCCGGAAGCACCTTTCATGAGCCTTGCAAAGTTAAAGCAGTCAGGAAATGCAGAAACTTATATCTTTGAGTTTCTGAGATTATCTGTTATGGTTCCTGATCTGTCTACAACAAGGAGGGTGTACATTTTCATCGATGGCTTGGATTAGCCTTTGCATGGGTTAATTAAATCTACCAAGCCCACCACTCTGCATGATGCCATTGAGAGGGCTAGAGACCTCCAAGATTCCTTGCCAAAAGCAAAGGAAACTTTTCAGAACAAGGCCCCTTACCTTTCTAAAGGGAAGGAAGAGAAAGTTGCTCCTTCCAAGGAGGGCTCATTCAAGAAGCCTCTTGATATTGAAGTCAGGAGAGAGATGAGAAAGAATAAACTATGTTTCACTTGCCAAGAATCATGGGCACCTAGACATAGATGTGTTGCTGGGAAACCACACTACATAGAAGTCTTCTCATATTTTGAGAAGGAAGAGGAAGATGATGAACTGGGAAGAGGTCACAATGCTGACAATGTTGAGGGAGATCCAACACCATCTAGAGATGGGAATGGAGCCTTTGCTCCAATAGGAGGAACTCTTGCATATTTGAGAGGAGTACCTAAGTACTTGACCTTAAGAGTACAGGGTTCAATCATGAATCAGAGGGTTTCTGTACTGATTGACAGTGGGCCAACCCACAACTTTATTGATGCTCATCTTCTGTAGAGGAGGAAAATATCCACTGATACTTTTGAGGGATTATTTTTTTTGGTCCTAGGAGATAGGAAAATGCAGTGCATGCACTATGTCCCATCACTCTCAGTCATTATGGGGTCCTACACCTCGGTGGATCACTTTTTTGTAGTTGACATACCAGACACCAATATCATATTGGGTGTCCAATGGTTGATTACCTTGGGAAAGGTCACCACTGATTGGAAGGCTTTGCAAATGGAGTGGGTGGACATGAAGAGTGGTAAACCACAAATGGTCCAAGGCATGCATACTTACCCTTCACCTATCACTTCCACACAAAAAATAGAGATGGATTTGCGCAGTGGAAGCAAGGATCTCACAGTCCCTTCTCTTATGTTCATGAGAATCCTGCAGGGGACATTCCTATCTAGTGGCAAACCACCTAGGAGGCCACTAGATTCAGATCTTGTGGGGGAGGCATCACAAAGTGCTGCTCCAAATTTAGATCCAAGAGGGATTGGAGCAATGGGAGACCAAGCTATAACATTGGAGGGCTTGGGACAACTCAAGAGTGAGGGGGATCTTCTCCCTGCATCACTATCACCCTCTCTCTTTTCTAGATCTGTGCTGTGGGAGTTGAAGAATGGGAGGATTAGCTTTCCAACACACATCTTTGGCATGAGAGATGTCAAATAAGAGATCAACAACATGACAGGAACTTCCATGGATGTATCATCAGTGCTGTCATTGTTGAACATTGTGGATCTGTATTGGAAATCTCAACTGCTTGTAGAGTATTCCAAATATCTCCACACAGGTATGATACTAGATGACATGCAGCAAGAAGAGGGCTACTTAGTCCAAGGGGGAGTCATCTATCATCATGGTAGGGTCTTCTTGGCTAGAGCTTCCAAGCTCAAGCAGAAGATACTACAAGGGGCACAGAAAGAATTCTTTCTCAACCATATGCATTCAATGAAGATCTACACCCTGATCATGAGGAGATTTGAATAGGAAGGCTTGAGAGAGGAACTACATTAGCACTTTCAAGAGTTCATGAGATATGTGGAGTTGGGATAGCCAATGGAATCTATGCAAGTGTCATTTCAGCCATTTATTCTTTCTTTTGAGAGAGGGGGAATGGCCATGCACAACTCCATATGTATGGGAAACTTTGATGGTAAAGGATCTGATCATGAAGAGAAAACTTTATTTTTAGATTTATCACATACTTTTACCATGTTTTTGCAGGCTATGAATCCTAAATGGAGTGAGAGCTCATGTGGATCTCATGGCTTTTGGTGGGCCAATAAAATTTTTGAACTTGGCCACTCCCTTGTTGTGCAAAGGGAAATCCATTTTCATGATGGGTGATTTCCAAAGGCACCAAACATATCTGATATCTTCAGCTATGTTAAGAAGACTCATGCAGAAAATGTGTGGTGGGAATTCCACTTGCCACACCTTGATCTAATGCAGGCAATAGATACACTGTGTTGGCATCACATGTGGGATTTTTGACCCACCTTCCAAGCTCAGATTTATGTTTGTATATATGTAGTTTTGCTTCCATACTTGGATGATATAGTTGTACTGTTTATGGGATTGTATGGAGGGAGGATGGGCAGTCTGTATGTACCACATGGAATGGAACTTCTCCCTGTACCTCATGCTACATGTTTTAGAGGAATCATTGCTCTACTCATGCTTATTTCTTTCTTTTGAATTTTTCACTCCTTGTGGGATGGACTATGTACATCTTATGATGACCCTGGAGGAACAATTCATGATGTGTTGGCTTGATGAACACTTGGCTTATGATGAGGAATTGATCCTTGATGGTGTCATCAATGGAGGGGAAGTACTACAGCTCTCACCCTATCAGTTGCTTGAGGACGAGCAACATTTTGGAGGGGAGGACTGTGATATTCCTACTTAGCCTAAGCTAAGAGGAATATACATTTTTGTCTCATTTTCTGTTGCATGAATAAATGAATAAAGGAGGGCATGTAAAAATCCTAAAATAATGAATAAATCAATGCCCATATGAACATGGATAAATCTGGGCCATGTAAACAAATCACTTGCAAGTTTGAAAGGGGTTTGAGCTATGAGACTAGGTCAACCTTGACCAAATATACAACACTATCTAGATACAATGCACCTCATGAAGGGACAACGCAATTATAGATGGAGGCCCCTCATGTGAATGGAGCTAATTCATCAAGGTGGTTTAGGGTTTTCTAAGGCTTTCATCTTATAAAAGGAAGGGGGAGGCAGCAAGAGAATGTTGTTGATTGTCTATATTTCTGAGTATCTTGTCTATTTAGACAAATACCATTCTCTGTTGTTCAGCTGAGAATAGTGCTGCTTAGCACTTGGGAGTTCCTATGCAGGGATTTCACTTCTTCCATTGAGGATTCTTGGAGGATTCTTGCTGATTTCATCCACTATCAGGCATTTGGCTAAGCTCTACTTCCAACTACAACACAGATCCAGTGAGGGTTTGGTTGCTTTTGTAGGCTGCATCAAGTGGAAACACTAGATTTGGTCAGATCTAGATTGTACTGGTGCCTCTTCTCAGTGAGTGTGTCTTTTAACCTCCTGGAAGAGTGCATTAGTTGTTTGAGCTTTAGATTTGTATCTTGGCATCAGGCCAACTCAGTTATTCAAGCTACAACGTAGTTCCCCTTCAGGGACTGTGTTATTTTTAGTGGAGGTTTTTCATGGTGTTTTGATCCCATTTTTGATGAGAGATCTTTGATGCTTGGATTTTCCTTTCACTTTGGTGATCCATGGATTAGCTTGCTGATCCATGTTCTGTATAGATCTTGGACCGATATCTCTTACTAAGTGTTATTCATTTCATTGGGTCAAATATCAAATTTTGGATTTGATCTGCCTGGATTCGATCCACGGGGAATATAGCAACAATTTACGGATGAATGATATGTTCTAATGTAAAGTCATCTTCAGAAATTTCTGAATAATATTGCATATCTTCTACTTAAAAATCAGATCTACTCTTTGTATTGCATGATTTGGTAAAAAACGCAAGGGTATCTTTTAATAGAGCCTCTCTAGTGTACAGATCTGAAATGGATCTGATATTTTGTACACAGATCTGATCTTAATCTAAAGTGTAACATTCAGCTGCTACAACTCCTTAAAATAACACTGTTAAGCCATTTTGCAGTATATACATGTGTTGCAACCTTCTTTTCTGAAGATTTCCTTCTCTCTTGTCTTCTGTATTCTGTTGAACAATGTAAGAGCATCAATATAAACCTGATTTTCTACTGTATATTCAAAGTTTGATCTTATTTGATGGCCTCCTACTCAAGCTTTCCAAGACTACGTTATTTTTGAAGTAGTTTGTTGTACATAGCTGCAACCCCTCTTGTAGGGTGTTTTTCAGCTAAACTAGGTGGTGGGAGATCTGTTTACCACACTTAGCTTGATTTGTTTTTGCTCCCTCTTTGGATATAGATCCCAGATCTACTGATATAAGGGATCCAAGGGCTGCAAACTCATTTCTATGCACATATTTCCTTGAAGTGCGTTATTTCAGTAGGCACTGCTGTGCATTCCCATTTTGGGATATTATAGAACAAATTAGTGAAGTTTTTATTTATGACGGTGGTGTTATCGTATTTTCCGACTAATGACTCTAACCTCTAGATTCTTTCGTTGATCTCTAGCTCGACTACTGAAGTATTCACCTTCGTCATTTTCTTCCTCCTATAGTATACCTAAATTTCTATTAGTCTACTATTTTGAGCTTTTGTTGTTTACGTTGAGCTAACTATTATAGCAGTTTCTTTATTTGGTAATTCAGAATTCTCAAAAAATTTGTTGTTTCCCTCCTCCATGCAGATTAAGTAGGACTTCTAGCATGAAGGATGTTGATGTTTTTGATCAGCGGTTGTCATTGATGTCAACCCAAGCAGCATAAGGGGCTACCCCAATATTGCATGGGAATTTTTACCTACCAAATTACTATATTCTAGGTCAAAAATGATTTTGATGGTTTCTACTTGTCGATATTTTTTCGTTGATATATGGCACACCATGTAATTCTTCACAGTTTGAGAGATATTCATGTTTGAAGTTTGTAACCTCAGTTAGTGGGCTAAAACCCCATGGGGTTGTGGCATGGTTCATTGAAAAGTCAACAATTAATAATTTTTAAGCTCCTAAAATCCCTCCCACGTTCACTTGTTGAAGCCCCTCTGAACCTAAGAATTTATATAAATTGTGATACTCATATCTTCCTTATGTAGGGATTTCGCTACCTGAAACAGGTCATTGTGGTATTTGTGCTCCAAATTTTTTTTCTATGAAGGTTCAGAAGCTGAAATGTTTATGCGGCAAAGCCAAAATCTTGAGGAAGCTCCTGTAAAAATTTTAGATCAGGGTGTGCAATATTTTCAGAGATATGATTTGTGGAAGTCAGTGTTTGTGCAGGCTCCTGAACTTCATCTCAAAGAAGTGACCTTGGGAAAATAGTCATAACTCTCTCTCTAAGTATCGGATTGGAATTATGTAAAATGTGGCAGATAGTGAACGAAATGTAGTTTTTGTTGTATCAATTTTAAATTCTAATGAAGAAACAATAACACGTGGCACACAGTAAAAGTTTTCTCTTCTGAAATAGTACATAATTAGCTCATTGTGAGAGATTGGGAATAACTCATCTCTTGAAGAATCCAAATTGGATCGGACCTATGGAATTGGAAAGAAGACTCAGAGTAATACTACAAAACCAAAAATCACATACTGGGGACCTGAAATAACAAAGATAAACAAGATATAGAGATCCTAGAAGGCAAGAAAATCTAGATCATGTGTTGTTAAGGGCTTCAAAGGACTAGAATTTCTAGGGCAGCAAAGCAAAGCAAGGTGCAGCAGAGGGTAGCATGACAAGAGAAAAAACCAAGGTGCATAATAGTAGCAAGAATTTCAACACATGAAGTCTTCAAGTTGTAGAAATTATATAACTTATGTGTTATATGTCCAAGATTCTCTTGATCTCACACTATCTTAACTTCATGCAAAATACATAATCTATTCCACCATTGATCATTTGCGGAAATTAATTCAAGATTGCAATGCACAAATGAAACAATAAAAATTCACACAAATTAACACAATTGTTTAATGGGAAAGCCTGAAGCTGAAAACCATGACTATCTGTATATAATATATGTCATAGAGATCATGTAACAATCCTCATACAAAGCTAATCATATTAAGCTCTCAGTACAATACAATCACTACACACTAATCAAGAACAATCAGCAAAAATCTGCTCTAGGAATTGCGTAATTCCTTCAACTAGCTGATCTAAACAATCTGTTAACTGAATGTCAGTGCTCCAAGAGAATAAGATAATGTTTAGAGTCCAAATATTCTTAAGAGCTAATAATATCTGACGTGTCTATTTTTAGACTGGCAGTCTAAAAATAGACTTCGCCCAAAATGTCTAATAATAGAAGTCCATCTATTTTTACAACTTTACCAACCATCCAAAAATAGCATCCTGCAACTCATAGAATATGATCGACATGTCTAAAAATAGACATAGGCTAAAAATAGACATTGCGCCAAAAATAGCCTGTGGGGCCCACTTAGTGAAGGTGACTCTTTTCACTAAGCTCATCATCTTGTTGAATCTCAACACTCCCTCTCAACAAGATAGGGATTATCTACCACCCCAATCCTGTCTCTATGGCATTCAAATTTGCTCCTGGTGAGTGACTTCATCAGAATATCTGCATCCTGATCTTTCGTAGGAATGTAAGAAAGAAACATGATCCTCCGCTGCACACAATCTCTTATATGATGGTACCATATGTCAATATGTTTAGATCTATCATGAAATAATGGATTAACCGAGAGTTTAATGCAACTATGATTATCACAATATATCACAGTAGGATCTAAATGAGAACTGAAAAAATTGACCAGGATCTTCCTCATCCATATAGCCTTGCATGCAGCCAAACTTGCTGCCATGTACTCAGCCTTCGCTGAACTGAGTGCCATGGATCTTTGTTTCCTGCTGCACCGAGAAACTGTTGTAGATCCGATACTGAAAATCCCTCCAGATGTGCTCTTTCTATCCGTTGGGCTTCTTTCCCAATCTGCATCCATGAAGCCATGCAGCTTCACTTCATCCAACTGTCTGTACCACAATCCATACTCAGATGTGCCCCTGAGATACCTCAATACATGCTTGCCTGCCTTCCAAAAAATCTTGGTAGGCTTAACCATCGCTTATGAAAGATGGTTCACCGCATAGCATATGTCCGGTTTTGTATTGACTAAATACATGAGCGAACCAACCAACTGTCGATAAAAAATAGCATCCACTACCTCTGCTGATGTAGCATCCTCCTTCCTCCAACCACCAGGAAGAGGAGTGTCGATAGGCATGCAACCTTGCATGTGAAACTTTTCCAGTATCTCCCGGGCGTACTTGCCTTGAGACACAAACAGTTCACCTTTCTGCTGCCAAATTTCCAATCCCAAGAAATAATTAAGGAGACCCAAGTCCTTCATCTCGAACTCCTTTACAAGATCTACCTTGCATGAGTGCATCAAAAGCTCATCACCCGTCAGTATTAAATCATATACATAAAGCACAATGATCAAAAGCTTACCCTCCACCACAATCAGGTATAGGTTTGGATCTGCTTCACTCTTGGCGAAACCAAGTCCGGTGAAATAACTGTCTATCCGTGTGTACCAAGCACGAGGTGCTTATTTCAGCCCATACAGTGCTCTTTTGAGCCTGCACACATGCGACTTGCTGTTGAAGGTTTCAAATCCTTCAGGCTGCTCAATTTACACCTCCTCCTCAATGATTCCGTTGAGGAACACAATCTTCATATCCATCTGATGAATGTGCCAACCCATCTGCGCTAAGAGAGCAAGGGTGGTCCATATGGAAGAATACCTTGCGATAGGTGCAAAGGTTTCTTCATAGTCGATCCCCTCGATCTGTGAGAAGCCCCAGGCAGCAAATCTTTCCTTATACTTCTCAACGATCCCATCAGCAACTTGCTTCACTTTGTAGATCCATCTCGAACCTACCATTGATTTCCCTTCTGGCCTTGGGAAAATATCCCATGCACTGTTTCTGATAATCAAAACATACTCTTCCACCATGGCATCTACCCATGCGGGATCCTCCACAGCTTCCTCGAAAGAGGATGGCTCCGTCACAGTACACTTGCTCATCAGAGCCATGTATCTAGTAAATCGGTTAGGTGACTGTCTCTGTCTGCGCTATGATGTAGGAACTCCTACATTCTGCACTGCATCAAGATTCAGTCGCTCATCTTCTGTAGTGCGCTTCCGCCCTCTGATTTTTGGCGCTACATGAGTGGTTTATTCCACTCCAAAAACCTCCTCTTGTGGATGATCCACATCTTGAGGCTCATCTTTAGGAACAAGTAGCTCCTCCTCTGCATGCAAGTGTAACTCCCTCTCAAGCGACAACTTCATGGATTTCTCCACATGAAATTTTATATCCTGTCGCATGACAGTCATCCGAATGTCTGGAAAATACACACAATAATTGTGGGGTGTTTCTGTGTACTCCACAAATATCCCAACCTCTGCGGTCGGCTCCAGCTTCTTCCTAGCATCCTTCGTCACATGAATGTAAACAGGTGAGCCAAAAATCTTCAAATGAGAAATATCAGGCTTCTTACCAGAAAACGCCTCTTCAGGTGTACTCATGCCAAGTACTCTATGAGGACAATGGTTTTGCACATAAACCGCAGTGTTGCATGCCTCAGCCCACAAATGTATGGGAAGGCCTTGATCATGCAACATCACTCGTGCAACACCCACGATCATTCTATTCTTCCTCTCAGCGACCCCATTTTGCTGAGGGTTATGAGGTGCTATGAGTTCTCTTCAAAATCTTTCTTTGCTACAGAAGTATTTGAATTCACTAGAGATGTATTCACCACCATTATCGCTCCGGAGAGCTTTCACTTGCTTCCTCGACTCTTTCTCAACCAGCACCTTGAACTCACAAAACTTTGAGTATGTCTCGCTCTTCTTCTGCATGAAGAAGATAAAGCACTTACGAGAAAAGTCATCAACAAATATCATATAATACCTGTGCTTTGCTGTTGAAGCAATCGAGAAAGGTCCACACACATCTGTGTGAATTCTCTCAAGGATCGTCGAAGCACGACTATCCTTCTCATGAAAGGTGGTCTTCACAAATTTTCCCAAAGTACATCCCTTGCACTGATCTGACTGCGCAAGTGTACCTTTGGGAAGCTCGGTAGAAATCTGCTGCAAAATTTTCAAAGTGCCATGGTGAAGATGGCCCAATCTCCTATGCCACAATTCACCCTCATCTCGGCTCACCACTCCTTCTGCTTTGCCTACCATTAAAACACAGCCATCTACCTGCAGTTGATAAATATTCTTAACTCGAATCCCTATCCTCCTGGTTTGACTAGTTGTTTTATAGTGCAGGAAAGCTTTTCCCTCACTAAAAACAACATGATAACCCTTGTCTTCCAGCATTGCCACAGAGATCAGATTATTCTTCAATCCTAGAACATGCATGACATCCTTCAAGATGAAAGGTTTACCAGACTCCCTCTCAAAGGAAATGGTCCTGATACTAGTCGTACTATATCTACCATCATCACCCATCTTGACGTGCACTCCAAGATCCTTTTCCTCCAGATCACTAAACAAATATTTGTCTCCGGTCATATGGAAAGATGCACCACTCTCAAGAAACCACACTGATCCCATCACACTTGAAACCAAGCATGCGGTCAAAGAAAAATCCAGCTCAAATTGTGAGGCTAAGGCCTCTCCAGCTGCATATCCAGCAACCTACTTATTCTTCTTCTTCTGTGGACAGTTAGTGGCAAAATGCCCATGCTCATGAAAGTGAAAAAACTTCACTTTGGAAAAGTCCTGCTTCTTGCCTTTTGCACTGGATTTAGAAGTATTTTTCCTCCCCTTCCCTTTCCTTGCTTTTGCAGCCAAAGCCTAATTTTCTTCATCTTCATCCTTCAATGAAGATCCATCCCTGGTACCTCGCCTTATCTCCTCCTCCACAAGGTCCGACCAAAGTCGCTCCCATCCTAGTAGTTTCTCCCATCCATTGACAGAGTCTTCATAGCTATGCCAACTCTTTGGAAGCCCAAGGAGAGCCAAGCTCACCAAGTCTTCTTCATCAAAAATAACCCCCACACTTCCCAGCTCATCCTTGTAGTGGACAAAATTTGTGAGGTATTTTGGAATACTGTTGCCATTCTCCATTTTTACTTTTCTGAGCTTGTCTTTAAGCACCAACTTCCTTTGGTCACTTCTTCTTTGGAAAAATTCTGTCAAAGAATTCCACATTAAGAATGGAGTGGCTTTCCTATGAAGGATAGGCACAATGTGGTCCAACAAAATCCTTCGACACTTTTCTACCTTCTTTTGCCATGCATCAAGTGCGGCTGCATCGCTAGAAGCAGGCTTCGGAATATCAACATCTATGAACTCCTTCAACCCATTCTCATCCAACACTGCCTCCATCCTGTCCTTCCATGCTATGTAATTCTAGTGTATAAATGCTCTCAATCATCATTGTTAAAGCTTCAATTGAATACTAACTCCTTCATTCAAAACTCTTGTAAATTTGAATTCCCTATGCAAAACTCAGCCGCTTCAATAATTGCAATCTTCAAGAATTAACACTGCTCTGACACCATGTAGAAATTAGTATACACTAAGCATGCATACATCCAAATTCCCTTGATCTCACAATATTTAACTTCTTGCAAAATACAAAATCATTCTTGCGCAGTGTTAGGGAAATGCAATCAGATTGCAATACGTAAACAATAAAAATTCACATTAACACAGTTGTTTTTAGCAGAAGCTTGAGCTGAAAAACGGAACTCTGTCTCTCTGTGTTCTGTGTCTGTGAAGGTAATAACACATTCTACTAGTTTGATCATATCAAGCTCTCGGTACAATACAAT